>NC_044242.2:202314-802314 GCF_003957565.2 Taeniopygia guttata
GGGGTACTGGGAATGGGGATACCAGGGGTACCGGGACGGGTACAACGGTACCGGGACCGGGAATGGGGGTACCGGGAATGGGGGGTACTGGGAACGGGGGTACCGGGAACGGGGGTACCGGGAACGCGTACAACGGTACCGGAACGGGAACGGGGGAATGGGTCTGTGGGGGGTTTACGGGGGTTTATGGGGGGTTCATTGGGGGGTTTATGGGGGGTTCATGGGGGGTTATGGGGGGTTATTGGGGGTGTACGGGGGGTTCATGGGGGTTCACGGGGACACGGGGCACGGGGGTCCCGGGGGTGTGCGGGGGCACAGAGGGGTGACGGGTGCCCGTGCCCCGCTGCCGCCGTGCCCAGACGTGGCCGTGGGGGCCCCGCTGGGGGCCGAGGGGCGCCGCGGGCTCGTGTTCATCTTCCGCGGGGGCGGCGCGGGGCTGCGGGCCCGGCCCGCGCAGCTGCTGCGGGGCGTGGGCGCGCCCCGGGGCCAGCCCGACTTCTTCGGGGCCGCCCTGCGCGGGGCCAGCGACCTGGACGGCAACGGCTACCCGGGTGAGGGCCGGCGGCCACCCCCTGTGTCACCTGTGTCACACCCTGTGTCACCCCCTGTGTCACCCCCGTGTCACCCATGTCACCCCCAGTATCACCCCTGTCACCTCCCCCCCAACGGCTACCCGGGTGAGGGCCGGCGGCCACCTGTGTCACACCCTGTGTCACCCCCCGTGTCACCTGTGTCACCCCCTGTGTCATTCCCGTGTCACCCATGTCATCCCCAGTATCACCCCTGTCACCCCCCCCAACGGCTACCCGGGTGAGGGCCGGCGGCCACCTGTGTCACCCCCTGTGTCACCTGTGTCACCTGTGTCATCACCTGTGTCATCCCCATGTCACCTGTGTCACCCCCAATATCACCCCTGTCCCCATCCCCGACATCCTCCCTCTGCCATCCCTGTGCCTGTCCCTCAGCTGGTGTCCCCCTGTCCCCGTGTCCCTGTTCCCGTGCCCCCCCAGTGTCCCCCTGTCCCCCTGTCCCTGTCCCTGTCCCCCTGGTGTCCCCCTGTTCCCCCCAGTGTCCCCCTGTCCCCGTGTCCCTGTCCCTGTCCCCGTGCCCCCCCGGTGACCCCCCTGTCCCCTCAGATCTCCTGGTTGGCGCCTTCGGGGCGGACGCCGTCGTGGTTTACAGGTGAGTGCCACTGTCCCCTGTGTCCCCTGTGTCCCCTGTGTCCCCTGTGTCCCCTGTGTCCCCTGTGTCACCTGTGTCACCTGTGTCCCCTATGTCCCCCGTGTCCCCGTGTCCCGCTGTCACGGCGCCGCCCGGGGGTCCCGGGGGTCCCGGGGGTCCCGGGGGTGCCGGGGGTCGCTGACCCCGTGTCCCCCCAGGGGCCGCCCCATTGTCCAGGCCAGCGCCACCCTGGTCATTGTCCCCACCATGTTCAACCCTGAGGAGCGCGGCTGCGTCCTGCCCGGCGGCCAGCACGTGTCCTGGTGGGTGGCACAGGGGACAGGGGACACGGGGGGACACGGGGGGACACGGGGGGACACGGGGGGACACGGGGGGACAGCAGGGACAGCGGGGACAACGGGGACAGCGGGGACAGCGGGGACACAGGGGGACACGGGGGGACACGGGGGGACACGGGGACACGGGGGGGACACGGGGGGACTCGGGGACACGGGGACACGGGGGGACACGGGGGGACATGGGGGGACACGGGGACACGGGGGGATTTGGGGGGACAGAGCGGGGACAGAGCGGGGACACGGGGGAACAGAGTGGGGACATGGCAGGGACAGCAGGGACACGGGGGGACAATGGAGAGGGAATGGGGGACACTGGCAGGGGCCACCGGGGCTTCCCAGGGACATGGGGACACTGGTGGGGGGACAGGGGACATGGGGACACTGCGGCATCCCTGGGTGTCCCTGCTGGGGACAGCCAGGGGTGGCCGGGGGGACACCGAGGGGACACGTGGTGCCACCTCATTGTCACCTTCCGCCAGCATCAATGTCACCTTCTGCCTCAACGCCTCCGGACGTCACCTGCCCGGGCCCATCGGTGAGGGGACAGAGGGGGGCAGAGGGGGGACAGGGGACAGGGTGGGGACAGGGGACAGCGGGGATGTCCCTAGCATGTCCCCGTGTCCCCAGGGGGTGGCACTGCGGCCCTGGAGACAGGACGGGGACACCGGGGCTGTCGCTGACGTGTCCCCGCGGTGTCCCCAAGGGTGGCACTGCAGCCCTGGGGACAGGACGGGGACACCGGGGCTGTCCCTAACGTGTCCCCGCGTGTCCCCGCGTGTCCCCGCGTGTCCCCAGGGCTGGCGCTGGAGCTGAGCGTGGACGGGGCCAAGGCGGGGGGGGCGCGGCGCGCGCTGTTCCTGGGGGGGGGCGCGGGGGGGGCGCCCCCCTCCCCCACCCGGAACCTGTCCCTGGAGGTCCCCAACGGGGGCGCCCCCCGGTGCCGGACCCTGCCCGTGTTCCTCAGGGTAAGGGGACCCCGAAACTGACCGAAACTGCCCCAAAACTGACCCCAAAACTGACCCGAAACTGCCCCAAAACTGACCCAAAACTGACCCGAAACTGCCCCAAAAACTGACCTGAAACTGACCCGAAACTGCCCAAAAACTGCCCCAAAACTGCCCAAAAACTGACCCGAAACTGCCCCAAAACTGCCCCAAAAACTGACCCAAAACTGCCCAAAAACTGCCCCAAAAACTGACCCGAAAACTGCCCCAAAACTGCCCCAAAACTGCCCCAAAAACTGACCCGAAACTGCCCCAAAAACTGCTCCAAAACCGCCCCGGGACCCCAAAGCTGCCCGGGTCCCCTCGTGTCACCCTCGTGTCACTCTGGGGTGCCCGTGTCACCTCCCTATCACCCCTGGGACCCCCGGTGTCCCCTCACTGTCCCCCTGGGGTGTCCCCTCACTGTCCCTGTCCCTGTCCCCAGAACGAGTCCGAGTTCCGGGACACGCTGTCACCATCCCGGTGTCACTGTGCTGTCCCCTCGCTCTCCCCTCACTGTCCCCTCACTGTCCCCATGGTGTCCCCGTGTCCCCAGAACGAGTCCGAGTTCCGGGACAAGCTGTCACCATCCCGGTGTCACTGTGCTGTCCCCTCACTGTCCCCTCACTGTCCCCAGAACGAGTCCGAGTTCCGGGACAAGCTGTCGCCCATCCCGGTGTCCCTGAGCCTGGCCCTGGACCCGGCCGTGTCCCCTCCCCCACCGGGGCTGTCACCGCTGCTGGCCCCGGCCACCCGCACGCGCCTGGAGGCCAAGGTCAGTGCTGGCTCTGTCACCTGTGTCACCTGTGTCACCTCTGTGTGTCACCTGTGTCACCTGTGTCACCTGTGTCACCTCTGTGTCACCCGGCGTCATCTGGGTGTCGCCTGTGTCCCTCATCACCCAGCTGTCCCCTCTGTCCCTGCTGTCCCCTCTGTCCCTGCTGTCCCCTCTGTCCCTGTTGTCCCCAATGTCCCCTGATGTCCCCCCTGCTGTCCCCTGATGTCCCCCCTGCTGTCCCCAATGTCCCCCCTGCTGTCCCCAATGTCCCCTCTGCTGTCCCCTGTGTCCCCAGGCCCACATCCAGCTGGACTGCGGCGAGGACAACGTCTGTGTCCCTGACCTGCAGCTCGAGGCCAGCGCGTAAGGGGACACGGGGACATGGGGACACGGGGACAGTGGGGACACAGGGGAATCGGGGAGGGGTGGCCGTGCCCAGGGTGTCCCGGGGGTGTCCCCATGGATGTCCCCCCAATGTCCCCAGGGACCGCCGGGCCATGTTCCTGGGGGGGTTTTGGGGCTGTCCCCATGGATGTCACCCCAGTGTCACCCCAGTGTCCCCCCAATGTCCCCAGGGACCGCCGGGCCGTGTTCCTGGGAGGTTTTGGGGGGGTTTTGGGGCTGTCCCCATGGATGTCACCCCAGTGTCCCCCCAATGTCCCCAGGGACCGCCGGGCCGTGTACCTGGGGGACAGGAACAGCCTCAATGTCACCTTCGTGGCGCGGAACGTGGGCGAGGGCGGCGCCTACGAGGCCGAACTGCTGCTGCGGCCCCCCCCGGGGGCGCTGTACTCGGGGGTGCTGCGGCCCCACGGGGTGAGGGCTGGGGGGCACCCGGGGAGAGGGGGTTTGGGGGTGCCCCAGGGGTGGGGAGGGGGTAAAGGTAATGGGGGAGGGGGATAAAGGTAATGGGGGGGGGATAAAGGTAATGGGGGAGGGGGTTTGGGGGTGCCCCAGGGGTGGGGGGGGGGATAAAGGTAATGGGGGAGGGGGTTTGGGGGTGCCCCAGGGTGGGGAGGGGGATAGAGGTAATGGGGGAGGGGGTTTGGGGAGATTTGGGGTGCCCCAGGGGTGGGGAGGGGGATAGAGGTAATGGGGGAGGGGGATAAAGGTGTTGGGGGGCACCCCAGGGTGGGGAGGGGGTCGCACATCTTGTGGGGAGGGGGTTTGGGGGGTGTGAGAGTCGGGGGGGCAGCCCAAAGGTGGGGAGGGGGTCGCAGGTATCGGGGGGAGGGGGTTTTGGGGGGCTCAGAAGCGCCTGGGGGGGGTCAGGGGGTGTCCCCAAGAATGGGGGGGGGTCACCACCGCTCTCCCCCTCCCCAGAATTTCTCGGCCCTGAGCTGTGAGCTGGGGGGGGGCAACGGCTCCGACCCCCTGATCTGCGACCTGGGGAACCCCATGAAGGCGGGGGCCAGCGTGAGTGGGGCGGGGGGCTCGGGGGGCTTGGGGGGATTGGGGGGGTTTGGGGGGCTTGGTAAGGGTTTGGGGGGGTTCAGGGGGCAGATTTGGGGGGGTTTCGGGGGCTTGGTAAGGGTTTGGGGGGGGTTTGGGGGGACTTGGGGGGGCTGGGGGGTTTGGGGAAGTCTGGGGGGTTTGGGGGGTCTGGGGGGGTTTGGGAGGATTTTTGGGGGAGATTTGTGGGGGTCTTTGGGAGGATTTTTGGGGTTTGGAGCATCTCGAGGGGCTGGGGGGGGATTTGGGGGACTTTGAGGGGTTTTAGGGGGATCTGGGGGCTTTGTGGGGTTCTGGGGGGTTTAGGGAGGCTGGGAAGGTTTTGGGGGGCACAGGGGAGGTTTGGGGGGCTGGGGGGGGGTCCGGGCTGACCCCCCCGTGTCCCCACGGCCGCAGATCCGGGGGGGGCTGCGCTTCACCCTCCCCCACCTGAGCGACAGCAGCGGCAGCGTCACCTTCGAGCTGCAGATCCGCAGGTCCGGCACGGGGGGCACCGGGGCCACCCCCGATTTGGGGTCGGGGTGTCCCCAAATTGGGCAGGGGGGTCCCCAGGGGTCCCCGGGGGTCCCCGGGCTGACCCCCCTCCCCCCGCAGCAAGAACGCCAACAACTCGCAGAGCCCCGTGGTGGCCGTGGCGCTGGCGGTGAGGGCGGCCACCAGGGTGTCCGTGCTGGGGTGAGTGACACTGGGGACATTGGGGACACTGGGGACATTGGGGACAGCCAGGGGACACGGGGACATTGGGGACATTGGGGACAGCCAGGGGACACGGGGACATTGGGGACACGGGGACAGCCAGGGGCCACCAGGGTGTCCGTGCTGGGGTGAGTGACAATGGGGACAGTGGGGACATTGGGGACATTGGGGACATGGAGACAGCCAGGGGACATTGGGGACAATGGGGACAGTGGGGACAGCCAGGGGACATTGGGGACACTGGGGACATGGGGACATGGGGACAGCCAGGGTGTCCGTGCTGGGGTGAGTGACAGGGGGGACATTGGGGACACGGGGACAACCAGGGGACATTGGGGACATTGGGGACATTGGGGACACTGGGACAGCCTGGGGACATTGGGGACACAGGAACACCAGGGGCCACCAGGGTGTCCGTGCTGGGGTGAGTGACAGGGGACAATGGGGACATTGGGGACACGGGGACAGCCAGGGGCCACCAGGGTGTCCGTGCTGGGGTGAGTGACAATGGGGACATTGGGGACACGGGGACAGCCAGGGGACATTGGGGACACGGGGACAGCCAGGGGACACGGGGACATGGGGACATTGGGGACACAGGGACACCAGGGTGTCCGTGCTGGGGTGAGTGACACTGGGGACAGTGGGGACATGGGGACTTTGGGGACAATGGGGACATTGGGGACACTGGGGACATGGGGACATGGGGACACCAGGGTGTCCATACTGGGGAGAGTGACAGGGGACATGGGGACAGCCAGGGGACAATGGGGACACGAGGGTGGCCCTGGGAGCTGTCACATCCCCCCTGGGTGCCTTGAGGTGAGTGACAGAGGGGACATGGAGGGGACACAAGGGGGGACACGGAGGGGAAACACAGGGATGCACAGGGACACAGAGGGGACACGGAGGGACACAGAGGGGACACAAGGGGGGACACGGAGGGGACACGCGCGGCGCTAACCCCCCGGTGTCCCCTCAGGGTGTCCCGGCCCGACGTTGTCACCGTCCCCGAGGGGGGGTGGGGACCCGACCCCCCCCAGCGGCTGCAGGACCTGGGGCCACCCGTGGAGCACGTCTACGAGGTGGGGACACCGCGGCCACCACCGTGTCCCCAGGCTGGCCTCACCATGTCCCCAGCCTGGGGCCTCGGTGTCCCCAGCCCCGGGACCACACCCCCGTAATTCTGGGGGTCCCATGTCCCCAACCACCCCATGTCCCCAACCCCCCCATGTCCCCAACCCAGGGGTCCTTGTGTCCCAAACATGGAGTCACATGTCCCCAGCCCTGAGGTCCCCATGTCCCCAATATGGGGATCCCCACGTCCCCAATCCCGGGCTCGCCGTGTCCCCAAATCGGGGCTGTCCCCCCATCCCCAACCCCTGGGGGACCCCAGGTCCCGACCCCGTGTCCCCTGTGCCCCCCCCATGTCCCTCCATGTCCCCAGTGCCACCCCCATGCCCCCGTGTCCCCCATGCCCCCCCGTGTCCCCCATGTCCCCCAATGCCCCCAATGCCCCCCGTGCCCCCCATGTCCCCCGTGTCCCCCGTGCCCCCCGTGTCCCCCATGTCCCCAATGCCCCCGTGTCCCCAGTGCCACCCCCATGCCCCCCATGTCCCCAGTGCCACCCCCGTGCCCCCTATGCCCCCCGTGCCCCCTGTGTCCCCGTGTCCCCAGTGCCAGCCCCGTGTCCCTAATGCCACCCCCATGTCCCCCAATGCCCCCAATGCCCCCCGTGCCCCCCATGTCCCCCGTGCCCCCCGTGCCCCCCGTGCCCCCCATGTCGCCAATGCCCCCCGTGCCCCCCGTGCCCCCCGTGCCCCCCGTGTCCCCCCGTGTCCCCAGTGCCCCCGTGTCGCAGGTGGTGAACGAGGGTCCCAGCGCCATCAGCCAGGGCACGCTGGAGCTCAGCTGTCCCCTGGGCCACCGCGGCCACCCCCTGCTCTATGTCACCGGCCACTCGGGGCTGCACAACTGCTCGGCCAGCCACGGCAGCGACCCGCTGCGCCTGGCGGTGCGGACACCGGGACACGGGACAGCGGGACATTGGGGTCACCGGGACCGGGGACAGCGGGACACGGGACATTGGGGACAGCGGGACACCGGGACACCGGGACCGGGGACACCGGGGACAGCGGGACACGGGACAGCGGGACAGCGGGACACCGGGACACGGGACATTGGGGACACCGGGACAGCGGGGACATGGGACACGGGGACAGCGGGACACGGGACATTGGGGACACCGGGACCGGGGACACAGGACACCGGGGGGACCGGAACACCGGGACACCGGGGACAGCGGGACCGGGACACGGGACTGCGGGACAGCGGGACAGCGGGACAGCGGGACAGAGGGGGGATTGGGGACACCGAGACAGCGGGACATGGGACAGTGGGACAGCGGGACACCGGGACACCGGGACAGCGGGAGGATCGGGGACACCGGGACACCGGGACACTGGGGCCACTGGGGCCACTGGGTGGCACTGGGGACATCAGGAGGTGCTGGGGGTGGCCAGGACTCTCCCCTCTGTCCCCCTGGCTGTCCCCAGCGCTGTCCCCCTGTCCCCAGCGCTGTCCCTCTGTCCCACAGGAGCGGGAACAGAGCCCCGGGCCGCACGTCCTGCAGCGCCGGGACATCGGGGACATTGGGGACAGCGGGGACACGCTGGTGAGTGGCATGGGGTGACCCCGGTGACCGCGGGGTGACCCTGGGGTGACCCCGGTGACAGTGGTGACCCCGGTGACCCCCGGGTGGCCGCAGGGCTGTCCCGAGGCCGAGTGTTTCCGCCTGAGCTGCCCCTCGGGGGGGCTGGAGCGGCAGCAGCGCGTCACCCTGAGGCTGAGCTTCCGCCTGCGGACCCCCCCCCTGCGCCAGGTGAGACCCCAAAAACTGCCCTGGGACCCCCCCGGGGGCAACAGAACTGCCCCGAGACCCCCAAACTGCCCCGGGACCCCTGGGGACCCCCCCCCTGCGCCAGGTGAGACCCCCAAACTGCCCCGGGACCCCCGAACTGCCCTGGGACCCTAAAACTGCCCTGGGACCCCCCCGGAACTGCCCCGGGACCCCCCAAACTGCCCCGGGACCCCCCCGAAACTGCCCCGGGACCCCCCCGGGGACCCCCTAACTGACCCGGGACCCCCCAACTGCCCCGGGACCCCCCCGGAACTGACCCGGGACCCCCGAACTGCCCCGGGACCCCCCCGGAACTGACCCGGGACCCCCGAACTGCCCCGGGACCCCCAAACTGCCCCAAGACCCCCCGGGGACCCTCTGGAAACCCCCCAGGAGTGGCCCTTGGGTGTCCCCTGTGTGTCCCCTGTGTCCCCACGTGTCCCGCTGTCCACTGACGGTGTCCTCTTGTCCCTGACGGTGTCCCCATGTCCCCGTGTCCCCCCGTGTCCCCCCTGTCCCGCTGTCCCTGACGATGTCCCCATGTCCCCCCGTGTCCCCCCGTGTCCCCCCTGTCCCGCTGTCCCTGACGATGTCCCCATGTCCCCCCGTGTCCCCCCGTGTCCCTGACGGTGTCCCCATGTCTCCCCGTGTCCCCGTGTCCCCGCCAGCCGCAGCTGTGGCCGCTGTCCCTGCGCTGTGACGCCGAGTTCCGCGTGCTGCGGCTGCCGTACCGCCTGCGGCCCGAGGGGTACCCCCGCCACCGCCTGCAGGTGACACCGGGGGGACACTGGGGGGACAATGGGGACATGGGGGACAATGGGGACACTGGGGACATGGGGGTGACACCATGGGTGACGCTGAGGTCTGGGGTGGCAGGAGGTGACAGCGCTGTCACTGTCCTGCCCCGAGGCGGGGGCGGGGGTCTCGGTGTGGGCGGTGACACTGGGTGGCACAGGGTGACACTGGGTGACACAGGGTGACACTGTGGGTGTCACAGGGTGGCACTGGGTGACACAGGGTGACACAGGGTGACACTGGCTGTCCCTGTCCCCGCCCAGGTGGTGACAGCGCTGTCGCGGGCCCGGCCCGAGGCGGGGGCGGGGGTCCCGGTGTGGGCGGTGGCACTGGGTGACACAGGGTGACACTGTGGGTGGCACAGGGTGGCACTGGGTGACACAGGGTGACACTGGCTGTCCCTGTCCCTGCCCCAGGTGGTGACAGCGCTGTCGCGGGCCCGGCCCGAGGCGGGGGCGGGGGTCCCGGTGTGGGCGGTGGCACAGGGTGACACTGGGTGACACTGGGTGGCACAGGGTGACACAGGGTGACACTGGGTGACACTGTGGGTGACACAGGGTGACACTGTGGGTGTCCCTGTCCCTGCCCAGGTGGTGACAGCGCTGTCGCGGGCCCGGCCCGAGGCGGGGGCGGGGGTCCCGGTGTGGGCGGTGGCACAGGGTGGCACAGGGTGACACAGGGTGGCACAGGGTGACACTGTGGGTGTCCCTGTCCCTGCCCAGGTGGTGACAGCGCTGTCGCGGGCCCGGCCCGAGGCGGGGGCGGGGGTCCCGGTGTGGGCGGTGGTCCTGGCGGTGCTGCTGGGGCTGCTCCTGCTCGGCCTCCTCTGCTACGGCCTCTACAAGGTGGGGCGGGGGCTTGGGGGGCTGGGGGCGGTTTGGGGGGCGGTTTGGGGGGCTGGGGGGGGTTTGGGGGGATTTGGGGGGGCTGGGGGATGTTTGGGGGGGCTGGGGGGTATTTGGGGGGCTGGGGGCTTCTACAGGGTGGGGCTTCTGGGGTTTGGGGGGGATTTGGGGGATGTCAAAGGGGTCTGGGGGCCTCTGCAAGGTGGGGATGAACTTGGGGGGCTGGAAGGACACTGGGGGGGCACTGGGGGACACGGGGGTGGCACTGGGGGACACGGGGGGGTGCACAGGGACACGGGGGTGGCACTGGGGACACTGTGGGGGCACACAGGGACACGGGGGTGGCACCGGGGGGATTTTGGGGTCCCCCTGACCCCCCTGTCCCCCCAGTTGGGTTTCTTCAAGCGCTCGGGGCCCTACGGCACCGCCATGGAGAAGGCGCAGCTGAAACCGCAGGCGGCCTCCGAGGCCTGAGGGACACCCGGGGGTGACAGGGACACCCCTGGGGACAGGGACACCCCAGGGGACACCCCAGAGCCTGGGGACATCTCCATGGCTTGGGGACATCCCACGGCTCCAGGACATCCCCGGATCTGGGACACTTCCCAGCTTGGGGACTCCCCACAAGGACAATGTCACCTGCGTGGCCGTGTCACCTGCGTGGCCGTGTCACCTGCGTGGCTGTGACACCTTCATGGCCGTGTCACCTGCGTGGCCGTGCCACCCACCTCAGTGACATCCCCCACTCCACGCCCCCGGCTGGGGACACCCACGGTGCCCCCCCACACACTGGCACGGCCACCACCGCGTTAGGGACATTGTCACAGAATTGTCACCGCGTTGGGGACATTGTCACAGAACTGCCACCAGGCTCAGGACACTGTCTGAATTGTCACCAGGCTGGGGACACTGTCACCGAACTGTCACTGTGCTGGGGACACTGTCCCAAAACTGTCTCCGGGCTCAGGACACTGTCCCAAAGCTGTCACCCGGCTCAGGACACTGTCACCGCTCTGGGTGTGTCACACGCCCAGGACATGTCCCCGTGGCACAGCTGCCACCACCGGGCTGGACTGGAACAACCCGGGATGTGCCACCACCAGGAACTGTCACCACCAGTGGCAATTGTCACCGCCAGACCGGGAGCTGTCACCTGTGGGAATTGCCACCATGGGACTGGGAACTGTCACCGCCAGCCCGGGAACTGCTGGCACATGGGGTGACACCGAGCTGGCACCGACACGGACGCGGCAGGGGACACGGGGACACCGGCAGGACACTGAAGGGACACTGCCGGGACACCAGGACGCTGCAGGGGACACCGAGGGGACACCAGGACGCGTCCCCAGCGCTGTCACTCCCCCCGGGACAGGACCTGTGGGTGGGCAAACCCCGCTGGCACCTGGTGGCGGTGTCACAGTGTCACAGTGTCACAGCGTCACAGCGTCACCCTGTCCCAGCGCGACCCGGGACGCTGCCACCCGCTCCCCGTGCCACCCGCTGCCACCCCCTGTCCCCCGGTGCCACCGCCCCGCACTGCCCCCCCCACCTCACTTTGCACTGACCCCGAGTTTGGGGGGCAGCCTCGACGCCCCTGTCCCCAAGTGTCCCCAGGGTGTCCCCAGGGTGTCCCCGGGGTGTCCCCAGGGTGTCCCCGGGGTGTCCCCGGGGTGCCCCAGGGGTGTCCCCGGGGTGTCCCCGGGTGTCCCCTGGGTGTCCCTGGGTGTCCCAGGGTGTCCCCGGCGTGTCCCCTGGGTGTCCCTGGGTGTCCCAGGGTGTCCCCGGCGTGTCCCCGGGGTGTCCCCGGGGTGTCCCCTGGGTGTCCCTGGGGTGTCCCTGGGGTGTCCCCGGGTGTCCCCAGGGTGTCCCTGGGTGTCCCAGGGTGTCCCCGGGGTGTCCCGGGGTGTCCCTGGGTGTCCCCTGGGTGTCCCTGGGGTGTCCCCTGGGTGTCCCCTGGGTGTCCCCGGGGTGTCCCCGGGTGTCCCTGGGTGTCCTCTGGGTGTCCCCGGGGTGTCTCCGGGGTGTCCCTGGGGTGTCCCAGGGTGTCCCCGGGGTGTTCCCGGTGTCACGGGGGGTTTGCACTATGGGGGGGGCGCGGGGGGCGGCTTCGGTTTGTATTTAATTGGGGGGGGGCGGCCTCGGGGCCCCCCAATAAATGAGTCTGACCCAGAGGGGACGTGGGGACAGCCGGGGGACACTGGGGACAGTGAGGGCACTGGGGACAGGGGGACACTGGGAGGACCGGGAGAGGGAGCACCGGTGACATCGGTGGCGCTGGGGACATCGGGGGGGAGGGCCAGGGCTGTCCCTGCCGCACACTCGGGGACAGGGGGACACACGTGGGGACACTCGGGGACAGCGGGACAGAAGGACATGGGGACATGGAGACACACACGGACAGGGGGACACACACGGGGACACGGGGACGGGACAGGGGACAGGGACACGGGGACACACACGGGGACAGGGACACACACGGTGACACACATGGGGACACGCACAGGGACAGGGACACGGTGACACACACGGGGATACGGGGACACACACGGGGACACACACAGGGACAGGGAACAGGGGACAGGGACACGGTGACACACATGGGGACACACACGGGGACACGGTGCCACTCGTCGCGGGGCGGTCACGGCCCGCTGCCCCCGGACACTGCCGGGGCTCAATTACGCCTCATTAGCAGCCGGGACTCGTCCGGAATCAATAATTCATCGATAATTTATCAATAATTCATGGGAATTTATCAATAATTCACCGATAACTCATCAATAATTCACCGATTATTGACCGCCCCCCCCGGCCCCCAAACACCGCCGAGACCCCAGAGACCCCAAAATCCAGAGAGAGACCCCAAAATCCAGGGACCCCAAATTCCAGGGACCTGGTGTGTTTTGTGGGGTCTCTCTGAATTTTGGGGTCCGTCTATTTTGGGGTCTCTGAATTTTAGGGTATCTAAGTTTTGGGATCTCTGGATTTTGGGATCTCTGGATTTTGGGGTTTCTGAATTTCGGGTTCTCTAAATTTTGGGTTCTCTGGGGTTTGGGCTCTCCGATTTTTGGGCTCTGTGAATTTTCGGGTCTCTAAATTTTGGGTTCTCTGGGTTCTCTGGATTTTAGGGTCTCTGAATTTCGGGGTTTCTGTGTTTTGGGGTCTCTGGATTTTGGGATCTCCGGATTTTGGCGTTTCCGAATTTTGGGGTCTCTAAATTTTGGGTTCTCTGGGTTCTCTGGATTTTAGGGTCTCTGAAGTTTGGGGTTTCTGTATTTCGGGCTCTCTGGATTTTGGGGTTTCTGTATTTTGAGGTTTCTGCATTTCGGGCTCTCTGAATTTTGGGGTTTCTGTGTTTTGGGGTTTCTGCATTTCGGGCTCTCTGAATTTTGGGGTTTCTGTGTTTTGGGGTTTCTGCATTTCGGGCTTTTTGAATTTTGGGGTTTCTGTATTTTGGGGTTTCTGCATTTTGGGCTCTCTGAATTTTGGGGTTTCTGTGTTTTGGGGTTTCTGTATTTCGGGCTCTCTGGATTTTGGGGTTTCTGTATTTTGAGGTTTCTGTATTTCGGGCTCTCTGGATTTTGGGGTTTCTGTATTTTGAGGTTTCTGCATTTCGGGCTCTCTGAATTTTGGGGTTTCTGTGTTTTGGGGTTTCTGCATTTCGGGCTCTCTGAATTTTGGGGTTTCTGTGTTTTGGGGTTTCTGCATTTCGGGCTTTTTGAATTTTGGGGTTTCTGTATTTTGAGGTTTCTGCATTTTGGGCTCTCTGAATTTTGGGGTTTCTGTGTTTTGGGGTTTCTGTATTTCGGGCTCTCTGAATTTTGGGGTTTCTGTGTTTTGGGGTTTCTGGATTTCGGGTTCTCTGAATTTTGGGGTTTCTGCATTTCGGGCTCTCTGAATTTTGGGGTTTCTGTGTTTTGGGGTTTCTGCATTTCGGGCTCTCTGAATTTTGGGGTTTCTGTGTTTTGGGGTTTCTGTATTTCAGGTTCTCTGGATTTTGGGCTCTCCGGATTTTGGGGTTTCTGTATTTTGGGGTTTCTGCATTTCGGGCTCTCTGAATTTTGGGGTTTCTGCATTTTGGGCTCTCCGGATTTTGGGGTCTCTGTATTTTGGGGTTTCTGGATTTTGGGGTTTCTGGATTTCGGGCTCTCTGAATTTTGGGGTTTCTGTATTTTGGGCTCTCCGGATTTTGGGGTCGCTCCCCCCGTGTCCCCTCCCCTCCCCTCCCCCTCCCCCTCAGTTCCCACGCTCCCCGGGTGTGTCCCCCCCCTCCCCCCTCCCCCCACCCCCGCCCGCGCGTGTCGCGACACGTGCGCGACCCCGCCCGGTGGGGGAGGGGAGGGGAGGGACGGACACGCGGGGACGCGCGGGTGGGGGAGGGGAGGGACGGACACGCGGGGACGCGCGCGGGGGGGGGAGGGGGGAGGGGAACGGGAGGGGGGAGGGGGGAGGCGACACCGAGGTGACAGCTCGGGGGGGGGGGGAGGGGACACGCGTGGGGCGCGACACGCGCGGGGAGGCCCCGCCCCCTCCCCGCCCCTCCCCCTCCCCAAATCCGCCCCTCCCCCCCCCCGTGCCCCAGTTCCGCGCGCCGCCATTGGCCCGGCCCGGGGGGGGGAGGGGACACGGGGGGGACACGGGGGAGGGGACACGGGGGGGACACGGGGGGGACACGAGCGCGGGGGGACCCCGGGGCAGGGCCGGGCCCGGTACCGAGAGCGCCGCGCCGGGGGGGCCCCGCAGGTAACGGGAGAGGCCCCAAACCCGCGGGGGGATGGGGGGGGGTCGGGATTTGGGGTTTGGGGTTTGGGGTTTGGGGTTTTGGGGATTTGGGATCTTCGGGATTTTGGGTTTGGGGTTTGGGATGTGGGGTTTGGGATGTGGGGTTCGGGATTTGGGGATTTGGGATCTTCGGGGTTTGGGATCTTCGGGATTTGGGGTTTGGGATGTGGGGATTTGGGATCTTCTGGATTTTGGTGTTTGGGGTTTGGGGTTTGGGATCTTTGGCGTTTGGGATGTTTGGGGTCTGAGGTTTGGGCTTTGGGATTTTCGGGATTTGGGGTTTGGGAACTGAGGTTTGGGATTTTGGGGATTTGGGGTTTGGGATTTTCTGGATTTGGGGTTTGGGAATTTCGGAATTTGCCATGTGGGATCTTCGGATTTGGCGTTTTTGGTTTGGGATTTCTGGGGTTTGGGATTTTTGGGGTTTGGGGTTTTTGGGGTTTGGGGGCGCAGGCCCGCGGCCATGGGGGGGACACCGGGGGGGTCCCGGGGGGGTCCCGCGGGTCACTCAGAGGCGCTCCCGCATCCCCCGGTGCGGGCCGGGACCCCGCGGGAGAACCGGGACCGGCGGTGGGGGGGGGTGAAGGGGCTCCCGGGGGTGCCCCGGGGGTCGCGGGGGGAGGGGGGGGTCCCGGTAGCCGCATCGGGGGGGTCCCGGTGGTCGCATGGAGGGGGGGGGGGTCCCGGTGGTCGCATGGAGGGGGGGGGGGTCCCGGTGGCCCCATGGGGGGGTCCCGGTGGTCGCGCCGTCCCCGTTTCTCTCCCCCCGCCCCGTCCCCGGTGCGCCGCGGCCGCCCCCGGTGAGGACGCGCGGCGGGGGCGGCCCGGGAGGTTTCGGGGGTCCCGGGGGGCCCATCCCGGGGGTCCCGGGGCCCCCCTGACCCCCCCCCCGCCGCAGGGCGATGCTGCGGGCCCCGGGGCCGCTGGGGCCGCCCCCCGGCCGCCTCCTCCTGCCCGACGCCGCCGCCGCCGCCGCCGCCGCCGCCGCCGCGCTCCGGTTGCTGCCGCCGCTGCCCGCGGTGAGCCCGGGGGGCTCGGGGGGCTCGGGGGGCTCCGGCGGGATGGGGGGGCACGGGGGGCTCCCGGGAGCCGGGAAGGGTCGGCGGGTCCCGGTACCGGGAGCGGCGGGGCTGAGCCCGGCCGGGGGTTCGGGGGGTTCCCGGTACCGGAGGGGTCCCGGTGATGGGGGGGGGGCCCGGGGGGGGCCCGGGGTCCCCAAAGGGGGTTCGCGGGGGGTACCGGGGGGCTTTTAGGGGGTCCCGGTACTGGGGGGTTCGGGGGGTTCCCGGTACCGGAGGGTTCGGGGGGTGTGAAGGGGGGGAACACGGGGGGGACACGGGGGGGTCCCGGGGGGGTTTTGGGGGGTCCCGGTCCCGGGGGGGGTTCGGGGGTTTCGCGCCGGAGGCTGTGAGGGGTCCGGGGGTGCGGGGGGGGGGTCCCGGAGAGGGGGCGGGGCGGCCCTGCCCCCTCCCGGCCGCCGTACCGGGACCCCCAAAACCCCCCCGGGACCCCCCCAAAACACCCCCGGGACCCCCCCCGGGACCCCCGCCAGGGCTCGGTGCGATCTGGAACCCCCGAACCGCCCCCGGGACCCCCAAAATCACCCGGGGGGGGGTCCCAGAGCCCCCCAAATGCCCCCCCGGGGTGGGGGCGGTCCCGGGTCCCTCCCGGTCCCGCGGGTTTGGGCCGGGCCGGTTCCGGAGGCGCTGCGGAATTGGGGCGGGGGCGGATCCTGACCCCCGCCAAAACCGGGGGGGGGGGGAATTTTGGGGGGATTTGGGGGTGCCGGGATGGTTTTTGGGGGGCGGGTTGGTATTTTTGGGGGATATTTTGGGAGTTTTGGGAGTGCGGGGATGATTTGGGGGGGGGTTGGGGATTTAGGGGGATATTTTGGGGGACATTTTCGGGTTTTGGGGGACATTTTTGGGGTTTGGGGGATATTTTGTGAGTTTTGGGGGTGCGGGGATGATTTTGTGGGGAGGTTTTGGGGAAATTTGGGGATTTTGGGGATATTTTGTGAGTTTTGCGGGTGAGGGGATGATCTTGTGTGGGGTTTTGGGGGGATGTTTTGGGGATATTTTGGGATTTTTCAGATATTTTTGGGGGTTTTGGGGATGTTTGGAGGTGCAGGGATGATTTTTGTGTGGGTTGGTGGTTTGGGGGGACATTTTGGGGTTTTTTTCAGGATATTTGGGGGTTTGTGGGGTTGTTTTGGGATATTTTGGGATATTTTGGTGGGGGTGTTTCGGGGGTGCAGGGATGTTTTTTGGGAGGGGGTTTGGGGATATTTTGGCGTTTTTGGGGTGCTGAACCCTCGTCCCCAAATGGAGCCGCTGCCCAAGGGGGCGCTGGGGGCAGTTTTTGGGGTGTTTTGGGGTTTGTGGGGGTTTATGGGATATGGGGGGTTTTGGGGGGATATTTTGGGGTTCCAGGGTTTTTTTGGGGTTTTTGGGGCTGTTTTGGGGTGCTGACCCCCCCGTGCCCCCCAGATGGAGCCGCTGCCCAAGGGGGCGTTGGGGGCTCTGACCAAACCGCGGCGCCCCGTGATCGCCTGCAGCGTCTGCCAGATCCGCTTCAACTCCGAGGTGACAGCGGGACAGGGGACAGGGGACAGAGGGGACAGGGGGGACAGGGGGGACAGGGGGACAGCGGGACAGGGGGGACAGAGGGGACAGGGGGGACAGGGGGGACAGGGGGGACAGAGGGACAGTGGGGACAGGGGGGACAGGGGGGACAGGGGGGACAGAGGGACAGTGGGGACAGCGTCCTGGGGGTGACAATGGCCGGGGGGGACAGCGTCCAGGGGCTGACAGTGTCCACATGCTGTCCCCATGTCCCTGGCACTGTGTCACTGTGTCAGTGTGTCAGTGCCCCTGTCACAGTGTCAGTGTCACAGTGTCACTGTCACTGTGTCACTCACAGTGTCACGGTGTCACTGTCACTGTGTCACAGTGTCACTGTGTCCCCAGAGCCAGGCCGCTGCTCACTACCAGGGCAATCGCCACGCTCTGTGTGACTGTGTCAGTGTGTGACTGTCACTGTCACTGTGTCACTGTCACTGTCACTGTGTCACTGTCACTGTCACAGTGTCACTGTCCCTGTCCCTGTCCCCAGAGCCAGGCCGCCGCGCACTACCAGGGCAATCGTCACGCTCTGTGTGACTGTGTCACTGTGTGACTGTCACTGTGTCAGTGTCACTGTCACTCACGGTGTCCCTGTCCCCAGAGCCAGGCTGCTGCTCACTACCAGGGCAATCGCCACGCTCGCCGCCTCAAGGGCCTCGAGGCCGCCCGGTCCCGCCATGGGGGTGACCCCGGGGACCCCCCAGAGCCGCCCCCGACCGCGGCCCCCCCGGCCGGGGACCCCCCCGAGCGCGCAGGTGGGTGCTGGGCCCCCGAAACCCCCCAAAACCCCCCAAAAACCCCCTGACCCCCAAATCCCCTATAGCCCCCAAACCCCCCCAACCTCCATTTCCCCCCTGCCCAGGGGAGCAGCCCCCACATTCCCCTATAGCCCCCCCCAAACCTCCCCAAAACCCCCCCAATGAGCCCCCCAATGACCCCCCTCGCCCCCAGGGGAGCAGCCCCCCAAATTCCTCTATAGCCCCCCCAAAACCCCCCCAATGACCCCCCCAATTTCCCCCTCGCCCCCAGGGGAGCAGCCCCCCAAATTCCCCTATAGCCCCCCCAAAACCCCCAATTCCCCCCCCCCAGGGGAGCAGCCCCCCAAATTCCCCTATAGCCCCCCCAAACCCCCCAATTCCCCTCCCCAGGGGAGCAGCCCCCCGCCCCCGCCGCCCCCGGCGCCCCCGGGCCCCCCTCGCCCCCCGCGCCGCCCCGGCCCGAGGAGGAGGAGGAGGAGGAGGAGGAGCGGGCGAAGGCCAAGCGGCTCCTGTACTGCGGCCTCTGCAAAGTGGCCGTGAACTCCCTGTCCCAGCTGGAGGCGCACAACCGAGGTGGGACACGGACACGGGGACAGAGGGGACAGAGGGGACACAGGGACACTGGGGGGATTGGGGGGGATTGGGGAGGGGTCTCAGGGGGATCCCTGTGGGTTTGGGGGGTCCTGGGGGAGTTCTGGGGGTGTTTTGAGGTCCTGGGGCTGTTTTTGGGGTGCTGGGGGGAGTTCCCGGGGCCATTTCTGGGGCTCAGGGATGATTTTGGGGTCCCAGGGCTGATTCTGGGGCTCAGGGCTGATTTTGGGGCTGTCCCGGGCGGTTTTGGGGCTCGGGGCTGATTTTGGGGCTGTCCCGGGCGGTTTTGGGGTCCCAGGGGCAGTTCCCTGGGCTGTTTTTGGGGCTCAGGGCTGATTCTGGGGCTGTCCCGGGCGGTTTTGGGGCTCGGGGCTGATTTTGGGGCTGTCCCGGGCGGTTTTGGGGTGCCGGGGGGAGTTCCCAGGACCGTTCCTGGCACTCAGGGCTGATTTTGGGGCTGTCCCGGGCGGTTTTGGGGCTCGGGGCTGATTTTGGGGCCCCGGGCGGTTTTGGGGTGCCAGGCACCAAGCACAAGACGCTGCTGGAGGCCCGCTCGGGGCTCGGCCCCATCCGCGCCTTCCCGCGGGGGGGCGGCGGCGCGGGGCCCCCCCCGGCCGAGGGTCCCGAGCGCTGCTTCCACTGCCGCGTGTGCAACGTGCGCCTCAACTCCGAGCTGCAGCTCAAGCAGGTGCGCCCCGAGCCCAGAAACCGAGCCCCAATCCCAGAGTGCGCCCCAAATCCCAGAGTGCGCCCCGATCCCATAAAGGGAGCCCCAAATCCCATAAAGGGAGCCCCAATCCCCTAAACTGAGCCCCAATCCCCTAAACTGAGCCCCAGTCCCCCAAAGAGTGCGCCCCAATCCCATAAACTGAGCCCCAATCCCAGAGTGCGCCCCAAATCCCATCAACTGAGCCCCAATCCCCTAAACTGAGCCCCGATCCCCCAAAGAGTGAGCCCCGATCCCCCAAACTGAGCCCCAATCCCAGAGTGCGCCCCAAATCCCATAAAGAGTGAGCCCCGATCCTAAAGTGAGCCCCAATCCCCTAAAGTGCACCCCGATCCCATAAAGAGTGAGCCCCGATCCCCTAAAGGGAGCCCCAAATCCCCCAAACTGACCCCAGACCTCCTAAGCTGACCCCAAATCCCCTAAACTGACCCCAGATCCCCCAAACTGACCCCAAATCCCCCCGGGACTCCCCCAAACTGACCCTGGGACACCACCCTGACCCCAGAACCCCCCAGACTGACCCTGGACACCCAAAATGCCCCAAAACCCCCTGGGATTCCCAAAAAGCCCCCCAGGGACCCCCCGAACTGCCCCCAGTCCCCCCGGGGAACCCCCCCAGGCCCCCAGCCCCAGTTTTGGGGGGTTCCGGTTTTTGGGGTGCCATTAAACCCCCCCTGCCCCCCCAGCACATCTCCAGCCGCCGGCACCGGGACGGGGTCGCCGGGAAGCCGAACCCCCTCCTGGGGCGCCACAAAAAACCCCGGAGCCCCCCCGAGCTGGTGAGGGGTCCTGGGGGGTCCTGGGGGGGATGGGGGGTCCTGGGTGGGGTTTGGGGGGTTTGGGGGGGCCATGGGGGTGTTTGGGGGGCTCCGGGGGTATCAGTGGGGTTGGGGTCCCATGAAATTGGGGGGGTTTGGGGTGCCCCGGGGGGGGTCTGGGGATACCAAGGGGGGGGTTTTGGGGGGTCTGGGGGTCCTTGGGGGGGTTTGGGGTTTAGGGGGTGCTGGGGGGTGTCCATAGGGAGTACCCCGGGGGGGTCTAGGGGTACCAAGGGGCGGTTTGGGGGTGCCGTGGGGGGGGGTCTGGGGGTCCCTGGGGGGGTCCCTGGGGGGTTTGGGGGTTTTGGGGGTCCCTGGGGGGGTCCCGGGGGGTTTGGGGGTCTCTGGGGGGGTCCCGGGGGTCCCTGGGGGGGTCCCGGGAGGGTTTGGGGGTTTTGGGGGTCCCTGGGGGGGTCCCGGGGGGCTTTGGGGTTCTGGGGGTGTCGTGGGGGGGTCTGGGGATATCAATGGGGGGGTCTGGGGGTGTCGTGGGGGGGTCCCCCAGGCCCGGGGGGGTTTGGGGGTCTGGGGGTGCCGGGGGGGGTCTGGGGGTATCAATGGGGGGTTCTGGGGGTCCCTGGGGGGGTCCCGGGGGTGCCGTGGGGGGGTCCCCCAGGCCCGGGGGGAGTTTGGGGGATCTGGGGGTGCCGTGGGGGGGTCCCGGGGGGGGGTTGGGGGTCATTGGGGGGGTCCCGGGGGTGTTTGGGGGTCTGGGGATGCCATGGGGGGGTCCCGGGGGTCCCGGCCGCCCCCCCACGCCCCCCGCCCCCCCAGGCGCCGCTGCCGTTCCCCAAGGAGCTGCCGAAGGCTCTGGCGGGGGGGGGGGCTCCTGCCGCCCCCCTTGGCCCTCGCCGCCGCCGCCGCCGCCGCCATCGCCGCCCCCCCCTGGCCCTGCGCCCCCCGGGACCCCCGGGACCCCCGGGACCCCCGGGACCCCCCCTGCTGCCCGGGCCCCCCCTGGCCCCCGCCCTGCTGCGGCCGGCGCCGGGACCCCTGCGGCCCGCGCACGCCCCCCTGCTCTTCTCCCCTTATTGAGGGACAGTGACAGTGACAGTGACAGTCACACAGGGACAGTGACACAGTGACACTGACACAGGGACAGCCCCGGCCCCCTGCGCCCCGCGCACGCCCCCCTGCTCTTCTCCCCTTATTGAGGGGACATGGGGACAGGGACATGGGGACAGGGACATGGGGACAGGGACATGGGGACAGGGACATGGGGACAGCGTGGGGACAGTGACAGTGACACAGTGACAGTGACACAGTGACAGCCCCGACCCCCTGCGCCCTGCGCACGCCCCCCTGCTCTTCTCCCCTTATTGAGGGGATGGGGACAGTGACAGGGACATGGGGACAGGGACAGTGACAGTGACACAGGGACAGGGACATGGGGACAGTGACAGTCACACAGGGACACAGTGACAGTGACACAGGGACAGCCCCGGCCCCCTGCGCCCCGCGCACGCCCCCCTGCTCTTCTCCCCTTACTGAGGGGACATGGGGACATGGGGACATGGGGACAGTGACACAGGGACAGTGACAGCCCCGGCCCCTGCGCCCCGCGCACGCCCCCCTGCTCTTCTCCCCATATTGAGGGGACAGGAACAGTGACAGTGACATGGGGACACCCTGGGGACACCGGGACAGCAGCCAGCACCCGGCAACCTTCAGTGAGCAACTGCCCAGTGACGGTCACTCGGTGACGGTCACTCTGATGGTCACTCTGATGGTCACTCTGATGGTCACTCGGTGATGGTCAGTGGTCACTCTGGTCACTCTGGTCACTCTGACGTCACTCTGACGTCACTCCCCTGGCCAGTTGGTCCCCTGGCCACGCCCACCATCCCCTCCCTGCCCGGCAACGGCCGTTTCCATGGCAACCGCGGTCTCCATGGCAACGGGGATCTCCATGGCAACCGCCTGCGACCAACCGGAGCAGCACTTGGGGTCTCCATGGCAACCGCCCCGGCAACCGCCCCTGGCAACCGCCCCTGGCAACCGGCCCCGCCCCCGGCCCCGCCCCGGCTGTTCTCTCCTCCCCCCCGGCTGTTCTCTCCTCCCCCCCCCGGGCTCAGCGCTTTTTCTGTTGTTTTTAACTGGAATTTGGGAATTTTGGCAGGAAAACAACGAGCCCCTCCCCCCCCCCGGGACCCCCCCGGCCCCACTGCACAAACCCCGGGGACCGGGACCCCCCCGGGGTGGGGGAGGGGCCCGGGGGGGGTCCCCCAAACCCCCCCGGCACCTCAGGGATCTGCTCAGCAATCAGCGACGGCTCGAGGGATGGACCCCCCCCTCCCCTCCCCCACCCACCGCGGGACCCCCCCCCACCCCGGGACCCCCCCCAAGCCATGACCTCTTGCACTGAGGGCAGCGAGCCCCGCACACCCCCGGGGGGGCGCCAAAAATCGCCCCCCCCCATTCCTTTAACCCCCCCCCCCCCATTCCGGGCCCGGCCCATTGCAATAATTTGGGGAGGGGGGTCCGGGGCACCCCCCCTTGTAAATAACGCCCCCCCTCACACACACACATGGTACGGCCCCATAAGCACTGTGCCCCCACCCCCAAAAATCCTGCAACCCCAAAAAAACCTGCACACCCCCCCAAAATCCTGCACCCCCCCAGCACTGTGACCCCCCAAAAACTGCACACCCCCCCAAAAAAACTGCACACCCCCCCAAAATCCTGCACCCCCCCAGCACTGTGACCCCCCCAAAAAACTGCACACCCCCAAAAAAAACTGTACACACCCCCAAAATCCTGCACCCCCCCCAGCACTGTGACCCCCCCCAAAATCCCGCACCCCCCATCACTGTGACCCCCCCAAAAAAAATCCCGGACCCCCCCATCACTGTGACCCCCCCCCAAAATCCCGCACCCCTCTTATCACTGTGCCCCCCATCACCACCGCCCCCCCTCACTGTGCCCCCCCTTTGGCACTGAACCCCCAATTTTGGGTGTTCCCCCCCCCCTTTTGGCACTGAACCCCCCCAAATTTGGGGCCCCCCCAGTCGAAACTGTGATAAAGCAAAGCAATAGTGGGGGGGGGGTTTGGGGGTCCCCGTGTCCCCCCCGTGTCGTGCCCCCCCTCTGCTTCACCCCAATAAATGACGAGGTTTGAGCTCCTGCTCGGGGCCTGCGGGTTTGGGGGGGCCCGGGGGGGTCCTGGTGGATTTTGGGGTTCCCAGGGGGTTCCGGGAAGGTTTGGAGGTCCCCGGGTGGATTTTGGGGTCCCCAGGGGGATCCTGGGTGGATTTTGGGGTCCCCAGAGGGGTCCCCGGGTGGATTTTGGGGTCCCCAGGGGGATTTTGGGGTCCTCAGGGGGGTCCTGAGTGGATTTTGGGGTTCCCAGGGGGGTCCTGAGTGGATTTTGGGGTCCTCAGGGGGGTTTTGGGGATCCCCAAGGGGGTCCCGGGAAGGTTCTGAGGTCCCCAAGGGAGTTTTGGGGTCCCCAGGTGGGTTCTGGGTGGATTGGGGGGGCCCCAGGGGGGTCCTGGGTGGATTGGGGGGGCCCCAGGGGGGTCCTGGTGGATTTTGGGGTTCCCAGGGGGATTTTGGGGTCCTCAGGGGGGTTTTGGGGATCCCCAAGGGGGTCCCGGGAAGGTTCTGAGGTCCCCGTGTGGATTTTGGGGTCCCCAGGGGGGTCCTGGGTGGATATTGGGGTTCCCAGAGGGGTCCCGGGAAGGTTCTGAGGTCCCTGGGGGAGTTTTGGGGTCCCTGGGGAGGTTTTGGGGATCCCCAGGGGGGTCCCTGAGGGACACCGCCTTTTTGGGGGGGTCCTAAACCCCCCAAGCCCCCCCAAATCCCTCCAAATCCCCTCAACCTCCCCAAAATGGCCCCAAAATCCCCCAAATCCCCCCCAAACCCCCCCGGGGCGGCGCAGGCACAGAGGAGGCGGCACACGGGACTGGGGGGGCAGCGGCGTGTTGGGGGGCACGGGGGGGGGGTCCCGGGGGGTTTGGGGGGTCCCAGGAGGTTTAGGGGGATCCTGGGGGCGTTTTGGGGGTCCTGGGGGGGGTCCTGGGGTGGTCCAGGGAGGTTTTGGGGGTCCTGGGGGGCTCCTGGTGGCTCCCAGGAGGTTTCCGGGGGTCCTGGGGGGGTTCCCATGAGGTTTTGGGGGTCCCAGGAGGTTTCTGGGGTCCTGGGGGGGTCCCAGGAGGTTTTTGGGGGTCCTGAGGAGGTCCCAGGTGGTTTTGGGGGGTCCTGGGGGGGTCCTGGTGGCTCCCAGGAGGTTTCTGGGGGGCTCCAGGAGGTTTTGGGGAGTCCTGGGGGGGTCCCAGGTGGTTTTGGGGGGTCCTGGAGGGTTCCAGGGTGGTTCCTGGGGGTTCCCATGAGGTTTTGGGGGATCCCAGGAGGTTTCTGGGGGGTCCCAGGAGGTTTCTGGGGGTCCCCCTAACGCAGCAGTGACCACTTGATCTGCTCCTTCGCTGCCTGCAGCACCTGGGGGCACAGATGGGGACACCTGGGGACACCTGGGGACACCTGGGGCCATCTGGGGGGGCACCTGGGGGCACCTGGGGACATCTGGGGACATCTGGGGACATCTGGAGACACTTGGGGGGCACCTGGGGACACCTGGGGGACACCTGGGGACACCTGGGGACACTTGGGGGGCACCTGGGGGACACCTGGGGACACCTGGGGACACTTGGGGGGCACCTGGGGGCACCTGGGGACACCTGGGGACACTTGGGGGGCACCTGGGGGGCACCTGGGGACACCTGGGGGACACCTGGGGGACACCTGGGGGGCACCTGGGGACACCTGGGGGACACCTGGGGACACCTGGGGACACCTGGGGGGCACCTGGGGACATCTGGGGACACCTGGGGGACACCTGGGGGGTACCTGGGGACACCTGGGGACACCTGGGGACACCTGGGGGGCACCTGGGGGACACCTAGGGGACACCTGGGGACACCTGGGGGACACCTGGGGGACACCTGGGGGACACCTGGGGACACCTGGGGACACCTGGGGACACCTGGGGACACCTGGGGACACCTGGGGACATCTGGGGACACCTGGGGGACAGCTGGGGCACACCTGGGGACACCTGGGGACACCTGGGGGGCACCTGGGGCCATCTGGGGGGGCCAAGGACACCCCTGGAAGGGTTTGGGGGGGCCCAGAGGGGTCAGGAGTGTCCTGGAGGGGTCCCAGGGGTTTTTTTGGGGGGGGTCTTAGGGGATTTTTGGGGATCCCAGGGGTTTTTGGGGATCCCAGGGGGTTTTTGGGGATCCCAGGGGGGTTTTTTGGGGCTCTCAGGAGTTTTGGGGGGTCTCAGGGGTTTTTGGGGTCCTACCTGTGACACCGTCTGCTCCGTCAGGGGCACGTCCTCACCCTGTGGGGACGGGGGGGGACAGAGAGGGGACAGTGGGGACCTGGAGCGGGGGGGGCACCCAGGATTGCCCCTGGGCTGCCCCCAAAAATCCCAAATCCTCCCAAAATACCCCCCAAACCCCCAAATCCTTCCCAAACCCCTCTGAAATCCTCCCAAAACACCCCCCAAACCTCCAAAGCCCCCTGAAATCCTCCCCCAATCCCCCCAAAACCTCCAAATCCCCCCCCAAATAACTCAAATCCCCCCCCAGAAAACTCAAATCCCCCCCAAAACCCTAAATCCCCCCAAAAAAACCTCAAATCTCCCCAAACCCCCAAATCCCCCCCAAGCCCTCCCCAAATCCCCCTGAAATCCCTCCCAACGCCCCCCCAAAAGCCCAAAATCCCCCCGAAAAAACCCAAAAAACCCCTGAAATAACCCAAATCCCCCCCCAAAAACCCCCCAAAACCCCAATTCTCCTCAAATCCCCCCCAGTCCCCCCACAGCCCCCGTACCCGCACGGCCACGCGGTGCACGACCTGCTGGGGGTCACTCTCCAGGATCACCCTGCGGGGACACGGGGACAGGGACAGGGATGGGGACAGGGACATGAGGACACGGGGACAGGGGACACGGGGACACCTCAGCGCCGCGGGTGACAGAGCCCAGGGTGACAGTGACAGTCCCAGGGTGACAGTGACGGTCCCCAGGGCAGGTGGCAGTCCTCAAGGGGAGGTGACGGTCCCAGGAGGGGTGACAATGACAGTTCCGGGGAGGTGACAGTGGCGGTGACAGTCCCAGGGAGGTGACAATGACAGTGTCAATGACAGTGGCAGGGACAGGGACAGGGACCCACCCTCCGTCCACGATCTCGTCCACGGCCAGGAACAGCCCCTCCATGTTGTCCAGCAGCGCCCGGCGCTCCACGTTCTTCCTGGGACGGGGACGGGGACAGGGGACAGGGGGACGTGGGGACAGCGGGGACACGGGACAGAGAGACATGGGGACATCATGGACACCCCACAGGGACACCCCACAGAGCTGTCCCAGGTGTCCCAGCTGTCCCCAGGTGTCCCAGGTGTGTCCCTACCTGAGCATTTGGCTCAGCGAGTCGAACAGGCAGTTCAGCACGGCCGTCAGCATCAGCTGGGGACAGCGGGGACACAGAGGGGACAGCGGGGTCACAGGGGGACACAGGGGGTCACAGGGGGTCACAGGGGGTCACAGGGGGTCACAGACGGGGTCACAACCCACCCGGGGTCCCCCAGCAGCCCTGGGTGTGCTTGTGCCCCGGCAGAGTCCCCACGGTGTCCCAGCAGTGTCCCCCCTGTCCCCGCTGTCCCCCCCTGTCCCCCCCATGTCCCCAGGCTCTGTCCCCGTGTCCCCACCTCGTTCTGGGTGGCGCTCCCGATGACGCAGCAGTACAGGTCGATGCTGCTCTTGTACACCACGGTCAGCCCGTCCAGGAGCGCGATCTCACCTGGGGACAGGGACACCTGTGTCACCTGTGTCACCTGTGTCACCTGTGTGCCACCCCTGTGTCACCTGTGTGTCACCTGTGTCACCTGTGTCACCTGTACCACCCCTGTGTCCCCCTGTACACCATGGCCAGCCCGTCCAGGAGCGCGATCTCACCTGGGGACAGGGACACCTGTGTCACCTGTGCCACCTGTGTGTCACCTGTGTGTCACCTGTGTGTCACCTGTGTGTCACCTGTGTCACCCTGTACACCACGGTCAGCCCGTCCAGGAGCGCGATCTCACCTGGGGACAGCCACACCTGTGTCACACCTGTGTCACCTGTGTGTCACCTGTGCCATGTCCCTGTGTCCCTGTGACCCTGTGTCCCCTCAGTGTCACTCAGTGTCACTGCAGTGTGTCACACTGTCCCTGTGACCCCGTGCCACCCCCATGTCACCCTGGTGTCACTCGGTGTCACTGTCCCCTCAGTGCCACCCCCGTGTCACTCACTGTCACTGCAGTGTGTCACAATGTCCCTGTGACCCTGTGTCACCCCCATGTCACCCCCGTGTCACTCGGTGTCACTGCGGTGTGTCACACTGTCCCTGTGACCCCGTGCCACCCCCGTGTCACCCCGGTGTCACTCGGTGTCACTCACTGTCACTGCGGTGGGTCTTGCTGAAGATGTTCTGTGTCCCTGTGTCACTCAGTGTCCCCTCAGTGTCACTGTCCCCTCAGTGTCCCCTCAGTGTCACTCACTGTCACTGCGGTGGGTTTTGCTGAAGATGTTCTGTGTCCCTGTGTCACTCAGTGTCCCCTCAGTGTCACTGTCCCCTCAGTGCCACCCCTGTGTCACTCAGTGCCACCCCCGTGTCACTCACTGTCACTGCGGTGGGTTTTGCTGAAGATGTTCTTCTCGAAGGCGCGCTGCTCCTTCACGCTGGGGTAGGTGTCATCGTAGTACTGCGACACGGGACACGTTGGGGACATCGGGGACATTGGGGACAGCATTGGGGACACGGGACAGCATTGGGGACATCAGGGACAGCGTTGGGGACATCAGGGACAGAGAAAAGGGACATGGGGACACAGGGCAGGGCAGGGACATCGGCCACCCCTTGACACCCGTGCCACCCGCCCTGTCCCTTGCCCAGAGCCGCGTCCCCCTCGGGGCAGTGTGTCCCTGTCCCCAGTGTCCCCTGGGTGTCCCCAGTGTCCCCTGGTGTCCCCTGGTGTCCCCTGGGTGTCCCCTGGGTGTCCCTGGGTGTCCCCTGGGTGTCCCCAGTGTCCCCTGGTGTCCCCTGGGTGTCCCTGGGTGTCCCCTGGGTGTCCCCTGGTGTCCCCAGTGTCCCCCGGTGTCCCCTGGGTGTCCCCAGTGTCCCCTGGGTGTCCCCTGGGTGTCCCCAGTGTCCCCCGGTGTCCCCTGGGTGTCCCCAGTGTCCCCTGGGTGTCCCCAGTGTCCCCAGTGTCCCCTGGGTGTCCCCAGTGTCCCCACCTTGGCGAAGAGCCGCTCGCCGTCGTTGTCGAGGATGATGATGGCCTTGACGGTGTACAGGGACGGCTCCTGGGGACGGGACAGGGACAGTGACAGGGACAGTGCCACCCCCAGGACAGGGACAGTGGGCGAAGCTGTGCTGGGGTCACTGTCCCTGTGTCCCCCCTGTCCCCGTGTCCCCCTGTCCCTGTCCCTGTCCCCGTGCAGGTCCTGCGGTGCCGGGGGTGCCCAGGACCAAGTTCTGTGATGCACTGACTGCCCAGAGCCACAGCCCAGTGTAGGACAGAACCCCGGCCTGAGCACCCAAACCGTGCCAAACTGTCCCCAAAATGTCCCCAAAACTGTCCCCAAACTGTCCCCAAACTGTCCCCAAAACTGTCCCCAAACTGTCCCCAAACTGTCCCCAAAGTGTGCCCAGAGCCACAGCCCAGTGTAGGACAGAACCCCGGCCTGAGCACCCAAACCGTGCCAAACTGTCCCCAAACTGTCCCCAAACTGTCCCCAAACTGTCCCCAAAACTGTCCCCAAACTGTGCCCAAAATGTCCCCAAAACTGTCCCCAAAGTGTGCCCAGAGCCACAGCCCAGTGTAGGACAGAACCCCGGCCTGAGCACCCAACTGTGCCAAACTGTCCCCAAACTGTCCCCAAACTGTCCCCAAAACTGTCCCCAAAGTGTGCCCAAACTGTCTCCAAAACTGTCCCCAAAATGTCCCCAAAACTGTGCCCAAAGTGTGCCCAGAGCCACAGCCCAGTGTAGGACAGAACCCCGGCCTGAGCACCCAAACCGTGCCAAACTGTCCCCAAACTGTGCCCAAAACTGTCCCCAAACTGTCCCCAAACTGTCCCCAAACTGTCCCCAAAGTGTGCCAAAACTGTGCCCAGAGCCACAGCCCAGTGTAGGACAGAATCCCCCCAGTTCCCCCGTGCCTCAGTTTCCCCCGTTCCCCCGTCCCCCCCGTGCCTCAGTCCCCCCCGTGCCTCAGTTTCCCCTCAGTTCCCCCCGTGCCTCAGTTTCCCCCCGTGCCTCAGTTCCCCCAGTTTCCCCCCCGTTCCCCCCGTGCCTCAGTTTCCCCCCAGTTCCCCCAGTTCCCTCAGTTCCCCCCGTGCCTCAGTTCCCCCCGTGCCTCAGTTCCCCCCGTGCCTCAGTTTCCCCAGTTTCCCCCCCGTGCCTCAGCTGTTTCCCCGTCCCTCACCAGCACCAGCGCCTCCATTTTGCCTCCGCTGCTGCCGACGTGGAGCCGGAAGAGCGCCCGCCGCTGATTGGCTGCTCGTCTGCCAATCACTCCCGTTGGCCCCAGCCCGCTAGTTTGATTGGCCCAATTCTTCCACCACCCCACCAATCGCGGCGCGCTCCCGCGCGGTGGGCGGGGTAGTCTTTCCCGCGCTTCCCTAGACGGGCGTTGATTTGACAATCCAGCTGTCAATCACCGCAGCACGGCATTGCCGGAAGCGGAGGGGGCGGCACAGTTGCCATAGTGACCGGGGAAGCGATAACGTCACCGCTTTGCCGGGGCGGGGCTGTGATTGGCTGGGTCGGCGCGCACGTGACCGGAAGCGAGGCCACTTCCGCTGATGGCGCCCGGCGCGTGTCACCGGGAGGGGCTGAGGACGGAGATTTGGGGACACCGGGGGACACTTGGGGACATTAATGGGGACATTTGGGGACATTGGGGGACAGGGTTGGCACCTCTGTGTCACCCACCAGGGGCCGGGGACATTGGGGGACACTTTGGGGACACTTTGGGGACGCCCCGGGTGACAGCAGAGGTGGGGGGGCGGAGCCCGGCTGTGACTGACAGCTGAGGTGACCAATCAGGAGCAGAGCGCCACCCCCAGCTCTAAAATGAACGATAATGGTAAAAACCAATTAAAAAAAAAAATCCCAAGAGACATTTATTGAGGGGGGGTACAGGACACGGGGGGGATTCCGGCCACTCCGCTCCGGAACTACGGGGGGACCCGGGGGGACCCGGCCTCGGCGGCCCCGGGAATTCCGGGGGGATCCCGGGGGGTCCCAGCAGGGTCCCGGGGGGATCCGGGGGGATCCTGGCGTGTCCCAGGGGGTCCCGGGGGTCCCCAGAGGGTCCCGGGGCTCTCCCGGCCCGGCGCCGGCTCCAGGGGCCGCCCCGGCTCCCGCCCAGCTCCGGCTCCTGCGGGACAGAGAGGCGGGTCAGGAGCGGGATCGGGGTCGGGGTCGGGATCAGGATTGGGGTCGGGATCGGGGCAACGGCAGGGGCAGCGTCAGGATCGGGGCAGGGGCAGGATCGGGGTCAGGATTGGGATCGGAATCAGGGCAGGATTGGGATCGGGTCAGGGCAGGGTCAGCGCTGGGATCGGGATCGAGTCAGGATTGGAATCAGGTCAGGACTGGAATCAGGTCAGGGACAGCACCGGGATCGGGATAGGGTCAGCGCTGGGATCGGGATTGGGATCAGGTCAGGATCGGGATCGGGTCAGGGCTGGGATTGGGGCAGGGTCAGCATTGGAGTTGGGATCAGCACTGGGGCAGGCTCAGCATTGGGGTCAGGACTGGGATCAGGGCAGGGTCCGGACTGGGACTGAGGCACACTCAGCACTGGGATCGGGATTGGGGCAGGGTCAGGATTGGGGTCGGGGCAGGGCAGGGTCAGCGTTGGGATCGGGGCAGGGGCAGAATCGGGGTCAGGATTGGGATCGGAATCAGGACAGGATTGGGATCGGGATTGGGGCAGGGTCAGCGCTTGGATCGGGATTGGGATCAGGTCAGGATTGGGATCAGGGCAGGGTCTGGACTGGGACTGAGGCATGCTCAGCACTGGGATCAGGGCAGGGGCAGGACTGGGATCGGGATCAGGATTGTGATCGGAACTGGGGCAGGGGCAGGATCAGGGTCGGGGTCAGGATCGGGATCAGGAGCAGCTCCGGTGTTGGGGGCTCCAGGAGGGGCAGAGCCCCAAACCCAGCTCCAGTCCCTGCCCAGATCCCGGCCCCAATCCCTGCCCAGATCCCATTTCCTGCCCCAATCCCTGCCCCATTCCCATTCCCAATCCCAATCCATGCCCCAATCCTGCCCCATTCCCATCCCATCCCTGCCCCGATCCCGGCCCCAGCCCCGCTGCAATTCCCACCTCCCCTTTCCCCTCACTCCCATCCTTTTTCCACCTTTTTTCTGCTATTTCCCTATTTTCCATCACTTTCTCTCCCAATTCCTCTCACTTTTAACCATTTCCTCCATCTCTTCCCAACGTTTTCTCCTTTCCAACCTTTTCTCACTTCCCTCTTTTCTTTTTCCTCCTCCAATCTTCTTTTCCCCCTTTTTTCCCTTTTCCCCAACCCTTTCCCTTCATCCCTCCCACTTCTTCAACTTCCCTTCATCTTTCCCCAAACCTTTTTCCTATTTTCCCACTTTTCTGCCTGAACTTCCTCCCAATCTTTCCCTTCACCTTCTCCCCTGACCATTTAATCATTGCTTCTCTCAATTCCCTTCCCATTTTTCCCCATTTTCCCCCCCAATTTTTCCCACCTTTTTCCCATATTTTCCCCACTTTTTTTTCTATTTTTTTCCCCATTTTCCCCCCAATTTTCCCCGATTTTTCCCCCTCACCTGGCCGTTAAAACCTCCTTCCTCCTCCGTAGCTGCCGCCGCCGCTGGAGCTGCCGTAGCCACCTGTGGAACCAGGAGGGGATTTAGGGACACCAAAAATTGGGGGGGGACATTTGGGGACCCCCAGTTCGTTTTGGGGTCCTCCCTGCACATTTTGAGGCCCCCCAGGTTATTTTGAGGCCACCCCAATACAATTTAAGCTCCCTCAAGGTGATTTTTGAGGTCTCTCAGGCAGGTTTTGGAGTCCCCCGGGTGATTTTTGGGGTTCCCCAGGTGATTTTTGGGGTTCCCAGGTGATTTTTGGGGTCCCCCTGGTGATTTCTGGGGACTCACCACCACCACAGGGCCTTGAGCTGCGCCCCACAAAGTTGTCCCCCATACATTTGGGATATTCTGGGGATCCCCAGGGGGATTTTGGGGTTCCCCAGGTGATTTTTGGGGTCCCCTGGTGATTTCTGGGGACTCACCGCCACCACAGGGCCCTGAGCTGCAGCCCCCAAAGCTGCCCCCGGTACATTTGGGATATTTTGGGGTTCCCCAGGTGATTTTTGGGGTTTTTGGGGACTCACCGCCGCCGTAGGGCCCCGAGCTGCGCCCCCCGAAGCTGCCCCCGGTACATTTGGGATATTTTGGGGTTCCCCAGGTGATTTTTGGGGTTCCCCAGGTGATTTTTGGGGGATTTTGGGACTCACCGCCGCCGTAGGGCCCCGAGCTGCGCCCCCCGAAGCTGCCCCCGGTACATTTGGGGTATTTTGGGGTTCCCCAGGTGATTTTGGGGACTCACTGCCGCCGTAGGGCCCCGAGCTGCGCCCCCCGAAGCTGCCCCCGGTACATGTGGGATATTTTGGGGTTCCCCAGGTGATTTTTGGGGTTCCCCAGGTGATTTTGGGGTTCCCCAGGTGATTTTTGGGGGTTTGGGGACTCACCGCCGCCATAGGGCCCCGAGCTGCGCCCCCCGAAGCTGCCCCCGGTACATTGGGGATATTTTGGAATTCCCCAGGTGATTTTTGGGGTTCCCCAGGTGATTTTTGGGGTTCCCCAGGTGATTTTTGGGGGTTTTTGGGGACTCACCGCCGCCGTAGGGCCCCGAGCTGCGCCCCCCGAAGCTGCCCCCGGTACATTTGGGATATTTTGGGGTTGCCCAGGTGATTTTTGGGGGTTTTGGGGACTCACCACCGCCGTAGGGCCCCGAGCTGCGCCCCCCAAAGCTGCCCCCGGTACATGTGGGATATTTTGGGGTTCCCCAGGTGATTTTTGGGGTTCCCCAGGTGATTTTGGGGTTCCCCAGGTGATTTTTGGGGGTTTGGGGACTCACCGCCGCCGTAGGGCCCCGAGCTGCGCCCCCCGAAGCTGCCGCCCTTCATGGGCCCGAAGCTCGAGGCCTGGTTGTTGTAGCTGCCGAAGTCGTTGTAGCTGCCCCCGCCCCCGAAATTGCTGCCTGGGGGGACAGTGGGGTCAGGGGGACATTGGGGTCAGGGGGGACAGCGGGGTCAGGGGGGACAGTGGGGTCAGGGGGGACAGTGGGGTCAGGGGGGACATTGGGGTCAGGGGGGACATTGGGGTCAGGGGGGACAGGGAGCACCCAGGGGTGCCCCGTGCTGGGAGCACTGGGAGAGTTGGGATCCTCGGGGCTCTGGGGTGGCTGAACTGGGAGCCCAGGGGGCTTTAACTGGGATCCCAAACCCCCGTGATCTTTGGGGGGCAGCAGACCCCAAACCTGCCGTGATCTTCGGGATGGGTTCCCCGGGATCCCAAACACTCGGTGACACCTTCCCCTGAGACCCCAAACCCGCTGTGATCCCGTCCCAGAAACCCCAAACACCCCACGATGGGTTCCAGAGACCCCAAATCCCCCGTGATGTGTTCCCAGAGATCCCAAATCCCCCATAGTGGGTTCCAGAGGCCCCAAATCCTCCATGGTGGGTTCCAGAGACCCCAAATCCCCCACGATGGGTTCCAGAGACCCCAAATCCCCCGTGATGTGTTCCCAGAGATCCCAAATCCCCCATGGTGAGTTCCAGAGACCCCAAATCCCCCATGGTGGGTTCCCAGAGATCCCAAATCCCCCATGGTGAGTTCCAGAGATCCCAAATCCCCTGTGACGGGTTCCAGAGACCCCAAACCCCCGGTGATGGGTTCCAGAGACCCCAAATCCCCCATGGTGGGTTCCAGAGACCCCAAATCCCCCATGGTGAGTTCCAGAGATCCCAAATCCCCTGTGACGGGTTCCAGAGACCCCAAACCCCCGGTGATGGGTTCCAGAGACCCCAAATCCCCCATGGTGGGTTCCAGAGACCCCAAATCTCTCATGGTGGGTTCCAGAGATCCCAAACCCCCCGTGATGAGTTCCCAGAGGCCCCAAACCCCCCATGATGGGTTCCAGAGATCCCAAACCCCCGGTGATCCCATCCCAGAGACCCCAAACCCGCTGTAATCCCATCCCAGAAATCCCAAATCCCCCATAGTGGGTTCCAGAGGCCCCAAATCCCCCATGATCGGTTCCCAGAGACCCCAAATCCTCCATGATGGACTCCCAGAGACCCCAGACCCCAATGACTCCTTCCCCAAACCCCAGAGACCCCAGAGCCCGGTGAGCCGCTCCCACAGCCCTGCGGTGCCCCACAGCCCCCGGTGCCCCACAGCCCCGCGGTGCCCCACAGCCCCCGGTGCCCCACAGCCCCCGGTGCCCCACAGCCCCACAGTGCCCCACAGCCCCCGGTGCCCCACAGCCCCACAGTGCCCCACAGCCCCGCGGTGCCCCACAGCCCCCGGTGCCCCACAGCCCCCGGTGCCCCACAGCCCCACGGTGCCCCACAGCCCCCCCGGCTGGTGCCACCTGTGCCCGCCTCGCCCAGCCCGTTGCGCACGGCCAGCGCCGGGCCCCGTGCCGGCCGCCGGCCGCCGCTGCCGCCGCCGAAGCCGCCGCCGCCGTTGTTGTAGCCGTCGTAGGAGCCGCTGCCGCCGTAGCCGCGGTTGCCCCCGGAGTAGCCGGGGCCGCCGCCGCCGCCGTAACCTGGGGGGAAAAACGGGGAAAAAGGGATTTGGGGTGGAGGGGCCGCGGTGGGGCCGGGCCAGGGACGGGCACCGGGGCCCGGGGGGACGCGGAACAGCGGCGGTGGCCAGCAAGGAGGGCCCGGTGCCCCTGCTGTCCCCACACCGGTGCTGGTGCTGTCCCTGTCCCTGCTCCCGGTCCTGTCCCTGCTCCTGGTGCTGTCCTTGTCCCTGCCCCACTCTGTCCCTGCTCCCGGTGCTGTCCCTGTGCACGGTGCTGTCCTTGTCCCTGCTCCCAGTCCTGTCCCTGTTCCCGGTGCTGTCCTTGTCCCTGCTCCCGGTCCTGTCCCTGTGCCCAGTGCTGTCCCTGTCCCTGCTCCCGGTGCTGTCCCTGTTCCCGGTGCTGTCCCTGTTCCTGGTGCTGTCCCTGTTCCTGGTGCTGTCCCCACACCGCTGCTGGTGCTGTCCTTATCCCTGCTCCCGGTGCTGTCCCTGTTCCCGGTGCTGTCCTTGTCCCTGCCCCACTCTGTCCCTGTCCCTGTTCCCGGTGTTTTCTCTGTGCCCGGTGCTGTTCCCAGGTGCTTTCCCTGCCCCCGGGGTTGGTGCTGTCCCTGCTCCCGGTGCTGTCCCTGTGCCTGTGCCCAGTGCTGTCCCTGTGACTGGTGCTGTCCCCGTGCCCAGGGTCGGTGTTGTCCCAGTCTCCGTGCCTGCTGAAGTCCCCATCGTCATCCCCGGTGCTGTCTCTGCTCCCGGTGCTGTCCCCAGTACTGTCCCCGGTGCTGTCCCCATGCCCGGTGCTGTCCCAGTCCCCATCCCGGTCCCCCGCTCACCTCGCCCGCCGAAGTTGCCGCCGCGGTTGAAGTTGTCCCCGCCGCCGAAGCCGCCGCCGCGGCCGCCGCCACCGCCGAAGTTACCGGAGCCGCTGCGGCCTGGGGGGGACGGGGGGGTTGGGCACGGCGGGGACAGCCCAGGGACAGGGCAGGGACAGCGGGGACAGGCCGGGGACAGTGGGGGACAGCGGGGACAGCCGGGGACAGCGGGGACGGCCGGGGCTCACCTCGCTGGCCGGCCGAGGCGCTGGCCATCTCCTGCTTGGACAGCGCCTTGCGCACCTCGCAGTTGTGCCCGTTCACCGTGTGGTACTTCTGGACTGCGGGGGGACATGGGGGGACACGCGGCTCACCGGGTGGCAGCGTCCCGGCCAGGGTGCCACCCACCCCACACTGTCCCCAGGTGGGTTGTCACTGCCCCACACCATGCTCAAGCTGTCCCCAGCCAGGCTAACACCCTCCAATATCCCCAGTGTCCCCAGCCAGGCTGTCACCCCCCCAGTGTCCCCAGCCAGGCTGTCACCCCCCACAGTGTCCCCAGTGTCCCCAGCCAGCCTGTCACCCCCCCCAGTGTCCCCAGTGTCCCCAGCCAGGCTGTCACCCCCCCCCCAGTGTCCCCAGGTGTCCCCAACCAGGCTGTCACCCCCCCAGGTGTCCCCAGGCTGTCACCCCCAGGCTGTCCCCAGCTGGGCTGTCCCCAGCTGGGCTGTCCCCCCCAGGTGTCCCCAGGCTGTCCCCCCCAGGTGTCCCCAGCTGTCCCCATCCAGCCTGTCCCCCCGAGGCTGTCAGCCCCAGGCTGTCCCACCCAGGCTGTCCCCATCCAGCCGGTCACCCCCCCCAGGTGTCCCCAGGCTGTCCCCCCCAGCCTGTCCCCCCAGGTGTCCCCCGCTGTCCCCAGGGCCACTCACTGACGATTTTGTCGACGGAGTCGTGGTCGTCGAAGGTGACGAAGGCGAAGCCGCGCTTCTTGCCGCTGCCGCGGTCGGTCATGATCTCGATGACCTCGATCTTGCCGTACTGCCCGAAGTACTCGCGCAGGTGGTGCTCCTCCGTGTCCTCCTTGATGCCGCCCACGAAGATCTTCTTCACCGTCAGGTGCGCGCCCGGCCGCTGCGAGTCCTGCGGCGCGCACGGGGTGGCAGTGGGGACAGGGGACAGGGATGGGGGACACAGCCAGGGGGTGGCAGTGGGACGGGGACGGGGGACAGGGCCGGGGGGTGGCACCAGGGACAGGGGACAGGGCCCCGGGATGGCAGTGGGGACACGGGACAGGGCCACTGGGGTGGCATCAGGACCGGGGACAGGGGACACGGCCACCGGGATGGCAGTGGGACAGGGGACACGGCCACCAGGGCTGCCCCAGGGACACCACTGGAGCTGGCTCAGCAATTGGGCCTGTCCCCAGGGCCACCACCACCAGGAGCAGCGGGCATGGCCAGTGCCACCAGCCCTGTCCCCAGTGTCAATGCTGGGAGCACCTGGCACAGCCACCACACCTGTCCCCAATGTCCCCAATGTCCCCAGTGTCCCCCCAATGTCCCCAGTGTCCCCTCACCTCTCTGGACACGGCCCATTTGGGCTCCACCACCCTGCCATGACCCTGCCATGTCCCCAGTGTCCCCAATGTCCCCAATGTCCCCCCAGTGCCCCTCACCTCTCTGGACACGGCCCGTTTGGGCTCCACCACCTGCTGTGACCCTGCCATGTCCCCAGTGTCCCCCCAGTGTCCCCAATGTCCCCAGTGTCCCCAGTGTCCCCAATGTCCCCAATGTCCCCAGTGTCCCCAATGTCCCCTCAATGTCCCCAGTGTCCCTCACCTCTCTGGACACGGCCCGTTTGGGCTCCACCACCCTGCCGTCCACCTTGTGTGGCCGCGCGTTCATGGCGGCGTCCACCTCCTCCACCGACGAGTAGGTGACGAACCCAAAGCCCCGCGAGCGCTTCGTGTTGGGGTCCCGCATCACCTGGGACACGGGGACAGGCAGGGACAGGTAGGGACACCTCAGGGACAGGCGGGGACACGACAGGGACACCTCAGGGACACCTCAGGGACACGGGGACACCGCAGGGACAGGTAGGGACACGACAGGGACACGGGGACACCTCAGGGACAGGCAGGGACACCTCAGGGACACCTCAGGGACAGCGGGGACACCTCAGGGACACGGGCAGGGGACACAGGTGAGGGGACACAGGTGAGGGGTCACACACAGGTCACACAGGTGAGGGGATGCACACAGGTCACACAGGTGAGGGGACACAGGTCACACAGGTGAGGGGACACACACAGGTGACACAAACCACACACACAAACGCTCAGGGCAGTGGTAGCATCCAGGATCCCAGGGACATTTTTGTCATCCCAGTTCTGGTTTTAGGGATCCCCGTGAAGTTTTTAGGGGTCCCAATTGCCATTTTTAGGGATCCCAGGTCTGATTTTGGGGATGGCAGTGCCCTTTTAGTGATCCCAGCCCCATTTCAGGGACCCCAGCCCCATTTCAGAGGACCCCAGCCCCATTTTTCCCGCTCTCAATGCCACTTTCGGGGCCCCCAGCCCCATTTTAGGGACCCCAGCCCCATTTCAGAGGACCCCAGCCCCATTTCAGGGACCCCAGCCCCATTTCAGAGGACCCCAGCCCCATTTTTCCCGCTCTCAATGCCACTTTCGGGGCCCCCAGCCCCATTTTAGGGACCCCAGCCCCATTTCAGAGGACCCCAGTCCCATTTTTCCCGCTGTCAATGCCACTTTCGGGGCCCCCAGCCCCATTTTAGGGACCCCAGCCCCATTTCAGGGACCCCAGCCCCATTTTTCCCGCTGTCAATGCCCCTTTTAGGACCCCCAGCCCCTCACCACGCAGTCGGTCAGCGTGCCCCACTGCTCGAAGTGGCTGCGCAGGCTCTCGTCCGTGGTCTCGAAGCTCAGGCCCCCGATGAAAAGCTTCCGGAGCTGCTCCGGCTCCTTCGGGGACTGCGGGGGGACGGGCTCAGGGCACCCCGAAACCCCATGCATGGGGGTGGGGAACCCAAATCCCCCCTAAAACCTCCCCCAAAACACCCCCGAAACACCCCTGAAATCCCCCTTAAAACACCCCCAAAATCCCCATCTGGCTCGGGGGGGCTGACACCCCAAAATCCCACCCAAAACCCCCTCACCCAGCTCCAGAGGGGGCAGACACCCCAAAATCCCACCTGGGACCCCCCTCACACCCCAAAATCCCTCCTGGGACCCCCTCACACCCCAAATTCCCCCCTGGGACCCCCCTCACACCCCAAAATCCCCCCCCAAAGCTCCAGGGAGATCCTGACACCCCCAAATCCCCCCTGAGATCCCAAAAAAAACCCAAATGGGACCTTCCCCCCCAAAAGAGCTCCTGACACCCCAAACCCACCCCCAACAAATCCCCCCCTGACCCAGCCCCCCCCTGGGGACCCCCCCGAGCTCCCCCATCCCAAATTTTTGGGGCCACCTGAACCTTGAGCATCCCCAGTTCCCACCTGGGTGGAGCCACCAGACCCCCAAACCCCCCCAACCCAAATTTCTCAATGTCCCAGGCCCCCAAATCTCCCCCCCAACCCCGATTTTTGGGGCCTACCAGCACCCTCAGTGCCCCCAACCCCTATTTCTGATCACCCTAAACCCCCATTTTTAATTTTAAACCTCCCCAAGCCCCCACACCCTAAATTCCAACACCCCCAACCCCAAAATTTTGCCTCTCAGGCCCCCAAATCTCTCCCCCAACCCCCATTTTTGGGGCCCACCAGCACCCTCACCACCCCCAGCCCCCTCAGTGTCCCCTGCCCCTATTTCTGACCCCCCACCCCCCCAGTTATAATTTTAACCCCCACAAAGGCCCCACACCCCAAATTCCAACACCCCCAACCCCCATTTTTGGGGCCCACCAGCCCCCTCAGCGCCCCCAGCCCCTATTTCTGACCCCTCCATCCCCTAAATTCGCCTCCCCAACCCCAAACCCCAACTCCCCCACCCCCCCAGCTTTAATTTTAAGCCCCCCACACCCCAAATTCCAACACCCCCCAAACCCCCTCCCCCCCCCGTTATTCCCGACCCCCCCGTGACACAAAGCGCGCGCACGTGGCCGCGGGAGCGCGCGCGGGGTGAGGGGGGGCCGCGCATGCGCCGGAGCGAGGGGAGGGGGGCGAATCTGTGGGACCCCCCCCCAAATTGAGCCGGGAGAGGGGAGCTGTGTGGGAACCCCCCCCAAAATGGAGCCTGAGGGGGAGGGAATCTGTGGGACCCCCCAAAAACGGAACCTGAGGGGGGAAGGGGCTCTTTTGGACCCCCCCTCCAAAATGGAGTCTGAAGGGGGGGGGGGAGGGGAGTAGGGGGCTCTGTGGGACCCCCCCCAAAAATGGAACCTGAGGGGGGAGGGGAGGGGAAGGGGGGGAGGGGAGGGGGCTCTGTGTGTGCCCCCCCCCCAATGGCGCCTGCGCGGCTGAGGGGATGAGGGGGGGCGCCGCGCGCAGGCGCAGTGCGGTCCCGCGGCCCGCCAGGCGGCGGCGGGGGCGGGGGCGGGGGGGAGGGAACGGGGATGGCTTAAAAAAAAAACAAAAAACAACCAAAAAAATAACAAAAACAACGGGGCGCGCGGATCGGCGGGGAGCGGGGCGGGCGCTGCTGCTGACCTCGGCCTTGGCCATGGCGGCGGCGCGGGGCGGTGGCGGCGGCGCGCGATGCTCCCTCTGCGAGGGCCGACACGGAAAGGGGCCGAGCGCCGCGAGCGCCGCCGCCTCACCCCGCCGCCCCCGCCGCCCGCGCGGCCCCCGCGCCGCCGCCCATTGGCTGCCGCCGCACAGCGCCGCCGCCCCATTGGCTGCCTCGCCGCGCTCCGCCCCCCGCGCTGCCGCTGATTGGCTGAAGGGAGAAACGTCCCGCCCTCGCGCCGCGGGATTGGGGGGAATCGCTGCCGACACGCCCCGCGCCGCTTTTCCCGCTCCGGCCCGGAGACTCCCCGGCGCGCCGCTGATTGGTTGGAGCGAAGCAGGGCCCGCCCCTCGCCAGGCGCTCATTGGCTGGGAAAGAGGGGGGACGGTGCCCATTGGCGGGCGCGGCCGTCCATCAGCGCTGGCGGCGGCGGGCCCAGCGCAGCTCGGCGAGCGCGGCGCGGCGGGCGCAGAGCGAGGCGGCGGCGGCGACTCCCGGCGGCGGCGGCGAGCAGGGGCCGCCCGCCCGCCGGCCCCAAGGTGCGGCCGCGGCAGCGCATGCGCCCATCGCGGTTGGCTTTGGGGAGAGGGGGGGAAAGGCGGGCGGACGCATGCGCGGAGCGCGGCCGGCGGCGCCTGCGCGCTGCGGGCGGTTTTGGCGGGCGGAGCGCGGAGCGGCGGCGGCTCGGAGGGGCGGCCAGACCGCGGCGGACGGGCCCGCGCCGGAGCCGCTCTCCGCGCAGGTAGCGCCGGCGGCGGGCGGCGGATGAACCGGCGGCGGCGCGGGGGCGGGTCCGCCGCCGTGACGGGCAGGCGCGGCGGCCAATGGATGCTGGCGGGGGGCGGGGCCTGGCGGGGAGTGACGGGCGCGGTGGTGAATATCAGCGAGCGGGAGGCGGGGCGGCGCGCCGAGTGACAGGCGCGCTGACCAATAGCAGCGCAGGGGAGGCGGAGCGGCGCTCGGAGTGACGGTTCCACCGCCCAATAGTCGTGCGGCGGGGCCGCGGCGAGCCGAGGGGCGCGCTGCCAATCACGGCGCGGCGCGCGGTGGCTCTGACCAATGGCGTGCGGCGGCGCGCTGCTGGCCCCGCCCCCTGGCCCGGCGGCCGGGCCCCTCAGCTTCGGGCGCTTTGAGCCCAAATTTGCGGTTTTTCACCCCAAAATCGCCGCCCGGGCCCTCGGAGCGCCGCGTCCCGCCCCGCAGCGGCGGCTTTTCCCTCACAGCCGCGGCTTCGGCCCCGGCAAAGCGCTCCCGGGCCTCCGCGCGGCGCCCTCCCTTTGTTCCCTCAGGATTCCCGGGCGCGGATTTTCCCGAAATTGGCCTTTTCCCACCCAAAGCGGCGCCTTCTCCCTCAGGGGGCCGCCCCAAATCCCCCCGGGAGCCCCGCAGGAAATTCCGGCCGGAGCGAGGGATTCCCCTTGGGCTGGGTGTAAAGGGAGAAATCCGCTCAAATCCTGCCTTGAGGGTGGGGAAAAACTGATTTCAGGGATTTTAAAACGCCTTTTTTTTTTTTTAATCTTCCCCATTTTAAGGGGTTTAGCCCAAACTCCATTTCTCTGCTCCCAAATCCCCCCTCAGTTTTTGGGGATTTATTCCAAATTCCATTTCGTTCTGCCTGAATTCTCTGGTGTTCTTTTTTTTTAAGGAGTTTTTAGCCCAAATCGCATTTCTTTGTGCCTAAATCCCCACTGGGTTTTAGGAATCATCCCCTCCTGTGCTTCTCCCTTGGGATCAGAGGATCCTGAGGTGTCCCCAAATTCCTCTTGGGGATCCCAGAATTAGCACAAATTCCTTTTGGGGGACCCAAAATTACCCCAAATTCCTCTTGGGGATCCCAAAATTACCCCAAATCCCTCTTGGGGATCCCAAAATTACCCCAAATTCTTCTTGGGGATCCCAGAATTACCCCAAATTCCTTTTGGGGGACCCAAAATTGCCCCAAATTCCTCTTGGGGATCCCAAAAATGACCCCAAATCCCTCTTGGGGGTCCTGAGATGAGCCCAAATCCCCCCCCTGAGGTGTCCCCCCTGTCCCCCATGGGTGACAACGCCGTGTCCCCAGAGCGGTGGCAGGAGGAGCCCCGGGGTGACATTCCCTGACCCATGGTGACACTGTCCCTTCTGCCCTGGTGACATCCCTGTCCCCAGAGTGGTGGCAGGAGGGGCCCCTGGGTGACATTCCCTGTCCCATGGTGACATTCCCATGGTGACACCCCTGTGCCCTCTGCCCTGGTGACATCCCTGACCCACGGTGACACTCCCACGGTGACATTGTCCCTGTCCCCAGAGCGGTGGCTGCGCTATGGGCAGGAGGAGCCCCTGGGTGACATCCCTGACCCATGGTGACACTCTTGTCCCTGTCCCCAGAGCGGTGGCTGCGCTATGGGCAGGAGGAGCCGGGGCAGGGTGACATTCCCTGACCCATGGTGACACTCCCACGGTGACACTGTCCCTGTCCCCAGAGCGGTGGCTGCGCTATGGGCAGGAGGAGGTGTTGGGCAGTGCCATGGTGACATTCCCTGACCCACGGTGACATCCCTGTCCCTGTCCCCAGAGCGGTGGCTGCGCTATGGGCAGGAGGAGGTTTTGGGCAGTGCCATGGTGACACTCCTGTCCCTGTCCCTGTCCCTGTCGCTGTCCCCAGAGCGGTGGCTGCGCTATGGGCAGGAGGAGCCGGGGCAGGGTGACATTCCTGACCCACGGTGACATTGTCCCTGTCCCTGTCGCTGTCCCCAGAGCGGTGGCTGCGCTATGGGCAGGAGGAGCCGGGGCAGGGTGACATTCCCTGTCCCACGGTGACACTGTCCCTGTCCCCAGAGCGGTGGCTGCGCTATGGGCAGGAGGAGCCGGGGCAGGGTGACATTCCCTGACCCATGGTGACACTCCCACGGTGACACTGTCCCTGTCCCCAGAGCGGTGGCTGCGCTATGGGCAGGAGGAGCCCCTGGGTGACATCCCTGACCCACGGTGACATTGTCCCTGTCCCCAGAGCGGTGGCTGCGCTATGGGCAGGAGGAGCCGCCGGGCCGCCGACAGCTCGTCCTCGGGGGAGGAGGAGGAGTATGTGGTGGAGAAGGTGCTGGACCGGCGCGTGGTGAGGGGCCAGGCCGAGTACCTGCTCAAGTGGAAGGGCTTCTCCGAGTGAGTGACGGGACAGGGGACAGGGGACAGGGGACACAGCACCCTGGGTGTGCCCTGGCCGTGTCCCCTGGGTGTCCCCTGTGCCCTGACAGTGTCTCCTCTGTGTCCCCTGTCCCCTGGGTGTCCCCTGTCCCCTGACTGTGTCCCCTGGGTGTCCCCTGACGTGTCCCTGGATGTACCCTGGGTGTCCCCTGTCCCCTGACAGTGTCCCCTGGGTGCCCCCTGTCCCCTGGGTGTCCCCCGTCCCCTGACCGTGTCCCCCGTCCCCTGACCGTGTTCCCTGTCCCCTGGGTGTCCCCTGTCCCCTGTCCCCTGGGTGTCCCCTGGGTGTCCCCTGCCCCTGTCCCCTGGGTGTTTCCTGTCCCCTGCCGTGTCCCTTGACAGTGTCCCTGGGTGCTCTGGGTGTCCCCTGACCGTGTCCCCCGCCCCCTGACCGTGTCCCCCATCCCCTGGGTGTCCCCTGTCCCCTGACATTGTCCCCTGTCCCCTGGGTGTCCCCTGACGGTGTCCCTGTCCCCCGGTGTCCCCAGGGAGCACAACACGTGGGAGCCCGAGAAGAACCTGGACTGCCCCGAGCTGATCTCGCAGTTCCTGCGCAAGGACCGCAGGATGAGGGACATGAGGGACAGCGAGGGGACGCGGCCCCGCGAGCGCCCCGAGGGCGCCAAGCGCAAGGGACTGCCCGGCGGCGAGGACGGCAGGGCCAAGAAGAAGAGAGAGGTGACAGACGGGACAGATGGGGACACTGGGGACAGCTGGGGGACAGATGGGGACAGCAGGAGGGGATGGGGACACTGGGGACACATGGGAACACCTGGGGACATTGGGGACACATGGGGACACTGGGGGCACCTGGGGACAGTGGGGACACCTGGGGACAGCAGGGGACAAGAGGGAACACCTGGGGACAGGACAGGACACCTGGGGACACTTGGGAATACATGGGGACACCTGGGAACACATGGGGACAGCTGGGGACAGGGAGGGGATGGGGACATGGGGATGGGGACAGGGACACCGGGAGGGGACAGGGACACCGGGAGCAGATGGGGACACATGCATGGAGACAGGGACACCGGGATGGGGGTGGGAATTCAGAGATGGGGACAAGGACTGGGGACAGTGGCACCCAGTGTCCTCTCCACGGGGACTCCTGGAATGGCCACCAGGGAAGGGGACAGGGCCCAGGCACGGGGCCATCCCCAGTGCCACCCCTGGGGACCCTTCCCTGGCCTCTCCTCCACCCAAAATCCCCTTTTTCCCCAAAACCAACCCCTCTTTCCCCAAACCCACAGAGCAACGACATCGCCCGCGGCTTCGAGCGGGGGCTGGAGCCCGAGAAGATCATCGGGGCCACCGACTCCTGCGGGGACCTCATGTTCCTCATGAAGTGGTGAGGCCACCGCCGCACTGTCCCCACTGTCCCCAGGGGCCCCGGGACCCCCAGTTCGTGTCTGTGCCCCCAGTTTGTGTTTGTGTCCCCAGTTTGTGTCCCCAGTCTGTGTCCCCAGTTCGTGTCTGTGTCCCCAGTTTGTGTCCCCAGTTCGTGTCCCCAGTTCGTGTCCGTGTCCCCAGTTTGTGTCCCCAGTTCGTGTCCCCAGTTTGTGCCCCCAGTTCGTGTCCGTGTCCCCAGTTTGTCCTTGTCCCCTGGTTTGTGTCCCCAATTTGCGTCCCCAGTTTGTGTTTGTGTCCCCAGTTTGTGCCCCCCAGTTTGTCCTTGTCCCCCGGTTTGTGTCCCCAATTTGTGTGCCCAGTTTGTCCCCATGTCTCCAATTTATGACCCCACTTTGTGTCCCCAGGTTGTCCTTGTCCCCCAGTTTATCCCCATGTCCCCAGTTTGTGTCCCCAACCTTGTCCCCAGCCTGTCCCCATGTCCCCATTCTGTCCCCATGTCCCCATTCTGTCCCCATGTCCCCATTCTGTCCCGTGTCCCCGCAGGAAGGACACAGACGAGGCTGACCTGGTGCTGGCCAAGGAGGCCAACCTGCGCTGTCCCCATGTCCCTGTGTCCCCATCCTGTCCCCATGTCCCCATTCTGTCCCCATGTCCCCATTCTGTCCCCATGTCCCCATTCTGTCCCCGTGTCCCCAGCCTGTCCCCATGTCCCCATTCTGTCCCCATGTCCCCATTCTGTCCCCATGTCCCCATTCTGTCCCCGTGTCCCCAGCCTGTCCCCATGTCCCCATTCTGTCCCCATGTCCCCATTCTGTCCCCATGTCCCCATTCTGTCCCCGTGTCCCCTCAGGAAGGACACAGACGAGGCTGACCTGGTGCTGGCCAAGGAGGCCAACCTGCGCTGTCCCCAGATTGTCATCGCCTTCTACGAGGAGCGGCTGACGTGGCACGCGTACCCCGAGGACAGCGAGCCCAAGGAGCGGGACCCGCCCCGCAGCTGAGCCCGGGGTGTCCCTGGGTGTCCCCCAGGTGTCCCCTGGGTGTCCTGGGGTGTCCCTGGGTGTCCCTGAGTGTCCCTGGGCATCCCCTGGGTGTCCCTGGGTGGCCCCTGGGTGTCCCCAAGGTGTCCCCGGGTGTCCCTGGGTGTCCCCTGGGTGTCCCTGGGGTGTCCCTGGGTGTCCCGGGGTGTCCCTGGGTGTCCCGGGGGTGTCCCAGGGTGTTCCTGGGTGTCCCTGGGTGTCCCTGGGTGTCCCCAGGGTGTTCCTGGGTGTCCCTGGGTGTCCCCTGGGTGTCCCCTGGGTGTCCCTGGGCATCCCCTGGGTGTCCTGGGGTGTCCCTGGGGGTCCCTGGGATGTCCTGGGGTGTCCCCGGGGTGTCCCCGGTGTCCCAGGGGTGTCCCAGGGGTGTCCCTGGGTGTCCCTGGGATGTCCCAGGGTGTCCCCAGGGTGTCCCAGGGATGTCCTGGGATGTCCCCAGGGTGTCCCTGGGTGTCCCTGGGTGTCCCCGGGGTTTCCCTGGGCATCCCCTGGGTGTCCCCGGGTGTCTCTGGGTGTCCTCGGGGTGTCCCCAGGGTGTCCCAGGGTGTCCCCAGGTGTCCCTGGGCATCCCCTGGGTGTCCCCCTGGGTGTCCTGGGGTGTCCCAGGGTGTCCCTGGGGTGTCCCTGGGTGTCCCAGGGTGTCCCCAGCCGTCCCCTGGGTGTCCCTGGGTGTCCCTGGGATGTCCTGGGGTATCCCAGGGTGTCCCCAGGGTGTCCCCAGGGTGTCCCCGGCCGTCCCCGGGCCACGTCTGGGGGTGTCCCCGCATTTTGGTGTTTTTTAAAGTCGGTGTTTTTAGTGGGGCCCCGCTGGGGTGTCCCCTCTGTCCCCGTGTTGTCCCCAATCCCCCCCCGGGTTTGCTTCCAATAAACGGTCACTTTTCAGAGCTGTCACCTGCTGGGGTGGGGACACTGGGGTCACCGGCACGGGGTCACCGGCACGGGGTCACCGGCACGGCCTGGTGTCACCTCAGTGTCACCTCAGTGTCACCTCGGTGTCACCTCGGTATGGCCTGGTGTCACCAGTGCAGTGTCCCCAACCTGGCCCAGTGTCCCCCCAGTGTCCCCAGTATGGCCCAGTCTGCCCCAGTGTCCCCTCAGTGTCCCCAGTGTCCCCTCAGTGTCCCCAGTGTCCCCAGCCCAGTGTCCCCAGTATGGCCCAGTGTCCCCAGTGTGGCCCAGTGTCCCCTCATTGTCCCCAGTGTCCCCAGCCCAGTGTCCCCAGTGTGGCCCAGTCTGCCCCAGTGTCCCCAATGTCCCCTCAGTGTCCCCAATGTCCCCTCAGTGTCCCCCCGGTGGTGTCCCCTGGTGGTGGCCGCGCAGCGCTGCGTGTGGGGACAAAGGGGACACCCAGAGGGGACAGCGGGGGTGGCACTGGGGGACACCCGAGGGGGGTCGGGGACACTGGGGTGACACCGGGGGGGGTTGGGGACACTCGGGTGACACCGAGGGGGGGTTGGGGACACTGGGGTGACACCGGGGGGGGGGTTGGGGACACTGGTGTGGTATCGGAGAGGGATTGGGGACATTCGGTGACACCGAGGGGGGGTTGGGGACATTCGGTGACACCGGGGGGGGTTGGGGACACTGGGGTGACACCGGGGGGGGGTCGGGGACACTCGGGTGACACCGGGGGGGGGTCGGGGACACTCCCGTCGTTTCCTCCCGCGCCCGCCAGGGGGCGCCCTCGCGCCGCCGCAGCTCCGCGCCCCCCCACCCACCGTGGGAAGGGGCGTGGCCTGAGCAGACCCCGCCCCCGCCCTGCGGGGGGACATTTGGGGGGCTCTGAGGTATTTGAGGGGGTCTGGGGGTATTTTTGGGGAGTCTGGGTGGGATTTGGGGGGGTCTGGGTGGGATTTGGGGGGGTCAGGGGGGATTTGGGGGGATTTTGAGAGGGTTTGGGGGGGTCTGGGGGCATTTTTGGGGAGTCTGGGTGGGATTTGGGGTCTCTGGGTGGGATTTGGGGGTCTCTGGGTGGGATTTTTGGGGGTCTCTGGGTGGGATTTTTTGGGGGGGTCTGGGTGGGATTTTTGGGGGTCTCTGGATGGGATTTTTTGGGGGGGTCTGGGTGGGATTTTTGGGGGTCTCTGGATGGGATTTTTTGGGGGGGTCTGGGTGGGATTTTTGGGGGTCTCTAGATGGGATTTTTGGGGGGTCTGGGTGGGATTTTTGAGGATGTTTTCCCGCCGCAAAGCACGATGGGAAACTCCGCGCGCAGACAAAGGGCCGGGCCACGCCCCCCCCGCGCGGGGCATGCCGGGAAGGGGGCGGGGCCTGGAGGGGGGCGGGGCCGGGCGGACGCGGCGCGCGCGCTCCAGGTGGGCTCGCGGCGGCGGCCGTGACGTCATCGGGGGCGTGTGTGACGTCACGGGGGAGCGGGGCGGGAGGGACCCGGGGAGGGGGAGGGGGAAGGTTTGGGGGGGAGGGGGGAAGGTTTGGGGGGGGAGGGGGGAAGGTTTGGGGGGGGTCAGCAGCGGCCTCGGCACCGCCAGCCTGCCCCGCCCCCCCGGGCTCCGCTGTCCCCTCTGTCCCCGCCCCTGTCCCCTCTGTGCCACCCCCGGGGGTCCTCTGTCTCCTCCCCAGTGTCCCCTCTGTCCCCCCCGGGCTCTCCTGTCCCCTCTGTGCCACCCCCGGGGCTCCCCTGACCCCCCGCTAGGGCTCCCCTGTCCCCTTTGTGTCACCCCGGGGCTCCTCTGTCCCACCCCCGGGGTCTGGTGTCCCCTCCCCGGTGTCCCCTCTGTCCCCCCCGGGGCTCCCCTGTCCCCCTCTGTGTCACCCCCGGGCACTGCTGTCCCCTCCTGTCCTCCCCGGGGCTCCACTGTTACCTCCCCTGTCCCCTCTGTGCCACCCCGGGGCTCCCCTGACCCCCCCTCCCGGGCACCGCTGTGCCCCCCGGTGTCCCCTGTCCCCTCTGTGCCACCCCCGAGTCCCCTGTGTCCCCTCTGTGCCACCCCCGTGTCCCCCCTGTGTCACCGCTGTGTCCCGCAGGCCATGGGGGATGGAGCGGAAGGAGGAGGAGGAGGAGGAGGAGGAGGAAGGAGCGCGGAGTGAGGAAGAGGAAGAGGAGGGAGGCGGGACCGGGACCGGGGCCGGGGCCGGGGCTGAGGAGGATGAGGATGCGGCCGGTGATGAAGCCGATGATGATGAGGATAATGAAGAAGCCGATGAGGATGATGATGAGGATGATGAAGCCGATGATGATGAGGATGATGAGGGTGACGGCGGCGAGGCCGAAGGCGTGGCGGCGCGGTTCCTGGCGCTGCAGCGGGCTCTGTCCGAGCGGCTGCGGGCGCTGCCGCCGCCGGGCCCGCCCGTGGCCGCGGTGTACGCGCCGCTCGAGTACGCGTGGGAGCCGCACCGGAGCTTCGTGCGCCGCTTCCTGCGCCGCCGGCCCGCCGTGCTCTTCCTCGGCATGAACCCCGGGCCCTTCGGCATGGCGCAGACCGGGGTGCGGCACCGGGAACGGGAGCGGGAGCGGGAACGGGACACCGGGAGCGGGAACGGGAACCGGGCACCGGCACCGGGAGCGGGAACGGGAACGGGAGCGGGAGCGGGAACCGGGAGCGGGAACCGGGCACCGGGACACCGGGAGAGGGAGGGGGAACGGGGACCGGGCACCGGGAGCGGGGGAGCGGGCACCGGGAGTGGGGCACCGGGAGCGGGGCGGGGGAACGGGAGCCGGGCGGGACTGGGGAAACGGGAACCGGGATACCGGGGAGAGCGGGAACCGGACACCGGGGGGAGCGGGAGCGGGGCGGGGCAACGGGAACCGGACACCGGGACACCGGGAGAAGCGAGAGTGGGCACCGGGACACCAGCGGGAGCGGGGCTGGGGGAACGGGGACCGGGATACCGGGGCACCGGGGGGAGTGGGGAGCGGGCACCGGGACACCGGGAGAGGGGCTGGGGGAACGGGAACCGGGCACCGGGGGCAGCGGGGCTGGGGGAGCGAGGACCGGACACCGGGACACCGGGGGGAGCGGGAACGGGCACAGGGACACCGGGAGAGGGGCTGGGGGAGCGGGGACCGGGGCACCGGGGAGAGGGAGCGGGGACAGGGGATGGGGGGAGCGGGGAGAAGCGGGATGGGCACCGGGAGGAGATGGGGGGCACCGGGAGAGTGGATGGGAGCACCGGGAGGGGCACCGGGACAGAGGGGAGAGGGGCTGGGGGGCACCGGGAAGGGGGCACCGGCATCCCATGGGGGGAAACTGAGGCACGGGGGGGGGTCCCAGTCCAGCCCAGGGTGTCCTTGAGGAGGGAAACTGAGGCACGGGGGGGTCCCACTCTATCCACGGGGGGAAACTGAGGCACGGGGGGGTCCCGCTCTATCCATGGGGGAAACTGAGGCACGGGGGGGGGGTCCCACTGTATCCATGGGGGGAAACTGAGGCACGGGGGGGTCCCAGTCCATCTCAGGGTGTCCTTGAGGAGGGAAACTGAGGCACGGGGGGATCCCGCTCTATCCATGGGGGGATGGGGCTGTTCCCCCCCCGTGCCCCCTCCCCTAACGCCCCCCCTCCCGCAGGTGCCGTTCGGCGAGGCGTGGCACGTCCGGGAGTGGCTGCGGGTGTCGGGCGCGGTGCGGCGGCCGCCGGGGGAGCACCCGAAGCGGCCGGTGCTGGGGCTGCGCTGCCCGCGGGCCGAGGTCAGCGGCGCCCGGTTCTGGGGGCTGGTGCGGAGCCTGTGCCCGGACCCGCGCTCGTTCTTCCGCCACTGCTTCGTGCACAACCTGTGCCCGCTGCTGTTCCTGGCCGCCAGCGGCCGCAACGTGGCCCCGCCGGAGCTGCGGGCGGCCGAGCGGGAGCGGCTGCTCGGGCCGTGCTCCGCCGCGCTCGCCGCCGCCGTGGCCGCGCTCGGGGTGCGGCTGGTGGTGGCCGTGGGCCGCGTGGCCGAGCTGCGGGCCCGCCGGGCGCTGCGGGACGCGGGGCTGCCCGTGCCCGTGGCCTGGATCCCGCACCCGTCCCCCCGCAACCCCCGCGCCAACCGCGGCTGGGAGAGCGAGGCGCGGGCGCGGCTGGCGGAGCTGGGGGTGCTGCGGCTGCTGGGGGGGCGGCTCGGGGGGCCCCTGCCGCCGTTAGCCTGCTCAGGGGCTGAGGGGGAAGAGCTCGGGGGGTCCCTGCCTCGGTTAACCTGCTCAGAAACGGAGGGGAAGGAGTCTGGGGGGCCCCTGCCGCCGTTAACCTGCTCAGGGGCTGAGGGGAATGAACTTGGGGGGTCCCTGCCTCGGTCAACCTGCTCAGGAGCTGAGGGGAAGAGGGTTGGGGGGTCCCTGCCTCAGTTTCCCCGCTCAGAAACGGAGGGGAAGGGGGGTGGGGGGTCCCTGCCTCAGTTACCTCGCTTAGGAAGTAAGAGGAAGAAAGTTCGGGGGTCTCTGCCTCAGTTTCCCCGCTCAGAAATGGAGGGGAATGAACCTGGGGGGTCCCTGCCTCAGTTTCCCTGTTCAGAAACGGAGGGGAAGGAGGTTGGCAGGTCCCTGCCTCAGTTTCCCCACTCGGGAGCTGAGGGGAAGGAGTTTGGGGGGTTCCTGCCTCAGTTTCCCCGGTCAGGAACTAAGAGGAAGAAAGTTCGGGGATCCCTGCCTCAGTTTCCCTGCTCAGGAGCTGAGGGGAGGGAACTTGGGGGGTCCCTGCCTCAGTTTGAGCAGTTTGGAACTGGGGGGAGGAGAACTGACGGGTCCCTGCCTCAGTTTCCCCACTCGGAACAGGATTTAGGGCGACACTACAGGGCAGAGGGTCAATCCCTGCCTCAGTTTCCCCACTCGGGAGGGGGTTTAGGGCTCCTTTAGGGGGTGGGGGTGGGTCCTGCCTCAGTTTCCCCACTCGGGAGGGGGTTTAGGGCTCCTTTAGGGGGTGGGGGAGGGTTCGTGGGTCGCTGCCTCGCGGCGTCTTCTGTGGAATTCTGGAATTAATAAAGGCGAGAATTGGTAAAAACAACAAGGAAAGAGGCGTGGGGGGGAGGGGGGAACCAACGAACCTTCCTTCATCCTCCTCCTCCCTTCCTCTTCCTCCTCCCCTCCTTCGTCTTCCTCTTCTTCCCTCTTCTTCCTCCCTTCCTCTTCCTCCTTCCCTCTTCTCCCTTATTCCTTCCTCTTCCTCTTCTTCCTTTTTGAGCTTTTTTGGGGGTTTATTTTAATTAGCGTTCGAGGGAGATGGGGGAAAAAAACCCAAATGTTGTGATCTCGGTGCTCGGCCCCTTTTTCCAGCGGGAATTCTGCCGGGGATGAGCTCCAGGCTTTCCCCAAATCCTCAGGGGCTGCTCCTGCCCCGTTTTGTGGGATCGGGAGCGGGTGGAGCCGCCCCGCTCTGGCCGGGCCCTTTTTGGGGCGGTTTCAGGTGGGATTTCGTCCTCTGGGCTGGGAGCACTTGGATGTTCTGGGGAAGAAACTTCCCCGGGAAGAAATTCCCAATTCTCCCCGGGGTGATCCCAAATCCCAGCAGAGCCCAGCAGCGTTCCGGGTCAGGTCCTGCCCTCCTGACCCCACTCCCGGCTTTGATCCCATCCCCGACCCCATTCCCAGGTTTTGTTCCCGTTTTGTTCCCATTCCAGGTCCCCATTCCAGACTTTTCTCCCCCCTCCAATCCCTTTTGCAAACCCTTCCCAGGCCCCCCCAAGGCTGGGAAGGGAAAGGATCTGGGGGTGACCCCCAGTCCATGCCCTGGTCACTCTGTGCTGGTCACTCCCTGCCCTGGTCACTCCCTGCCCTGGTCATTCTGTGCTGGTCACTCCCTGTGCTGGTCACTCACTGCCCTGGTCACTCCCTGCCCTGGTCACTCTCTGTGCTGGTCACTCACTGCCCTGGTCACTCCCTGTGCTGGTCACTCCCTGCCCGGATTTGGGGGGTCGGGCCCGTTTAGGATCCGCATTTTGGGGTTTTTCCCTGGAATTGCTGATTTAGGAACAGCCCGGGTGGGTTTAAGGGAGTCGGGCCCGTTTAGGATCAGCATTTTGGGGTTTTTCCCGGGAATTGCGGGTTTGGTGCCGATTCTCTCCGCCGACTCCAGAGGGAGCGCGGACAAGGCGGACGCGGAGCGGGATTTTCCAGCCGGGAAAGCCTCGGGAAGGGAGCGGAGCTGCTCCAGCAAGGCCGGGCTTGGCTCCATCGGCATCCCAGAGAATTCCAGATTTTCCTGCGTCAGCATCCCAGAGAATCCCAGATTTACTTGTATCAGCATCCCTGACAATTCCAGATTTTCGTGCATCAGCATCCCAGATTTTCCCTCCTCTGCATCCTAAAGAATTCCAGATTTTCCTGTATCTGCATCCCTGACAATTCCAGATTTTCCAGTCCCAGTATCCCGGATTTTCCCACACCTCCATCCCAAATTTTCCCACACCCCATAAATTTCCCCGCACCCATTTTCCCCACATTTTCGCCCCAAAACCTCCCTCCAGCCCAATCCCGACCCTTTTTTTGGGAATTCTGAGCGTGCCCCACCCCCACCCCGGGCAGGGGTCACAGCGGGGTCACCGCCGCCCCTCCCCCACCGCGACCCCCGATCTATTAATTACTGACAGCAATTAATTAATGAGGAAGGGGGGGGAGGGCAGCTCCCGCCTGTTGCTAATTAATACCGGCAGCGTTAATGAAGGCAGCGCAGCCCTGGACGGTTTTTAATTGTTTCGGGGAATTAATTGGGGAGGGGGCGGGGGGCGCTCTCCTCTGCTCCAAGGGCGCTCCATCCATCCATCCTCATCCCCGAAAATCGGGATTTTGGGGTGCTTTAGGGGGAGTTTGGGGGTTTGGGGACCCGGAAAGGAAATTGGAATTTGGGGCGCTGGAAAAACCGGGATGTGAGGATTCGGGGAAATGGGGATTTGCGGAACTGGAAAGCAGGAAAATGGAAACACGGGGAAATGGAAACACGGGGAAATGGAAACGAGTGGAAATTGGGATTTCTGGAAATGGAAACGAGGGGAGGTGGGGATTTCTGGAAGTGGAAACCCGGGGAAATGGGGATTTGGGGAAATGGAAATGAGTAGAAATTGGGGTTTATGGAAATGGAAACGAGGGGAAATGGGGATTTGGGGAAATGGAAACGAGGGGAAATGGGGATTTGGGGAAATGGGGATTTGTGGAAATGGAGACGAGGGGAAATAGGGATTACTGGAAATGGAAATGCGGGTAAATTGGGGTTTGTGGAAATGGGGATTTCTGGAACTGGAAACGAGGGGAAATGGGGATTTGGGAAAATGGGGATTTGTGGAAATGGAGACGCGGGGAAATGGGGGTTTGGGGATTTGCGGAAAAGGGGATTTGCGGAAAAGGGGATTTGCGGAAAAGGGGATTTATGGCGCTGGCACCTCGCCCCGCTCTCCCCTTCCCCCGCGCGCTCCGAGCCGCCGATCTTTAATCGGCCCCGCGGAGATGAAAGCAGCGCCGGGCGGGGGCCCGGGGCCCGCCGAGTGTCCCCGGGCGGGTGACAGGGTGACAAATGGCGCTGTGACAGTAATCGCCGAATTAGAGCGCTCCGCGCTCCGCGGGCGCAGCCGCCGCGCCGGCTCCGCCCGGCTGCGGGTGCAAGGAGAGGTCAGGCGGGCCCGGAATGCTGATGAGCTGAACGAGCATTCCCGGGAAAAACGGGGAAATCCGCGCAAAAACGGGCAAAGATCCGCGCAAAACAATTCCCGGCCCGCTCCTGGCGGCGCTTGTTGGCGGCAGAGCGGAGGGACAGGAGGGTGAGGGGGTGGCGGTGGGGACAGGGGGATCGGGGGGCGCCCCGTTCCCGGGCCGGGAATTCGCCCCCGTTCCCGGGGCCGGGAATTCGCCCCTCGGGGTTCCCTGGGCCGGGAATTCGCCCCCGTTCCCGGGCCGGGAATTCTCTCCCGTTCCCGGGCCGGGAATTCGCCCCTCGGGGTTCCCTGGGCCGGGAATTCGCCCCCGTTCCCGGGCCGGGAATTCACCCCCGTTCCCGGGGCCGGGAATTCAACCCCGTGGCTCCCGGGGGTACGGGCTGGGAAGGGAAGCGCCGCGGGGCTCCCGGGACGGCGCCCCCGCGGATTTGGGGCGCTTTCCTGCGGTTTGGACAGTTCCAAGGGCGCTGCGGGCGCCGCCGTGGGGCGTTGCCAGAGCCGCAGGGAGACGCGTGTCCCTCTGTCCCTTTGTCCCCGTGTCCCCGTGTCCCGCTGTCCCTCTGTCCCCGTGTCCCTCTGTCCCCGTGTCCTTCTGTCCCCGTGTCCCTCTGTCCCCGTGTCCCTCTGTCCCTCTGTCCCCCGTCCCCCTGTCCCCCCTTGTCCCCGTGTGCGGCACCTTCCCAGCGGGACACGGAAACGGGGACGTGTGGAACGGGGAACACCGGGAATATGCGGATTTGGGGAAATAGGGATTTGTGGAAATAGGAACATCGGGAATTGGGGATTTTTAGGACTGGGAACACCGAGAAATGGGGATTTGGGGAGATGGGGATTTGTGGAAATGGGATTTCCAGCCCTCGGACACCTTCCCGGGGCTCTTTCCCTTCCCGTGGGCCCGGGATTTGCACACCTGAGCGCGAATCCACCCCGGAGAAGGGGCCGGGGACACAAATCCCGGACTGGGGGTGCAAATCCGCGTCTGGGGGTGCAAATCCGCGTCTGGGGGTGCAAATCCGCGTCTGGGGGTGCAAATCCCGGTCTGGGGGTGCCCCGTGGGCCGGTTTAAACCCCGCCGTGCCAGGGACACCCGCGTCCACGCCAGAATTCCCGGGATCCGCAGCCGCGCGGGGATTTTGGGAGCGAAGGATGCTGCAAATCCTCCCGCCCGTGCCAAAAATCCAAAAATTTCGGATAAAACCCCCAAAAGCGCAGCCCCGCATCCGCCCGTGCGGGAGCTCCTCAGGGAAAGGCGAGAAAAACGCTGGGAGAGGAGATTTGGGTTTTTTTTTCTGCCTCGTTTTTCCTCATTTTTTGCTGATTTTCCTCCCGAGGAACCGCGGGCCGGGCCGGGCCGGGCTGTGCGGGCGCCGGGAGGAGGCTGGAAATGGGGAAATTCCGGCGTTTTTGGGAAAAGCGGCTCTAGGCAGGGAAGAACCGCTGGAAATAGGGAAATTCCGGCGTTTTTGGGAAGGAGCGGCTCTAGGCAGGGAAGAACCGCTGGAAATTGGGAAATTCCGGCGTTTTTGGGGAAAAGCGGCTCAAAGCAGGGAAGAACCGCTGGAAATGGGGAAATTCCGGCGTTTTTGGGGAAAAGCGGCTCAAAGCAGGGAAGAACCGCTGGAAATTGGGAAATTCCGGCGTTTTTGGGGAAAAGCGGCTCAAAGCAGGGAAGAACCGCTGGAAATGGGGAAATTCCGGCGTTTTTGGGGAAAAGCGGCTCAAAGCAGGGAAGAACCGCTGGAAATGGGGAAACTCCGGCGTTTTTGGGCGGCTTTCGGGCGTTCCGGGGAGCGGCGGGGCCGCGGCTGAGAAGGGCGAGAGGCCCCGGGAGCGCCGGGAGTGATTGATGGGGGTGAGCGCGGGGTGAGCCGAACAAGGCGGCAGTGTTCGCTCTGAAACTCCTGCAAAAACAGAACGAATCCCAAAAAAATCCCCAAAAAACCCTCGTTATTCCCGCAGCGTTCGTCTGCTCCGAGCGCTCTCGGCTGGTTTGGATTTTAACAATTTATTGATACATTGTTTTATGTTTTTTTAATTTTTTTTTCCCCTTCTGTTATTTTTTTGACGGTTTTATTCCGAATAAAGGAGGTGTAAATGGCCGCGAGAATCGCGAGATTTCCATGGATTTCCATGGATTTCCATGGATTTCTTTCCGCGGCTCCCGGCTCTGTTTGCTCAGCAAACAAAAACACCCGCGGGGAGGCGGCGGCGCGGTCACGGCAAATCCGCGGCAGCCGCTGCAACTTTTTGTTATTTGTTGGTTTTTTGGGGTTTTTGTGCCTTTTTTGGTGTTTTGTGGTTTTTTTTTTTTTTTTAAGGCACCTAAATCCCGCGGATTTCGCTCCCAAATTCTCCGTGGGGACAAGGGACGGAGGAATTTGGGGAGCACCCCCAGGGGGCCGGAGCGGGGCTGGAATTCCCTTCCCCGAGGGGGTTTTAAATGCCGGAATAAATCGGGAAAATCGGGATTTCCCCGCCCTAATTCCCACCCTGGGCGCGGATTTGGGGTGAAATCCCCGGAAACGAGCGGCGTGTGGGAATTGTGGGGTTTCCCAAATTTCCTCCCCTTTTTCCTTCCCGTCCCATCCCAAATCCAGAGTCTGGCCCCGCCCGGAGTTCTCCCGAAGATTCGGGAGCCGCGCCCGGGCTGGAGCCGGAGTTTTGGGGGAATTTTTGGGGTTTCCAGCGGCGCTCGGAGCGGATTTCCAGCGGTTCGGAGAAAGGTGGGAGCGGGTGGGAATGACAACCTTGGGAATGGGGACAGCGGGGACGCGCCCCGGGGATTTGGGGACATCCCGGGATTTGGGGACACGTCCCGGGGATTTGGGGACATCCCGGGGATTTGGGGACATTCCGGGATTTGGGGACATCCCGGGGATTTGGGGACATCCCGGGGATTTGAGGACATCCCGGGATTTGGGGACGCGCCCCGGGGATTTGGGGACATTCTGGGATTTGGGGACCCGGCCGGAGGGGTCGGTGCGGGGGGATCCGGGATTTTGGGATAAAACCCAGCCCGGATTCCACGGGCAGGGCAGGGACCGGTGGAAGTGCAGGAATATGGATTTGGGGATCCATGGAAATGCAGGAATTCGGGATCGGCACCTCTGGAAATGCAGAAATTTGGGATTGGGGATCCATGGAATTGGGGATCCATGGAAATGCAGGAATATGGGATTGGACACCTCTGGAAACACAGGAATTCGGGATTGGGGATCCATGGAAATGCAGGAATTTGGGACTGGGGATCCATGGAAATGCAGGAATTCGGGATTGGGGATCCATGGAAATACAGGAATATGGATTTGGGGATCCATGGAAATGCAGGAATGTGGATTTGGGGATCCATGGAAATGCAGGAATATGGATTGGGGATCCATGGAAGTGCAGGAATTCGGGATTGGGGATCCATGGAAATACAGGAATGTGGGATTTGGCACCTATGGAATTTGGGATCCACGGAAATGGGGAGCGGGATGGGACTCGGAGGAGTCGGGAACGTGCGGGAACGGGAACCCGCGGGAACATGTGGGAACCCATGGGAATCTTTGGGAACCTATAGGATCATATGGGAACCCATAGGGACATGTGGGAACATAAAGGATCCGATAGGGTCCCATAGGATTCGATAGGAGCCCGTAGGACCCTATTGGATCCTATAGGAACCCACGGGAACATATAGGATTCTATAGGAACACGAAGGACCCTATAGGACCCTATAGGAACCTATGGGAACATATAGGATTCTATAGGAACCCGTAGGACCCTATAGGATCCCATAGGATCCCGTAGGATCCCACAGCAGCCCCGGGAACGCGGCCGGGCCGCGGGTCATTAGGAGCGTTAATTAGGAGCGTTAATTAGGCACGTTCGCGCACACCAACGCGCGCCGGCCCCGAGAGCGGCTCAGGGCTGCTGGAATTTGCATCTCATTAACATTCCCGTCTCATTAACATGCCCATCTCATTAACATGCCCATCTCATTAACGCTCCCGCAAGGGCTGCTCGAGGGCGGAAATAAAACAACATAAACGTCATGAAATAAAATAAAATAAAATAAAATAAAATAAAATAAAATAAAATAAAATAAAATAAAATATAAAATATAATAAAAAAATTTAAAATGCAATAAAATGAAAACAATGAAATAAAATAAAATGTATAAAAGGAAATATGAAATAAATATAAATAAATAAAAAGAAATAAAAAAGAATAAAATATAAAACAAAATAAACATGATAAAAGAAAATAAACATTATAAACTAAAATGTATAAAATAAAATAGAATATAAAATAAAATAATAAAAACAGAATTAAATATATAAAAGAAAATATAAATATAAAATTAAATAGACTAGAATTAAAATAAAATTACGTATAAAAAATAAAATAAAATAAAATAAAATAAAATAAAATAAAATAATAAAATAAAATAAAATAAAATAAAATAAAATAAAATAAAATAAAATAAAACAGAATAAAATGAAGAATCCCGAGCTCTGGGGCGCGGCAGGGGCAGGAGGCGGCGCGGCAGCCGCGGCGCGTTTGGGATCCGAGTCACGTTTGGGAAATTTATGGGGCCGCTGCTGCGGGAGCGATTCCAACCCGCGCCGAGCGGAGCCCACAGGAATCCGGGGGGGCTGTGGGGGTTCGGCCCGAGCGCGACCCCAAAACGGGAATTCGGGGTGCGGAACCCCAAAACTCACCCTTTTTTCCATCCCGGGGGCTGAAACCCCAAAAATCCCCACCCCAAAGGGGGAATTCGGGGTGCGGACCCCTCCAGCTCTCCCTTTTCCATTTTCTGGGGCTGAAATCCCAAAAATCTCCACCCCAAAAGGGGAATTTGGGGTGCGGACCCCCCAACTCTCCCTTTTTCCCTTCCCTGGGGCTGAAACCCCAAAAATCCCCACCCCAAAAGCGGAATTTGGGGCGCAGACCCCTCCAGCTCCCCCTTTTCCATTTTCTGATGTTGAAACCCCAAAAATCCCCACATCAAAAGGGGAATTCGGGGTGCGGACCCCTCCAGCTCCCCCTTTTCCATTTTCTGGGGCTGAAACCCCAAAAGTCCCCGCCCCAAAACGGGAATTTGGGGTGCGGACCCCCCCAATTCTCCCTTTTTCCCCTTCCCTGGGCTTGAAACCCCAAAAATCCCCACCCCAAAAAGGGAATTCGGGGTGCGGACCCCCCAACTCCCCCTTTTCCATCCCAGCGGGGCCGGGCGGGGGTGCCGGGGCCGCCCCCAATCCCCCTTTGGGTGCAAATCGCGGGGATTTGGGATTTGGGATTTGGGATTTGGGGTCGCTCCCAGCAGCAGCAAATCCCCGTGAACTCCGCGTGAACCCCGAGCGCGGCCATAAATCAGCCCCACAGCGCCTGACCGCCCTTAACGCTTTCGGGGCCTGCAGAAATTCCAGATATCGCCAGGAAAATTAAAATAAAATAATATAAAATCACTTAAAAATGGGGGGAAATCCGAGCTCGGTCCGCGCCCCCCGGCGGGTGCGGCGGGAGGATGAGGAGGGAGCGGCCCCGGGATTTGGGGTGGGATGAAGGGGTTTTACCCCCAGGGAGGGGTTTGGGGTATTTTTTTGGGGTGAAAAAGGGAAAGGAAGGGTGTGAGGATGAGGAAGGAGCAGATCCCGGTGCGTTTTTAGGGTGGGATGAAGGAGTTTTACCTCCAAGGACGGGTTTGGATTGTTATTTTTGGGGCGGAAAAGGGAGATGGAAAAGGGAGGGTGTGAGGATGAGGAGGGAGCGGCCCCGGGTTTTAGGGTGGGATGAAGGGGTTTTACCCCCATGAAGGGGTTTGGGGTATTTTTTGGGGGGTAAAAAGGGAAAGGAAGGATGTGAGGATGAGGAAGGAGCAGATCCCGGTGCGTTTTTAGGGCGGGGGGAAGGAATTTTACTTCCAAGGATGGATTTGGATATTTTAGGGTGGGAAGGGAAAAGAAGGGAGGGAGGATGAGGAAGGAGCAGATCCCGGTGCGTTTTTAGGGTGGAATGAAGGAGTTCTACCCCCAGGGATGGGTTTGGATTTTTATTTTTGGGGTGAAAAAGGGAAATGGAAAAGGGAGGGATGTGAGGATGAGGAAGGAGCAGATCCCGGTGCGGTTTTAGGGTGGGATGAAGGGGTTTTACCCCCAGGGAGGGGTTTGAGGTATTTTTGGGGGTGAAAAGAGAAGATCCCGGGATTTTTAGGGTGGGGTTAAGGGGTCCGAGGGGTTTCACCCCCAAAAATGGGTTCGGGGTTTTTTAGGGGCGGAAAAGCGCGATGGGAAAGGGGAGGGCGTGAGGATGAGGAGGGGGCGGGTCCCGCTGCGTTTTTAGGGTGGGATGAAGGATTTTCACCCCCATGGGTGAGTTTGGGGGTTTTTTTGGGGGGGGGTTGGGGGTTTTTGGGGTGGGCGGGGAAGGAAGGGGCGGGAGGATGAGGAGGGAATTGATTCCGGCGGCTTTTTGGGGGGAAATCCAGGGGTTTCACCCCCATGGGTGGGTTTGGGGTTTTTTGGGGGGGAAGGGGAAGGGAAGGGGTGGGAGGAGGAGGAGGAGGAGGAGGAGGAGGAGGAGGAGGAGGAGGAGGAGGAAGAGGAGGAGGAGGAGGAGGAGGAGGAGGAGGAGGAGGAGGAGGAGGAGGAGGAGGAGGGGGAGGAGGAGGAGGAGGAGGAGGAGGAGGAGGAGGAGGAGGAGGAGGAGGAGGAGGAGGAGGAGGAGGAGGAGGAGGAGGAGGAGGAGGAGGAGGAGGAGGAGGAGGAGGAGGAGGAGGAGGAGGAGGATGCGGCGCGGGAGGAAGGAAGGGGAGCTGGAGGGGAATCGATCAGGGCCGGTAATGGATCGGGGAATCGATCCCTTAATGGGAGCGGGGAAATGGAGCCGAGAGCGGAGAGAGGAGAGAGAGACCCCGGGGAGAGGGGGAGGGACACGGGGGAGGGACACGGACACGGACAGACACACGGACACGGGGGAGGGACACGGACACGGACACGGACACGGACACGGACAGACACACGGACAGACGGACACGGGGACACGGACAGACACACGGACACGGACACGGACACGGACACGGGGGAGGGACCCGGGGACACGGACAGACACACGGACAGGGACACACGGACCGCGGGGAGGGACACGGACAGACGGACACACGGACACGGGGACACGGACACGGACAGACGGACACGGGGACGTGTACGGACGGACAGGAGGGAAGGACGAGGACACACGGACAGAGGGACACACGGACAGAGGGACACACGGACAGAGGGAGGGACACGGCCGGACGGGCGGGGACTGGACACGCCCACCGGGACCGGGACACGCCCACCGGGACCCCAAGCCCCGCCCCCTCCAGGGCCCAAGCCCCGCCCCCTCCCCACCCCTCCTCCCCTCACCCCCAAAACCCCAAAAACCTTAAAAAACCCCTAAAAAAACCCCAAAAAACAACCCCCAAACCCCCATAACCCCAAAACCTCCAAAACTCCCAACCCCCCCAAAAAAAACCCCAAAACCACCCCAACCCCCCGAAAAACCCTCAAACACCCATAACCACAAAACCCCCAAAAAACCCCAAAAAAAACCCCCAAAAAACAACCCCAACCCTCCCAAAACCCCCCCAAGCCCCCATAAGCACAAAACCCCGAAAAATCCTCAAAACCCCCAAAACTCCCTAAAAACCCCAAACCCCCAAAAACCCCCAAAGCCCCCCAAAACTACAGAATTCCCCAAAACCCCAAAAAAACCCCAAAACCACAACTCCCACTCAAAACCCCCCGAACCCCCGGAGCTTTTTGCACTTTTATTTTGGAATTTTTTTTGCGTTTTTTTTTTTTTTTTTATTTTAAAATGTTTTTATTTGGAATTTTTTGCCTTTTTTTTTTTCTTTTTAAATGGTTTTATTTTGGATTTTTTTGCGGTTTATTATTATTATTATTATTATTGTTATTATTATTATTATAATTATTAGTTTTTTATTATTATTATTAGTTTTATTATTAGTTTTATTTTGCTCTTTTTTATTATTTTTTTACCCGTTTTTGGGTTTTTTTTGGCCTTTTTTCCCCACTCCCCCCGGGCCACCACCGGATTTGGGATTTTTGGAGAATTCCCGCCTGGATCGGGTGAGGATGAGGACGGGGAAGGGAATTTTGGGACATTTTTGGGTTTTTTCCCTATTTTTTTGCAGCCCGCTGCCGGAAGGGATCCCGGAATCTCAAAAAAAAGGAAGAAAAGCGAAAAGAAATTAAAAAGGAAAAATCGCAGCTGGAAAATAAGAAGAAAAAAAGAAGATTTTTTTGGGGAAAATAGGTTTTTGGTTTTTTTTTTTGGGGAGAGCAGAGAAGGAGCCGCGGATTGGGACAAAATCGCGAGGATTTGGGAAAAAAATCCCGAGAAAAAAATGGAATTTTTGAGCTCCGGTAGGTGAGAAGTGGGGGCAGGACCCGGGAAATTTGGGATGAAAAGTGAATTTTTGGGGCTAAAATGTGAATTTTTTTGGATAAAAAGGAAATTTTTGGGGCTAAAAAGGGAATTTTGGGGATAAAAAGGCTTTTTAAATTTTTTTTTTAATAAAATGGGAATTTTTGGGGCTAAGAAGACCCAAAATGGAAGAAAAAAGGAATTTAAAACTCAGAGAAGTTTTTTATTTGGCCGATTAAATTTCCCAATGGAGTTTTGGGGAATAATGTTGAATTTTTGGGTTTCTTTTTAAATAATAGTCAACTTTTAGGACTTTTTTCAGAATAATTTTGAATTTTTGGGCGTTTTTGGGAATTTTGGGAGTGGGACTCGCAGGCGGCCCAGGGTGCATTTTGATTTATTTTTATAAAAAGTAATTAATACTAATTTATTTCTGTTTATTCTTGAATTTATTATTCATTGCATTTGGCCGAACATTTTGTTATTTAGGATTAATTTTGGTTTTTGGCGTATTTTCTATTAAAAAAAGCTGAAATTTTTAATCTTGGATATTTATATTCTATTTATTTTGTGTACGTAACGTATAGTGTGTTAGGGATTATAAATTTTATTCTATTGTCTGTTATGAATTATATATTTTATATGCCATAAATTCGATAATTTATATTATAAATAATATATTCTGTACTATAAATTAGGTATTTTATATTAAATACCGTGAATTATAGATTTCCTATCAGATTTAATTAAATATTTATTTGATATTAGATTTTGTGTCTTTTATATTGTGTTTTATGTCTTGATATTTCCGCCTTTCCCACCATTGATATTGCAAGGAGTAAATGGAGAAGGGAAAATATAAATATAAATATAAATATAAATATAAATATAAATATAAATATAAATATAAATATAAATATAAATATAAATATAATTTTTTTTTAATCCACAAACCCGGAATTTTTATGTGTACAAAATCCCAACTCTAAAAATCCACAAAAAAATCCACAAAAAAAATCCCCAAAAAATCCCCAAAAATCTCTAAAAAATCCTAAAAAAAAAATTAAAAAAAAAAAAAAAAAAAAAAGCCCATTCCACGCCCGGATCTCGGCGTTAATTGGTTCATTAATGAGCGAATTCATTAATTAAGGAGGCGCTAATGAGCAGCGCGCGCTCCCGCGGGATCCCGGGAATTCCGGCCATGGGGGAGGGGCTCCCGAGTTTAATGATTTTAATTATTTTAATGATTTTAATGATTTTTATTGCCATTATTTCGCTAATTAATTGCATTAATTAATTATATTCGGAAAGGGTTTTTTGTGGATTTATTATTTTATTCTCTATTTATTTATTGTCGTTTATTTGATAATATATTGGTTTATTACACCATATTTTAATGAATATATTTTAATTAAATAAGAATTAATTTCCAATTTCCCCAATTTTCCCCAATTTTCCCCAATTTTCCCAAATTTTCCCCCCATTTCCCCAATTTTCCCCAATTTTCCCAATTTTCGCCCCATTTCCCCCCGTTTCCCCAATTTTCCCCATTTTTTTCCCCAATTTTCCCAATTTTTCACCCCATTTCCCCATTTTCCCCATTTTTTCCCATTTCCCCAATTTTCCCCAATTTTCCCCAATTTTCCCCCCCTTTTCCCCATTTTTTTCCCCAATTTCCCCCTCTCCCCCATCCCAACCCCCGGATCCTTTCCCCAATTTTTCCTTAAAAACCCCAAAATTCCTCATTCCCCTTTTCCCTTTAACCCTTTCAGCCCCGGCCGTTCCCCATTCCCGCTTTTTCCCGGCCTCTCTTCACCTTTTTCTCCTTTTTTTGCCCCATTTTGGCCTCTCCGGGCACGGACCCCCCAAGGGCCGCCCCTCCCCCCTCCATCCGCATCCCAAAATTCCCAAAAATCCCAAAACAGCCCCAAAAGTGCGGCGGGGTCAGCGCGGGGTCAGGAGCGGCGCCCGCGCCGTGACCCGCGGGAGCAGCGCCGGGGCCGCGTTTTCCTCATTTTTCCTCATTTTTGCACATTTTTCCTCATTTTTAACCCCCTTTTTTTCACCTTTTTTATACCATTTCTTCACCCCCTTTTCACTTATTTTTACCCTTTTTTCACCTTCTTTTCACTTTTTTTTAGCTTTTTTTTCAGCTTTTTTTTCATTTTTTTCCACATTATTTTTCTTTTTTTACACCCTTTTTTTTAACCTTTTTTCACCTTCTTTTCATCCTTTTTTCACCTTTCTTTCCCTCTTTTTTCACCTTTTTTTAACATTCTATTTTTTCACACTTTTTTCACACTTTTTCCACGTTTTACCTTTCTTTACCTTCTTTTAACCTTTTTTGCGCCTTTTTTACACCCTTTCCCACCCTTTTTCCACCCTCCCCCTTTTCACCTTTTTTTGACCTTTTTCCCACTCATTTTCCACCGTTTCCCCTCCATTTTTCCCGTTTTTTCACCTTTTTTTTCACCCTTTCTGTCCAATTTTTACCCCTCTGGGCGGATTCAAATCCACAAAAAAATTCCAATTTTAAGTTCTGCTTAAACTTGATTTTTCCAGCCCTGATTATTGTTGTTAATTATTAATTTGATCACAAATTTAATTAATTTTATCCGTTTTTCGGGTGGGTTTGGAGGGGATTTGGGGCTTCACAAAAACCGCACCAGAGACGGAAATAAAACAAATTGACACCGATTTTTTTATTGAGCACTGAGACCGTCACAGAACGCACCAAAATTCCCTTTTTATTGCAATTTTACACCGAGCAGGAGGGGGAAATTCAATAATTCCTTTTTTTCCGCCTGAAAAACACAAAAAAACCACCACAAAACCCTCTCGGAGCGGCTTTTTGGGGCAAATAAATCAAATTTTCTCCTTTTTTCCTCCCTCTGAGCTGTTTTTCATTAATTTCTCCCCTCCCTGCCCCAAAATCGCGATTTTTCAGGGTTTTTTTTGTCCCCTCGCCAAAATCTGTGCGTTTGGGAGGGGAAAAAATCGCAATATTTTGATTTATTTTGGTTTTTTTGGTGTTTTTCACCCTCCAAACCCCCCAATGCTTCCCCTTAACCCCCCAAAGGTTTCCCGCACCCCAAAATAAATAGAAAATAAATATAAAATAAATAAAAATAATTTAAAAATAAATAAAACTCTGAAAAGGGGGGGAAAAACCCGTTTTTGGAAAGTTTCTCCAGGTGCCGCCACCTGGGCTCATGCGACCTCCGACATGCAGCTAAAAATGGGGGGGGGGTAATTAAATAATAATTTAAATAATTAAATATGAATAATCATAACAATTGGGGGGATTTAAAGAGGGGTGGAGTTTTGACACGCACAGAGGATTAATAAAATAATAATTAAAATTATTAATAATAATAACTGGCAGAATTTAAAGAGGGGTCAAACTTTGACATGCACAGGGGATTAATAAAATAATAATTTAAATAATTAATAATAATAATTGGGAGAATTTAAAGAGGGGTGGAGTTTTGACACGCACAGGGGACAATAAAATAATATTAATAATAATAATTTAAAAATAATAATTAAAAATAATTTAAAAACAATAATCCTAAAAAGAGGTTGAGTGTTGACTCGTAGGGGAATAATAATAATAATAATAATAATAATAATAATAATAATAATAATAATAATAATAATAATAATAATAATAATAATAATAATAATAATAAAATAATAATTTAAATAAAATAACAACAGGGAAAACCCCCAAAAAAGCTGATTTTTGACAGCCACAGAGGGCTTAATAAAAGAATAATATAATTAATAATAATAACAAGAAAATACCGACAACAAAGGGACAATTCCTCTCACCCCGCGGCCAAAGCCCCCCAAAATAACACGAAAAACCCCAAATATAGAGATTTATATATTAGAATCTATCCACAGGCAGAGTCCCCGCACGGCGCGGATTTTTGGGGTGGGAAATTCGGATTTTTCTTCAAAACCTGGGCGGGAATTTGGGAATTTTCCTTTGGAAAATCGGAATTTCTGTCGTAATCCGGGTGGGAAATATTGGAATTTCTGTGATAAACCGGGTGGAAAATCGTAATTTCCGTTCTAATCTGGGCGGGGAAATCCGAATTTTTCCAAAAAATCCGAAATTCCCATGGGGAAAACCGGAATTCCTGTCACAACCTGGGTGGAAAAATCCGAATTTTTGGAATTCCTCATCCCAATCCATGTGGAAACTCCAACTCCCGGTACAATCCAGGCGGGAAAATCCGAATTTTTCAACTTTTTTTCTTTATAACCCGTGAGGAAATTGGATTTTCCTTCACAGCCAGGGCAGAAAATTACGAATTTTCCGAATTGCCGTTACAACCGGGGTAGAAAAATCCGAATTTTTGACTTTTTCGCTATACTGGAGGTAGAAAAACCCGATTTTCCTGCCTGTTCCTGCCAAGCCATGCAGAAAACTCCGAATTTTCCGCCTCTTTCCTCATAAGGCAGGCAGAAAAATCCAAATTTCCACTACAGCCCGTGTGGAAAAATCCAAATTTTCTGATTTTTCACTATAACCCAGGCAGAAAACTCCGATTTTTCCGAATTTCTACTATAACCCAGGCAGAAAAATCCAAGTTTCCACTACAGCCCGTACGGAAAAATCCAGATTTTCCGAATTTCTGCTATAACCCGCGCAGAAAACTCCGAATTTCCCGACTTTCCCGCTGTAACCCAGGCAGAAAACTCCGATTTTTCTGCATTCCCGCTGTAACCCAGGCAAAAAAAACTGGGAAAATTCCGAATTTCCTCTCTAACCCTGGCAGAAAACTGGGGAAATTCCAAATTCCCGCTCTAACCCAGGCAGAAAACTGGGAAAAATCCGAATTTCCGCTCTAACCCAGGCAGAACTCCCCGATTTTCTGCATTCCCGTTCTAGCCCAGGCAGAAAACTGGGGAAAATCCGAATTCCCGCTGGAACCCGGGCAGGACTCCCCGAATTTTCCGCATTCCCGCTGGAACCCGGACAGAAAAACTCCGATTTTTCCGAATTTCCGCTGTAACCCGGGCAGAAAACTCTGAATTTTCCGCATTCCCACTGGAACCCGGACAGAAAACTGGGAAAATTCCGAATTTCCGCTGTAAACCGGGCAGAACTCCCCGAATTTTCCGAATCCCGGGCAGGACTCCCCGAATTTTTCCGTATCCCGAGCAGAGCTCCCCGAATTTCCGCATCCCGGGCAGAACTCCCCGAATTTTCCGCATCCCGGACAGAAAACTCCCCGCATTCCCGCACCGCGCGGGCCCGCGGCCGCCCGTTACAGGCGGGTGATGTCCTCGGGCCGCGGCGGCTCCGCGGGCGGCGGCGGCGGCTCCGCGGGCGCCGCGCGGGTTTTGGTGTTGGGCAGCCGGTGATCCTTCTTCCACTTCATGCGGCGGTTCTGGAACCAGATCTTGATCTGCCGCTCGCTCAGGCTCAGGGCGTGCGCGATCTCGATGCGGCGCCGCCGCGTCAGGTACCGGTTGTAGTGGAACTCCTTCTCCAGCTCCAGCACCTGCTGCCGCGTGTACGCCGTGCGGGAGCGCTTCGGCTCGCCCCCCGAGAAGTTGGGGTTCACTGCCGGGGGGACAGGGGGAAAGGGTTAGAGGGGGGAAAGGGGGGGGGAAATGGGGTTAGAGGTGGGAAAAGGGGTTAGAGGGGGAAAAGGGGGGAAAGGGGTTAGAGGGGGGAAAAGGGGTTAGAGGGGGGGAAATTGTAGGGGGGGAAAAAGGGGGGAATTGTAGGGGGAAAATGGGGGTTAGAGGGGGGGAAAGAGGGGAAATTGTAGGGGGGGAACGGGGGGTTTGAGGGGGAAAAGGGGGGAAATTGTAGGGGGGGAAACCGGGGGTTATAGGGGGGAAAACGGGGTTAGAGGGGGGAAAAGAGGGGGAAAATGTAGGGGGGAAACAGGGGGTTATAGGGGGGGAAATTGTAGGGGGGAAACAGGGGGTTATAGGGGGGGAAATTGTAGGGGGGGAAACCGGCGGTTAGAGGGGGGAAAAGAGGGGAAATGGGGTTAGAGGGGGGAAACCGGGGGTTAGAGGGGGAAAAGGGGTTAGAGGGGGGGAAAGGGGGGAAATTGTAGGGGAAGAAATGGGGGTTATATGGGGAAAAGGGGGGGAAATTGTAGGGGGGGAACGGGGGGTTAGAGGGGGAAAAGAGGGGGGGAAAAGGCGGTTAGACGGGGGGAAAGAGGGGGGAAAAATTGTAGGGGGAAACGGGGTTATAGGGGGGAAAATTGTAGGGGGGGAACGGGGGGTTAGGGGGGGGAAAGAGGGGGGGAAAGAGGGTTGGGGGGGAAGGGGGGGAATGGGGGTTAGAGGGGGGAAAAGGGGGAAATTGTAGGGGGGAAATGGAGGTTAGAGGGGGGAAAGGGGGAAAAGGGGGGGAAATTATAGGGGGGAAAGGGGGGAAATTAGGGTTTATGGGGGGGAAAGAGGGGGAAATTGTAGGGGGGAAACGGGGGTTATAGGGGGGAATGGGGGAAATTGTAGGAGGGAAAACGAGGGGTTATAGGGGGGAATGGGGGAAATTGTAGGGGGGGAAACGAGGGGTTATGGGGGGGAAAGGGGGGGAAATTGTAGGGGGGACATGGGGGGGAATGGGGGGTTATGGGGGGAAAAGAGGAAAAATGGGGGAAATTATAGGGGAAAAAGGGGGTGAATTATAGGGGGGAAACGGGGATTATAGGGGGAATTATAGGGGGAAAGGGTGGGGAAACGGGGGTTATAGGGGGAAAAAGGGGGGGAATTGTAGGGGGGAAACCGGGGGGAAATTATAGGGGGGGTTATAGGGGGGATTATAGGGGGGGTAAGGGGGAAAAAGGGGGGAATTGTAGGGGGAAATGGGGGGAAATTATGGGGGGGGAATGGGGAAAAAGGGGGGAATTATGGAGGGGAATTATAGCGGGGGAATTATAGGGGGGAAATGGAGATAAAATGGGGAAAAAGGGGGGGAAAGGAAATATTTATAGGGGGGAAAAAGTGGGGATTATAGGGGGGAATTATAGGGGGGAATTATGGGGGGGAATGGGGAAAAAGTGGGGAATTATGGGGGGAAATGAGGAAAAAGGGGGGAATTATGGGGGGGAAAAGGGGTGGAAAAGTGGGGAATTGTAGGGGGGAATTATAGGGGGGAAAATGGGGGAAAAGAGGGGAAATATAAGGGGAAAATGAGGGAAAAGGGGGGAATTATGGGGGGAAAAGAGAATAATTATGGGGGCGAGAAATGGGGGAATTATGGGGAGAATGGGGAAATTACAGGAAATTATAGGAGGGGAATTACAGGGGGATAAAAGGGGGGAAAAGGGGGAAATTGTAGGGGAAAGGGATAAAAGGGGGAAAAGGGGAAAATAAAAATATTTTTGGGGGAGAAAAAGGGGGAAAAGTGGAGAAAATGGGGGGAGGGGAAAAATTATGTGGGGAAAGGGAAAAGGGAAATTATGGGGGGAAAAGGGGGAAAAAAGGATAAAATGTATAGGGGGAAAAGGGGAAAAGTGGGGGGAAATTATAGCAGGAAAATGAGGATAAAAGGAGTATAAAAGGGGAATAAAGGGGAAAATTAATAAAAGGGGGAATAAAAGTGGAAAAATGGGAAATAAATGGGAATCAATGGGGGAAAGAGGGGAAAATAAAGGGGGGATAAAGGGGAAATAAAGGTGAATAAATGGGGGGAAAAGGGGAAAAAGGTGGAGATCAAATTAATTTAAAAAAAACCCACAAAAAATCAGGTTAACAGAAAAAAATACACAAAAAATCAGGTTAATCGGGAATAAAAACAGGGAAAAAAGGAGGTAAACAGGGCAAAAATCAGGTTAAGGGAAAAGGAAGAGTGGAAAAGAGTCAGGGTAACAGGAAAAGGCACACGGAAAAAAAAAACGCGGAAAAATGAGGGTAAACACGGAAAAAATGGACAAAAAATGCAGAAAGAAATGAGGTTAGCAGGGAAAAAACATAGGGGGAAAATGAGGTTTAAGAGGAAAAAATAGGAAGAGAAATTAGGTAAACAGGAAAGAAAAAAACACGTCAAAAATTAAATTTATCAGGAAAATAAATAGGCAAAATGTCAGGTTAAGAGAATCAGGTTAATAAAAAAAATAGTGGCAAAAAATAAAATAAATACAGATTTTTAAAAATAAATAAAATAAATATAAATAAATAAAGTAAGCAAGCAGAATCAAAAGGACAAAAAACGGAATTAACGGGGAGAAAAACACAGCAAAGAATGAAATAAACAGAAAAACACAGCAAATATTCAGATTAACAAAAAAAAAGCATAAAAAAAATATAAGAAAAAAAAAAAAAAGACACCAAAGAAATGGAATAAAGGGGAGAAAAACCCACGAAAATAAATAAATTAACAGAGAAAAACACAGCGGGGAGAGAGAACAAGAGAAGGGAAAAAAAAACCCAGAAAGAATTTAAATAAATAAAAATTAGCAATGAAAAATAAATAAATAAAAAGAAAAGAAAAGAAGGCCAAAAAAAAATCCGGGAAAGAAATAAAGGAAGGAAACAAAAAAAAAAAAATCGCATATTAAAAAAAATTAAATATATAAAGGCAGGGAAGGAGGAGGAGAAGAAAACAGAGGGAAAAGAATTGTAAAAAATTAAATTAAAAAAAATAAATGAAGGAAGGAAAGGAGAAGGAGGAAAAAACTCAACAGAGGAAAAAATAAATTAAAATAAATTAAAAAACAAAGGACACAGAGGAGAAGGAGAAGAAAACCCAACGGACAAAATAAAAGTAGAAAAAAAATTAAAATAAAAAATAAATAAAGGAAGAAAAGGAGAAGGAGAAAAAGTCAATGGACACAATAAAAAGTGGGAAAAAATAAATTAAAAATAAATAAATAGAGGGCGGAAAGGAGAAGGAGGAGAAAACGCAACGGACAAAAAATCCGGAAAAAATAAAATTAAAAAAATGAACAAGGAAGGAAAGGAGAAGAATGAAAACCCGATGGACAAAAACCCGAAAAATGAATTAAAATTTAAAACATAAAGAAAGAAAAAAAAGGAAGAGAAGAAAACCCAATGGACAAAAACCCGGAAAAATTAAATTAAAAAAATAAATAAATACGGACAGAAAGGTGAAGGAGAAAAAAGCCCAGCAGAGGAAAAAAGCCGAAAAATTATATTTAAAAAAGAAATAAATAAGGAAGAGAAGGAGAAACACAATGGATAAAATTAAAGCAGAAACTAATTAAAATAAATAAATAAATAAGGAAGGAAGGGAGAAGGAGAAGAAAACCCAACGCACAAAAAAAAAAAAAAAGGAAAAATTAAAATTTAAAAAAATAAGTAAAGAAAGAAGGAAAGGGGAAAGAGAGAAGAGAACCCAATGGAAGAAAAAGCGGAAAAATTTAAATTGTAATAAAAAAATAAATAAAGGACGGAAAGGAGAAGGAGAAGAAAACCCGACACACACAAAAAGAAAAACCCGGAAATTAAAAAATTATAATTAAAAAAAAAAATTAAAAGGACGGAAAGAAGAAGAAAACCCAATGGAAGAAAAAGCAGAAAATTTAAAATTGTAATAAAAAAATAAATAAAGGACGGGAAGGGAAGGAGAAGAAAACCCAACACATAGAAAAAAAAAAAGAAAAAGAAAAAAATTTAAATTATAAATAAAAAAATAAATAAAGGACGGGAAGGAGAAGAAAACCCAACACAGAAAAAAAAATCGAAAAAAAAATATTATAATTTAAAAAAATAAATAAAGGACGGGAAGGATAGGAGAAGGAAAAAACCCAACACAGAAAAAAAAATCGAAAAAAATTAAAGTTATGATTAAAAAAAATAAATAAAGAACGGGAAGGGAAGGAGAAGAAAACCCAACACAGAAAAAAAAATAGAAAAAATTTAAAGTTATTATTAAAGTAAATAAAGAAAGGACGGGAAGGGAAGGGGAAGAAAACCCAACACACCAAAAAAACGCCCAAAAATCCAAATTAAACAGGAAAAAAAAATAAAAAATCCCCAAAATCAGCGGGGAGAGGCCGGGCCGGGCCGGGCGGGCTTCCCCGGCTGGAACCGCGAATTGTGGGAATTATTTGAGTTATTGCGCCATAAAACGCGGAATTTATGGCGGGTGTAATTACCGCCCGCAGCCGTAAATTCCGCTCAATTGTGCTGCCCCGAGCCGCGAAATTCCCAAAAAATCCCATTTCTGCGGCGGGAAAAGGGGGAAAAATGGGAATTCCACAGCGGGGCCGCAGCGGGGTGCGGAGGGAAAAGGGGGAAAAAAGGGAATTTTGGATAGAAAATGCAGCGAGGGTGGCAGGGGGTGAAAGGTAAAAATAAAGTTATTTTAGCAGGAGGATGGGGGAAAAGGGGAAATAAAGTGAATTTTTTAGCGGTCGGAGGGAGGGTGGGGAGGGAAATCAGGTACGGAGGTGGAAATAAAGTGAATTTTTAATAAGAATAAAGTGAGGATGAGGAGGGAAATCAAAGGCAAAAATAAAGTTGTTTTTTAGGAAATAGGATGGGGAGGAAAAAGAGGCGAGGAGGGGAAATAAAGTGAATTTTTAATAGGAAATAGAGTGAGGATAGTGCAGGAAATCAGGTACGGAGGTGGAAATAAAGTGAATTTTTAATAAGAATAAAGTGAGGATGCGGAGGGAAATCAAAGGCAAAAATAAAGTTTTTTTTTTAGCTGGGACAAAATGAGGATGGGGAGGGAAATTAAAGGCAGAGGAGCAGAAAATAAAGTTATTTTTTAGCAGAGAATAGAGAGAGGATGGTGCTGGAAATCAAAGGGGAAATAAAGTTATTTTCAGAAGAAATAAAGTTATTTTTCAGCAGAAATAAATTTCTTTTTCAGCGGGAATAAAGTTCTTTTTCAGAAGAGAAGGGGGTGAGGACGGGGACGGAAATCAGGTAAAAATAAAGTTAATTTTTAGGATGGTGAGGGGGGTGCGGGGAGCAGAAATAAATTTGAATTTTGGGAGAGAAATCAGGAAATCAGCGGGGAAATAAAGTGAATTTTGAACGAAGTGAGGGTGGTGCGGAAATCAAAGGAAATCAGAATAAAAAGTTAATTTTTGAGGGGTGACAGAGAGAGGATGGCGGGGGAGCAGAAAATAAAGTTATTTATTAGCAAAGTGAGAATGGGAGGGAAACCAGAGGAAAAAATAAAGTTATTTATTAGCAAAGTGAGAATGGGAGGGAAACCAGAGGCAAAAATAAAGTTATTTATTAGCGAAGTGAGGATGGGAGGGAAATCTAAGGCAGAGGTGGAAATAAAGTTATTTTTGGGCAGAGTGAGGATGGGGAGGGAAATCGGGGGTAAAAATAAAGTTATTTTTGGGCAGAGTGAGGATGATGAGGGAAATCAAAGGAGAGATAAAAATGAAGTTATTTTGGGGCAGAATGAGGACGATGAGGGAAATCATGCATAAAAATGAAGTTATTTTGGGGCAGGATGAGGATGATGAGGGAAATCAGCGCCAAAAACCAAGTTATTTTTGGGTAGGGTGAGGATGATGAAGGAACACTAAGGAGAGGTAAAAATAGAGTTATTTTTGGGTAGAGTGAGGATGATGAGGGAAATCAGAGGTAAAAATAGTTATTTTTGAGTAGAGTGAGGATGGTGAGGGAATCAACGCCAAAAATGAAGTTATTTTTGAGTAGAATGAGGATGGTGAAGGAAATCAACGCCAAAAATGAAGTTGTTTTTGAGTAGAGTGAGGATGATGAGGGAAATCAGCGCTAATAATGAAGTTATTTTTTGCAGAGAGGCAAAGCAACACCAAAGTTCTTCCGGCCCAAGCGGGACCGGCGGCGGCCCCAAAACCCCGTGATTTTTTTGGTGGTTTTTTTCGGGTTTTTTTTGTTTTTTCCGCCCCAAATCCTACCGGTGCTGACGTGGATCTTCTTCATCCAGGGATAAACCACCGGCGCCTTCCCGGGCGCGCCGGGCTCGGCCTCGGGCTCCGCGCACGGCGCCGGCCCCGGGGGCTCGCAGAGCTGCGGCTTCTCCGCCAGGTGCTGCCTCCCTCCTCCTCCTCCTCCTCCTCCTCCTCCTCCTCCTCCTCCTCCTCCTCCTCCCCCGGCCCCCCGCAGCCCCCCGCAGCCGAAGGGGCGCTCGGGGAACGCCCCGCGGGTCACCCCGAAAAGCTCCGCGGGGTGCTGCGGGAAACCGCCCGGCTCCCTGCGCCCGTAGAACTCCGCGCCGGGCTCGGGGATGTAATTACTCTGCGAATATTCCTCGCATGGAGGGAATTTCGGATCGATGTAGTTAGAGTCCATCAAATAAGAGCTCATGATCATTAATTTCTGGAGTGGAAAATAATTTTTCTCGCTTTGTCGTTTTTCTGCTCCATAAAGCCCTCCTACTCGCGGCCACCCCGTAAAGTTTCTTTCACCATGTGACGGACGCGGCCAATCACGCCCGGCGGACGGGCCCCGGATCAGGAACCCAAAGAGGAGCAAATTTCACCCAAAACGGGCGGGGGGAGGCGTGGGAGGGAGAGGGGAGACAGAGGGACCCGGATCGGGCGGCGGAAGGGGCGGAAAACGCGGCGGGGATGGGGTGGGGGAGAGCGGGAGGGTGAGGGGAGAGCTCGGGGCAGGGATAAAACAGCGAAAATCCCATAAAATTCACCCAAAATCTGATAGGGAAGAGTGGCAGGGAGATTTGGGGTGAAGGAGAGCTCAGGGCAGGGATAAAATAGCGAAAATCCAATAAAATTCACCGAGATTGGGATGGAGGAGAGCGGGAGGGTGAGGGGAGAGCTCAGGGCAGGGATAAAACAGCGAAAACCCCATAAAATTCACCCAAATTGTGATGGAGATGAGTGGGAGGGAGATTGGGTCAGGGGAGATGCCCAGACCTGGGATAAAAGAGCGAAAATCCCATAAAATTCACCCAAAATCTGATAGGGAAGAGTGGCAGGGAGATTTGGGGTGAAGGAGAGCTCAGGGCAGGGATAAAATAGCGAAAATCCAATAAAATTCACCGAGATTGGGATGGAGGAGAGCGGGAGGGTGAGGGGAGAGCTCAGGGCAGGGATAAAACAGCGAAAATCCCATAAAATTCACCGGGATTGGGATGGAGAAGAGCGGGAAGGGAGATCTCAGTCAGGGGAGAGCTCAGGGCAAGGATAAAAGAGCGAAAACCCCATAAAATTCACCCAAAATCTGATAGGGAAGAGTGGCAGGGAGATTTGGGGTGAAGGAGAGCTCAGGGCAGGATAAAACAGCGAAAATCCCATAAAATTCACCGGGATTGGGATGGAGAACAGCGGGAGGGTGAGGGGAGAGCTCAGGCAGGGATAAAACAGCGAAAATCCCAAAAAATTCACCCAAAATCTGATAGGGAAGAGTGGCAGGGAGATTTGGGGTGAAGGAGAGCTCAGGGCAGGATAAAACAGCGAAAATCCCATAAAATTCACCCAAATTGTGATGGAGATTAGTGGGAGGGAGATTGGGCCAAGGGAGCTGCCCAGACCTGGGATAAAAAGCGAAAATTCCATAAAATTCACCGGGATTGGGATGGAGAAGAGCGGGAGGGGAGATTTCGGTCAGGGGAAAGCTCAGGGCAGGGATAAAATAGCGAAAACCCCATAAAATTCACCCAAATTGTGATGGAGAAGAATGGGAGGGACACTTGGGGTGAGGTGTTAACTCAGACCAAGGATAAAAGAGACAAAATCCCATAAAATTCGACCAAAATGGGGTAGAGAACACTGGGAGGGAGATTTGGGTCAGGGAGCTGCCCAGGGCAGGGATAAAAGAGAGAAAATCCCATAAAATTCACCCAAAATCTGATAGGGAAGAGTGGCAGGGAGATTTGAGTCAAGGGAGAGCTCAGGGCAGGGATAAAAGAGCGAAAATCCCATAAAATTCACCCAAATTGTGATGGAGATCAGGGGGAGGGAGATTGGGCCAAGGGAGCTGCTCAGACCTGGGATAAAAGAGCGAAAATCCCATAAAATTCACCCAAAATCTGATAGGGAAGAGTGGCAGGGAGATTTGGGGTGAGGGGAGAGCTCAGGGCAGGGATAAAACAGCGAAAATTCCATAAAATTCACCCAAAATTTGATGGGGAAGAATGGGAGGGACATTTGGGGTGAGGGTTAACTCAGGCCTGGGATAAAAGTATGAAAATCCCATAAAATTAGCCCAAAATGGGGTAGAGAACAGTGGGAGGGAGATTTGGGTCAGGGGAGAGCTCAGGGCAGGGACAAAGGACCAAAATTCGGTAAAATTCACCCAAAATCAGATGGGGAGGAGTGGGACGGGATTTGGGGTGAGGGGTTAACTCAGACCAGGGATAAGGGAATGAAAATTCCATGAAATTCCCCCAAATTGTGATGGGGATGAGTGGGAAGGCAAGGGGTTAACTCAGGCCAGGGACAAGGGAGTGAAAATCCCATAAAATTCACCCAAATCGAGGTGGGAAACAGTGGGAGGGTGAGGGGAAGCCCAGGCCAGGGATAAAGGACCAAAAGTGTCGTAAAATTCCCCCAAATTGTGATGGAGATGAGTGGGAGGGAGATTTGGGGTGAGGGGTTAACTCAGAACAGGGATAAAAGAGCGAAAATCCCATAAAATTCACCCAAACTGGGGTCGGGAACAGCGGGAGGGAGATTTGGGGTGAGAGGAGAGCTCAGGGCGGGATAAAGGACCAAAAATTCGGTAAAATTCACCCAAATTGGGGTAGAGAACAGTAGGAGGGAGATTTGGGATAAGGGGAGAGCTCAGGGCAGGGATAAAGGACCAGAAATTTGGTAAAATTCACCCGAAATCTGATGGGAGAGGATTTAGGGTGGGGGAGAGCTCAGGGCAGGGATGAGGGAGCAAAAATCCCATAGAATTCCCCCAAAATCTGATGGGGATAAGTGGGAAGGCAAAGGGTTAACTCAGGACAGGGATAAGGGGGCGAAAATCCCATAAAATTCCCCCAAATTGTGATGGGAACGGGGGGAGGGGATTTGGGGTGAGGGGAGAGCCCAGACAGAGGATCAGGAACCAAAATCCCCCAAAATTCCCCCAAATCTCAAGTGGGGCTGAGGAGCCGGCCCAGGACCTGGAGAAGGGAGAAAAATCCCATAAAATCACCCCAAATTTGGGGGTTGGGGTGGGTTTGGGGTGAAGAAGGGAGAAAAATCCCATAAAATCACCCCAAATATGGGTTTGGGGTGGTTTTGGGGTATTTGGGGATGGATTTGGGGTGGTTTATGTGGATTTAGGGTGGGTTTGTCTGGGTTTGGGATGGTTTTGGGGTGGTTTGGGGTGGAGAAGGGACAAAAAGCCACAAAATTCCCCCAAATTTGGGGGCTGGGGTGGTTTGGGATGGTTTTGGGGTGGTTTAGGGTGTGTTTGGGGCAGTTTGGGGTGGTTTAGGATGATTTGGGTGAGGTTTGGATATTTGGGATGGTTTTGGGGCAGTTTGGGGGGGTTTGTTTGGGTTTGGGTGGATTTGGGGTTGTTTGGGATGGGCTGTTTGGGTTTTGGGTTGTTTGGGGTTATTTGGGGCATTTTGGGGTGCTTTAAGGCGCCTTTGGGGCAGTTTGTGGCATTTTGGGGCCTTTACGGCGCTTTCGGGACGGTTTGGGCGCTCTTGGGGTGCCTTTGTGTATTTTGGGGCATTTTTGGGGCTTTTTTTGGCCATTTTGGGGCACTTTTATGTCACAAACCCCCCTCGCCCCCCCCAATTCCTTCCCCAACCCCACTGACACCAAAACCCCAAAATCTTCCCAAAAAAAAAAAAAAACAACCGAATTTTCCACAATTCCCGCGGCTCCCACTGGGAATTCCAACCCCCTGCGACCCCAGGGATTTTGGATTTTTTTTGGGTTTTTAAATATTTTTTAGGGTTTCCCCCTTTCCATCCCGCCAAGGCCTCGGGGTGAACAATTATCCCAGAAAAAACCCTTTCCTGGCCATATTTTACCCGCTAACAATAAAAGTGACACATAAAGTTAACTGTTTATGTTTTATTTATTAGCCCTAAATGTGCCAGCGGTGGCGGAGGCTTTGGGGCTGCTTGTTCCAGCTTTTTATGGGGTTGTAAAAAGCCATAAATCACTCGCGGGAGCTCTTTTGTGCTCTCCCGGCAAGCGTTTCTCTTTTTTTTTTTATTAAAAAAAAAATCAAAATTAAAATGGGATTTTATTCTGATTTTTCCCTCTCCAATTCAGAGATTTAAAGCGAAAAAAAATTTCAATTAAAATGGGATTTTATTCGGATTTTTTTGTTGTTTTTTTTCTCCCTCTTCGGGGATTTAAAGGGGAAAAAAATTAAATTAAAACGGGATTTTATTGGGGTTTCCCCTGTTTTATTTTTTCCGCTCATAAAAGAAAAATAATTAAAATAAAGATGGGATTTTATTGGGGTTTCCCCTCTTCTATTCCTCGCTCCCTCGCGCCTGGCGCGATGTTTATTTTGAATTTTTAATTATTATTAACGAGGTGGGATCAAAGCGCCTCGGTGACGTCATCGGGCAGGGATTAATTAGGGAGAGCCGCAATTAAAACGAGGGAAGGGGAACTTCCCTGGGCTGGGGGATTTTCCCCTGGATTTGGGGTTTTTCCCTTCTGGATTTGGGATTTTTCCCCTTGAATTTGGGATTTTTCTCCCTCTGGATTTGGGATTTTTCCCCGTGAATTTGGGATTTTTCTCCCTCTGGATTTGGGTTTTTTGCCCCTCTGGATTTGGGGTTTTTCCCTCTGGATTTGGGGTTTTTCCCTCTGGATTTGGGATTTTTTTCCCCCCTCTGGATTTGGGATTTTTCCCCCCCTCCATTTAGGATTTTTCCCCTTAAATTTGGGATTTTTTTCCCCTCCATTTGGGATTTCTTTTCCCTGGATTTGAGGGTTTCTATCCCCCTGGATTTGGGTATTTTTCCCCCAAATTTTGGGGTTTCCCCCCTGATTTTGGGGTTCTTTTTCCCATATTGGACTTTTCCCCATGGATTTGGGGCTTTTCCCCCCAAATTTGCTTTTTTTCCCACCTCTCCTTGGACTGGGGGTTTATTTTCTCTGGATTTGGGGTTTTTCCCCCTAAATTTGGGACTTTTATCCCCCGGATTTGTTTTTTTTTCCCTCCTGTATTTAGGGTTCCCCCCCCCCCCCCGGATTTGGGGATTTGGGGCTTTTCCCCTCCTGGATTTGGGTTTTTTTCCCCTAAAGTTGAGAGTTTTCCCATAAATTTCGAGGTTTTCCCAATAAATATGTTTTTTTTCCCCATAAATTTGGGGTTTCTTTACCCCTGGATTTGTTTCGGGTTTTTTTTTCCTGATTTTGGGATTTTTTGGGATTTTTTTTTGTGGGGATTCTCCCCGAGCACCTCCAGCTCTCCCCTCTCTCCTCCCTAAAACCGCAAATCCCGGAATTCCAGGCACGGATTGGGGAAAATCCGGGAGATTTTGGGGCCAAGGATCCAAACAGGGATGGGGGAAAAATAAATCCAAAATTTAAAAATATACAGAAACCATCCCACCCCCAAAAACCCGGATTTTCACCCCAATAAATCCATTTTTTATGGCTCCGGCTCCATCCCAAGGCTGAATAAAGGGAATTTTCCCATCCCAATAAATCCCATAAATAAGTAATCCCATAAATAAATATCCATAAATAAATACCCATAAATAAATATCCACAGGTTGCTCTCTCAAGGAGAAATTGGATTTTTTTTTCCTCTTCTCTGCGCAGTAAAAAATAAATTAAACAGTAATAATTAATTTAAAAAATGGAATAAAACCCCAAACGAGCCCGGGAGGACCCAAATAATTCAAAAACTCGAGGCGTGAAGGCACAAATTGGGGAAAAATTGGGATTTTTTTGGGGAAGAATTCCACTTTAAACCCCAAAATCCCATTTTGGGGCTTCCCTTCCCCCACCCTCGTGGGGGCCCTGGAAAATTCCATCAAAAAACAACAAAGAAAGGGAAAAATTTAAAAAAAAAAATCAATTTCCCCCTCTTTTTTATCTCTTTTGAAGTATTTTTTTCCTGGGAATTTCGAGCTGGGGAGTTTGGGTTTTTTAAATTTTATTTCTGTAATTTTTCCTTTTTTTTCCTCATTTCTTCCAATTTTCCCTCATTTCTTCACCTTTTTCCCCCCATTTTCCTCCATTTTTCTCCCCTTTTTCTTATTTTTCTCCCCTTTTTCTAATTTTCCCCCTTTTTCTTAATTTTCCCCCTCTTCACCCCCCAACCCCCCTCAAGAAGCAGAACCGACCCCAAATTCGCCTTTTTTATCCCCAAATCCTTCCTCCCCCTCTCCCCACTCCAAAAGACTGAAAAAAGACCCCAAAAATCAGCAAAAAATCCAAATTATCCCCCAAAAATCCGGATTTCCTTGGGCCGGGCGCGGAGGGGGGGTCGGGAGGGTTTTTTTGAGGACAAAAGAGATTTTTTTTTCCAAGCCGCGGCTTTGTCTGGGCGGGTTCATTTCCATACTGACCGCGCCGTAACCCGGGATAAAAAAAAGGAAAAAAAAAAAAAAATCAACTTCCAACCCTCCGGGAGGCTCCGATTTCCCGGGAATTGCGGCCAAAAAATCCCTGCGGGGGATGCGCCCTTGGAGCCCCTCGGTTTCCAGCGTTTCTCCCCCAAAAAAAGCGCGAAAATCGAGAATAAATTGAATTTTCCAGGTATTTTTTGCACCCCTCGGGGTCTCCCCGCCGCAGGCAGTGACGAGTCATGAAATCATTTATTTTGTCTTTTTTTTTTTTTTTGGCCATTTTTGGCTGATTCTTTAAGCTTTATTTTTGTTATTTCCCCCAATTTTTGTCCTTTTCCCCGATTTTTGTCCTTTTTCCCCCTTTTTTGGTCCCTTTACCCTTTTTCTCTTTTTTCCCCGTCCCTTCCCCCTTTTATTTTGTGTTTTCCCCTCTTTTTTTTGCCCCTTTCCCCCAATTTTTGTCCCTTTCCCCTCTTTTTTATCCCTTCCCCCATGTTTTGTATTTCCCCCCATTATTTTGTCTTTTTTTTCCCAATTTTTGTCATTTTTTCCTCTTTTTTTTGTCCTTTCCCCCTTTTTAAAATAATTTCCCCCATTTTTTATCCTTTTCCCCTTTTTTTTGTCCCTTCCCCCCCTTTTTAACCGATCTTTCCCCTTTTTTGTCCTTTTTTCACTTTTTATCAATTTCCTCCCCTTTTTTATCAATTTCTTCCCCTTTTTTATCAATTTCCTCTCCTTTTTTATCAATTTCCTCTCCTTTTTATGTCCTTTTCCCCCTTTTTCTTTATAATTTTCTCCCTTTTCTTTCCTTTTTCCCCTTTTAAAAAATATTTTCCCGTTTTTTGTCCTTTCCCCCCTTTTTTCCGCCCTTTCCCCCCGCCCTGATGAAAGACCTCCGCTCTAATTAATTCCGAGCCAAAAATGCAAATTTTTAATTGATTTTTTTTCCCCTGTCAGGGAAATGAATCGCCGAAATCCCGATTTTAACCCAACCTCGCCTTTCCTCGCCCTTCAAAACCGCCCCAAAATTATCAGTATTTCCCTTTTTTCCTGCTTTTTGTTGCGCCAACGCCGCCTGAAAGGAATAAATCGGGAAAAAATCTGAAAAGCGACTAAAAAAATACCAAAATAACACTAAAAATCACTAAAACCCCACCAAAAAAATCCCTAAAACACCACTAAAAAACCCTAAAAATCACTTTAAAAAACCTTAAGAAACCCCTAAAAATCACTAAAAAGTCACTTGAAAAGTCACTATAACCCCCTAAAAATTACTAAAAATCCCCCAAAAATCCCTTAGAAAAACACTAAAAAACATTTTAAAAATCGCTAAAGCAGCACTAAAGAAAACAGTAAAAATCACCTAAAAATGACCAAAAACACACTGAAAAAATCACGTTAAGGATCCCTAAAATACCTCTAAAGAAAACTGTAAAAATCGCCTAAAAATCACCTAAAATGAGGAAAAAACACTAAAATAATTTAAAAACCACTTTAAAACCCCCAAAAGCCACTAAAAAAATCACTTTAAAAACCACTAAAGCACCACTGAAGAAAACAGTAAAAAAACCCCTAAAAATCACCAAAACCACAAAAAAAAAAAAAAAAGAAAAAAAATTAAAACCCCACGAGGGTGGGGGAAGGGAAGCCCCAAAATGGGATTTTGGGGTTTAAAGTGGAATTCTTCCCCAAAAAATCCCAATTTTTTCCCAATTTGTGCCTTCACGTCTCGAGTTTTTGAATTATTTGAGTCCTCCCGGGCTCGTTTGGGGTTTTATTCCATTTTTAAATTAATTATTACTGTTTAATTTAAAAATCCCTAAAGCATCACTAAAGAAAACAATAAAAATCAGCAAAAAATAACCAAAAACACACTAAAAAAAAAAACACAAAAAAATCCCACTTTAAAACCCCCAAAAGCCACCAAAAAGCCGCTAAAAATCACTTTAAAAACCACTAAAGCACCACTAAAGAAAACAGTAAAAATCACTTAAAAATCACCTATAAATAACCAAAAATCACTAAAAAAGCATTAAAAAACAGAAAAAAAACTTAAAAATCACTAAAAGAACCACTAAAGCACCATTAAAGAAATCACTAAAGACGCCTAAAAACCACCAAAAACACGCTAAAAAAATCACTAAAATTCATTTGAAATCCCGTTGAAGCACCACTAAAGAAAACAGTAAAAATCACTTTAAAAATCACCTACAAATAGCCAAAAAAACCCACCATAAAACCACTAAAAATCCACTTTAAAACCCCCAAAAGCCACCAAAAAGCCACTAAAAATCACTTTCAAAACCACTAAAGCACCACTAAAGAAAACAGTAAAAATAGATTTAAAATCACCTAAAAATAGCTAAAAAGAAAAAAACTAAAAATCCCCAAGGCACCACTGAAGAAAACAGTAAAAATCGCCTAAAAATCACCTAAAAATAGGAAAAAAAACCACCAAAAACCTAGAAAACCACTAAAAATGCACTTTAAATGCCCCGAAAGGTGCTAAAAATCACTTTAAAAACCACTAAATCTCCACTAAAGAAAACAGTAAAAATAAATTTAAAATCACCTAAAAATAGCCAAAAAACCCACAAAAAAAATCCCCTAAAAATCCCTCTAAAAATCCCCAAAGCACCACTGAAGAAAACAGTAAAAATCGCCTAAAAATCACTTAAAAATAGCAAAAAAAAAACACTTAAAAACCACTAAAAATGCACTTTAAATGCCCCAAAAGGCGCTAAAAATCACTTTAAAAAACACTGAAGGAACCAGTAAAAATCGCTTTAAAATCCCCTCAAAATAATATTTTCAAACTTTGTAAAAAGCCGCTGCAAACGGCCCGAAAAGGCCCAAAAGGCGCTGAAATCTCCGTTTCTCCCCATCCCCCCGAGGCCGTTCCCAGCTCCGCCTGGGGGAAAAAACGGAAAAAAGCGAATTTCAATGCGGGAGCGCCGACCTGACCCGAGATTCACCCCGGGTCACTGCCAAGGGGTAATTGATGGGCCGCGCATGGAAATTCCCTCCCGCGCCCAAAAAAACCCAAAAAACCCCCAAAAAAACCCATTCTTATACCCCTCCTTTTTAAAAAATAATATTTTGATTTTTTACGGTTTTTTTGGGGGTTTTTTTGCGTGTTTTTAAGGCAAAATCGACGAGGGAAAAGGGAATAAATTGATTTTTTTTGGTTTTGTGGAAAGGTCAAACTCGGGGCGGGGAGGGGCGCGGGGTTTTAATTATTGATTTTTTTTTGTGTGTTGTATTTTTTTTCTTTTTTTCCTTTCCCTGGTTCTTTTCTTCCCCTCCCCCATTTTCTCCCCATCTTTAAAAAACAAAATCTTATTTTCCCCCCCTCTTAATTTTGCTTTTTTAATCTTATTTCTTCTCTTCTTCTCCTCCTTTTTTTTCTCTTATTTATTTTTAATTCAATTTTTTCTCCTTCCTTGTCTTATTTTTCTCATTTTTTCTCTGTTTTCCTTTTTTTTCCCCTTATTTTTCCCTTTTATTTCCCTTATTTTCCCCTAATTGTCCCTTATTTTTTCCCTAATTCTTTCCTCATTTATCCGTATTTTTTTTCTTATTTTTACCTCATTTTTTTCCCTATTTTCCCTTATTTTTAAAATATTTTGCCTTCTCTTTTCTTCTTTCTTTTCCCCTCTTCCCTTTTTTTTTCTTGAGTTTCCCCTTTTTTTCCCCCTTTTCCCCCATTTTTTCCTTCATTCCCCCTTATTTTGTTTGGGGAAATTATCTCTTTTAAAGAAAACCAGTTGGGGGTTTTATTTATTGGGATTTTATCTATTGAAGTTTTATTTATTGGGGTTTTATTTATTTATTGAGATTTTATTTATTGGGGTTTTCGCCCGCTCCCTTCCTTGTCCTTAGGGCGGATTTCCCCCCTTATAAATCCATTTATTTCCCTTTAAAACCCTTTTTATTTTCGCTTTAAACCCCATTTTTAATCTTTAATCCCAATTTTTTAAAAGTTTTTTAAAAATCCCTTCGGATTTTTGGGATTTCACTGGGGCGGCGGCTCGGGAATAATTTTAAATCCCATTTTTTCCCCAAAAACTCGGGGATTTCTCCTTGAATTTCCTACACAAAGCCGACCCTGGGGTTAAGCCGGAAAGAAAACATTTGCTTTATTTGGGGCAAAAAAAGCGAATTTTGGGAAAAGAAAAACCCGGGAGCCTTTGAAACGATCCGGGAATATTTTAACCCTTGAAGGGCTGGGAGAAAAATAAAACAAAAAAAAACTCCTGGAATGAAATTTCCACCTCCGGGGGTGATTAATAATTAAAATTGATCATCAATAATTACAATTAATAATTAATCACTAATAATTAAAATAATATTTCCCCACCTCCGTTGTCGGGTCCAATCCTGGGCATAAAAATCCCAAATTTTGAGAGATTTGGGGAGGGAAAAAAAGGGGAAAAATTTCTCTGCGGGGTCAAGAGGTGAAAATTCAAAGGGTTTTGGGCCTAAAATTGAATTTTTAGGGGAATTTTGGCGAGGAGGCTGCGGAATCCCCTTGGCTTGGCACCAAAATGGGATAAATTTGGTGAAAATTTTCATTTTTCTCGGTTTTTCGAGACCAATCCCGGTTTTTGAAGAGGAAAATCCCCCAAAACCAGACGGAAAATCCCAAATTTTTTCACCTTCCCGATCCCCCCCTCCCCGGTTCCCCCCGGGGTTCAACACTAAAATACTTTAAAACCCTTTAAAAACCCCAAAATCCCCTTAAAAACCCCTTTAAAATCCCATTTTAAATTCCTTTAAAATCCCCTTTTAAACCCCCTTTAAACCGTTTGAAACTCCCCTTAAAAAAACCCTAAAAAACAAAAAAATCCATTAAAACCCCCTTAAAACCCCCTTTTAACAACCCCAAGCCCTCCCAAAACCCTTAAAAAACACTTTAAAATTTCTTTTAAAATCCCCTTAAAAATCCTTTTAAAAACCTTAAAACCCCTCAAAAAATCCCATTTAAAAACCCATTTAAATCCCCTTTAAAGACCCCCTTGAAAATCCCTTAAAACCTGTTAAAAACCTCTTTAAAAATCCTTTAAAACCCTTAAAAAACACTTTAAAATCCTCTTCGAAAAACCCTTCATAAAACCCTTAAAATTATTTTTAAAAAAACCTTTAAAAATCCTTTTTAAACCCCTTTAAAATAATTTAAAATCCTTTTAAAAACCCTGAAAAATCCCTTTAAAATCCCTAAAAAATCCCTTTAAAGACAATTTTTTCCCTCCACCCCCCCCGGGATTTTGGAATCGTCCCCCTACCCCCCCCGATAATTAAAACAGGCCGCGGTATTAATTAATTAACGGTCATTAATTATGGGGTTAATAACGGAAGCCTCGTTAGCATGGGAGAATCCAAGATTTAGGGCGAGGGGAAGCTTTTAATGTTGATTTATTTTTTATTTATATCTTTATTTATTTATTTTTATATTAATTTTAATTTTAATTATATTTATTTTTATTATAAAATTATATTAATTTTTTTGAAATATTTTAAATTTTATTTTTTATTTTTATTTTCCCCTGCTCCCCTAATCCCGAGAATCCCAAAGAGGATCCCGGAGGCGAATCCATAAAAAAATCCTTTTAATAAAAATCCCTTTTCCCGGAGGGAAAAATAACCAAAAAATGGGATTATTGTGGGGTTTTATGGGGTTTGGGGGGATTTTAATGGGGTTTTATGGATTTTATGGGGTTTTTTTTGGGTTTTATGTTTTTTGGGAGGTTTTATGGGGGTTTTATCTGGGTTTGATGGGGTTTTTTTGGCATTTATGGGGGTTTAAAAAAAACATAAAAGTCCTTATTTATCAATATTTATCCATATAAAAATCCATAAATATTCTTATTTATCAATATTGATCCACATAAACATCCATAAATATCATTATTTATCAATATTTATCCATATAAAACACATATTTATCCATGTTCATCCATATTTACCCATACAAATCCATATAAAAGCCATATTTTGCCATATAAAATCCATATTTATCAATATTTACCCATAAAAATCAGTTTAAAATCCATATTTATCCATACTTGTCAATGTTTACCCATTAAAAATCAATTAAAATCCATATTTATCAATATTTACCCATTAGAATCCATATTTATCCCTATGAAATCCATGATTGTCCATATTTACCATTTACCCATAAAAATCCATATAAAATCCATATAAAATCGGTATTTATCAATATTTACCCATAAAAATCCATATAAAATCCATATAAAATCTGTATTTATCAATATTTACCCATAAAAATCCATATCAAATCCGTATTTATCAATATTTACCCATAAAAATCCATATAAAATCCATATAAAATCAGTATTTGTCCATATAAAATCCATATTTGTCCCTATAAAATCCATGTTTATCCCCATAAAATCCATATTTATCCATATTTATCCCTATAAAATCCATATAATTCCATATTTATTCGTATTTATCCCTATAAAATCCAAAAACGCTCGGGGGTCCCCCCACCCCATCACCCCAGAGCCCCCCCAGAGCTCCCAGGGACCCCCAAAAAACCCCAAAATTTTTGGGAATCCCAAAAAATAAAGGGATCCCAAAAAAATAAAACACCCCTCCCCCCAAATACCGGGACCCCCAAAAAATACGGGAACCCCCAAAATTCGGGGACACCCCTTCCCCCCATTCTGGGGGATTTCCCTTTTTTCCTCTTTTTTTTCCTTATTTTCCCCATTTTTTCCCATTTTTCCCTTTTCCCCCCTTATTTTTCCCCTTTTCCCCCTCATTTTCCTTTTTTTTTTCCTAATTTATCCCCCTTTTTCCATTTTTTCCCTTTTTCACTTATTTTTTTCCCATTTCCCCCCTTTTTTACAGTTTCCTCCATTTTCCCCCATTCCCCCATTTTTGCATCATTTTCCCCATTTTTTTCCATTTTCCCTAATTTTTCCCCTAGTTTTTCATCATTTTCCCCCATTTCCCCCCATTTTTCCCCATTCTCCCATTTTTTCTCCTTTTTTTCCCATCCCCTCCCCCAAACTCAACCAAACCCCTTAAAAAGGGGGGAAAAAAGGAGGAAAAAAGACAAAAAATCGAAGTTTTGGGGCTGATTTTTTTTAAAGTTTCTGTGGCTGAGGTCAGCGCGCTCCTGATTTTCCTGATTTTTGGGGTGGGATTGAGGGAAAAAGGAAAAACCCCCAAAAAATTCCCTTTAAATGGTCCAGAGGCCCGGGAAATTCCCAAATTTGGGGTGAAAAGGCAAAATTTGGGGTTTAAAGGGGATTCTGTGGGAAGAAAAGACAAAATTTGGGGCTTAAAGGGGATTTTTTGGGGAAAAATGCAGAATTTGGGGTTTAAAGGGGATTTTTTGGGGCTGAGAATGTGAAATTTAGGATTTCCAGTGGATTTTTTGGGGGAAAAAGAGGATAAAAGATTATTTTTTTGGGGGAAAAGGGGATAGAAATTATTTGGGGTGGGAACAGGATAAAAGAGAATTTTGGGAGATGAAAATGGGATGAAAGATGAACTTTTGGGGGTAAAAATTGAATTTTTTTGGGGGTAATAATGGGATAAAATGAGGATTTTTGGAGGGGGGGTGGGATAAAAGGGGAATTTTTTGGGAAATGGGATAAAATGGGATTTTTTTGTGGAAAATGGGATAAAAGGGGATTTTTTGGGGGGGGGAAATGGGATGAAAGGAGGAGGAGGAACTTTTGTCCCTCTCTCGGAAATTGCGGTTCATTTCCCCCGCGGCTCCACGGAAATCCCATAAAATTTTATGGGGTTTTTATTGGGGCCTTTGGTGGCGCCTGGGGAAAAAAAAATCGGGAAAAAAAACCGGGAAAATGGGAAAAATCAATGGGAAAATCAATGGGGAAAATGGATTTTTTTTTCACCATTTTCACCTTATTTTTTCCACATTTTTGGACTATATTTTTAACCATTTTCCACTTTTTTTTTCACAATTTCCCACATTTTTTTCATTATTTTCCCCACCTTTCTTCCATCATTTTCCCACTGTTTTTCCAGCATTTTCCCCACATTTTTTCACCATTTTCTCCCATTTCCCCCACCATTTTTTCAACTTTTTCTCCACCTTTCCCTCCCCCGCCATCTCTCCCCCATTTTCCACATTTTTCCACTTTTTTCACCCATTTATCCACCATTTTCCACCCTTTTTTTACCATTTCCCACTTTTCCCCCCACGATTTCCCACTTTTTTTTTTACCATTTTTACCATTTTTCACCATTTTCCCACATGTTTCACCATTTTTCACCATTCCCCATCACTTTTTAATAATTTTCCACCATTCTCCCACCATTTTTCACCATTTTCCCCTTTTCGGGGACGCTCGGAGTCAAATCTCACCAATTTTTTTTTCTTTTTTTTAATTAACAACGCCCACAACACCCAAAAAAATCCACATTTCACCCAAACCTCCAAGATTTTTGGGGCAGTTCCTTGTTTATTCCACAGGACAAAAATCCAATTTTTGGCCCTAAAATCATCCCGGGAAAGGAAGAAAAACACGAAATTTTTTTACTCAGCACCAAATTTCCATAAAAAACAACAAATTTGGGGTTTTGCTGCTTTTAATTTTCAGCATTTTCAGCAAATCCGGACAAAGGACGCGATGAAGAAATCCCAAAAAATCCCTCAAAATCTCCAAAAATCCCAAATTCCATCTTTCCCCCCCCTCCCCCCACGCGGAATTTGGGGAGGATTCCCCAAAAACGCCGAGTCCTCCCCTCCCCCATCCTTGGAGCGGCGAATATTAATTAATAATTAATCAAATCCATTAATTAATTCCACTTTTTGGGGTTTCCAAACCCCGATTTTGTCCTTTTTGGGCTGGAGGCGGCGATTGCGGAGCTGAGGATTCCTAAAAATTTAATTTTTTCCACTTTATTTCCCTTTTCCCCAACTTTTTTCACCTTTTTTCCAACATTTCCACCTTTTTTTTCTGGGAAATATCGCAATTTTCCAGTGTTTTTTTTCTCCATATTTTGGTTTTTGAGGAGATTTTCCCCCAATATTTTGGTTTTTTGAGGCATTTTTTCTCCCAGTATTTTGGTTTTTGAGGCGATTTTCCCCAATATTTGTGTTTCTTTGCTGTTTATTCCTTGTGTATTTTTGTTTTCATCCTTTTTCCCCCCAATATTTTGGTTTTTGAGGTTATTTCCCCCCAATATTTGGGGTTGATTTGCTCGTTTTTCCCCTTATATGTTGGTTTTTACGCTTTTTTCCCCCAATATTTTGGTTTTTTTTGCTATTTTCCCCCCAAACCACACAGGGAGAGCAAGACGGGTTTTTTTTACATTTTTCTGGATTTTCCCCAGAATTTAACTGGAACTTTTCTGGAACTTTTTTTCCTCCCTCATTTTAATCAGAGATTTCCTTTGAGTGAGGCACGAAAATTTGAATTAAAACCCACGATAATAGCAAAAACCCATCATTTAAAATCATCAGAAATAATCCAAATACTTAAAAATATAAAAAATTAATAACAGCTTAGAGTTTGTCTGAAAAACAGAAAAATAATTATAGGTGGTGATGAATGAAAATTATAAAACTACTGGTAAAATAATGGGGAAATAATAGAAAAATAACCAAAAAAATGATGAAAAACACTCAAAAATCATTAGAAATAATAATAAAAATGCAATTTTTTAAACAAATGTCAAAAGGTTTTAAAAACGTGCCAAAAAAAAAGTTTTAAAATATTTTTTAATTAAATACTGTAAAAATATTGTAAAAAGTAGTAAAAACGTAAATTTGTAAAAAGAGTAAAAAAATATATAAAAATGTAAAAAAAAAAAAAGTGGAAAAAATTGAAAAATCTAAAAAATTGAAAATAAACCGGGGAAAATGAGAAAAATTGGGAGGTTTAAGTTGATTTTTATTGGGTTTTTTAAATAAGCGGTTATGGAAATAAAACGGGAAGAGCGAAGGGGAAAAAAAAAATAGAATTTTACCCCCGAAAACTTGAAAATAAAATGGGGGAAATGTAAAAGAATCGGGAGGTTTGAACGTATTTTTATTGAAAAAAATAAATAGAAAGTGGTTTTAAATGAGTGGTTATAAAATAAAACAGGAGCAACCAAGGGACAAAACCCGCGAGGTTTAAATTGATTTTTATTGGGTTTTTAAATAAAAACAGCGACAAAAATCGAGCGGGAGCAACGAAGGGAAAAGCAGAAAAAATAAATTAAAACCCGCGAGGTTGAAATTGATTTTTATTGGCATTTTCCCCGAAAAAATTGTTACAAATTCGGGTTTTACAGAGGGTTTTTTTGTTTTTATCCCGGGGGGGTTTAGGAGGAGCCTGGAATTCCCATTCCCGAATTTCCCACCCCAGAAAATCCCAAATTCCTCCCCAAAACTCCCACATCAAACAAATGAAGATGAGCCGCGAGAACCCAAATTTCCCTGGGAAAAAAAAAAAAAAAAAGGGAAAAAATCAGATTTTTCTCCCCTAATTTCCCCATTTTCCTTCCTTTTCCTCCCAAAAAAACATACACAAAAAAAAATCATATTTTCCCCACTAATTTCCCCCTTTCCATTCCGTTTTCCCCCCAAAATCCGGGGTTTTTTTTCTCCTAATTTCCCTTTATTTTTTTCCTTCCCCCCTCCCAAGAAAAACCCCAAAAACCCAATTTTCCCCCCTTTTTCTTCCTTTCCCCCCACAATAAAAAACCCCAAAAATCCCCGGCGTCGTTTTTATTTTCCCGCTGAATATTCCGCGTTATTTTTAACCCGAATTGCCGGGAAAAAAAAGGGATTTTCGCCTTTTATCCGCGTTTTGTGCCGCGATCCAATTACGGCGCCATAAATTCGGGATCCTCAGCCCCGGAGCCTTTTCGGGGACGTTTTTACGAGCAATTGATGCGCGCTCGTAAAATTTACGACCTCGGGGGGATTTTTTTTGGTGTTTCTCCTTTTTTTTTTATTATTGTTGTGGTTCGCCCCGTTTGGCCTGGAAAAACGCGTGGAAAAATGGGGAAAAAATGGGGGGAAATGGGAAAAAAGGGAGAAAAAAGGGGGGGAAGGAGGGAGGGATAAAAGGGTAAAAAAAGGTTAAAAAGGGAGGAAAAGGAGGGAGAAAATGGGGAAAGAATGGGGAAAAGAAACGGGGTAAAGGGAAAAAATGGGAGAAACGGGGAGAAAATGGGATAAAATTTGAATAAAAAGGGGAAAAAATGGGGGGGAAGGGGGAGAAAAATGGGGGGAATGGGATAAAAATGGAAGAAAAATGGGGAAAATGGGGAGGAAAAAAGGGGGGGAAATGGGGAAGAAACGGGGATAAGAAAAGGGGAAAAGGAGAATGGGATAAAAATGGGGAAAATTGGAAAAAGGGGGGAAAAGGGGGAAATTTTAAGAAAGGGGAAGGGGTGGGGAGAAAACGGGGGAAGGGGGAAAAAAGGGGAATAAAGGGGAAAAAGGAGGGAAAAAAGAAATAAAGGAAAAAATGGAGAGGAAAAGGGAATAAAGGGAGGGAGACGGGGGAAAAGAGGAGAAAAGGTGAAATAAAGGGGGAATAAAGAGAAAAAGGAGGAATAAAGGAAAAAAGGGAGAATTAGGGGAAGGGGAAAAGGAGGAGGAGAGAAATGGGGCAAAAGGGAAAGAAAGAGGGGGAAGAGGGGGGAAATTGCACCAAAAAAATTTTAAATGCAGAAAAATCGCGGGAAAACCGTGGGGAAAATGGGAAATTAAGGGGGGAAAGGGAAAATCGAGGGGGAAAAAGGAAAATCAAGGGGAAAAAGGGAAATTCTTGGGGGGGGGAAGGGAAATCAAAGGAAAATGGGAAAATCAAGGGGGGAAAAGTGAAAATTGGGGGTAAAATGGGAAAATCAAGAGGGAAAAGGGAAAATCGGGGAGGGGGAGGGAAAATAGGGGAAAAAAAGGAAAATCAAGGGGAAAAAGGGAAAATCGAGGGGAAGAAAGGGAAAATCGAGGGGAAGAAAGGAAAAATCAAGGAAAAAATGAGGGGAAATCGGGGGGAAAAGGAAAAATCAGGGGGGAAGGGAAAATCGAGGGGGAAATGGGAAAATCAAGGGAGAAATGGAAAAATCAAGGGGGGGAAAGGGAAGATCAGGGGGAAGAAAGGGAAAACCAGGGGGGAAAAGGAAAATCGACGGGGAAAAAAAGGAAAATCAAGGGGAAGAAAGGGAAAAATCAGGGGTAAACGGGAAAATCAAGGGGGGAAAAATGGAAATTCGGGGGAAAATGAAGTTTCTCGTGCCCCGGGGGCGGGGCGGGAGTTTTTACCCGGTTCAGGCGCAGCGGGGGCGGCCCCGGGACTGCTCCGGGAATTCCGCGCTGCTCCGGGAATTCGGGAATTCCGGGAATTTCGCTCTGCTCCAGGAATTCCGGGAATTCCGCGCTCCGGGCCGGGAGCAGCGCGGAGCAGCAGCAGCAGGAAGAGGAGGAGGAGGAGGAGGAGGAAGGCGCGGGGTGCCCGGCTCGCGGCGCCTCCGCAATTCCCAAATTTCCATCGTTTTCCATGGAAAAGGCCCGCGGGGTTGCGGGGGGAGGGGGGGGGGGGGGGAGTGCGCGGAGGGAGGGGAAGGGAGGCAGGGATTGAAAAATTCCGAATTTTAACAAAAATAACAGAGCTGGAGGGGGTTTCCTCATTTTTTAGCTCTTTTTCCTCATTTTTATCTCTTTTATCTCTTTTTCCTCTCCTTTATTTATTTTTCCTCCCATTTTAATCTGTTTTTCCTCTCTTTCATCCAAGTTTTTTCCTCCGTTTTATCTCCAGTTTTTTTTTATCTCTGTTTTTCCTCTTTTATCTCGGTTTCCCTCCCTTTTTAAATCTCTTTTTCCTCTCGTTTATCTCCCTATTCTTTCTCTTTCTTCCCCCTTTATTGGCTCCTTTTCCCCTCATTTTTATCCCCTTTTTCCTCTCTTTTTAATCTCCATTTTCCTTCTTCATAATCCACTTTCCCCCTCTTTTTATCCGCTTTTCCCTTGTCTTTTAATCTCCTTTTTTCTTATTTTCAATCCCCTTCCCCCCCTTTTTTCTCTCATTTCCCGCTCTTTTTTCCCCTTTTCCCCTTTTTTCCCCTTTTCCCCTTTTTTCCTCCCCTTTTCCCTTCTTTTACCCCATTTCCCCCTCTTTAATCTCCTTTTCCTCCCCTTTTTTCCCCCTCTCCCATTTTTCCTCCTTTCCCTCTACTTTTCCCCCCTTTTTCCCCAAAAACCTCTTGAATTCCGGGCCGGTTCCTGACTCTTTGAAATTCCGCCTTCACCCGGTGGAGGGATTAAAAAAACCCTTTAAAATAGATCAAAAATTTAAAACAAATTATTTTAAAATGTTTTAAACAGCAAAAACGCAAAATAAATTATTTTTTAAAATTTAAATATAAAAATAATTATTAAAAATAGGGGAAAAATCAAAAGTCGATGATTAAAAATGAAAAATAAAAAGAGCAAGAGGGGCCGGGGGTCCCTCCCGAGCCGCGGAAATTCCCGGCGCAGATTCCCGGGATTTTCCGCCCCCCTCCCTTCCCAAATCTGGATTTTTATTTTTTCTGGGGGCGTCACGTGCAGGGGGCGGCGGCCGCTCCTCAAATCCGTGACCCCAGGGTTGGGTTTTTATTTCTTTTTTTTTATTTTTTGGGGTTTTTTTGCGGGGCGAGGCGGCAGCGGCACCTAGCGGGATTTCTTCTTTTTGCCCAATTTTTTCTTCCCTTTTCTCCTCCTTTCTTCCTTTTTTTAAGTTCATTTCTTTATTTTTAGAATTACTTTTTACTTTCGCCCTTTATTCGAGGGCACATTTCTTGCGCGCCTCTGCGCGGGGTTGCTTTAAATAGCAAAATAACTTTAATTTAAATTATCTATTTTCCCCTTTTTCTTTTTTTTTTTTTATTTTCTAAATTTCCCCTATTTTTTCTTTAATTCCTTTTCCCCTTTTCTTCCCTTTTTCCCCTTTTCTTCCCTTTTCCCGCTTTTCTTCCCATTTTAAATTTTTTTAATTTTTATTTTCTGCTATTCCTTTTCCTTATTTTAATTTCTTTTCATTTCCCCCTTTCCTCCCTTTTTCTTCCCTTTAATCCCCTTTTCCTCCCTTTTAATTTTCTTTTTCTCCCCATTTTCCTCCCTATTTTCCCCTTTTCCTCCTTTTTTCCCCCTTTTACCCCCTTTTTTCTCCTTTTTTCCCTTTTTCCTCCCACCCCCCTTCCAAACCTTCTCTTCCTTTTTCTCCCTAAACAAAAACCACACAAATTTTCAAATAAATTAAATAAAACCTCATTTTTCCCGGGCCATTCCGGGATATTTTTGGGCCACTCCTCCTCCAGCGCTCCAAAGTTTACATTCCTTTTTGCATTCCTTGGATTTTTTAAATTTTTATTTATTTATATTTTCTCCCTCACGGTCTTTCCTCGGTTTGTTTTTTTTCCTTTTTAAATTTTTTTTTTATCTTTTCCCACAAGTTTTTGCTGCCAACTCTTCCTCAAAGGCACCGGGGGGGGGAAAGAAAATCCTGAAAAAATCGGAATTTTCGACCCCCCCAGCCACTCCTGCTGCTCCTTCCCGGCGCTTTTTTTGGCTTTTTCTTCACTTTTTTGGGGTTTTTTGGTGGTTTTTGTTCTTTTTTTTTTTTTTCCCCTCATAAATTCCACCCTGGAGAGAGGCAAAGGACGGAAGGGAGAAGAAAACTCCCCGGGCTCCTTTTTATTAGGATTATTTCCCTTTTTTTACGATTATTTTCCTTTATTTTATGATCATTTTCCCTTCTTTTACGATTATTTCCCTTTTTTAACGATTATTTCCATTTTTATGATTATTCCCTTTTAAAAAACAACAATTTCCTCTTTTTTTACAATTATTTCCTCTTTTCGTGCCTTTTTTCCCTGCTTTGAGTCACTTCACCGCCAAATCTTTGCTGTTTCCTTTAAAAAATAAACCTTATTTATTTATTTTTATTTTTTTCCCAGGGATTTCTCACTCCGTGACCTCCGGAATTCCCAGAAAATCTCCCAAATACGACAAAAATCAGCTTTTTATCCATTTTTTCGCCCCGCGTTTCATTTCCCGGTGTTAAATCCACAATTTCCGATCTCCTCGAGGGTGAGGCTCTGGATAAAAAATGCTAAAAAATGCCAAGAAATGCTAAAAAATTACATTTTTTCCCCTCCCTCATTCCCTGGAGAGCTTTTTATTGGGATGAAATCGAGGGAAAAGGGGTGGGGAAAAGCCTCGGGGCGCAAAACAAACCCCCAAAAAATCATTAATTAATTAATAAAACCCACATCCATCATCAATAAATCACAAATAAATCACCGATAAATCATAAATAATAAAAGAGAAGGCGAACTTTTCACCCCCCGGGGGATAAAAAATAAAAAGGAGGGGAAATAAGGAATCTCGGAACTTTGGAAATACACTTTTTTCTTTTTCTTTTTTTTTTTTAATTCATGGTAATTCCCGCTGGCACCGAACAATTACACGAGACTCGCCAAGGAGACAAAGCGAAAAATGTCTTTTTTCCCTCTTTTCCTCCTTATTTCCCCGTCTCTCTTTATTTTTTCCCTTTTTTTTTTGTTTTTTTTTATTTTTTTTTTGAAGGCGCAAGAAGAAGGAAAAGACGAGACCAGAGAAGGGGGGGGGAGGCGATTTTTGGGGAGGAAACGCGAAATAAAAAATGAATTTTCCAGCACAAGGTTCCCACTGAAGCTCAGAGGCCGCTGGGGCAACTTTTCAAAAATAATATTCCGATTTTATTTCATTAAATACTCGACAGAAAGTCCAGTCCGGACTGGGGGACTTTATACATGAGAGGGTGTAACACAAGAATTTTCAATTTTATTTATTTTTTAAACGTTTCTCGCCGCTTTTTTTTTTTTTTATTTTTATTTATTTATTTATCTCTACCTCTATGAACTCCATTCACTTTTTTTTGGGTTTTTAATTATTTTTTCCCTTTTTTTCGAACATTACAGCGCTAAACATAAATATAAATACAGGTACCACGAACACAGAGAAAAATATTCACACAGAAACCGTCACAGTTTGTGGATGCGGTGATGAGCCCAGGTAGCTGCTTAAATACGAGGAGGAAAAAAAGGCGATTTCGGGCCGGAAAAGCGCTTTTTTATGGCATTTTCGCGAGGAAAATCTGATTTTTTCTCACCGGGAATCGCTGAGGTTTGGGGGGGACAAGCTGGGGGCGGGGTCGCCCCCATTTCTGCCCAGTTTTGCCCCAATTTTTGCCCAGTTTTTTGCCCGATTTTTGGGGTGGGGGGTGCGGCCGGGATGAGGAGGAGAAGGGGGAGATTTTGGGGGGGGGGTTCGTGGGTTTTTGAGGAGCTCTCTCAGTAATTAATTAATTCATTAATCAATTCCTCCTCGTTCATTCATCCATTGATTTCTCCGCATTAATTAATTAATTTCTCCACATTCATTCCTCCGCATTCATTCCTCCACTTTTTTCATTTTTCCCCCCACTTTTTCTTTTTTTTTCCCCACTTTTTCCTTTTTTTCCCACTTTTTCTTTTTCCCCCACTTTTTCCTTTTTTCCCCACTTTTTCTTTTTCCCCCACTTTTTCTTTTTTTCCCCCATTTTTTCAGTTTTTCTTCACTTTTTCTTTCCCCCCCCACTTTTTCATTTTTTTCCCTCCACTTTTTCACCCTTCCGCTTTCTCTCCTCTTTTTATCCGCTCCTCACTCACTCCTTCACTTTTCCCCTCTTTCATTCCTCTCTCACTCCGCCCCACCCTTTAATTTTATTTATTTCCCATTTCCCCACACTATTTTCTCCCTCCCCGCCAACATTCCCCCCCACCCCATATAATTATAATTTTTTAATTATTATTTTTTCCCCCCCAAAGATAAATACCAGGAAGGACAAAAAAAAAAAAAAATTAAAAAAAAAAAAAAGGAGGAAGAAAAGGGATGAGGAGAGGAGAGGAAGGGGGGGAGAGGCAGGAAAATAAAATCCATCACTCCTTCTTCTCCTCCTCTGTCTCATCGCGCTTCTCCTCCTTGGCCAAGCTGTCGGCGGCCGCCGCTCCCCCTCCTCCTCCTCCTCCTCCTCCTCCTCCTCCTCCTCCTCCTCCTCCTCCTCCTCCTCCTCCTCCCGCGGCTCCGGCCAGCGTGGAGCTGAGGTTTGTCTCTTTTTTCCACTTCATGCGGCGGTTCTGGAACCAGATTTTGATCTGCCGCTCGGTCAGGCAGAGCGCGTTGGCGATCTCGATGCGGCGCCGCCGGGTCAGGTACCGGTTGAAGTGGAATTCCTTCTCCAGCTCCAGCGTCTGGTACCGGGAATAAATCTGTCGGCCCCGCCGGCGGTCGGCCCCGTAACCGACTCCTAAAGAAGCCGAGACAAAACAGACTAAAAATCGTCAGAACGCAGCGCCCTGCGCTCGCCCTGCCCCTCCCCACCCCCACCCGCCGCCCAAAAAACGAATAAAAAATGAAATTACAGCGCTCCCCGTCCCCGCGGGCTCCGCCGGGCTCCAGCGGGGCTGCCGTGGGATTTCGGGGTTCGGGCGGTGAATTCGGGGCGCAGGCCGGGCTTTGGGGGGTTCAGGATGGGGTTTGCGGGGGTTAGGCCGGGCTTTGGCTGTTGTTGTTTGGTCTAGGTTTTGTGGGGGTGTAGGCACGGTTCTGAGAGTTTTTACCTGGGTTTTGCAGGGGTTTAGCCACATTTTGAGGGGTTTAGCCTGGATTTTGCACTGTTTTAGCCCAGATTTTGTGGGGTTTAACCCGGATTTCGCAGTGTTTTAGCCCAGATTCTGAGGGGTTTAGCCCGGATTTTGCACAGTTTTAGCCCAGATTTTGAGGGGTTTAACCCGGATTTCACAGGGTTTTAGCCCAGATTTTTAAGGGTTTAGCCCGGATTTCGCAGTGTTTTAGCCCAGATTTTGAGGGGTTTAGCACGGATTTCGCAGTGTTTTAGGCTGGATTTTGAGGGGTTTAGCACGGATTTCGCAGTGTTTTAGGCTGGATTTTTAGGGGTTTAGCACGGATTTCCAGGGTTTTAGGCTGGATTTTCAGGGGTTTAGCCAAGGTTTTGCGGGCGTTCAGCCCAGATTTTAGCCCCGATTTTGTGAGGTTTTAGGCCATGTTTTGAGGGGTTTGGCCAAAATTCTGCGGGGGTTCAGCCCAGATTTTGCAGGTTTCAGCCCAGATATTTGGGGGTGGTTAGGCCAAATTTTGAGGCTTTAAGCACAGATTTTGGTGGGTTTTAGCCCACATTGCGCAGGGGTTTAGCTCAGACCTTGCAGCTTTAAACCCGAATTTTGAGGGTTCTAGCCCAGATTTTGAGGGTTCTAGCCCGGATTTTGTGGTATTTTAGACATTTTGCGGGGTTTTAAACTGGATTTTGCGGAGTTTTAGGCCAGATTTTTAAGGGTTTAGCCCAGGTTTTGAGAGTTTGAGCCCTGATTTTGCGGGATTTAAGCCCAGACTTGCCCTGCGTTCCCTGGATTTGGGGGAGCCGGGGACGGCGAGGAAGGGGCGGCTTCCCCCCGGCCCCAGCTCGTGCCACCCCAAAACCTTAAAACCCCTAAAAAAAAACCTCCTAAAAACCCTAAAAAACCCCTAAAACCCCAACCGCACAAACTTCTCTCCTCACCCTAAACCCCGCTCGTATTTTCTTTCCCCGCTGAACTCGGCGAGCGGAGCCGGCCGCGCCGCTTTAGTTTTATTTCCCTATTTAATCCCACTTTACGATCGCCGATATTTCACCGCCGGGCGAAACCTTTTAATTAAAACCGATCCTAACAAGCCAAACCCGAATAAAAAGCCAGCCGCAAACTGCGCGAAATTATTGTTTTTATGGCGCCATAAAAACCCCATCCTACCGAGGTGCCGAGAAGGGAGGGGAGGGCTGGGGAAGGGGTGGCGGTGGCGGCGGAGAGGAGGGGGGGAAAGGCCATAAAACCCTCCAAGTTTATTTAATTTATCCCCCCGCCACGAGCCATAAAAAACTTACCACTGTGCGAATTCATGCGCTGCATCCAGGGGTAGATCTGGATGCCGGATTTCTGCTCCTGAGCCGCGCCGCGGCTCTGCTCGCTGGGGAAATCCTGCGCGATGGAATTGGGGGTGCCGTGCGCCCCGACCGAGCTCTGCCGGCAGCTGCTCAGCACCTCCTTGTCCTGGTAGAAGGCGTTGGAGCCGTACTCGTAGGGCGAGCGGCCCGAGCCGAACACCACCGGGTTGTCCTGGGGCGAGTAGAAGGGCGAGGAGTAAATCCGGTTCTGCGCCACGGCCGCGCCGTAGCTGCCGAAATGCCGCACGGGGTCGTAGCTGGAGTTGAGCGCGGCCACGTTGGGCAGCACCTCCTGGCCGCCGCCGAGGTGGCACGACAAGGACGGGTTGGTGAAATAGGAATTCATCGCCGCTCCGCCGTGGTTTCGGGGCTTTTTTATTTTTATTTTTTTGGGGTGAGTTTTTTTTTTTGCCTTTTTTTTTTTCCTTTTTTTTTTTTTTTTTTTTTTTTTTTTTTTTGGGGTGTTCTCCGCGCTCTCGCTGGGGGTTTTGTCCGTCTGGTTTGTAATTTTTTTTTTTTTTGCTGCGTTCGCTGGGGTTGTTCTGGGTTTTCTTCTTCTTCTTCTTCTTCTTCTTCTTTAAAATATTTTTTCCTCTATTTTTTGTCTATTTTCCTTTTTTCTCTATTTTTCCTATTTTTCCCTCTATTTTTCCCTTTCTTCCTCTATTTTTCCTCTGTTTTCCCTTTTTTCTCTATTTTTCCCCTCTATTTTTCCTTTTCTTCCTCTATTTTTCCTGTTTCCCCTCTATTTTCCCTTTTTTCCTCTATATTTCCTCTTCCCCCTCTATTTTTCCTCTCTTCACCCTTTTTTTCCTCTATTTCCCCCTTTTCCCTCAGTTTATTCCTCTATATTTCCTCTTTTATCCCCCTATTTTCCTCTTTCATGCCCCTATTTCCCCCTTTTCCTTCCTCTATCTTTCCTCTTTTCTTGCGCTATTTTTCCTCCTTTTTTTTCCTCTTTATCCCTCTGCTTTGCCTCTTTTATTCTTCAGTTTTCTCTCTTTCCTCCCTCTATTCCCGCTCTGTTATTTTTTTTATTATTCCCTCTATATTTCCCCTTTACCTCTTTCCCTTCTATTCCCCCTTTATTTCCCCTCTATATTTTTCTCTATTTCCCCTCTATTTCCCCCTCTAATTTCTTCTATTCCCCAATTCCCCCTCTATTTCTCCCTCTCTATCCCCGCCTCGCCACAACCACTTAATTCATTAATATCTCTATATATTATTATTTTTTAACCCCCCTCCTGTCTCTCTCCCTGCCCGTCTCTCTCTCTCCTTTTTTCCCGGCGCCACCTGGGCCCGTGCGATTTCTTTTAATATTTATTTCAGTCTCCAGTTTGTAGGGAAGTGTAGGATTGTTATAGGGAAGGCTCTGCTCCAGGACAGACAGAATGACACAGTCAGCTGACCCGGCCCGGGCCAATGGCGAGCCGCGTGTCAAAAAGGGAAAAAATGGCTTTTTTCTGCTCGCCAGTCCCTACTTGGAACTAAGTGGGCATGGAAAGTAACTCCGGCACCCCCAAAAAATAAAAAACACCCCCCCACCCCTGCGGGATTTGGGGTGGTGCTCACGGCGACCTAAAATCCCTAAAATTCAATTTTTTTTAACCCAATTTTTATTTTCCTCCCCGCCTCCCTCTTATTTATTTCGCTCAGATTCGCCAAAAAAAAAAAAAAAAATCTTTACCTCTCTCTCTTTTTTTTCTTTTTTAAATTTTATTTAGCTAAACGCTCAATGCTCCTTTTTATTCTCTTTTATTATGATTTTTTAAAAAATGATTATCATAATTATTATTCTTTCCAAGAAAGCTGCGCTTAAATATCTCGTAATAAGCAGCTCCGAATTCCCAGCAATAAATCTCAGGCGAACACAGAATATTAAGCCATAAATTACCCTCTCTCTCCCTCTTTTTATTTTTTTTTAAATCCTTTTATTTCCTTTTATTTTTATTTAATTTATTTATTATTTTTAATTTTTTAAAATTATTTTTTCTCCCTTTTCCCCCCCACTTTCTCCTGCTCTGAGTATTCGCATTTAAACAACAAAACGGGGGAAATAATTCAATTAAAAAAGGAAGAAACAAATAAAAAAAGGGGAAAAGGGGGGGGATAAACATGGCGACGTCTCCATGGATAACGCGGGATCGGGAGCGCTCCCAAACTCCTGGAAAAGGGCAAAAATTTGGGGGAAAAAAGGGATTTTTTGGGGAAAAAAACCCCAATCCCAGCCGCGTTGGGAGCTGGGATTTCCCCTCCGCTTTTGGGCCATTTCTCCAGGTTTTGGGGCATTTCTTGGCTTCCCCAGAAAGGAAAAGTGGCAGAAAAAGGCGGAAAAAAAAGCGAATTTGGGGTGGGGAGGAGCGGCCCGGGCCGGCGATTCGGAGTTTGCGGCCATTCCCAAAGTTGGATCGGGAATATTTCCAGCCCAAATCCCCCCAAAATCACCCCAAAATCAGCCCCTACCTGCAGCCCCCGCAACACCGCGGCGCTCCCAAAAAAATCCGATTTTTACCGGGGGAACCCTCGGCCTCCTCCTCCTCCTCCTCCTCCTTTTTGTTGTTCAGCCACCTCGGCTTTTATTTGTAAAAAATCCCAAAATTCGTCGGGAAAGCGTCGGAAATTCACCCCAATCTTGATTTATATTTTTGATTTTTTTTAAATTTTTTTTTTTAAGATTTTTTTTTTTTTTGGCTGACAAAGCAGAGCCCCGGGGGGGTTTTGGGGAATATTTCGCCCCCCCAGCTATGACAGGAACCCGGATGCCAGCGGATTTTATGCTCTTTTTCCTCTGGCTAACAAAGCAAAGTCATCAATGGCAGCAATAAAACCATAAACGGGACCGCAACTGGAAAAAAAAAAAACCAAACACAAAACACCAAAAAACCCACAAAAAACACCCAAAAAACATCCAAACCCAGCCAGGAAGGGAGGAAAAAATCACAATTTTTGGCCCCAAAAGTGGCGGATGGGTGGGGGGGTTCCCACCTTGGGGGAGAATTCCGGGCGTTTCCCCCCAAAATTCACAAATTTCCGCTGCTTTTTTTTTCTCACTCTGGTTTTCCAAAATCCCCCCGGAGTGTGGTGGGGGGGGAGAAAAAATCGGAATTTTGGGAGGATTTTGCTGCTTTATTTTGGTTTTCCAACCCCGGGTGGGGTTTGGGGGAGTCAGGGAGCCCAAAATTGGGGATTTTGGGGGAATTTTGGGGGAATTTTGGGGTACCCCAAAGGCCGGGACGGGGCGGGGGGCGGCAGGGCCAACAACTTTGGAGGAGTTTTCCTCAAAAGAAACTTCTCCTTCCAGAGCCTCCTTTTCCCTTTTATCCCTAATTTTTAATTTTCCTGATTTTTCCTGCTCCTGCTGCTCCTTCCCCTTAATTTTTTCCCTTTATTTCGCTTCCCACACACACTTTTTTTCCCGTTTTCCCCGCTTTTTTCGCTTCTCTTTGCTTTTTAAAAATTTTATTTTAATTTTAACTATTTTTAAATTTAATAATTTTTATTTTTCCTCATTTTTTTCCCTTCCCAAGGTGGGCTGGAGACCTGCGGGATAAGCGTGGGACCGAGCCGGGGGAAGTTTAAGTGTTTTATGACTTCTCTAAACAGAGGGCAAGTCCTAAAAGTCTGCTCGATTTATAGACAGCAGAAAGCAGCTGCCGGAAAAAAAACCCAAAACACATCCACCCTCCAAACCTTGATTTTTTAAAGGGCAAAAAACCCCAAAACACCACCAGGAATTTAAAAAAACCAATCCAAACTACCATCAGTGAAACCCCGCGAAAATCTGAATTTTGGTGGAATTTTTGACGCTTCCCACCAGTTTTTGGGCGGATTTTTTTGGCTTTTTACCCACATTAAAAAAAAAAAAAAAGAAGATATTTTGATTTTTTTTTTTTGAGAAAACCACGCGGCGAGGGGAAAAGGGGGGGGGATTTGTGGGGAGATTTCTGGCGGAATTGGGTCTGCAAACAATTAAGGGAACTCATCAGCAGAAGCAAGAACAGATGTTTTATTAAAAGTGCGACACAGCGCTGGAAATATGGACAAGTCCTGCAGCAGTTGTTCTTTGTTCCCGGGAAAAAAAACCCCAAAAAACAGCGAAAATCCCAATAATTTCCCCATTCCCATCCTCATATTCCCATTTTTTTAAATGATTGGTTTTTTACCCGCCCCGGCGACGCTCTCGAGGTGAAAAAAGGGGGGAAAAACAAAGATTAAAAGGGGAAAATATCCCAAAAAATTAAAATTTCTTCCCCCCCCCCGCCCGGCTCGCAGTGTTGATGAGCTGATTTAGGGCGGGGGAAATTTGGCTTAAAAAAATCCCAAATTCGTCCCAAATTTGTGCGGTCGGGGCTTGGAAAATCCCAAATCCGCAGGAATTGGGACCAAATCCCGGCCCTGTCCCCCCCTCCCTCCCCGCGGCCGCGCGGAACGGCCCCAAACCCGCCGGTTTTGGGGGTTTTGGGGTTTTTTGGGTTATTTTGGGTTTTTTTGGGTTTTTTTTTAACCATTTGGGGTCATTCCCGGGGGGAGGGGCTCAGGACGCGCCCCCTCCCCAAAATTCCGATTATCCGGGAGGGGTGTTGGGGTGAAAATTGGGAAGTTTGGGGGTGAAAATTGGGAATTTTGGGGTGGAAATTGGGTTTTTTTGGGACGGGGAATTTTGGGGGAGCGCCCCCCCCGCGGGCGCGCGGCGGCCATTAAAAGCTTTTATTTATTCCGAATTTTCTTTTTTTCCCCCTTTTTTCTCCTCAATCTCCGCTCCTTTCTCTCCTTTTCCCTTTTTCCCTTTCCCCCCTCTATTGTTTTTAATTTTTTCTCCATTTTTCTCGCCTTTATTTTGACGTTTATGGCGCACGTGAGCCCCTAATTTATTTATTTTCCCTTTTTTTTTTTTTTTTTTTCCTGCTGAAAAACTCCTTTTATTGGGGTGAAAATCTCCTTTTTTGGAGGTGAAAAAAATCTCATTTTTTATTTTTCAAAAAATCCATCAAATCTGGGGGGACAGCGCCCCCCAAAAAAAAGGGGGAAACGGGAAAAAAACCACAAAATTCCGGGAGGAAAATTGAATTTTTTGACCTCCCGCCCAGCCTGGAGGGACCGCGTGGTTTTGGGGTGAAAACCTCGGGGTTTGGGCAGCTGTTAATTAATTAATTCTAATAATTAAATAGCCGTAATTCCCCTTTCCACACGGAATTTTGGAGTTTGGGGCTTTTTTTGGGTTTAAAATTAGATTTTAGCACCGCGTGGGGAAGGGTTGGCCTGGTTTTGCTCACTAGAAAAATCCATTTTTAACCCCAAAATCCCACCCAGAAAATAATTAATTTTACCCCAAAATCACATTCCCCCCCCCATTTCTCCAAGCAAAAATCGCAATTCAAACCCTTCTCGCTTATTTAATTTAATTTATTTGGAAGTTAAAGCTCCTAAGTGGATAAAAATGGGATTTTAGCACCCGGACGAGGCTTTTTTTGGGCCTTTTCCCATTAATTTTCCCTCATTTTTTCCCCGCCTGGAGGAGGAAATTGATTTTATTTCATTTAATTTTATTTCATTTCATTTTATTTCATTTTCAGGGTCATTTTGGGGAAGCGCAGCAAAAGTTTGGGGCCAGTCCTTGGAGTTTTGGGACAAAAATAGAGAATAATTATTATAATTATAATTATAATTACAGGGGAGAAAAAACAGAGGGGGCAAAAATCGCTTTTTTTCGCTGCTTAAATCCCTCAGCGACTGGAAAGTATTCCAGAAAAAATGGGGGAAAAAAGAAGAAAAAAAAGGGAATTCTGGCAAATGTCAAAACACGTCCAGGGGAGAGGGAGGAGGGGAAAAAATCCGGAATATTCTCATTTTATCCCCAGGCTCCAAAGCGCTTTTGGGGCGATTTTAAGGAAATTTTTTGGGGTTTATTGCCATTTTTTGAGGGGTTTTTAATCGGTGAATTTTGCTTTTAATTGGGGCAGGGGGAGGGGAATGATTTATTTCGTGATTTTTTGCTCCTGCCCAGATTTACTGGCGAAATCCCCAACAAAAGAGAGACCAAAAAAAAATAGAAAAATAAAACTCCTCACGGAAATTCCCCCCCAAAAAAATCAAAGTTCAGCAGCAAAAAAAAAAGTGAAAAAAGCCAAAGGGACCCCCCTCAAAAAATTGTGTGTTTTAATTCATTTATTTTGGTGATTAAATAAAAAAAAAAAAAATTAATATTTTAATGGGTAAAACCCGCAGATCGGGGGTTTGTCCATAGGGAATGGGGATATTCCTAAAGGGGGTGGATTTGGGATAAATGTGGGGGTTTTTAGTTAAATCTGCTGCAGGAAAATCCAATTTTTTGGGTGGAAAAGCGGCTCAGGCAGCAGGGAGGAATTTCCGGTGGAAATAAATAAAATTAGAGCCAGGCTGGCTGCTTTTTCATTTATTTTCTTTTTTTTTATAAAAAGAGGTTTTGGGGGGAAAATTCCCGAAAATCCCAAAAATTCCAGAAGGGGGGAATAGGAGAGGGGCGGCCGTGACGTCACGGCCACGGCCGGGAGAGATTTTGGGGCAAAAAATGACCAAAAATACGAATTTTTCCTCCTTTTCCAGAGGTGATCCAGAGGTGCTGCTGATGGGGTGGGAAAAGGGTAAAAAAATACCCCAAAATTCCACGTTTTGGGCAAAATTCCAGGGTGAAAGATCGCCATTATTAAAAAAAAAAAAAAAATCCGATTTTTTCTTTATTTTTCACCCAAACCCGGCGGGGATTTAATCACAGGGAGCCGGGCTGGAACAATAATGGCAATAATGATTCAGGAAATAATGATCATAAAAATAAAAATAAAAATAAATCGGTTTAATCACGGTTATTTATTTTTAGGGCCGGGATGAAAGCGTTTATTTGGGGTGGATTTATGCGTTTTAATCGGGCAGAAAATCCCAATATTTCAGGATTTACTTCAATACTTTCATATTTGAAAGGGGGGGAAACCGGTTTGGGGCTGTTTCTTATCAATTTTGGAGCCTTATCGCTTTTTATGGCTCGCGGTGATTTAAAAGCTGCGAGGAGGGAACGAAAAAGTCGTAAAAATGTAAAAAGGAAAAAAAAAGTAAAAAAACGTTTAAAAATCTTTTAAAAGCGTTAAAAATATGTTTTTAAAATGGTTTTAAAAATGTTTTAAAAATTAAAATTCCTCCCCAAACCCGCCCGGGAGGAGGAGGAGGCGAAATCGAGGAGTTTTTAATGGATTTGGGAATTTCGGGATGGGGAAAGGAGGAAAGGTTGAAAAGTTCTTTATAAATTGAATTTTTTTGGGTGGAAAAAGGGGATTTTGGGGTCTGTCCAAGCTGCGGGGGGGGTTGATCGCCAAATCCCCGAATTGCCAAAAATCCCCTAAATTCCGAGCGCGGAGGGATGAGGAAAAAGGGGAAAAAAGGGGAAAAATCGGAATTCAGGCCCGGGCCGGCCCCAGACCGGCGAGTTTCCGTCACTTGGTGGCACTGTTCAAAAGCGCCCAAAACCGCCCAAAAATCCCAAATTTTCACCGCCCGGAGGCCCCGAAAATCCGGGACAGCCGCGGGTCCCTCCCGTGCCCCGCGGAACGAAATAATTCCATTTATTGACCTTTTTTTAGGGCGTTTTAAGCTTTTTGCAGAATTATTTTTTTGTTTTTTTGGGGTGATTTAGAGTTTTTTAGGGATTCTTTTTGTTTTTTCCTTTTTCCGTCTCTCCCATCTCTTTATTTTTGTTGTCGGTTTTTTGGCATTTTAGGTTTGTGGGTTTTATTTTCGGTTTGTTTGGGGTTTTTAGGGTTTTTTAAATGTTTTTGGAGGTTTTTTTTGAAGTGGGTTTTATTATTTAGGTTTTTTGCCTTTCTCCGTCTCTCTCATCCCTTTTTGGGGTTTTGGGGATTTTTTGAAAGGATTTTTTACATGTTTTTTTTTATTTTTAAATGATTTTTAAAGGTTTTTCTGGATTTCTTTTTTTTTATAGGGTTTTTTAGGGTTGTTAGATGTTTCTAACTTTGGGTTTTGGTTTTTTTTTTTAATTTTAAAGGATTTTTTTCGGTCTTTTTTTTATGTTTTTTGCCTCTCCATCTCTCTCATCCCTTTTTCGGTTTTGGGGGATTTTTAAAAGGATTTTTTTAATAGGTTTTAATGGAAATTTTTAGTTGGTTTTTTTTTTTTTAAGGGATGTTTAGGGTTTTTAAAGGCCTTTAGATTTTTTTTAAAGACTTTTATAGCTTTTTAAGGTTTTTTCGGTCAGTTTGTAGGGCTTTTTGTTGTTGTGGTTTTTGGGTTTTTTGGTTTGGTTTTTTTTTTTTTTTTTTGCCTCTTTCTGTCTCTCCCACCCTAATTTAAATTTTTTTTGGGTTTTTTGGGGGTTTTTTTTGGGTTTTTCTCCCCGCCCCCATTGACCCGCGGCCCTTTGAGGCTTTGGGGACAAAGGGGATTTACAGCCAGGTGCGTCCCGGGCCCCGAGACTGCGGCCAGACACCACAATTTGGGCCAAATTCGCCTTTTTTATGGTGTTTGTGTCTGGCGAGGCCGCGGGGGGGAGACGGGGCCGCCTTCGCCTCCTCCTCCTTTCTCCCGCTCCATTTTCCCTTTCTTTCCCTTTTCCCCTTTATTCTCTCCTTTTCCCCACCTTTATTTCCCCCTTTTTCCCTTTATTTTCCCATTCTTATTCCCCCTTTTTTCCCCTTTATTTTCCCCTTTTGCTCCCTTTATTTTCCCCTTTTCCTCCATTTATTTTCCCCTTTTTTCCCTTTTATTTTTCCCTTTATTATCCCTTTTTCCCCTTTATTTTCCCTTTTTCCCCTTTATTTTCCTCTTCCCCCTTTATTTCCCTCTTCCCTCTTTATTTTCCCCTTTTCCCCGTTATTTCCCCCTTTAATTTCCCTTTTCCCTCTTTATTTTCCCTTTTCCCCCTTTATTTCCCCCTTTTCCCCTTTCTTTTCCCCTTTTTTCCCTTTTCCCCCTTTATTTTCTCCATTTTCCCCCTTAACTGTCTTTTAACTTTCCCTTTTCCCCCTTTATTTTCACTTCCCCCCCTTTTCATTTTTTTATTTTATTTTCCCATTTCCCCCCTTTATTTTCCCTTTTCTCTTTTATTTTCCCATTTTCCCCCATTTCCCCCTTTTTTCTCCTTCTTTTCCCCCTTCCCCATTCTCCCCCCCCCTTTTTTTTCCTTTTCCCCCCCATTTTTTTGGCGATTTCCACCCCGATTTTCCCCGTTTTATCCCCAAGTTTCCCATTCCGTCTGAAATATTTCTAGTTTTTGCCTCTGACCACTGAAAAATTCATTTTTTCCACCTTTTTTTTCTGATTTTTTCCACAGAAGGAGTAAACCCCACCAGCAGCAGCCACAAAATCCCCCAAAATCTCCCCAAAAATTCAAATATTGAGAACAACTCCTCCCCAAAGCCGATTTTGTCTTTCCTGCTGAATTTTTATATTCAGTTTTCCTCCCCTGGACGAATTTTGCAGCTCCTTTCGCCTCAACTCCCCAAAATCCAGACCTGGAGGTCAAAAAAAGGCCAAAAAATAAAATTTTCACCCCAAAACTCCTGGACAAAACCACAACTCCTAAAAAACCTCAAATTCTTGTGGAAAATCACCCCAAAACCGCGCTGAAAAAAATCAAAATATTTCCCCGCAAACCCACGATTTCTGGGGAATTCCTCCACCGAGAAATGGGGAAATCGCCTCTTTCTAAGAATTTTGGTGTTTCCAGGTTTTTGTTGTTGTTTAATTTGGTTTTTTTCCAGGTTTTTGCGGATGAATTCGGGACCATCGATCGCCCACGCGCTCGGGTTTGGGATAATTTGGATTTTTCCGGTCGGGAATAAATAAATAAATCCCGCAGGGGAAGATCCTATCGCGTTTATTCCGTGTTCGAGCTCCAATAAAAATGTAAATTTTTCCCTCCTCGGTTGCACAATTTTAATTCCCGGCGAACTCCTCACCTCGCGGAAAATGGAAATAAATCCTCGAAATCAACTGGAGCGCCAATTCCCGTTCAAATATTTATTTTTTTAATTTTCCATTTAAGCCTTTATTTTCCATTGATTTTTCCCATTTAAATCTTTATTTTCCATTGGTTTTTCCCATATTAATCTATATTTTCTACTGAATTTTCCCATTTAAGTATTTATTTTCCATTTAAATTTCCTATTTAAATCTTTATTTTCCATTTAATTTCCCAATTTAAATTTCTCTCTACTTAATTTTCCAACTTGAATTTCTTTCCATTTAATTCCCTTGCATAATCTCCTTTTCTATTTCATTTTCCCATCTAAACTTTTCCCCCTATTCAATTTCTTCACTTAATTCTTTTATTTTTCCCCTCATTTAATTTTCCCGGCGCCCGATCTCATTTGAGGACGCCGTGATTTAATTCCAAACCTGCCTGATTTAATTTAATTCCATTTTTTCCACGCCGATTAATGGGTGAAAAATCCGCGATTTCCTGCGATTCTGTCAATAACCCGATTCCAAATAAATCCACATTACACCAAATTAATTCCCTCTGCTTTCCAGCGGGATTCAACCCAAAAAAAAAGAGGAGAAAAAGGCAGGAAAAACCCAATTTCCAAGGATATAAATCAAACCCGACATCCTAAAAATGTTCCTCGGCCCCGCCAGCCACCAGAAAACGCCAAAACACACCGAAAAAATTGATTTTTGGGGGTTTTTTAAATGTTTTTTTGAGTTTTAAAGATTTTTTTTTAGGTAATTCCAGCCGGACGCAAGGAGGGGGAGGGAGAGGCGAATTTGGGTGAGAAACAGCAAAAAAAAAAAACCATAAAAAAAGCAACTTTAAAGCTCCCATTTCTGTAATCATGTGGTTCCAATAAACGCTCATTGTTTGCTCATAAAATTCTCTTTACGACTCGGCTCAGGCGGCAACAAAACCCGGGGAAATCGGGGCTTTTCCCCCCCTTTATTTTTCCACATTTTTTGCCTCTTTTCCTCGCATTTTTCACCCCAAAGTTTTGGGGTTTGGAGGGAATTAAAAATAGGAATAAAATGGGGCGCGGGGAGCACAAAAGTCACGGGGAAATGGGGAAAAATGGGGGAAAAATAGGAGGAAAATAGGGGGAAATAGAGGGAATAATAAGGGCAAAATAGGGAAAGATAGGAAAAATAATGGAAAATGGGAAATAAAAGGACAAAAATAAAAATAATTGGGAAAAAATAGGGGGGAAAAGGGAATAAGAGGGGCGGCGGCGCTGGGCTGGGCCCCGATAATTCCCTGCCCCAAAGTAGGCGCGATTTCCCAAAAATCCCATTTTTTGGGCAAATTTTGCCTTTTATTTTGGGGTTCTCCCTCCTCCCCCCTTTCTCTTTTCCCGCCTTGTTTATTTATTTCTTTTTTTAATTCTTGTTTTATTCAGGATTTCATCCAAACTCGGGCGGCGCCAGAATTTCCCTCCCCCACCAAGAATTCCGGGAATATTTGGATTCCCGAGGCCTTTTTTTCGTGGAAAACCACCCAAAACCAACAATAACAACAACATCAACAACGACCACAGCATCCCAAAAAAAACCGGCGAGGCAGAAATTCCCCAAAACCCCAAATCCACTTTTCCCACCCCAAATCCTCTTTCCCACCCCAAATCCTCTCTTTTTTTGCCCCAAAATCCGCTTTTCCCACCCTAATATCCCCTTTTTTCAGCCCAAAATCCCCTTTTTTCACCCCAAACCCCCCCTTCCACCACCCCCAAAAATTCGGGAATGACCCCAAAATCCCCTCCCCCCTGGGCCGGGTTGGGTTTTCCAGCCCCGGCGCGAATCCGGGAGGAAAATTCAGATTATTTTAAATTTTTTTCGTCCCAGAAACAGGAATAATTCAAGGTACGGAGGGAATGGGAGCGCCCCGGGCTGGGTTTTTCTGGGTTTTGACGGATTTTGGGGGATTTTTTGGGATTTTCTGGGTTTTGCAGGGAAAGGGGAGGGATCAGGTGATGGATGGGGAAGGTGCTCCAAGGTAGGACGGGAATAAAAAGGGTCAGAGTTTAAACTCGGCCCTCGTTAAACCCGGGTTAAACTCTCGGAGAAAGGCGAGTGAAAAAAATATATTAAAAAAAAATTAATTTAAAAAAATAAAGTACAAAAGTAACTTAAAAAGTAAATAAAAGAGGGAATTAAAAATAAATTAAATAAAGGAAATAGAAATTAATAAATGGATGTTAAAATAGGAATTAAAACTAGAAAACAGGAATAAAATGAGATATAAAAGTAGAAATAAGGTATAAAAATGAATATATAGAAATGAATATATAGAAATAAAAATAGGAATACAAATAGGAATAAAATATAGAAATAAAATATAGAAATACATAAAAGACAATAAATACATAGAAATAATAAAAATAAATATATAGAGAGAGGAATAAATATACAAAAGTATACAAACATGAATAAAGTGAGAAATAAAAAAAAATTAAATGTGGAAATAAATATAAGAATTTAAAAATAGGAATTAAAACAGGAATCAAAAACAAAAATAGAAATAGAAATAGAAAAAGAGCAAAAACAGGAATAAAAAAAAAAATGGAAATAAAGGGAAGGGGAGGGCCCTTCATGTAAATAAACCCCAAAGGCTCTTCCCAGGAAAACCCCAAATCAATTCCCCAAAATGCCCCAAAATGCCCCAAAACCGCGCGGGACAAAACTCCAGAAAAGGAGAGTTTTACACCAAAAATTCCGCTTTAAAAAAGGCCAGAAAAGCGCCGGGCAGGAGGAGCTTTGGGGCTGAAAGGGTTAATTATTAATGAGCTGCCTCTGAATATTAATTAATTTAATTCATGAATTAACCCCGCGTGGGCCGCGGGTGGGATCTGGATTTGGGGGAAGGAAATCCTAAAAATTCCTAAAAATTCCTAAAAACTGCTGAAAATCGCGGCAAAGGGAAGGGGGGGATGGGAACGGGCCCGGGGCTCTCCCCAATTAACAGCAGCTCATTAATTACCGCCCTGCCGCGCCGCCCCTCCGCGCATGCGCGGCCCCTCCGCTCATTTATTTCATTATTTCCCGGCCAAACTGCGTTTTTAAACATTTATCCTCTTTTCCCCCTCATTTTATCATCATTTTTTACCATTTTCTCCCCACTGTTTCACCATTTCCCACCGTTAAATCCCATTTTTAAACTTTAATTCCCGTTTTCCCTCCGCTGCTCCAAACGATACCAAAGCAAGGGGGGGAAGGGGGAGGAAAAATCTGATTTTTTTTCATGTTTTCCGGCAGAAATCACCGATTTTTATGGATTTTTTTTTGTCGGTTTTTTTTTTTAGTATTTTGATTTTTTTATTTATTTTTTTCCCTCTCTCCCCGCCTCGCTCCTTCCCCCGCCCGCCGCATCATCATCATCATCCTCGGGTTATGGATCATTAGCTGCACATCTGAACCAATAAGCGAACACTTACCGGGCTCCCGGCTCCCCCTTCCCTCAATCCCGACTTTTTTTCCTCTTTTTTCCTCCTTTTTCCTCTCTTTTCCCTCCTTCCGCTCCTCCGCCGCCGCTCAGCTCCGCGCAGCCACCAAAAAAAAACAAAAAACCGCAAAAAAACCGCAAAAAAACCCAACAGCAAAAACAACAACAACAAAAAACCGCCCGAAAATTCAAATTAGCGAAAAAAGAACCAGCTGGACCGGCAGGAATGGATTTTTTCTTCCAAAGGGGGTTTTTCGGGCTGGAAAATGGGGTGGAAAATGGGTTTTTTTGGGGGGAAAATGGGATTTTAGCAGCGCCGCGCGCGGAGGAAGCGCCGCGCTCGCCCCGAGGGGAGGGGAAGAGGCGGCGACAGCAGTAAAGTCATTAATGCCAAAATGCCCAAAAAGAATTCCAAGCCCGGGGAGACGAGGGAGGGAAAAGGGGGGCCGGGATGAGGGGAAAAAACAGGAGAAAACACCCAAAAAAAAAAGGGGAAAAAAAATAGGGGGAAGATTAAAAATACGTGGTTTTAACCCGCCAGAAAAGGAATAATTAAAATAAAACTGAGGCATTATTTAAAAATAAATTTAAATTATGCGTTCAAATTGAACTAAAACAATTAGCTGAGGAATAAATTTTAAAATAAACTTAAAATGGATGAAAATATATATCTTAAAATAGATTTTAAAAATATATTTTAAAATATATTTCTAAATACGTTTTAAAATAAATTTTTTTTTAAAAATCAATTTGAAGAGAAACGAGAAGTAAATTTTAAAATAAATATAAAAATAAATGAAAAATCATTTTAAAATAAACTAATAATAAATTACTTTTAAAATCAATTAATAGCAAAAAAAAATTTTAAAATAAATTTTAAAAAATAATTAAAAAAAAAACAACAACGCGGCCGAAACGGGCGGAAAACACCCCCCTTAAAAAAAAAAAAAGAAAGAAAAAAAAAAGAAAAATTCAATATTTTTAATAAAAACCAACCCCCGCGTAGCCCTGGCACCGCTTGGGCTGTTCCAGGCAGCAGAACTGCGAAAGAGTCATAAGAGAAACCACAATAAAAAGTTCACGTTCATGGATGGAGTCCACATGACTTCCTGTGGCCAATCCAACTTGTGATTCAGTCGTAAACTTTTATTGCTCAGCTGTAAATTTTCTGCAAACAACCAGGAATGCGTTGCATTTTTTTGTGACGAGTGCAAATGCTCTGTCGCCATGTTCTGCCCCGATATTCTGTTTTTTTGCCCCCTTTTTTTAGCTTATTTTTAGGCTTGTTTTGGGTTTTTTTGGTGGATGCGCAGCGCGTTAAAATGTGAATTTAACAGGTCGGGGTTCAGCGCGGGTTTGGTTCCACTGCGCGCTCAGGCTGGGCGGAAACTCAATTTTTATTTTCATTTTCTGGTGGGGGTTACTGAGGGAAAACAAGGGGGGAAAAAAGGAGAAAATATAAAAAAATTCAGCGCGCAGAGGTGGGGGGATAAATCCGTGAAATAAGGAGATTAAAATGCATTGAATTCGTTGGAAAAGACAAAAAAAAAAGGGGGGAAAATGGGAATTTCGGGCCCCCCGCATTTCCCTCCCTGCCCTGGGCGTGTCCAGCGCTCCAAAATTCCCATTTTCCACCTTTTCCACCCCAAAATTTCCCCTTTTCCTTCCCCATCCTGAGTGGGGCCCGAAAAACCCCAAATTCTGCCCAAAATCGGGATTTTTCTCCCGGCCTCGCTTTGCCCAAATTCGCCATCCCAAAGCAAAAATCCGATTTTTTTCCCCCCCCTCTTTTTCCCCCTTTTGTGTTCTCCAAGAGGGGCCCCGCGATTTCTGTAAATTGTAATTTTATTTGTAATTTCAATCGTAATTTCAGTTGTAATTGTAAAGGGACGAAATTGTAAGGTTTTAAATATTATTTTTTTTTTTTTTGGCTGTCCTTTTTTATTTTTTTCCCTTTTTTTTTTTTCCCCGCCCGGGGGCGTGGAAAGGGCTGGAAAATCTGGATTTTGGGACTGGGAAATGACATTTTTTTGGCCGTGTCGAGGCCTGTTCGGCGGCACCCGCGAACCACAAAAAGCGACCGCAGATCCTCCTCCTCCTCCTCCTCCTCCTCCTCCTCCTCCAAACCCAAATCCGCCTTTTCCCCCTAAAACCCCCCTAAAATCCTCCTAAAACCCCCCAAAACCCTCCTAAACCCCCCAAAAATCCTCTTTAATCCCCACCTCGAAACCACCAACAATCAGCACCTCCAGCTGCAAAAAATACCCCAAAAATTCAAATTATTCCCATTTTCCCGCTTATTTCCATGCCAGATCCCGCTCTGTTTCCCCCCGCAGGTAATTAATTTAATTTTAATTAATAAAGCAAGCCCGGAGCGGTGGCGGGGAGGGGGGGATTTATTTGTCTTTATTTTATTTTATTTTTTTTCCCGCATGTCTGGGCCGCCCGAAGGACACAAAGGTTGTAACGCCACCGGATGGACGGGAAATTCCTTTTATTCGCTTTACAAACCACCAATAAATTTTATAACAGGTAATTAAAAGTTACGAGGGGGGAAGCTCCGAGCTCAACAGTTCCCGAGCACAATGGAGATCCCATTTTTTTTTTTCTTTTTCCCACCATAATAAATTCCAAAATGGGGAAGAAAAACTAGAAAAAGGAAAAAAAAATAAAACCACCCAAAAAAACACCCCCCAAAAAACCAAAAACAACACCCCAAAAACCTCCAAAAAAAAAAAAAAACAACCCAAACCCCCACAAAAAATACCACAAAAATAAAATTTTGATGCTAAAAGTAACCAGGGAGCGAATTTTTGTGGCCAAAAATCCACCCTAACCTCCTAAAACTAACGATGGAATCTCAGCAGAGAGAAAATTTAAAAAGCCTTTTTTTATATGAGGATTTTTTAAAAATCCGAGTTAAACCGAATAAAAGCGGATTTGCGCTTTTTTATCTTTAATTTTAAACCCCCAACCCGCCCGGCTGAGTTTCCCCCCCTCCCCCCGAACTGGCTTAAAATACAAAAAAATAAAATTACAGCCGGGCAAAAAGGAATTTAACGCTCCAGAAATTCGTTGTCTCGCCGATATTCGGGGGCAGAATAAAAAATAAACGAATTTTCGCCGCTAACGGCCGCATTACGGCGCGATTGGAATCGTAAATTAAAGCGATTTCTCGCAACTCCGGGAAAAGGGGGGGAAGCAGGAAAATGGGATTGCTCCATAAAAAGCCGGCAATGAGCCGATATTTCTTATTCCAGGCGGCGGGGATGGGTTTAATTTCGGTAATTTCGGTAATTCCGGCGCGAGGATCATTCCGGGATAATTTCATTTTAAATCCCCTCATAAAAAAAAAAAACCCAGCGGACAAAAAAAAAAAGAAAAATAAAAAAACCCTAATTTTTTCTAATTTTTTCGCGGCGCGGATAAGTGGATGTCAGCTCGAGACGACGAGAAAATCAACATTTTTCCCCCTAAAAAAGAAATAAAGAGTAATTCCATCATTTAAAGCCGCGGAGATAAATGTCAGGGCGGGATGAAAACGCGGCGGATTTGGGGGTTTAAAGATGACAAATGCCCCACAAAAACGGCTTTTTTCGGGGTTTATTATCATTATTTTTAACCGCTTTGATGAATTCTCCGTCTCTTCCCTACCGAGCATTGTAAAGATAATTTTAATTTTTTTTCCGAAGCGACAAAGGAGAATATCTTTAATTTCCCCCCATTTTTTGGCGGTTTTAAGTGGTTTTTATGGTTTTCTCCTTTTAACCCTCCTGTAATAAAGGGAGGAAAAATCTCCTTGTAGGAAAAACGGGATAAATATTCCCCAAAAATCCGATTTTTCTTAGCACAAACTGCACATTTATGGCTGATAAACACCTTCTGCCACCCACGGGGGAAAACCCAGAATAATTCGCATTTTTCGTGATTTTTCTGGGGGGAAACCACCTGGACTTGGGGATTTCGGGCAATTCCCGAGCATCCCTCGAAATTCCCATTTTTTGGGGCGTTTTTCCCCTTCCCACCGCCATTCCAGAGGCAACTCGGGCTGAAAATGCCCCAAAATTCGATTTCTTGCACTGGTTTTTCTTTTTTCCCCCTTTTTTCCCCCTTTTTTCCCTTTCCCCCCCCTTTTTTCCTTCCCCTTTCCCAGTATCCATCAATTCCGAACCTTTCAGGGAATTCGCTCCATTTATCATTAAAAAACCGAGGTGAAAAATGGGGGGAAATGAGACAAATTTGCTTGGGAAGGACCGAAATTAACGGAAATTTCGGGGAATATTTGAGAATTTTCCTCATTTTGGCGAAAGAGGGGAGAGTTCTTTTGATGGGAATGAAAAAAATACCGTAGAAATTGAATTAAATTGAATAAAATATAAACGTGCAGCAGTGGGGGAAAAGCGGGGTTAATAATAATTGTTATTATTAATAAGTATATTAATAAAGTCCTTTTTGTGGTGTCCATAAGGGAAGAAAGGAGAATTAAAAAAAGAAAATTTTCCCATCTGGGGGGAAAGAAAAGAATCGACGAATGAATAAATGAATAAATTAATGACCAAATTAATTCACAATATTCCCTTTTTATATCCCCACCTCCAAAATCGCCGCGATTCCACCCAAAATTCCGGCAGGAAAAGGCGCCTCCCGCCCCATCCCGGCTTTTTTCCCGAGGGATTTTCCCCCAAAAAATAGAAATTCCCAAATTTCCCTTCCCCAGCCCTCCCAGAGGCGACAAAAAGTCTCTGAAACGCCGAAATTTTGCAATATTTTGATTTTATTGGGATTTTTTCCCCAGCTCCAGGCGGACAATTAACAGCGAATTTAACGAGGTTTTTATAAATTTTATTTATTTTTGTTTTCCCGCCCCCGCTCGCCGGGGGAATCCTCCAGAATTGACCCAAATATTGGGATTTTTCCCCAAAAAAAAGTTGTTTTTTGGCGGCCGGAGGTGATTTGGGGGCGGGGCGGTGGAAGCAGAGACGACACCGCGCTCGCTTGGAACCTTTTTATTCTTTAATTCGAATTAATTTGAATTATTCTCGGTATTCACGACACGTCTCACAACACAAATCCACGCTGGCCAGAGGTTGGCTTTTTCCTTCATTTATTTTCCTTTTTTTCCCCCTTTTTTAAATCAATATTTTTAATATTTTCCCGTCAGGAATCGCAACATCCAGAGGTGGAACACGCAGAACGACGAGCTGGCTTTTTAATCATTATTTTATTATTATTATTTTAATTTTTTTTTGTACATAAAAACAGACGACGATTTTTTTTTTCTTTTTTTTTTTTTTTTCTCCTCCTCAGGAATTTTTTTTCCCTTTTTTTTTTTTTAATTTTTTTTAATTTTATTTTTCATTTTCCGAGCATGAACAGATAAAAGTCAAGACAAATAGATAATAACTCTACATTCAGTGCAATTGATTCCTACACTACTTTATAAGCACAATAAAATAATAACAATACTGTGCGTTCTCAACTAGGCAGTTTCAGTTGTTGGGTTGGTTTTTTTTTTTTATTATTTTTATTTTATTTTTTTATTCATCATCATCATCATCATCATTATCATTAATTAATTATTTCCAAGAAAATAAGCAGCAACAAACGACAATAAAACCGCATTACAAATACTTCCAAAGCATGACTCCTTCTATAGGTAGTGATAAGTACAATACAAGGTTGTTTTTTTATTTTTTTACTATTTTTAATTATTATTATTTATTATTATTATTAATTATTATTTTTTAATATTTTTTTGGCTACTTAGTAGCTTGCATCGGGGCCGCTCGCTCTCCTCTGCTATTTTAAATTATATTTTCGGAGCGAATTTGAAGATCTGGAAGGCCCCTGGTTTGCTTAATTAGGGTTGATAATTAAATTATTGCAGGTTTTCCCTTTAGGTAGTACAGGAAGAACTTAGAGTGCTCACGGACAGCGGCAGAAAAACGCGGGAAACGGGGAAAAAAACACGGGAAAACATGGAAAAAAATGGTTTAAAATACGGAATAACACTGAAAATACATGGAAAAAACACGGGGAAATGGGGAAAAACACGGGAAAACACGGGGGGAAAGTGGGGAAAAATGTGGAAAACCACGGAAAAAAAGAGAAAAATTATGGAAAACTTGGAAAAACGTGGGGAAAACTGTGGGGAAACATGGAAAAAAGCCATGGAAAAGGCAAAGGGAGGGATGCGCGGCTTGGCCTGTCCAGGGATTCCCAAAAACTCCTGAAAAAAAGCGGATTTGGGGCTGAGCCAGGTGAGTCCCAAAACCCCGCAGGGAAAAGGGAGAATTCCAGGCAAAATCTGGGAAAATCTGGGAAAACCTTCCGGGGTCGTTTGGGAGACTGAGAGGAGGGAAATAAAACTTAAAAAAGCAAAAATCGCCCCAAAAAAACCCCAATAAAAGCGGGACAAAGTCAAAGGTGTTCAAATAAACCCGAATTTGGGACATTTCCCTCACGTTTCACTCCCACTCCTTGGAATAACTCTTTTCTTACATTTTTTTTTCCCTAAAATTCCATTTTTAATCCTAGAGATTTAAATTTAAAAACGCTCCCAAAATAAAAATTTGGGATGAGCAACGACATTTCCATCCCAGCCTGGATTAATAACTCTGATAATTCCGTTTTTAATCCGATTTCCCACACACACACACAATTTACAGAACTAAAAAAGAGTGAAAATAGGGGGGAAATGGGAGAAAAAAGCAGGAATTAGGGAATTTTCTCTGGCAGTAAAAACGGGATCCCAAATTCACATTTGGGACGAGCCGTGACTTTTCACTCCCAGCCCCGGTTAATGACCCGGTTCAGCCGCGTAATTTCATTTTTTATCCGATTTTCCCCTCCAATTATAAAAAAAAAAGGGAAAAACGGGTTAAAAAACAGGTGAAAAAAAAGGGGGAAAAGGGGGAGAGAGAAGAAAAAAAAGGGATAAAAAAGGAGAAAAAATTATTTAAAAAGAGGGGGGGAATGATAAAAAGGCAGGGAAGGACATAAAAAGGGGGAAAGGAGGCAAAAAGTGGGAAAACGGAGGAAAAAAGGGGGAAATTATTTCAAAAAGGGGTAAAAAGTATAAAAAAAGGGAAAATGGAAAATGAGGAAAAAAGTGTCAAATAGAGGGAAAAAAGGGGGGGAAGGAGGGAAAAAAAGGTGGGGGGAAGGAGGAATAGAGGGGAAAAGGAGGAAAAAGGATGAAAAAACAGAAAAGGGGGAAAAGGGGAAAAAGGAGGAATAAAGAGGGGAAAAGGAGGAAAAAAGGGGGAGAATAGAAAAAAAGGAGGGAAATGAGGAATAAAGGGAGGGAAATATTGAAAATAAAGGGGAACAAATAGGGGCAAATTAGAAAAAAGGGGAGGAAGGAGGAAAAAAGGGGGGAAATAGGCAAAAAAAGGGAAAAGAGGAGGAAAAAAGTGGGGGGATTGTTAGAAAAAAGTGGAAAAATAAGGAAAAATGGGAAAAAATAGAAAAAAGGGGTAAGGAGGAAAAAAGGGGGAGAAAGGAGGAAAAAAGTGGGGAAAATTAGAGAAAAGGGGGGAAAGGAGGAAAAAAGGGGGGAAAGGAGATAAAAAGTGGAAAAAATCAGAAAAAATGGGGGAAAGGAGGAAAAAAGGGGGGAAAGTAGAAAAAGGGGATAAAAAGTGGGGAAAAATCAGAAAAAATGGGGGGAAAGGAGGAAAAAAGTAGGAAAAATCAGAAAAAAATGGGGGGAAAGGAGGAAAAAAAGGGAAAAAATTAGAAAAAATGGGGGAAAAGGAGGAAAAAAGGGGGAAATTATTGGAAAAAATAGGAAAAAAGGAGGAAAAAGTGGGGAAATTACCAGAAAAAAAGGAAAAAGGAGCAAAAAAGTGGGGAAAATCAGGAAAAAAGGGGGGAAAGGATTAAAAAAGCCCCGAAAAAAAGCAGGAATAAGGGAACCCTCCCCGCCAATAAAAAGGAAAAAAGCCCCGAGCGCCTGACAGGTAGTTCCTGCTGGGTGAGCCTCTCCATTGGAAACTCCATAAAAGCAAATGACCGTCGTAAAGATCCCGATTCATCATCCGCCATAAAAAAAACAAAACAAAACCAAAGAAAAACAAGCGCGGAGCCTTCGGCCTCGCTCAGTCCTTGCTCTCCTCCTTCTCCTCCTCCTCCTTCTCCTCCTCCTCGTGTCCTTCCTCCTCGCCCTTCTCCTCGTCGCGGGCGGCGCCGGGCAGTTTGTCCTTGTTGTTCTCCTTCTTCCACTTCATGCGGCGGTTCTGGAACCAGATTTTCACCTGCCGCTCGCTCAGTCCCAGCGCGTGCGACACCTCGATGCGCCGCTTGCGGGTCAGGTACGGGTTGAAGAGGAATTCCTTCTCCAGCTCCAGCGTCTGGTAGCGGCTGTAGGTCTGCCGGCCGCTGCGCCGCCCCGGGGCTGCGGGAAAAAACGGGAAATTCTATATTTATTTATGTGTATTTTTGGGTTTTTTAATAGGGGTTTGTTTAATAGGAATTTATTTTTTTAAAAATTGGGGTTTGTCTTTAAAAAAATTTGATTTATTAAAGTAATATATTGGAATTTAGATAGGAAAATGGGAGTTTATCTAAAAAAATTACTGGGATTTATCTAAAAAAAATTTGGAGTTTATCTAAAAAGGATATTACTGGAATTTATCTTAAAAAAATATCGGAATTTATCTTTAAAAAATTGGAATTTATTAAAATAATATATTGGAATTTAGATAGGAAAAATGGGAGTTTATCTAAAAAATTACTGGAATTTATCTAAAAAAAAAATTGGAGATTATCTAAAAAAAATTACTGGAATTTATCTAAAAAAAAATCGGAATTTATCTTTAAAAAATTGGAATTTGTTAAAATAATATATTGGAATTTAGATAGGAAAAATGGGAGTTTATCTAAAAAAAATTACTGGAATTTATCTAAAAAAAATTGGAGTTCATCTAAAAAAAATTACTGGAATTTATCTAAAAAAAATTGGAGTTTATCTATTTAAAAAATTACTGGAATTTATCTTTAAAAATTACTGGAATTTATCTTTAAAAATTACTGGAATTTATCTAAAAATATACTGGAATTTATCTTAAAAAATTAATTGGAATTTATCTTCTAAAAATTTGAATTTATGTTTTTAAAAAATTGGAATTTGTCTTTAAAAATTTGGGATTCATCCAAAAAAAATGGGATTTATCTAAAAAAAAAAAATTGGAATTTATCTTTAAATAATTGGAATTTACCTTAAAAAATTGGATTTATCTTAAAAATAGTGGAATGTATTTTAAAAAATCGGTATTAAAAATGGAATTTAAAAAATTGGACTTATGAAAAAATGAATTAAAAATGGAATTTAAAAATTGGAATTAAAAAATTGAATATTTTAAAAACGGAATTTAAAAAATCGGAATTAAAAAAATATTGGAATGAAAAAAATTTGAATTAAAAAACATTGGTATTAAAAAAAAGGTGATTTTTGGGGCGGGGAAATGGTGAAAATTTGGTTTGGGTTGAGGTGTGAAATGCGCCCTGAAAAGGAGAAATACGCCCCTTTCGACAGAGCAAAAGCAGAACAACAACAACAACAAAAACACCCAAAAAGAACTAAAAAAGAAAGGGAAAAACCACCCAAAAAACCCATCCCCGAACAAACAAAAAACAAACAAAAGGAAAAAACCCAAAGCAACAACAACAAAAAAAAAACCCCAAACTCAATAATGATGAGGGGAAAAGCACTGAAAAACCACAGAAATGCGCCAAAAACTGATAAAAAATAGAACCCAAAAGACCCCCCTCAAAATAACCACCCAATAAAACAAAATACCAAAATAACCCCAAACCCCCGCCCCAAAAAAAGCCCAAAAAATCCCCCAAATCCCACTAAAACCCCGATAAAGAAAACCTTACCCCAAAAAAAACCCAAAACTTCTCCCTTGTCCCATTTTGCCCCCACCTTTCTGGGGTAAAAACCCAAATAATTCGATTTTTCATCTTTTTTCCGCCTGGTGCTCGCCCCTTCTGGCCCTGCTTTAGTCCCTTTTTACCCCTTTTTTCACCCCATTTTTTACCCCTTTTTTCACCCCATTTTTTACCCCTTTTTTCACCCCATTTTTTACCCCTTTTTTTGCCCCTTTTTCACCCCTATTTAATTTACCCTTTTCACCCCTTTTTCCAGTCCTTTTCTACCCCTTTTCTTTCCTCTTTTTTTGCCATTTTCACCCTTTTCTCTCCTCCTTTTCCCTCTTTCCACCCCTTTTTTCCCCTTTTCTCCCTTTTTCACTCAGTTTTTCACCCCTTTTTGCCCCTTTCTCACCCCTTTTTAACCCCATTTTCCCCCTCTTTTACCCCTTTTTAACCTCTTTTCCCCCGATTTCGCCTTATTTTGCCTTTTCCCCCCCTTTTCACGCACAAAGACCTTTCCCAAAGGGGGAAAATCCCTCAAAAATCAGATTTTTCCTAGGAAAGGTGCATTGCTCAGCAGAAAACCCTCAGCAGCCTCTTTAGCCCTTGTTTTATTATTTTATTTTACATTTTTTCTCTCTTCTTTCTTTTCTTTTTTTTTTTTCTTTCTTTCTCTAATTTTTTATCTCTTTTTCTCCTTTTTCCTCTATTTTTACTCATTTCTCTCTTTTTCCCTCATTCTTTCTCTTTCCCTCCCCTTTCCCCCCTCTTTTTTCCCTTTTCTTTCCCATTTCCCTCTTTTTTCCCATTTCCCCTTCATTCCTCTTCTCTCCCCCCTTTATTCCCTCATTTTCTTTCCCTTTTTTCCCTTTTCCTTCCTTTTTTTACCCCTTTTCTTTTCCTTTCCCACCGTTTTTCTTTTCCTTTCCCCTTTTTTCCCCATTTTCCCTTTTTTTTCCCCATTTCCCCCATCCTTCCTCTCCCCCTTTATTCCCTTCCCTCCCCCCCCAAAAAAACCCAAAATTCCCTTTTCATTTTCCACACATTCACCCCAAAACACAGACAAGGGAGGGGGTGGGGAGCTCCTTTTTGCCCAAATTCCTCCAAAATCTCCATTTTTTCTCCTCAAAACAACCCCGGATCCGAGGTCGGGAGGGGCAAACACAGACAGAGAGGGGGGGTGGAAAAATGACCCAAAAATCAAAATAAACCGGGCAAAAATGAAAATAAAACCATCTGAGGCTGCAGCCCCCGCGCTTCCTCCGGCGCTAATGAGAAAATCAATTTATTTTGGGGGAAAAAAACGCAGATCCGGCTGCAGCTCCCTGCGGGTCAAAGCTCGGATAAATAAATAACGAGTTTTCCTCCGGCGCAGCCCCTGGGCCACGTCCTCTCGCCGGTGGCCACAATTCTTCTCTTTTTCCCCCTTTTTTTTTCTTTTTTTTGGGTTATTTTGGATGCTTTGAATTTTTCAGTTTTCGCCCTAAAACCCCTCACATGGTTTGAATTACCCGCAGCTGAAATTTCAGTTATTTCCTTCCTTTTCCCCTCATTTTCCAGGCTTTGTTTTATTTATTTATTTAGAATTTCCCACTCTTTTTATTTAATTTTTTTAAATATAATTTTTAATCCCAACCCCACATCCCCGGCTGAGTTTTTTTATTTTTCTTTTTTTTTCCCCCTCCTATAAACACGAAATAGCAGCAATATAAACACGAAAAATCAACAAAAATAATGAAAATTTAAATATATATCTATATAAATATTAGAAAATCCTCCGGACCAGGTCCCACCTCTACGGCTGCGTCTCCCAGCGGTTAAAAAAGGGCATTTTTGACATTTTTGACATTTTTAAGAGCGCTGCTCTTATCAACATGCAAACAACCTCGTGGGAGCCGTATCTTACTGCCAATCCTCCAGGCAAGCCATAAAAAAAAAACATTTAAAAAAAATCCCAAGTTTTACTTTTTAGCGCCATTTCAGCTTTTTTTTTTTTTTTTTTCTTTTAAATTTTTTTTTTTCAGGGAATTCCCTCGGTTTGTTTTGGTAAAAAAAAAAAAAAAATTAAAATATTCTAGAGAACGGCCGGGTTAGAGCTGAGGTCATTCTCGCTGTTATTTTAAAAATAAATATAAAAATAAATATATTTATTTATAGATCGGGGTTTTGGGGAGAAGTCTGAATTTGGGGAGAAGAGGCCGGGATTTTGGGATAAAAGCTCGGGATTTTGGGATAAGAGGCCAGGATTTCAGGGCACGAGGCCGGAATTTTGAGTCAAAAGGGCTGAATTTGGGGTGAAACTCTGAGTTTTAGGATATGAGGCCGGAATTTTGCCATAAAAAGTCCAAATTTTGAGAGAAGAGGCCGGAATTTCGAGATAAAAGGCCGAAATTTGGGGATTAAAAGTCTCAATTTTGGGATAAGAGGCCTGAATTTTGGGCTAAAAGGTTGGAATTTTGGGCTAAAAGGCCGGAATTCCGGGCAAAAGGTGGGAATTCTGCTCAGCACGCGGCATTCCAACATCTCCACACACACACAGAGACACACACCGAGCCACGAACAGCCCCAAAATCCCCTAAACCCCACCGAAACCGACCCAAACTACCCCAAAACGACCCAAACTGCCCCAAAACGACCCAAACTACCCCAAAACGACCCAAACAACGCAATTCCAGCCCAAACAGCTCCAAAAACCACCCAAAGCCAACCCAAACAACCCAACCTCTTTTCTTTTCTTCTCCTTTCCCCCTCCCCTCCTTTCTCTTCCTTCCCCCTCCCTTTTCCCTTCTTTTCCCCCTATTTTCCCCTTTTTCCCTTCTTTTCCCTCTCATTTTCCTCTTTTTTCCTTCTTTCCTCCTCTTTTCCCCCAGTTTCTCTCCTCTCTGCTCTCTCCCCCCTCCGCCGCCTCTCGCAGCGCCCGAATGACCCAAACCCGACCCAAATAGCACCAAAAGAGCCCAAATCCCACCCGGCACCGAACCCGACCCCAACGGCACCAAAAGAACCCAAAAGGCACCAAAAGTGACCCAAACCCTGCCCGGCCACCAAAAAAACACCAAAACGAGCGAGGCCATTAAAAATAGACCCACAAAAAAGCCCCAAACCACCCCCCCCCCAAAAAAAAAAATTAAAAACAAATCAACCCAAAAGAACAAAAAACAAACAAACAAACAGCTAAAAAATTACTTTAAAAAATATTTTAAAATAAATTAAAGAAACGTTAAAAAATACGGGGAAAAAAATTACTTAACAGCAACAACACCAACAAAAAACGAAGCGAAGGGACGGCAACAAAAATCGAAAAAAAAAACAAAACCTGGCCAAAAACCCCCTAAAAATAAATAAATAAATAAATAAATAAATAAATAAATAAATAATAAAGAATATGGAATAAGGAATAAGGAATAAGGAATAAGGAATAAGGAATAAGGAATAAGGAATAGAGAATAGAGAATAAAGAATAAGGAATAGAGAATAAGGAATAGAGAAGAAAGAATAAAGAATAAAGAATAGAGAATAAAGAATAAAGAATAGAGAATAAAAAATAAAAAATAAAAAATGGAAAATAAAAAATGGAAAATAAAAAAATAAAAAAATAAGACATAAAAAATAAAAAATAAATATAAAAATAAAAATAAAGAATAAAAATTTAAATAAATAAATAAAAATAAAATATGGAAAATAAAATATTAAAAAAGGAAAATAAAAAATAAAAAAGGAAAATAAAAATAAAAATAGAAAATATCAAAATAAAAAATAAAAATAAAAAATAAAAATAAAAATTTTTAAAAATTATAAAAATAATTTTAAAAACCCCAAGGAAATTAAAATATAATTTAAAAAATAAAAAAAATAATTAAAAAAAGAGGCAATGCCCGTTTGCGCTCACCGTGCGGCCTCATCCACGGGAACATCAGGCTGGGCGAGGAGCTCTGGCTCAGGTGCCCCCCTTGCCCCTCGGCCCCGCCGCCGCCGCCGCCGCCGCCGCCGCCGGCCGAGGATTTACAGTCCGCGTAGGGCACCGCGGGCGCGTCCTGCTGCGCGCCGTACAGCGCCTGCCGCGGCAGCGCCTCGTAGCCGTAAAACTTGGAGGCATCGCCGTGGCAGGCGAGCGCGCAGGGCGCGTTCTGCTGGTAGCCCGAGGGGCTGGAGATGCCCGAGGCGCCGTGGTGGAAGAACTCCTGGACGTGGTGCGAGGGGTGCTGGAAGGACGGCGCGGCGCCGCCGGGGCCGTACAGAACCGCCGCGGGGCTCCGGCCCACGCTCTGCGGGAAGCGGCAGTCGTAGTAGGTCGGCTCCAGCGACTCGCCGCCTTTGTACTTGGAGAAGAGCGGGTTGACGAAGTAGGAACTCATGACCCTCGCATGCAAGGCGGCGGAGAGGCGGAAAGAGGGGAGCGCGGGGCTGGGGGGAGCTTGGGGCGGTGGGGGAAAAGGGGAGCGGAGAGGGAAGGGTTAAAGGGGGTTGTAGTGGTGGTGCGGGGAAAAAGGGGGGTTGGTGGGGAGAAAATGGGGAAAAAAAGGGTGTTGGTGGGGAGAAAATGGGTTTTAGTGCCCCCGAAATTTTGGGTTAACGCGGGGGGAAAATCCGCGTAACGCCGGGGGAAAATCGGGGTAACGCCGGGGGAAAATCGGGGTAACGCTGGGGGAAAATCGGGGTAACGCTGGGGGAAAATCAGGGGGAAGGCGGGGGGAAAAAATCGGGGGTAACTCCGGAAAAAAGCAGGGATAACGCCGGGAAAAATTCGCGGTTAACTCCGGAAAAAAGCAGGGATAACGCTGGGAAAAATTCGCGGTTAACTCCGGAAAAAAGCAGGGATAACGCCGGGAAAAATTCGCAGTTAATTCCAAAAGAAACCAGGCTCAACGCCGGGAAAAATTCGCGGTTAACTCCGGAAAAAAACAGGGTTAACTCCGGGAAAAAATCGCGGTTAACTCCGGAAGAAACCAGGGTTAACGCCGGGAAAAAAATCAGGGTAACGCTGGCAAAAAAATCACGGTTAACTCCGGAAGAAACCCGGGTTAACACTGGAAGAAATCGGGGTTAACGCTGGGGAAAAAAAAAAAAATTAAAAAAATCAGCATTAACTCTGCGAAAAAATGCCGGGTTAACTCTCTGCCAACAAAAAATGCGGGTTGACGCTGGTAAAATATCAGGTTGAACTGTGAAAAAAAAAAAAAAATCCGGGTTAACTCTGATAAGGAATCCGGTTTGGTTCTGAAGAGACCCCGCTTTGAGTCTTTAAGGGAAAAAAAAAAAAAAAAAAAGAGGTTGGTTCTGAAAAAAACGCCGCTCTAGGTATTAAAAAAAAAAAAATCCGGGTGAATGCTGAAAAAAATGCTGTTAAATTCTTTGAAAAACCCGCTGTAATCCTCAGGAAAAAAAAAAAAAAAAGCTTTAATCCTGAAAAAAAACCACCACTTTAGCCCTGAAAGAAACACTCTTTAATTCTAAAAAGAAAGGGTTTAACTCTCAAAAAAAAAAAAAAATCCGCTATAACTCTAAAAATCAAAAAAAAAAAAGCAGCAAAGCGAGGTTTGTCCCTCTGAGTGCTGAAGTCCTGCGCTCTTTTTTTTTTTTTAAGAGTGGCTATTTTTCTTTTTTTTTTTTTTTTTTTTAGATTTTTTTGGAGGGTGGCCGCTGTCGGTAAATTTTTTTGTTGTTGGTTTTTTTTTTTTTTTTTTTTTTTTTTTGTTTTTTTTTTTTTTTTTTTTTTTTTTTTTTGGTTGTTGTTGTTGTGTTTTTTAAACCGCGCTCTCAAAGGCGTTCCATGGTGGCTCCGCGCTCGGCGCTCGGTGCTCTTGACTCTGTGCCGCTGTGTCGGTAGGTAGAGCTCTCCTCCCTCCCTCCCTCTCTCTCTCTCTCTCAATTTCTCTTGGAACTCCGCTCCTTCCCTTTAACACCACAGGCAAATTCCTCAAAATCCCGGCGGTGTGGCTTTTTTTTTTTTTTTTTTCCCTGCTCCCTTCTTTCTTTTTTTTTTCCCTTTCCTTTTTTTTTCTTTCCTTTTTTTTCTTTCCTTTTTTTTTCTTTCCCTTTTTTCCTTCCTTTTTTCCCCTTTCATTTTTTCCCCTTCCTTTTTCCCCTTTCCTTTTTCCCCCTTCCTTTTTTCCCCTTTCCTTTTTTCCCCTTCTTTTTTTTTCCTTATTTTTTCTTTATTTTTTTCTTCCTTTCCCCCCCTTCCTTTTCTTTTTTCCCCTTCCTTTTCATTTTTTCCTTCCTTTTATTTTCCCCCTTCCTTTTCTTTTCCCCCTTCCTTTTATTTCCCCCTTCCTTTTATTTTCCCCCTTCCTTTTATTTTCCCCCCTTCCTTTTATTTTTTCCCTTTCTTTCCATTTTCCCCTTCCTTTCCATTTTTCCTTAATTTTCTTTTTTCCCCTTCCTTTTCATTTTTTTCTTTTTTTTTCATTTTTCCCTTCCTTTTCTTATTTCCTTCTTTTTTCACCCCTCTTTTTTTCCCCTTCCTTTTCCCCCCCTTTTTTTTCTCTCCTTTTTCCTCCCCTTCTATTTTCCCCTCCTTTTCTTCCCCTCCTTTTTTCCCCCCTCTTCTTTTTCCTCCTTTTTTCCTCCTTTTCCCCCCTCCTTTTATTTTCTTCTCCTTTCCACCCTCTCTTTTTTCCTTTTTCCCCTTTTTTCCCCTCTTTTCCCCCAATTCCTCTCCCCTCTCCCTCTCCTCCACCTCACAGCGCCCAAATGACCCCAAAATTCCGCTTTTTTCATGGGGGGCAGCGAATTCCCCACCTGAAAACCCCAAAATCCGCGACCCCGGGGGGAGGGGGCCCCTGCAGACCCCAAACCCCCAAAAAACCCCAAAAAAACCCCAAATCTCAACCCCCCCCCATTTTCCTTCCGGGCAGCGGGGAGGTGACCCCGGGTCACCTGCACAGGTAAATCCCAAATTAGGGACCCCCGCACCCCAAAACCCCAATCCCGGGGGATTTTGGGGTGGTTTTCGCTGTTTTTGATGTTTTTGTTGTTTTTGTTGCTGCTGGGGGGTCCCACCTGGTCGGGGAGGGGTCCTAAGGGGGGGATTTCCTCTTTATTTTCCTTATTTTCCCAAATTTCCTAAATTCCTCCCTTCTTTTTTTGGCCTTTATTCCCCTTTTCTCCCCTCTTTCCCCCTTTTTCCTTGTTTGTTTTTTTTGTTTTGTTTTTCTCCCCTTTTTCCCCCACTTTATTTTCCCTTTTCTCTCCTTTTCCCCCTTCTGTTTTCTTCTATTTTCCTCCTATTCCCCCTTCTATTTTCCTTTTATTCCCTTTCCTCCTTTTCTCCCTTTTTCTTCCCTTTTTCCTCTTTCCCTCCTATTTTCCCCCTTATTCCCTTTGCCCCCCAATTTTATCCTTTTCTCCCTCAATTTTCCCCCTTTTCCCCCCTATCTTTTCCCATTTTCCCCCCTATTTTTTCCCATTTTCCCCCTTTTTTTCCCATTTTTCCCTCTTCCCCCCCCATTTTTTTCCTCGCTGTCCTGGTGCTGCTGGGAATCAACCAAACAAAAGCCCCCCCCAAAAAAAAACCCAAAAAACCCCAAAACTGGAGCGAAAATCCCGGGAATTTTCCCCCCTCTGGATCGGCCGCTCCTCTCTGTCCTGGGGAGCGAATAAATCCACAAAACCGCCGAGTTTTTTTCCCTTTTTTTCCCCTTTTATTCCATTTATTTCCATCCCCCCCTCCAATTTCCCTCACCTCCCTCTCCCCTGTTTAACCCAATCCTCTGGAATTCCCAGGGATGGAATTCCGAGGGAGAAATTGAATTTTTGGCTGTTAAAAAAATCCACTTTGGAGGCAAAGTCAGGCTGCCCTTTGTGCGCGCTGCTAAAACACAAAAAAAACCCAAACAAAAACCAAACACCACCACCAAGCCCACCCAGACCCTTTTCCCCCCTTTTCCAGCCCAAAATCCCGATTTTTTTTCCCATTTTCCCCCTTTTCCAGCCCATTTCTGAGCCTTTGGGCCTCTTTTTTTTTTTATTTATTTCTTTTTTTTTTCTTTTCTTTTTTTTTTTTTTTTGTGTGACCACCCCCTGCAACCTTTCGTGTGGACGGAACTGCTTGAAAACACCAAAATCACCCCAAAATCCGACGGGTTTTGTTCATTTTGGGTTTTTTTTTTCAGGTTTGGGGGGGAGGAAAGCATTTCCCAAAGGAATTTTTGCTGCGGAGACGCCAAAAATGCCCCAAATCCCCCCAAAATTCCACCACCCCAACCCCATCAAAGCCCTCCCAAACCTTTCTCCTCCCTAAAGAATAAAAACTAAATTATTTTCAGAATGATTTAAATTCCGATTTCCACAAAACCTCCTCAACCTCGAGGTTTTCCTGCCCTGCAAAATTCACGTTTTTGGGTTTATTTTCAGCCTTTGGGGTGGCTCCAGCCTCAGGATGGGTTAAAATTTGAGTTTTTAAATAATTTTATTTATTTTTTTTAATTTTTCCACACACCTCCCCGAGTATAGGACCAACCCCCAGCCCACCTTGAGCCGATTTTCCCGTTTTTTCCCCTTTTCACCCCATTTTTTCCCTGGAGAAGGCGGCGCGGGGAGGGGGGATGTGCGGGCAGACAATGAACTCATTTCCACCCAGCCTCCAAATATTCACATTTTTAACGCGAAATTCCCATTTTCTGCCACGAAACCCCCCCAAACCCTCCCGATTCGCGCGGAATTCCGCGGCTCCGGCTCCTTTTTCCCCAAATTCCGCCGTTTTCCCCCCAAAATGAAGGGAGGGAAGAGCAGCCAAGGACAAGAGAGGCTCCGCAATTCCCAGTGACCGAATTTCTCCTCCCTAATCAATAATTTCTATTTTTAAACCCCCAGCGCCGATCCAGGGGCGAAAATAAATTGGAATTTTCAGCTCAGGGTGGGGGGAAGAATTTTTGTTCTTTTTCTTTTTTTTTCTGGATAAAAGCGCAGATTTCCCTCCAAAATCATCTCATTTTAACTTGGGGACAAACATCGGGATTTTGGTGAAAGGAGCCCCCCCGGCCCCTCCAGGATTTCTGGCAACGCTAAAAACGCGATTCCCGCTGTTTCATTTTTAAGGGAATATCCCGATTTTTGGGGGGCTGCTCTTTGTCTGGGGCGCGGGGTTGGGGTTTTTGGGGGCATTTCTTGGGTTTTGAGGATTTTCTGTCCCCCCTCCTCCTCCCTTTTGCCCTGACCTTCACTGGAAAATGTCATTTTCTGCTTCCCCACCCCGGAGCGCGGCGGGAGACGTGAGGGGCGTAAATAAAGAGGAGGAAGGGGGGGAAATGAGCAAAAATCAGCGCCGCAGACACTCCAAAAAAATTACTTTTTTTTTTTTAAACTGCATTCAATTTTTTTTTTTTTGGGGGGGAGTGGGGGAGATTTTACACCCTCGGATGCACCTCCGAGGAGGAATGAGGGGGGCAAAAAAAACCCCAAAAAAACCCCAAAAAACAGAAAATAAAAGAAAAAATCGGATTTAAAATAAAATTAATTTATGTAAAAAAAAAATTAAATAGAAAAATAATTAAATAAGATTAGCAAAATAAAGAAAGGACGCGTGACGGGATTTTTTAAGGGCGTTTTTGGGGTTTTGGAGCGGGGGTCGCGGGGTCGCTCCGCGGGTGCGGAATTGGGGGGGGGGGAGGGGCCCCTGCGCGAACCCCGGTCCGACAGCGCCACCTCGCGGCCGCGCCCGCGCAGCGCCCGGGGGGGCCCGGGGACGATTTGGGTTCAAAAATCGCGTTTTGGACACTTTCCCCTACTCCTTTGGCACCTTATTTCCCCCCACTTTTCCCCTTTTCTCCCCATTTCTCCTTTTCCCCCGATATCCCCTTTTTTCTCTTTTCCCCCTTTTTCCCTTCCATTCTTCCTTTTCTCCTTATTTCCCCCTTTTACCTTTTCTCCTTTTTTCCCTTTTCCCCCCTCTATTCTCCTTTCCCCCCTCATTTCCCATTTCCCCCCTATTTCTCTCTTTTCCCATTTCCCTTAATCCTCCTTTTCCCCCTTTTTCCCCTCCAATCCCCCTTTCTCCCCTATTCTTTTCCCCACTTTTCCTTTTTTTCCTCCTTTATCCCCTTTCCCCGCTCTTTTCTCCTCTATTATTTTCCCCCTTGTCTCCTTTCCCTTTCTTTTCTCCCCTATTATTTTTTCCACTTAATTTTCCTTTCAATCCCCCTTTTCTCCTCTATTTTTTCCTCACTTTTCCCTCTTTTCCCCCCTCAAAACCCTATTTTCTCCCCTATTCTTTTTTCGCCTTTCTTCCCCTCAAATCCCTATTTTTTCCCCATCCTTTTTTTCCCCTTTTCCCCCTCAAATCCCCCTTTTCTCCCTTATCCTTTTCCCCCTCATTTTCTCCTTTTTCCCCCTCAAATCCCCCTTTTCTCCCCTATCCCCCCATTTTTCTCCTTTTTCCCCCTCAAATCCCCCTTTTCTCCCCTATAATTTCCCCCTCATTTTCTCCTTTTTTCCCCTCAAATCCCCCTTTTCTCCCCTATCCTTTTCCCCCCCATTTTTCTCCTTTTTTCCCCTCAAATCCCCCTTTTCTCCCCTATAATTTCCCCCTCATTTTCTCCTTTTTTCCCCTCAAATCCCACTTTTTTCCCCTATCATTTCCCCCTTTTCTCCCCTATCCTTTCCTCCCCCATTTTTCTCCATTTTTCTCCCCTCAAATCCCCCTTTTCTCCCTTATCCTTTCCCCCCATTTTTCTCCCCTCAAATCCCCCTTTCCCCCCAACCCCTTTTCCCCCTTTCCCTCCCCAAATCCCCCGTCCCTTCCCACCCATTTTACCTTCGACTCCGGCTCGGATTTTCCCTTTTTTTTTTTTTTTTCCCCTTTTTTTCCCCCCCTCCCCTCCGGGCCCCGAGGGGGGTCTGTTGTTTGTAGCTTGTAGACAAAACATTCCAAAAATCGGGTTTCAAAGGGCAGAGCGCGCACCTTATTTACCCCATAAAGCAATTAAGGCCAGACGTCTAGCCACGGCCGGCCCGGTTTTGTTCGCCCCTATTCAGCCCCGCATAGCAGGGAGACAAACAGAGCTGTAAAAATCGCATTTTTTTGGGGGCTGCGGAAATGCACCTCTGGCCAGCTGCAGCCTCCCGGGCCCTTTTTGTGTGTCCTTCACAAAAGAAAAAAAATATATAATACAACCAAAAAAACCCACAAACCAACAACAAAATAAGACGCACATACGCAACAAAAAAATTTAAAATATACAACTCCGACGCGCACCGAAACCACCCCAAAAAAAACCCTAAAGATTTGTGTTTATAATATTTGGTGTAAAAAAAACCCAAAACTACAAGGCCCAAAACAGACTAAAAAACGCGCTGTCTTTTAATTTTTTTTGTTGTTGTTATTGGTGGTGGTGGATTTCCCCCCGCCCGTTCTCTCTGCTCCAAAAATAAAAAATCTCACCTCGGGGTTGGGGGGAAATATTGGGGTTTTGTGCCTGCCCCTCCTGGGTTTCACGGGGTGGGGAAAACGCGATTCCCGCTGTTTTTTTCGGGAATTTCGCGACATTTGGGGTCCGGGGGAGGCTGCGGCGCTCACACAAAGGCTGTATCAGTATGCGGCTGCACACACGCGCCATATGTCAGGAAAAAAACCCCAAATCGCCGCTTTTTTTGACGCATTCGCGGCCGCCAGAACCCGGCCCCGCCGGGTGGCGATTTTGAACCATAATTATAATTTATTCCCACCCACTCCAGCGCGGCTCCGTGCGGATTTTGGGTTGGTTTATGGGTTTTTTGTGGGGTTTTTTTGTGGGGTTTTTTTGGTGCAGAAATGGAAGGGCCGAGGCCAAAGGGGCCAAAAGGGGATTTGGGGAGCGGAGTCCCGGGCGGGGGCGCGCAGAGGGGCGGAGGGGCGCGCAGGGGGCGCGCAGAGGGGCGCGCAATGGGGCGGAGGGGCGCGCAATGGGGCGGAGGGGCGCGCAATGGGGCGGAGGGGCGCAGGGGGCGCGCAGAGGGGCGCGCAGAGGGGCGCGCAATGGGGCGGAGGGGCGCGCAGAGGGGCGGAGGGGCGCGCAATGGGGCGGAGGGCACCGCGGGCCTTGCCCGTGACCGAACCGCGCGGCCCCACAAAGGGAAGCCCCGAGAGCGGCGCGGACAAAGGGCCCGGAAAAAACAGACCCCGGTGGGGAGGGGACGGGGAAATGGGAAATGGGGAGGGGGAAATGGGGAAATGGGGAGGGGGAAATGGGACAGGGGAAATGGGGAAATGGGGAGGGGAGAAATGGGACAGGGGGAAAGGGGGAAATGGGGAAATGGGGAGGGGGGAATGGGGAGGGGGAAATGGGGAGTGGGAAAATGGGGAAATGGGGTGGGGGAAATGGGGAAATGGGGAGGGGGAAATGGGTTAATGGGGACAGGGGAAATGGGGAAATGGGGAAATGGGGAAATGGGGAGGGGAAAATGGGGAGGGGGAAATGGGGAGGGGGAAATGGGGAAATGGGGAAATGGGGAAATGGGAAATGGGGAAATGGGGACGGGGAAATGGGACAGGGAAATGGGGAGGGGGGAATGGGGAGGGGGAAATGGGGACAGGGCAAAGGGGCAGAGGAAATGGGGAATGGGAAACAGAGGGGGAAATAGGACAGGGAAATGGGGAGGGGAAATGGGGAATGGGAAATGGGGAAAGGGAAATGGGGAGGAGGAAATGGGGATGGGGGAAATGGGGAAAGGGAAATGGGGAATGGGAAATGGGGACAAGGACGGGGACAGAGGTGGGGAGGGGGACAGGGACAAGAAGGGGGGACAGAACTGGGGACGGGGACAGAGGAAATGGGGACAGGGATGGGGAGGGGGACAGGGACGGAGCTGGAGGGGGACAGAGAGAGAGATGGGGAGGGGGAAAGGGCTGGGGAGGGGGACAGAAAATGGGGACAGGGATGGGGAAAAGGGACAGGGATGGGGAGGGGGGACAGGGCCGGGATTGGGGTGGGGATTGGGGTCTGGAATGGGGTCGGGCCCGCAGCGAACTCCCTAACCCAAAGCCGCCCCTGCCCCGCGGCCTCCGGGCCGCTCATCCCGGCCTGCGGCTCTTAATTAACCGATTAATTAATTCATTAACGACGCTAAAACGGGCGGGGAGGGCGGCGGTTTTATTCTTTATTCCGGGCGGAGAACGGAAAATAATCATCATAACAATAATCGCAATAATTCTGTAAAATAATCGCCTTTCGGTAGAAAGATTGCGCCCCCCTCCTTTTTTTTTTTTTTTTTTTTTTTCCCTTTTTCCTCCTGTTTTATTTTATTTATTTTTTCGGCCATAAATCTCCCGCTCGGCTTAAAAAAAAAAAAAAAAAAAATCTTTTCCACCCTGAGCGTTTCACGGCGCGCTCGTTAAGGTTTTTGTGGGTTTTTTTTTCCACCCTCTGGGTTTTTTTTTTTCCCTTCTCCTCTGGCGCAAAACTGGGATCGTAAAAAGGATTTTTGTGCCTCTCTCCCCGCGCTCCTGTTTGGTGACAAAACCCTGGGAAAAAACGACACAAATCGGGGGAGGAGAGAACAGCGAAAAAAAAAAAACCCCAAAAACCTCAGAAGCAGGGAAATATTAAAGAGCGATATTTTAGCGGATCAGCAGGAATAATCGCTTCCAGATTTTTTTTTTTCTTTTTTTTTTGGAGTTGGGGGGGGGGGAATAAGGCGGGTGGGATTTGGGGGAAAAACGGGACGAGGGCGACGAACGGTCTGGTCCTAATTAGGGGAAGGCAAGGCTCATTTAATTAAAGAAAGGCACCTCGAGAGCCGCGTTTTTCTGATTAAACTCCGCTCGCTGCTCGTTTTTCTGCCCTTCCCGCAGCCGGGGCGGGAGGAGGGGCCGGGACGGACCCGGATTTTCCTCCCCCGGCCTTTTTTTGTCACCTTTCTGAGCCTCCCCCCAATTTTTGGGGTTTAAAAAAAAAATATATATATCATTTCCCCCTCCCGCAGCAAAAAATAAAAGGAGGGGGGGGTCGCGGATTTCTAATTTTTTTTTTTTTTGGCCTTTCCGCCCCAAAAATTGGCGATTTCTCGATGTCTTTTCCCTCCCCCCTTCTCCTTGTCCTCACCCCGGATATTTAATTTGATTTTTTAATTATTTCCCCCCCTCATTTCCAGCTCTGGATCAGCGGCCGCCTGTGCCAAGCTCCTCCATTCATCCACAGCTTTTTTTTTTTTTTTTTTCCCTTTTTTTTCCTCTTTTTTTTTTTTTTTTCCTTTCCCGAGCACATCCTTCGATCGCCCGCGGCCATAAATTAGCACAATTAATTATCGCAATCTCCAAATTGATGGCGCGCAGATCCCTTACCTCAGCGCTTTTTACCGCCGCGTTTGGGGCGCAGAAAATGCAGGGGGGGGAAAGAAAAAAAAATTAAAATTAAAAAAACCTCTCGGGGATGCTCGGGCCGAGCCCCGGGGCTGCTTTTAAAGAAAAAGACACCTCCAAGGCCGATTTTTTTTCCGTTTTGTTGTTTTCGGGTGTTTTTTGTTGGTTTTTTTTTTTTTAAGGTATATTTACAGAGCTGCTCTACAATAGGCAACAGAACAAATATTACAGAACGGGTCTGAGACGAGAATAAAATACACAAAATCGGTACAGCAGAAACGTTCAACACCGTGACAAAACATCAGCATCGGGAGCCACCATTCCCTCCAGTCCTTTTTTTTGTGTTTTTCCTCCTTTTTCCTCCTTTTTCCTCCTTTTTCCTCCTTTTTTTTAATCCTTTTTTTTTTTTTTTTTTTTTACAAAATATTCACACGGGATTAAAAAAAAAATCAGAAAAAAAATCAAAATACTGGATGAAGTCTTAATTTAGGACATAAAATATAATAATAATAAAAAACAGCAAAATAAAAATTCAAGTACTTCTCGTGCCGCTTTTGCTGAGGGCAGAGCAAGGCGGAAGAAAGGAAGAGAAAACCTAAAACCCTCCCCCGGGCACATTTCATTAATTTTTTTCTGGTTTTCGTCGCATTTTAGAAAAGCCTCGATTCCCCAAACCTCTACCGCTAAACATTCATCCGCACATTCAAAGTCAGAAACATTTCACCCCTTTTTTTTATTATTATTTCCCCTTTTCCCCCCTTTTATTTTCCCTGTTTTTTCCCCCCGCTGTTTCTTTTTCCCTCTCCACCCTCGTTTCTCTCCGCCAAACTTTTTTTAAATTTTTTTTTTAATTTATTATTTTAATTTTTTTTATTATTATTATTGCTGATCCTTATCGCTTTTCTCTTTATTCATTTTCTTCATTTTCATTCGCCTGTTCTGAAACCAGATTTTGACCTGGCGTTCCGTGAGGTTCAGCACCCGCGCCACTTCGTACCTCCGGTCCCGCGTGAGGTACATATTGAATAAAAACTCTTTTTCCAGTTCCAGGGTCTGATATTTTGTGTAAGGGCATCGTTTCTTCCTCGTGGAGCGCGCGTGAATCCAATTTGCCACGGGGTTGTCTGAGAAAGAAGATTTATTTTTATATATCTATTTTTTTTATTATTTTTTGAATATTTTAAATAATTTTTTGTAATTTTTTTTTAGGGGGGTGGAAAATCAATGTACAAAATTGGCCTTTTTTTAAAATTATTATTATTAATTTCTCCCTCCCCCCTCCACGCCCTACAGCCAGAACCTGTTTAATTAGCAGCTCTTACCTAAATATTTTAAGTGACCTTCACAAGGGTTTAATCTGTTTATTTTGGAGGGGGTCACTTCCTTTTCTCCTTTCTCTGCCGTTCTCACTTTTTTTTTTTTTAACTTTAATAAAAATAAAAATATCTATAACAATAATACTAATAAAAAATAAAAAATAAAAGCGGCGCGCCGAATTTAAAATAATAATAATAATAATAATAATAATAATAATAACTATGCACATGGCTGCTGCTGCTGCTGCTGGCGGTAATCGAGGAACAAGTCATAAAAAGTCAAAATTCCCACCATTTCATAGGCCCATAAACTGTTTTTACAACCTCAGCTCGCCAAGACTTTCCCCAGAAGCTCTCCCGGACCTGCAAAGCCGCCTCGGCTTTTTTAATATCTCCGGCATGACACGCGGGGTGTCGCGAAAATCGCATTTTTTGGGTTATTCTCGGGTTATTTGGGCTTTTTTGCCCTTTTTCATTTGTTTTTTTTAAGGGGGTTTTCACGCCGCGGGTGCGGGGCCGCAGCTTTTCCCCCCGGCCGCGTTTTTGGGGTGGTTTGGGGTGTTTTGGGCAGCCCGGGGAGGTTTTTGCAGCCCCAATTTCCCACCCGGGTGGCACCGGCCCGCCTGGCACGGGCAGAGTCAAATGCCCCAAAAGCGCCCCAAATCCCCCAAAAGCGCCCCAAATCCCCCAAAAGCGCCCCCAGAGCGCCCCAAAAGCGTCCCCGGCTGCCCTCGGCCGGGTTTTTGGGGCGATTCCAGGCGATTTTCGCTCTCTCAGCAGCGGCCGTTACCTGCTCGCTGCCCCTGGGAAAATTCGGGGTTTTGCTGATTCCCGCCTTGGGTTTTGGGTTTTTTTGGGGGGTTTTTGGGTTTTTTTTTAAGTTCTCCCTCCCTCCTCAGCAGCTCCTGCGCTCGCCGCCTCCTGCCCCTCAGCTGGCCCTAAAATCCCGATTTTTCTCCTCATTCCTGCCTTGCCCCCCTCGCCAGGCTTCACCTTTCCCTTCATTCCCACGTGGAGGATTCTTTTTTTTTTGGGGGGGGAATAATTCAGGAATAACCGCGCCCGGAGCTTTTATTGATTTTTCCAGGAGGTAAAGGGGCGCCTCTGCGCTCACCCTGAGATGTTCCCTTCCCCTCCCTAAAAGAAATGAAAAAACAAACCCCAAAATCCACCCCCACATCCGCACGCTCGCTCCCGGGCATCCCCAAACTCTTCCTTGTTCCTGGAAAGTGGGAATGAATTTTTGGGAGCCAGAGGCGCTTCTCCCTCCGCTTCACTCTCCCCTCTCGCACACGCATGCTCTTCCTCTAGAATTGTTAATTATTATTATTATTATTATTATTGTTATTGTTGGTTTAATTTTAAATTGGAGGGGGGATCGAAGCAGCCCCGTCAGCGGAGTAATTAAAAAAAACAGACAAAAAAAAAAAAGAAAAAAAAAAAAAAAAAAAAAAGAAAAAAGGGGGAAATGTAGAAGAATAAAAGGGGGATTAAAAAATTAAAAAAAAAAAAACCTGAAAGAGCCCAAAACAAAGTGGACTCGCCGAAACCCCCAGAACCTTCCTGCGGCTCTGGAGTTTTAGGGTCGCGCTCTGTCCCTCTCCTCTCTCTCTCTAAGGTAATTTCATTTTATTGAGTGGGGTCCTGGAAGCCGTAATGCCTTCCGCGGTCGTAAACAAGAATGACTTGGACTTACTGGGGTCTAATTCGTGCTTTTCTTCTTTGTGTTTGCCGGCGGCGATGGCCTCGGACTCGGGGGAGGACGGGATGTTCTGCGCCGCTCGCTCCCGCAGCTCCCCGGGCGCCGCGTACACGAAATCCGCGTAGGCGCGGCCGTCGGCGGGGCCGCACTCCGCCCTGCGCGGAGCCGCGAACGCGTCCGCCTTGAGGCCGTAGGGCCGAGCCCCGAAGGCGGGGAAGGACACGGCTCCGGCCAGCGGCTCCAGCCAGGTCCGCACGTACCTGGGCTCGGCCTGCGGCGCGTAGGGCCCCGCGGGGTGCGGGTGCGGGTACCCCACCGAGGGCTGCGAGGGCACGGGCGCCCACGAGGTGGTGAACACGGCGGGTTTGGGGGCGAAACTGCACGAGGGGAAGTCGGCGCAGTCCGGCACCAGTCCTGCGGGGCGAGCGGCGCCGGGGCCGGCGAAGCGCGGGGCCAGCAGCTCCTCGTTGTCGGGGCCGATCAGCGAGTCCACGTAGTAGTTGCTGATGGGGCCCGAAGCCGACATGGTTCGCTCGCCCCCTCTTTTACATTCATCGGATTATTGTATGAAGTGTATGTGTACTTTTTATCTGCTCATAGAACAATCAGGGCAGGTAATTATTTTTTCAGCCGTTCCCACCGCGCCATTGGCTGCCGGCCTCACGTGATTGTATTTACCCAAAAATATCGCCCGGATCAATCCGCAGGGCTTTTTTTTTTTTTCTTTTTTTTTTTTTCCTTTTCCCCCCCTCTCCTTCCCTTTTTTTTTTTTTTTCCTTTCTCTCTCTCTCTCTTTTTTTTTTTTTTTTTTTTTTTTTGTAATCTAATAACGCCACCCGGCTTTTCCTTAAAAAAAAAAAAAAAATTAAAAAAAGCGGCTGGAAACGGGGGCGGAGATGGGCAGGAGGAGGAGGAGGAGGAGGAGGAGGAGGAGGAGGAGGAGGAGGAGGAGGAGGAGGAGGATGCTCGGCTCGGCGGCCGGGGATGCTCAGCCCCGCGGGCTGGGAGGGGGGAGATTCCGCCCGAGGCTGCGAGCGAGAGGCAGCGAAGGTGGAAGGTAATTGTGGAAGGTGGCCCAGGAACTATTTCTCGACGCAATTTATCTCTGTCCCCTCTCCCCGCGCGGCTCCGGGGGGATTAAAGCGAATTTCGGGGAGGTGGGACCCCCGCCCGCAGCCGCGGAGGGGAGCGCAGAGCGGGGGAAGAGGAGCTCGGAGCCGAAAATGGGGGGAAAAAAGCGGCTTTTGTCATCTTTGGCAGCGCTGTCTCCTCGCCAGGGCTGCTCAGGGATCCGCTCCGAGCCAGGAGCTTCTCCAGCAGCCAGAAAATAAAATTATGGATCATTCCGGACGGCTTTACAAAAAAAAAAAAAAAAAAAAGAGGAAGGGGTCTATAATAACAATAACAATAATAATAATAAACCCTCTCCTCCACACCCCCACAAAAAAAAAATTAAAAATAAAAAATCTAAAAAGGGGGAAAGCTGGGTTTTCGCAAGGCAGAGGCTGCGGTGTTGGGCGAGGAGGAGCCGGGGATGTTTTTTATGTCCTTCAATAAAATTTTTACGAGGATCATTTGATTGTTCATAAATGTGTCGTTCATTAAATAAAAGCGCAGGACGGAGTTTGCAGCTCGGGGAGCTCGGGGGGGGGACGGAGGAAGCAGCAACGCGTGCTGGGCACATGAGCTTTCTATTTTTATTTTTGCCTTTTTAAATCGTTTTTTCTTTTTTTTTCTTCCTTTTTTTTTTTTTTTATGATGCCTGGGAATTTTTGGGGTTGTTATTTTTTCTTTTGTTTGTTTTATTTTCCTTTTCTGGGTTTTGTGGGTTTTTTTGTTGGGTTTTTTTTTTTTCCTCTCCACCAGAGGAGTCGGAAGCGTTCAAAAATGCTTGGCTGCGTTTTGAGGGAATAACCTTGCTTTTGTAAGGAAAGACAGGTAGGTGAGGAGCTCCCGCCCAGCGCAGTCTCAAAAAAAATAAAAGGGACTCGGGCGATTTCTTTGGAAGCAAAATAAAATAAAATAAAATCCCTTAAATATTATATCTCATCATTTTATTAAAAAAAAAAACTCTGATTAAAAAAAAAAAAGAAGAATTTTATGCGTTCTGCATCTCCTCGGGTTTCCTAAAGCTGGGAGGGAAATGGGGAAATTTGGGGAGGAGAGTGAAAAATGAGGAGCGGGGGGGGTGTCCCCAATGTCACTGCTGAGAGCGGCTCTGCTCCAGCCCCACACCCCCAAAACCCCCCGATTTTCACCCATTTTCCCCCAGTCTGGGCTGCGCGAGGGACGCGAGCAGCAGGAGAAGAGGGCTGAGGAAAATCGAGGGGCAGGGACGGGGGGAAAAAAAAAGCCCAAAATGAGCCCAAAATGAGGAAAATCCGCCCCCCAACCCCTCCAAATCCTCCCCAGTGCAAACCCCACACCTCACCCCGCGGAAAACCCCAAAAAAATAAAGGAATGGATGTCCCAGAGCTGCTGGGGAAAACGGGATTTTCAGCTAAAACCACGAATTTCTGCGGGGAAACTCCGGATTTTCTCCCAAAAAAAAATCCTCGCCTCGCTGCCCCCCGCCCGAATTTCTCCCTGGCTGCATTCTGAGGCTGCTGCGAGCCCTGAAAAAGGAAAATATTCCAGAGGGTCCGGGCGTCCTCCTTGGCCTTTCCCGAGCCCGATTTTCCCGTTAATCCCCGGCCTCCACTCGCCGGGATTTTTATCTCGGCGAGGAGTTGAACAAAAATCGAAACATCCTCATTTTTCTCCGATTTCCCCCGTTTTCCAAGCGGAGAGGAGCGCTGGGGGGCGAAACCCGGCTGGGATTTCCCCATTTCAGGGGGAGATTTTGAGGAGGAATCCTGACAAAAGCGGCTCGGGGAGGGCAGAGAGGGGAGAGGAAGGAGAAGGAGCAGAGGGGGAAGCGAACCCCGGAGCGGGATCGGGAGCTGCGGCAGGGAAAAAACGGGAATTCCGCCGGGAAAAGCGGGAATTCTGCCGGGAAAAGCGGGGATCCCGCCGGGAAAAGCGGGAATTCCGCCGGGAAAAGCGCCGGGGAGGGATCCGAGCCGGGCTCGGGGCGGATTTCGGAGCCCGGCGCGGCCAGGCAAGGTCACGGGATGGAGCCGGTGTCACACAAAGGCGCCGATTCCCGGGATTTCCACGTGGAAAAAACCGGGATTTGTTCACCCCCCTCCCTCCCTCCCCCGGACTGGGGTGGGGAAGGGTTTTTTTTTAATAAAAATTCCCCCGGAGGTCTCGGCGGAGCGCGGATGCGGAGGAGGGAGCGGCACAAAGCGGGGACGGGAACGCTTCACCTTAGAGCCTGGGCTTGGAGGCTGGGGACGCGCGTTTGGGGCGAAAAACGGCGATTTTGGGGTTAAAAACAGGAGAAAGGCTCGGTTTGGGGCTAAAAAAACGCGTTTTAAGGCAGAGTTTTGCCCCCCAGATCCCAGACCACGATGGGGAACCCCATAAAATTCACCGCAGTGGGAACCCCCCCAAGAAAATAAAATCCCTATAAAATCCTTATAAAATCCCTATAAAATCCTTATAAAATCCTTATAAAATCCCTATAAAATCCTTATAAAATCCCTATAAAATCTATATTAAATCCCTATAAAATCTGGGTTTTTTTCCCCGAAAGGAGGGGAAAACATCGCCCTGGGAGGGGGCGAAGTTCTGGGGGGAGCCCCAGGAATATTCCCCTTTCCCGGCCGGAATTCCGGCTTTGGGATTCCACGGTTTTGGGGGATATTCCTGGGAATTGAGGGGGAAACTGCGAATTCCGGATCCTTCCCTGCTCTGGAATCCGCGGGGGGGGAGAAAAAGAAAACTCCGACAGCGCCGAGCGAGCTCAGCTCAGGGTTTGGAGATTTATTATTTCCTGGCGGAGATAAAAAATTCGAATATAAAATAATAACAATAAATAATGGTAATAATAATAATAAAAATAAATAGGAAGGAGAGCGGAGGTGCGGTTACGGGAATTTCAGCCTTTGTCTGAGCCCCGTCTTGGCCACTTCTGGCACCTTTTTGGAGCTCAGATCCTGCCCTGGTGCCTCAAAAATTTTTCCCGAGCCGGAATCTTCCCTCTCTTCCAAATTTTCTGCCTCCGCTCTGAGAAATTCTGCCCGGATTGGGAGGAACGGGGACAAAAATACAACCCCAGGAAAAATAAATTAAAAATAAATAGAATAAAATTTTAAAAAGAAGAAAAAAAGGGCAGAAGGTGGAAGACAGGAAAATAAAAGGAATAAACCCGCTCGTGGCCAGGCTGCCGCTGCTTTTGGGGGATTTTTTGCCTTTTTAGCTATTTTTGGGGTTTAAAAAAAATCACCTTTTTTTGCAGAGGCAGCTGCAGCCGTCCCGGATTTGGGGAAGGTTCGGAGATTTTCCCTTTTCCCGGGGGGGTCCCCAAACCCCTCGGGATCCCCGGGGGGCTCCGGGGAAGGGGGAACTGCGAGGGGGGGAGGGACAAAATTCCCAAATCCCAAATGCCCAAATTCCCAAATCCCTGCGCGGAGCCGCGGTTCAATTCCCACAGTCAAGGTCGGGTTTTCCCCGAAATGCGGATTTTCCCCCAAATCGGCGCTCGGGGAGGGCGGATCTGCCCGGCGCAGCCCCAGGGCCGCCTTGCCAACCTTCACCCCGAATAAAATTCCCTTTTCCTGCCTCTCTTTGTCCCTTTTCCTCCTTCCTCTCCTCTCCTCCTGCCCAAGTTCTCGCTCGCTCCCTTTTGTTCCTCCTCCTCCTCTCCTTTCCTTAAAAAAAAAAACCCCAAAAAAAGGGAAAATTCGCCCGCAATGCACCAGAGGCTGCGGAATATTTGATTATCCCGGGATTGTCTCTTGGAGTGAAGAAATGCGGGTGGAAAAAAATCAATTTCGGGCCATCCGCGGATCTGGCGCTGCCTTTCCCTCCCGGCTTAAAACCCTTCGGAAAAACAAAACGACAAAAATAAAGGGGAAAAAAACACCAAAACCAAAATCACATTTATTCCACGGAAAAGCTTCCCCGGGACAACAATTCCCCGCTGGAAACCGCCGCAGAAACGCCACGGAGGTACCGAAATCCCCCGTTTTCCCGGGAAAATTCCGCTGCGGGGGTTTTTTACCTGCTCGGGTGCCTCTCCCCCCTCTGGCGTCCCCCCCGTGTCCGAATTCCTCCAGCGCTGGAGCTACCGCGGGCGCGCAATAAATTCCGAGCCGCAATTAAAGCTCCCAGCCATCGCTTTAAGCGCGTCCTGCTCTGTTTCCCCCCCAAAAAAAACCCAAAAAACCCCAAATTTCAAATCTCCGCTCTGCTGATATTCCCCAACACCCACCCGCGCTCAGAGGCGGAAAATCCGCGTTTTTCTCCTCAGCGAAGCTGAGGATTTAATTTTTTTTTGTTTTGTTTTGTTTTTGTTTTAGGGGGTGCGGCGCGCGCGGCGGGTCAAGAGAAGGGTTGGGGGGGGAGGAGGAAATAAAAAATAAAATTACAAACCCCACAAAGAGGAAAAAAAAAAATAAAACAAATAAACGAAAAGACGAGCGGAGAACAAGCCTGAACCCAGAGAGGCGAGGCCAACAGCGCCTGGAGAAACATTTTTGGGCTCTTTCCGCCGCCGCGTTTATTCATTTATTAGGTTTGTGCCAGACAGGCTGTAATTAGCATAGATAACCACGGGCGCGAGTTGTGTCTGCGCCACCCCATTGTCTGCGCCCCCCCGGCCCCAAAGGTGTTGGGGCAGCGCCCGGTGCCCTCGGAGGAGACAAAACAGCCCCAAAAAAAGCGGCGGGGGAGGGCGGGGGAAGGGCGGAGGCGGCGGCTGCTGGATTCCAGCCCGGCAGCTCCGGCCTGCTCCGTGCGCGCCGCTTGCCGCCCCGAAAATGGGGGTTTTGGGGGTTTTTGGGGGTTTTTTGGGGGTGTTTTTAGGGTTTTTTTCGGGGTTTTTTTGGAGGTTTTTTTAAAGGGTTTTAAAGGGGTTTCTTTGGGTTGTTTTAGGGGTTTAAAATGGGTTTTTTTGAGGTTGATTTAGGGTTTTTTTTAATTTTTAAGGGGTTTTTTTAGGGTTTTATAATGATTTTTCCTTTTTTTTTTCTTTTGTGTTTTTTTTTGTGATTTTTTTTTTCCTTTGGTTGGTTGGTTTTTTGCGCTTTTGAGGAAAATTTTTTAGGGTCTTTTAAAGGTATTTTTTAATGGCTTTTTCTCCCTACGGGATTTGTCGCATCCCCACAGATTCGTCCCATCCCTCGCCGGTACCTGCGCGGATCCTGCGCGGGTCCCTCCGCCCGCAGAATTTGGCCGATTCCTGCGTTTTTCCCACCATTTCCCAGCCCCTTTTTCCGCCTCTTTTCCCTCTTTTCCTGCTCCTCTCTCCGCAAAGACCTTGAGGGGCTTTTTCCCACCCCAAATCCCCCCCCTGGATGAACCGGAATTGATTCAATCCCTCCCAAAATAAAGCCCAAAAATCCACAAAATTCACCAGCGCGACCTCTCCGCGTCCAGGCGCCTTTTCGAGCTGTTTTTTCCTCGTTTTGGGGCTATTTTTTAGGTATTTCTTCTTTTTTTTATCTCCCTGAAAGGAGAAAATGCAGCCCGGGGCGATGCTCGCCCGCGCAGAAATTTGGGATTTGGGATTCCACCTGCCGGGAGCGGAGCGATCCAGGAAAAGCAGCCGGGAAAAATCACCCAAAATCGGAATTATCGCCGAAATTTGACCCTGAGAAAGAGGAAATAACGCGGAGAACGGAGCCAAAATTAAGGAAATACTAGAAAATCCACGGAGAACAGCGTGGGGTCCCTGCGAGCACTCCTGGTTTCCATAAAAAATCGGCGCATCCCAGGAAAATCTCGGAGCCATAAATTCCCCCCGCGCCCCTCCGCCGCTCTAATTTCATAATTAAAAACCAGTGGGGGAGATTTTAACTTTTTATGGGTTTTCTGGGGTCGGGGTTGCTGAGCGTATTTTAAATTTCACTGGTTTGTTTTGTTCCGTTTTGGTTTTAATTTATTTATTTTTTTATTATTCCTCTCTTACTCTCTCTCTCTCTCCAGGGGTGGCTCGGAAATAAAAAATCAATCTTAATATGCAGAGAATAGAAATTGGTTTGTCTGGTTCACGCTGTTCGGAGGAAAAAGGGGGAGAAATCTGCAGATTGTTAATCCCGAGAAGGCGAAACTCATCATAAATGTAATGAATCCTTTAAATCATTCAATTATCACAGCACTAATATCAAATAATTATGGTTAAACCTACCAGAAATCAACCTTGTTCCTGTTGAGATATTAATTTTAACCAGCGTGAGGTCGGTTTTTTTTCTTCTTTTTTTCTCTTTTTTTTTTTTCCGCTTCTTTTGCCCTTTCAGCGACTTTTAAATTCCGGTTTTTTGCCCCAGGATGACGAAAATACCCCAAACCAGCAAAATCAGCGTCATTCCGCGCTTTAAACCGAGCATTTTAAACACCAAACAGAGCATAAAAAGCAGATATTCCATAATTCATTCATTTTATTCTCCTTTGGGCCACAATCCCCAGCCCCAGCCCCCGTTTGAGGGGAAAAAATCGCGATTTTTGCCATCGAAATCAACTCCTGCCGCACCAAGCTCGCCCTCAGGCTCTCGAGTGAGAAACCAGAATTGGGGGAAACACCGAAAAATCACAACCCAGCAGCCAAAACAACAGCAAAAATTCACAATTCCGGCCGAACCTCGACCTGCCCGCAGCGAAAATCCAAATATTCCGAGTTTTGCCTCAAGTCCAACCTGCGCCTCCGACTCCGGCACAATCCGCATTTTTGGGATGTCAAGACACACAAATCCACCAAAACCAGCAGGAAAAGGCTCCCAAAATTCCCAGTTTTCAACTCCAAAATTCACTTTATCCTCTTGGCGTTTCCAGACCACACCGATTCCTCTTTCCCCACGATTTTCACCTCGTTTCACTCCCCAAATTTCCTTTTTTTTTTTTTTTTTTTTTTTGGCATTCAAACGCTGGCACAACTTTCCCAACTTTTCCAGCGCGTTTTAAGGGGGAAAAAGGGGGAAAATCACTTTTTTCCCCCTCTGCTCGTGCAATATAAACGCCTGGTTTCCTCCAGCCCCAATTCCTGTGGTTTTTTTGGGGTTTTTTTCCCGTGTTTTTATTCCAGAGGATTTAATTCCTGAATTCCCAATCCAGGCTCCACAGAACAGTTGGAAATCCAGATTAAAGCAAGCAAAAAATGGTAAATGATAAATTTAATCCCTGACTGGAGGCACCGGCAGCAGGAGGAGTTGAAACCCCCCAAATTTTGCTTTTTTTCCCCCTTTTTCACCTGCGGGTTTTGGGCTTTTTTAGGGGATTATGAGCAAAAGGGGGCGCGAGGGGCGCTCTCAGCACAGACCCCCCAAAAATCAGCGCTCCCCACACCCCCTCCTCAGCCAAATCCCCCCAAAATTCCCCAAATCGCCTTCCCAGCTCAAAAAATTATTTTTTTTTAAATTTAGGATTTCAAAAGCCGCCACGGGGGAGGGAGGAAAAGGGAAGGGAATTTAAATTTTTGATTTTTAAAAAATTATTTCTAGTAATTTCCTTTTTTTCTCTCATTTTTTAAAGGCATCACCCCGTGCTGGGGCTCTGCCAATCATCGCTGATAATTTGGGGTGGAAAAGCGCAAAAAAACGCTACTTTTGTCCTCATCATCCCAGCAACAAAAGGGGGAAAATCGGGGCCAAAAAAAAAACCAAATAAAAAGGGGCCAAAAAAAAAATAAAGGGGGGGCCAAAAATCAAAGAAAAAAGGGGCAAAAAATAAAATAAAAAGAGAGCAAAACATCAAAGAAAAAAGGGGCAAAAATCAAAGAAAAAGGGGCAAAAAATCAAAGAAAAAGGGCAAAAATCCCCGCGAGGGGCGCGCTGGGGGGTTCGGCGCAGGTTTGGGTGGCGGTCCCCATCAGGACGGGGAATTTGGGGTGGGATTTTGGGTTTTTTTGTATATATATATATATTTTTAGGGCGCCCGGCGGAGCTGCGGGTGCTGCCCTTGATGAAGACGAACTGACGTAATTAAGGCAGTTTCTTGTTGCCGAGCCTAAAGCCCATCCCAACAACATGAAACTACCTAAACCACAGATCAGCTGCGCTGGCATCCACGCGATTTCTGTCAGAACGGGCGGAAAAGGGCAAAAAAAGAAAAAAACCAATCCCGGCCAGAGGAAGAGGAGGGAGGGGAAACGGGGCTGGGAGGAAGGTGGGGAAAAAAAGGGGAAAAAATGAGAGGAAGGGAGGAAATTCGCCCCCTTTGTTGCTGGTCTCCCTTCGCCCCCCTCGCGCCTCTCTCTGCCCGAAATTCGCAGCTCGGGAAACGCTCGGAAATGCCAAAATTAATAAAAATAAACCCGAAGCGGCATTTTTAATGCGTCAGTCTCCAGTGCAAATGGATTCAGTCGCTGGCGCGGCGGCGATTTTGGGGGGAATCGGCTCGGAAATCGGCTCGGAAATCGGCTCGGAAATGCGGAATTCTCGCATTGCCGCCTCCCCACCTCCCCCCGCTCAAATCGCGCGGATCCAGCCCAAAACCGCGGCCCGAGAGCCCCCGAGAGCAGCGGGACCCAAACCCGCGCTGGGCTCCGCACCCCGCGCAGCACCGCGCCTCCAAATCCTCCAAATCCTCCAAATCCTCCAAATCCGGCGGTTCGCCCCGAAATTGCCGCAATTGCCGCAATCCCCGCGCAGCCTCCGCGGCTCCTCCGCGCCGCCAAGTTCGCAGGGAAGGGAGGTTTGGGAAGAAAAACCGGGAATTTCGCGCGGAAATCCCGCTGCCAGGCGCGCAAATCCCCGCCAGGAAAACGCGCGGGGCTGCGGGAAAACCCGAGCGCGGAGGGAGGAGAGAAACCACAACAACGACAATAATAATAATAACTGCGATAATAGAAATAAAATCCGCGCAGAGATGGAAATCTCCGCTCTTACCTTGCGGCCGCCATCCCGAATCGCGGATTTTGGGGTGTAATCCCGGGGCAGCTCCCCCCAAAAATGGAAAAAGCCGCGCGGAGGGAGTTGCGCATCCCAAGGTCGCCGCGCCGGCTCTGCCTCCCTTCCCTCCCGCACCGTCACCTTTAAATGCATCTTTTACTGCTGCGGCACATTATATTTGCAGATCATAAAATCCACCTCCAGCGCTCGCCGAGACTGTCCTGACATTACTGTTTTATGACCTTGACTTATTGTGGTCACCTGGATAATATTTAAATCAACGTTACGGGGCTCGCGCTCGCATTAAAATCCCCCCGCCAGGAGAGGCTCTGGAAGCCTTAAAAGGATGAGTCTTGAGGAGGGGAAATAAAAAAAAAATCTTATATATAGAAGTGGTGGTGGAGGTGGGGGGGGAGGTGGGGAAGAAATGGTTCTTCGCCCCCCCCCCCGCCAAAAAAAAAAAAAAAAAAGAAAAATATAAATAAATAATTTTTTTTTTTTTACATTTTTAAGGAACCCACTCGTCCACGGTTCTGTGAAATTTATTTTGGCTCCGTAAAGGAAGATACATGCACAGGATAACACATACAGGATATACTTAAATACCACAGCCACGAGAAATTGACTTTTTTTCCTCCTTTTCTTTCCCACCCCCCTCCAATCATCAGATCACCCAATCCTCTGATTTTTTAATATTTTTTTCCTTTCCTCCCCCCACCTCCACCCCATTTTTTCCCTTCTCCATTCCCCTGAAATATTTTATTTTATTTTATTTTAAGGATGGCACCGCTTTCCTGGGAGGAGCTGCACAACTGCGGGCGGGAGATGTCCCCACTGCAACTCGAATTTACACACACCCATACCAAATCCGTCTTTTTTCTCCTTTTTTTGTTGCCTTTTTTCGCCGTTTTTATTGTACAATAGCCAAGCTACGCTAGGATTTGGGGGGGAAGGAAAAAAAAAATCCAAAACCAACAAACTTTGGGAGGCATTTATTCCCTCCTAAACATAAAAACCACACCTGGGGAAAAGTCCTTCTGCTTTGTGCTGCGCGGAAATAACTTAAATACTTGATAAGGTCGGGATTTTGTATTTTTTTTTTTTTTTTTTTTTTTTTGCGACTGTCTTATTTTCCACCTTTTATTTCCCCTCCGAGAAACTGCGGGGTGCAAAATCCCCTCGTGGCGCTCAGAGCGCAAAAAACCACTCGAGGTCCTTTTGTTTTATTTGATTTTTTCGCCGTTTCGGCGTGTCGGGTTTTTGCGGGCGCGAGTGAAACGAACCAAAAAAAAAAAAAAACACCCACCCCAAAATAAAATAAGAAAATAAAAGAAAAAAAAAACCCAACGAAATAAAAGAACAAAATAAAACAATGAAATGAAATTAAATCAAATAATGAAATGGTGAAGTGAAATAATGCAAGGAAATTATGAAATGAAATGATGAAATGAAATGAGAAAATGAAATGAAAAAAATGAAATGAGAAAATGAAATAACATAAAATAATAAAATAAAATAACAAAATGAAATACTGAGATGGAATAATAAAATAAAAGGATAAAGGAAATTATAAAAGAAGAAAATAAAATAAAGTAAAATAAGGTAAAATAAAATAAAGTAAAATAAGGTAAAATAAAATAAAATAAAATAAAATAAAATAAAATAAAATAAAATAAAATAATGAAAGAAAATGTAAAATAAAATAATAAAATAAAATAGTAGAATGAAATAATAAAATGAAATAATAAAACAATAAAATAAAACAATAAAATAAAACCAGAAAATAATAATAGAAAATAATAAAATAAAATAACAAAATAGAATAATAAAATAAAGGAATAAAATTACGAAATAAAAGAATAAAATAACGAAATAAAATAATAAAATAAAAAAATAATAGAATAAAAGAAAATAATAAAAGAATAAAATAACGAAATAAAATAATAAAATAATGAATTAAAATAATAAAATAAAATAATAAAATAACAATAAAATACGGATTAAACAACCAAAAAAACCCCAAAAATTAAAAAAAAAAACCCAAAAAAACCCCAGAAAAGCCCCCAAAACGCCCAGAGAGGAGGGGAAGGCCGGCGGTTTCCCACGGCGGCAGCCGGCGCGGCCCGCGGCGCTCAGCTGAAGCTGAAGCCGGCGCTGAGTTCGCGGATCCGGTTCTCCCGGTTCATCTTCTTGAGCTTCATGCGGCGGTTCTGGAACCAGATCTTGACCTGGCGGTCGGTGAGCGCGATGCTGCGGCTGATCTCCAGGCGGCGCTCGCGGGTCAGGTACATGTTGAACAGGAACTCCTTCTCCAGCTCCAGCGTCTGGTGCTTGGTGTAGGGGCAGCGCTTCTTGCGCCCGCTGCGCGCCGTCAGCCACGTCCCCCCCGCGCCCTCCGCCTTGGCCTCGTCTGCCAAAGAAACGGCGCCGCTCAGCCCCGGTCTGCCCCGGTCAGCCCCGGTCCGTCCCTGTCCGCCCCGGTCCGTCCCGGTCAGCCCCGGTCAGCCCGCCCGGCCCCGGTCTGCCCCGGTCCGTCCCGGTCAGTCAGCCCCGATCAGCCCCGGTCCGCCCCGGTCTGCCCCGGTCCGACCCGGTCCGCCCCGGTCAGTCAGCCCCGCTCAGCCCCGCTCAGCCCCGGTCTGCCCCGGTCCGTCCCGGTCCGTCCCGGTTAGCCCCGGTCTGCCCCGGTCAGTCAGCCGCGCTCAGCCCCGGTCAGCCCCGCTCCGCCCCGGTCCGCCCCGGTCCGACCCGGTCTGCCCCGGTCAGTCAGTCTCGCTCAGCCCCGCTCCGCCCCGCTCAGCCCCGCTCCGCCCCGGTCCGACCCGGTCCGTCCCGGTCTGCCCTGGTCAGTCATTCAGCCCCGCTCAGCCCCGGTCTGTCCCGCTCAGCCCGGGTCAGTCAGCCCCGCTCAGCCCCGCTCAGCCCCGGTCAGTCATTCAGCCCCGCTCAGCCCCGCTCAGCCCCGCTCAGCCCCGCTCAGCCCCGCTCAGCCCCGGTCCGTCCCGGTCAGCCCCGCTCAGTCAGCCCCGCTCAGCCCCGCTCAGCCCCGGTCCGGCCCGGTCCGCCCCGGTCCGCCCCGGTCCAGCAGCCCCGGTCAGTCCGGGTCAGCCCCGCTCAGCCCCGCTCCGCCCCGGTCCGTCCCGGTCCGTCCCGGTCAGCCCGGGTCAGCCCCGGTCAGTCATTCAGCCCCGCTCCGCCCCGGTCCGTCCCGGTTAGCCCCGGTCAGTCAGCCCTGCTCAGCCCCGCTCAGCCCCGGTCATTCAGCTCCGCTCAGCCCCGCTCAGCCCCGCTCAGCCCCGGTCAGTCAGCCCCGGTCCGTCCCGCTCAGCCCCGCTCAGCCCCGGTCCGTCCCGGTCAGCCCGGGTCAGACCCGGTCAGTCAGCCCCGCTCAGCCCCGGTCCACCCCGGTCCGCCCCGGTCCGTCCCGCTCAGCCCCGGTCAGTCAGCCCCGCTCAGCCCCGGTCAGCCCCGCTCAGCCCCGGTCCACCCCGGTCAGCCCGGGTCAGTCAGCCCCACTCAGCCCCGGTCAGCCCCGGTCCGCCCCGGTCCGCCCCGGTCAGCCCCGCTCAGCCCCGGTCCGCCCCGGTCAGCCCCGGTCCGCCCCGGTCAGCCCCGGTCCGCCCCGGTCAGCCCCGCTCAGCCCCGCTCAGCCCGGGTCAGCCCGCCCGGCCCGGGGCGGCGGGGAGCGCCCGAGGGACAGCGGGGGTGAACGGGCGGAAAATGGGGGTGCACGGAGGGAAATTGGGGTGTTACTGAGGGAAATTGGGGTTTTACCGAGGGAAATTGGGGTTTTACTGGCGGAAAATGGGGGTGTACGGAGGGAAAATGGGGGTTTACTGACAGAAAATGGGGTTTTACTGGCGGAAAATGGGGTTATTGGGGTGTATTCGGAGAGAAAATTGGGTTTTCCTGACAGAAAATGCGGGTTTTCCCCTGAGAAAATGGGGTAATTGGGGTGCATTCCGAGAGAAAATGGGGTTTTACTGACAGAAAATGGGGTTCTACTGACGGAAAATGGGGGTGTGCTGAGAGAAAATGGGGTTGTACTGAGGGAAATTGGTGTTTTACTGATGGAAAATGGGGTTGTACTGCCAGAAAATGGGGTTTTGCTGACAGAAAATGGGGTTTTACTGACGGAAAATGGGGTTGTACTGAGGGAAAATGGGTTTTTTACCCTGGGAAAATGGGGTAATTGGGGTGTATTGTGAGAGAAAATGGGGTTTTACTGACGGAAAATGGGGGTTTGCTGAGAGAAAATGGGGTTTTACTGCCAGAAAATGGGGTTTTACTGACGGAAAATGGGGTTGTGCTGAGGGAAAATGGTTATTTTCCCCTGGGAAAATGGATTTTTTTTTCCCCAGGGAAAATGGGGTTACTGGGGTGTATTCCGAGAGAAAATGGGGCTTTACTGCCAGAAAATGGGGATTTCCGAGAGAAAAAAATTGGTTTTTTCCTGAGAAAATGGGATTTGGGGGCTTTTTCCGAGAGAAAATAGGGTTATATGGGGTTTTACTGACAGAAAATGGGGATTTTCTGAGAGAAAATTGGGGGTTTTCCTGAAAAATGGGGTTTTCTCTTTGATAAAATTGGGTTATTGGGGTTTCTCCGAGAGAAAATGGGGTTATTGGGGTTTCACTGCCAAAAAATGGGGTTTTCCGAGAGAAAATGGGGTTGTATGTGGTTTGCTGCCAGAAAATGGGGTTATATGAGGGTTTTTTTCCGAGAGAAAATGGGGTTATATGGGGTTTCTTTTTTTTTTTTTTTTTTTTTTTTTTTTTTTTTTTTTCTGCAGAAAAATCGGGTTTATACAAGGATTTTAATGCATGGAAATAGCGGTTGAATTAAGCCAGAAAATCGGGTTTAAATAAGGGTTTTTTCCCCCAACCAGTGCACCAAAGACAAGAGCCGATGTCAACCCGCCCACCCGGCCCAATCCTTAATTTTTTGTCTTTTTTTTTTCCTGAGAGAAAATGGGGTTATTTTTTTTTTTCCTGCAGAAAATTCGGGTTTATATAAGGGTTTTGAGATACAGAAACAGGGGTTGAATTAGGCCCGAAGATCGGGTTTAAATAAGGTGGGTTTTTTTCTGCAAGAAAATCGAGTTTATAGAAGGGTTTTAACGCCCGGAAATGGGGTTGAATAAAGGTCCATTAGGCCCAAAAATCAGGTTTAAATAAGGTTCATTCGGCACGAAAATGGGGTTTCAATAAGGGGTTTCCGGCACGGAAATCGGGGTTAAATAAGGGGTTTTCCGGGCTCAAAAATCAGATTTAAATAAGGTTCACACTGCACGAAAATGGGGTTTAAATAAGATTTTTCCCACATCGATTTTTTCCCGGCTCGGAAGTCGAGGTTAAATAAGGGTTCTTCCCGCCTCGAAAATGGAGTATAAATAAAGGTTTATTCGGCACGAAAATCGGGTTTAAATAATGGCATTTCCGGCTGGAAAGTCGGGTCACAAAAGTGGTTTACTCACCCCCAAAATCGGGTTCAAATAGGGGGTTTTATCCCGTTTGAAAATCGGGTTTAAATAAAGGTTTATTCGGCCCAATAATCGAGTTTAAATAAAGGTTTATTCGGCCCAATAATCGAGTTTAAATAAAGGTTTATTTGGCTCGAAATCCAGTTTAAATAAAGGTTTATTTGGCTCGAAATCCAGTTTAAATAAAGGTTTATTCGGCCCAATAATTGGGGCGGTGCTGGAGGGGTTTTGGGGGAGATAAAACCGGGTTTTTGGGAGAAAAATCGGGTTTTGGGGAGATAACACTGGTTTTGGAGGAGATAAATCGAGTTTTGGGGAAGTCCGATTTTTAGTGGGAAAAAAAATGGGTTTTAGAGAGATAAATCGGGTTTGGAGGAGAAAAATGTCAGTTTTGGGAGGGGAATGGGTTTTTGGGGGAAAGAATTGAGTTTGGGGAAGGAAATGGGGTTTTCTGGGGAGGGAAATGGGGTTTTGGGGGAGAAGACGAGTTTGGAGGAGATAAATCAGGGTTTGGGGAGGAAAATGGGGTTTTTGGGGATGCAAATCAGATTTTTGGGGGAAAGAATCGGGTTTAGAGGAGATAAATCGGTTTGGGGGAGACAAATCGGGATTTTGGGGTACATAAATCGGGATTTAGGGGACATAAATCGAATTTTGGGTGATTAAAAAAAAAAAAAGGGGTTTTTATGGAATAAATCGGTGGCGCCTGCACTGCCCGGACCCCGCAAAGGTCGCGGGGTGAAGATCTCCCGCCTCCCCCACGGCAATTAAACAAATTAAACAGCGCTAATTAAAATTTCCCTGCGGTCACTGATGAATTTTGGGGTTCCCCAGATCACCCCAAAAAACCCAAATCCTTTCTCGGCGCTTCCTGGGGCGCGGGTCTGGGACATTTTTGGGGTGAAATAAATCAATTTTCGCAGCTTTCCCCTCCAGGCTGCGCTTCCAGGGCACAAATTGGGGCAAATCGGGACAATTTCGGGAAAACGTCGCGGTTCACACGGCCCTAAATAAACACCGGAGGATCCTTGAATTTGGTCATGAGGAGGGAAAATCCTGGAGCTGAGCCCCAATTCTGGGGAAAATCCACGAGAATCGCAGCAAATCCTCGGCCCCGATTTGGGCAAATTCCGTGAAAATTCGGGGTTCGCCCTTCAGGACCTCGAGTGCCCCCAGAGCTTCGGAGTCCCCTCCCCCAACGCTAAAATTCCACCAAAAAAGGGTTTTTATTAAAAAAAATACCAAAATTGGGGCTCGACAGAACGGAAAATCGCAGCTTGGGGAGGTTTGAATAAACTCAAATCGCCCGAATCCGCCCCAAATCGCCTCTGACCGTCCCAAACCGAAATTTCTCCAACAGCGACCCCAAAAAATCTCCAAAATCTGCCCAGCCCGGCGCATCCCCCTCCAATGCAACACTCGGACGGATAAATCCCTTTTTACTTATTTTTTACTTATTTCTATTCCCGTCTTTCCGCCCACAGCGCAAATCCAACCAAAATAAACCTTTTTTTTTTTTTTTTTTTTTTTTTTTTTTTTTTTTTTTTGTTATCTCCCACCAAAACCTCTCCCGGCGCTTTTGTGCAGATTAACTTTGCGGGGTTTTGATAACCTTGACTTTGCTTTTTTCCCCTTTGTTTTGGTGGTTTTTTGTTGGGTTTTTTTCCCCCACCTGTCTGTGTTTTGTTTTGTTTTGGGTTTTTTTTGGGGGGATAATCGCAGCTCAGCCCTCAAATAAAATAATTTCCCCTCTGGACGCCAAACCAGAAATGCGAATTGTGCAAAATAATGAGGGAGAAAAGAGAATTTCTGGGATTTGCTCCCTCCAAGGCCGATTTGGGTGGTGGAGGAGAGGTTTTGTTGGGGGTCAGGATTTTTGGGGGGTCCACAGAGCCGAAATTTTGGGATATTTTAATCCCCTCAGCACAGGCAAAGCCAGGCTTAGATCCGAGCGGGATTTTCCTGAGATTTTTTTGGGGTTTTTCCCCCCAGAAAATCCAATCCCATCATTCCCGCTGCCTGAATCCGCCTCTGGATTAGCCCGGTTTGGGGTTAAAAGGGGAATAAACCCCGAATATCCCAAATTTTCAGCCTCTGCAGCGAAAATCCAGCAGCTTTCCGTGCGAGCCTCGCCTCGGGGAAATCCCAAACCCAAAACATCTGCTCGACACAACAGAAACATTTCTCTGCCTCCGCCAACGAGACAAAACAAATCGAAGAAGTTCAATTAAAAAAAGCTTTTTTTCCTCTCCCGGAGCCTCTTCCCAGCCCTGGAAGGAGCCGCAATTCCCGCCTGGAGCTGCCAATTCCGCTCCGCGCTTTTTTATTTTCATTATTTCATTTTAATGCTTTATTATTTTTCCTTTTTTTTTTTTTTTTTTTTTGACCGTGAGCCAACGCCAGAGGAAACCAATTCTCGCCCCACGCGCGGAAATTAAGAATTCCCCTTGAAAAAAAGGGCAAAAATCGGGGTTCACCCCCCTGGAAAATCACAACAAGCGCTCCACAAAAGCTCCCCGAGCCCAGGACCCCCAAATCTCCGCGGTTCCAAAGCAAAGCCCAGAAACTCCGAATTTCCATCCATTTTCTGCACCAAACACCAGATTTCCATCCTCTTTCTGCACCAAACACAAAATTTCCATCCTCTTTCTGCACCAAACACCAGATTTCCATAATTTTTCTGCACCGAACACCGAATGTCCATCCTTTTTCTGCACCAAACACCAAATTTCCATCATTTTTCTGCACCAAACACAAAATTTCCATCCTTTTCCTGCACCAAACACCAAATTTCCATCCTTTTTCTGCACCAAACTCAGATTTTCCATCCCTTTTCCACACCCACCGCGCTCTCTGCTCCCCTTTCTCCCTTCCAATACCCGAATACACAAATATATATTTTTAAACACCACGATTTGAGGCCGAATATGGAAAATTTCCCCCCCCCCCATAAAGCATCCTCAATCCGGGATTATTTTAATTTTTAATATTTAATCCAATTTCTGCGGGAGAAGCCGGCGGGGCAGCGAGAGCGTTCCGGGACAATTTTAACTCTTTAAGCACCAAAAACTGAGGAAAAAAAAAAAACAAAAAACCGGTGAATCCTCCCCTACCTTTCGCCTCGCTGTCGGAATTATCGGTGCTGGCGGTGTCCGTGCTTTTACTCATCTCCTTTTCCGCCTCGGCCGCGCTCGCTTTGGTTTTTTCCGCTTTGATTTCCCCCTGCGGCTGCTCCGCGCCGGCGTTTTCGGGGCAATTCCGCTGGAATTTGGGGGGAACCCCCTCGGGCGCCTCCAGCCGCTCTCCGCGGCCGCTCCTGCCCTCGAAGGCCGCCTGAAATTCCGGCGGATCGGGGCTTTTCTGCAGCGCGGGGTAGCGGTAGTAGCCGGGCACCGGCACCTCGTGGTCGGCCAGGCAGGGCTCGGCCAGCGGCGCGGGGAACAGCGCGGCCTCGGCCCCGTTTTCGCCGCTTTTCGCCCTTTTTTCCGCCGAGAACATGCAGCAGCCGCCCTCCTCCTTGACGGCGGGGAAGGCGCAGCTCGGCAGCTGCCGCGCAACAGGTTGCTCGATGCGGAAGGCGCTTTTGGGGTCGGCCCAGGTGTCGAGGGGCGCCAGGTACGGGGGGAAGGAGCCCAGGGCGGCCTCGTCGCGCTTCGGGAGCGCCGCGCAGCTCCGCAGCGGGGAGAAATCGCCCGGCTGCGCGAACAGCCCCGCGCCGGCCGCGAAGGGGTCGGGCCGAGGCAGCGGCTCCATCAGGAACGCGTTGGGAGCCGCGCCGTTGGGACATGACATTTTCTCCGGGAGCGCTTGGCGGGAGGAATACTCCAGCCAGGGGCTGACATCTTTTTTTTAGCGAGGGGGGGAAGGAGGAGAGAGAGAGAGAGAGAGAGAGAGGGAAAAAAAAAATAACAGAGGGAGGGGGGAGGAGAAAAAAAAAATTTAAAAAATCCTTGCTCTGTAATTACCCACGCATCGCTTTCACCCCCCTCACCACCGCCCCCACCGCTGCGGCCACCCCGCCTCTTTTTTTTTTTTTTTTCATTTTTTTAAATTTAATTTTTTTTTTGCTGTTTTTCCCCGGTTTTTTTTTCGCCTTCCATCCTCCCCCCCTCCACGTGACGCCCAGGCCAATGAGGATTGAAAATGGCCTTGGTGATCCAGACGGCGCGGACGTCACGGGGGTCAAGTTGTCGCCGGCGGCGGCGGCTCCGGTGGAGCAACAGCGACATCTGCCCGTGCCCGCCCGGGCCTCCGCCGGGCGCGGAACAAAGCGCGGCCCGCCCGGAGCTCCGCCGGCGCGGAACAAAGCGCGGCCCGCCCGGAGCTCCGCCGGGCGCGGAACAAAGCGCGGCCCGCCCGGAGCTCCGCCGGCGCGGAACAAAGCGCGGCCCGCCCGGAGCTCCGCCGGCGCGGAACAAAGCGCGGCCCGCCCGCCCCGCTCCGCGACCCCCGCCCCGCCGGCCGCCCGAAAACCGCGCAAAAATCCTCCATTTCCCACCCATTCCCCAGCCCCGATCCCCCCCCCGGCGCGTTTTTACAGCGGTGATAAACGCGGGGGGATTCGGCGTCAAAAATTAAAATAATTCGTGGGGTTTTTCCCCCCTTTTTCTTTTTGTTGGTTTTGTTTTGGTTTGTCCCCCCACACACTCCTCTTATTCTGTCTCGGTGGAAAATCCGCTTTTTGTGAGGGGGGTTTAATGATGGTTTAATGATGGTTTAATTATCGACCCCATCCTCCTCTTCCTCCTTCGCCTTCCTCCCTCGGCCGCTCCTTCCTCCTCCTCCCGATCCCGTTCCGGGCTCGGAGCCGCCGCTCCTCGGCCGAATTTTGGGGTTTATTCCGATTATTTTGGGCTCTGCAGGGGCTGGGGAGGAATTGGGGGGCGCGCTCGGTTTTGGTCCTTTAGGACAAAAATCGGGGCGGGGGCTGGGGGAGAGAAAATTGGGAAAAAAATTCCCGAAAATTCCCAATTTCTCCCGCAGCTCCTCGGAGCAGGTTGGGTTTTTCCCGAGCGGCTTCCCCCGATGGTGGAAAAAAGAGCGAAATCAAAATTTCTTTAATTTGCCTTATTTTCTGTAGTGTATTTTAAATTTTAATTCATTTTTTCCCCTTTCCCCTCCGCGCAGCAGCTTCGCCTCCCCTTGCCCTGCCCGAGCAGCTTTTTTTAATTATCCGCTCTCATTCCCGAATGTCTGGAATTTCTGGGATAAAACCGCATCGGGGGGAAGGGGGGAAAAAATCCCCCCGGAGAGGGGGGGAAAAAGCAGCTCGGATTTGGGAAAAAAGACGGAATTTGGAGAGCGTCAAGCGCCGCTGCCTCTTTTGCTCCGGGATTCTCTGGTCCAGCCGAAAACACTCAGGAAAAAACCATATTTTTAAAGCAAAACTGTCCGGATTCGGGCGTTTTTTAATTGAATTTAATTTTCATTATTTTCCTGCAGTTTCTAAATTGCGTTTTCATTCTTTTCCCGCAGCGAATTAAGGATTAAAGTTACTTTTTTTGTCCCCAGATTTTTTCCTTTCTCCTCTCTTTCCGTGGCGATGTTCCCACCGAGGTCTCCTCAAGTTGGATTTTTTTGGGAATTTTTAATCTCCCAACGAAAATTTAACATCGAAAACTGCCAGAATTGGAGTTTTTCGCGGTCGCCTCCTACTTTATTTCCTTTATTATTCCTGAATTGGGGGTTTCCAGCATTGGGGGATTGGGAAAATGTAGAATGAATGGGAAAAAAGTAGGAAATAGGCCGGGAATTTCAAGATCATGATGGGGGATAAAGAGGCGGGTTCAGAGTCACTTTCAAGGGAAACAAAAAGAAAACGCAGCGTTCATTAATAGAAAAAAGAAAAAACAACCAAACCAACAAAAACCAGCAACAATAAAATAGGAAAAATAGGAAAATAAATTGAAATACAAGAGAAAGACTAAGGAAAAAAAAAAAAAAAGGGAAAGAAAGAAATCGCGGGGGAAAGGGAGGGAAAAAAAAAAAAAAGTGGAACTTGACCGTTTGGGGCGATTTGTAACGGTTTAGGGCAAAGCCCCAGAGGGACGCTCGGGGACATTCCTGGGAATGTTTTCCCAAGGATTTCCCAGAGATTTCCCAAGGATTTCCCAAAGATTTCCCCGCGCCGGGGCTGTAAAAGCGCTTCGCTTCTCTTCCCGCACGAAATGAGCCAAAATCCCGAGTTTTAGGCCTGAAAGCGCCGCGCGGGCGAAGCTCCCCGAGATTCCGGCGCCATTTGGTTCCTCGGGAAAAAAAAAAGAAAAGAAAAAAAAAGATAAAAAAAAAGGAAAAAAGAAAAGCGAATCGCGACTTTATGGCCTCAATTTGTGGGATCAGCTTTGGGAGGAATCGCTCGTTTTTATGGGGTCCGGGCAAAATTCCGCCTCGTGTTTCTCAAAGTTTCATTTACGGCCGATGAAATTCAAGCCCAGCGCGGGATTTTTATTTCATTCCGCTTTTTTTTCCCCCTCCAATCCCATTTAATTTTATTTTTTCCCGCGGGTTTCATTTTTATTTTCATTTTCCCCCGTTTAATCTTATTTTTTCACACTGATTTATTTTTTACTTCCATTTTTCCCCTTTAATTTTTTTTCCCCCCACCGGTTTCACTTTTATTTTCATTTTTTCCCGTTTAATTTTAGTTTCTTCTCGCCTCTTTCATTTTTATTTTATTTTTCCTCCTTATTTTCCCCTCCTCTGTTTTAATTTTTATTTTAATTTTTCCCCCCCTTTAATTTTATTTTTTCCCGCCGGTTTCAAATTTATTTTCATTTTTTCCGTGCATGTTTGGGACGCCCGAATTTCACCTCGCGTTGTCAGCCTGGACAATAAACTGATTTTCCTCCCCCTCATTTTTTCCCTCTCTATCCCGGAGTTTTCCCGATTTTTTTCACCCTCTCCTCCCGGTTTGAAAGAATGAAATAATTTGAATTTTCTCCTCCACGCAGGAAAATCCGGATCGAAACTCCCTCAAAACCGGGTGGGAAAATGGGTGGGGGAAAATTTGAAAAACTAATTTTTTAGGGAAATCTGGATTTTCAGTGGATTTTGGAGCATATTTTCCCATTTTTGAAAGGTTTTAAGGCCGTTCCGCGATCCTGGTCAGCACCTTGGGCCCGCGAAGTGGCGGATAAATAATAAAAAAATCAAATTATTCCTAAATTAATAGCTGGAAATTCTCGTGATTCCTTTTTTTTTGGGGGAAAAAAAAGGGTGTGAAAACTCCGGGAGAGCGAATATTTGTTCCAATCCAAAATAATTAAAAATCAGATTAAAACCGGGCCATTAATGAGGGGAGAGGAATCAAATCCATCAGCCTAAGTGGGACCCCCGTGGGGAAAAATTCCAATTCCGGGGAATAAATCCCCGCAAAACGCAGGAAAAGCCCAAAAGGGAAAAAAACGGGAATATCCCCGATTTCCTGGGAATTCCGCCCGTTTCCGCACCCGCTCCAACCCGCCCTTTTTGGGGCTTTTTCGGGCCAAAAAAACCCTAAAAAATTGGGGATTTCCCTTCTCCCTTGTCCTCTTTTAGATGCGGGACAATTTTTGGGGCAGTTTAGGGCCAAAAAATTGGGAAAATTTGAGGATTTTTATATTTTAGGGCCAATTTAGGGCAGTTTTTTTTCCCAAAAACCCCCCTAAAAAAATTAGAATTTTTCCCTTCCTCGCCCCTTTGGGGTAAGAGGACAGTTTTTAGGGCAAATTCCATAGTTTTTGTCCAATAAACCCAGAAAAATTTGGGGATTTTTCCTTTCCTCATCTGCTTGGAAATGCAGGACAATTTTTGGGGTAGTTATGGGGTTGTTTTTTGTTATTTTTTTTGTCAGACACACAAAATTCGGATTTTCCCCTGCTCGTCCTATTTTTGGGTTATTTCAGGACCATTTTTGTCCATTCAACCCTGAAAGAATTAGAATTTTTTCCTTCCTCTCCCTCCTGGGGTCAGGGGACAAATTTTGGTGTCACTTCAGGGTGACAACAAACCCTAAAAAAAAAAGGGAATTTTGCTTTAGATCAGAACCTCATTTTGGGTCACTTCAGGACGACTTTGGGCCAATAAATTTTTAAAAAGTTCAGATTTGGCTTTTCCTGATCCCCCTTTCCCCCTTTTTTATTCCCCACCTCATCATTTAACCTGAATTATTTTACAAGCGCTCCTTGGGGGCTTTCCCCCCCAAAATTTCTGCATTTTATTCCGATTTTTAAATTGAAATAATTATTTTTTTTTCCCTCTAGGAAGTCTTTTTTTTGTCTTTAATAATCACAATAAATTCGAAATTTTCCCCCCAAATTCCCACATTTTATTCTGATTTTTTTTTTTCCCACCTCAAACATCCCATTCTTGGGAGCCTTTGGGTGCCTTTAATAATCACATTAAAATCGTATTTCCCCCCGCCGAATTTCCCCTATTTTATTTTTACTTTTTCTCCCTGTTTTATTCTGATTTCCCCCCAAAATCCCCTTTATTTTATTATTATTTCCCCCCTATTTTTTTCTGATCCCCCCACATTCCTCTGACTTATTCTGATTTCCCCCCAATATTTTAATCTGATTTTCCCCCCAAATTCCCCATATTTATTCCGATTTCCGCCCTATTTTATTCAGATTTTTCTACATTTCCCTCCCCTTTCTAGGAACTTGTTCTCGCCTTTAACGATCACCTTAAATTTCTATTTTTTTTTCTTCCAGCGCCGGAAATAATTCTGATTTATGGCCCGGGGAGGGGTGGGGGGAGAGAACAAAAAACAGCGACGCCAAAAAATAAAAAGTTAAAAAAAAAACCTCAACGCCTTTTTTTTTATTTGTTGGCTCAGAAACTGTAAACTCTCAGCACCAGAAATCCATCAAATTTTACAATCGCTCCTTCCTGCGCCGCCGGCAGCCCCAAATCCGCGGAATTATGGAATCATTTTTTAAGGGTTGGATTTTACCCCCCACCCTGCGCTGGGTCCCAGGAAAAAAATCCCAAAAAAATTTAAAAAATCCCCTAAAAAATAAAGCAAAATAAAAAAAATCCCCTAAAAAATAAAGCAAACAAACAAACCCCAAAAATTAAACAAACAAACAAACAAAAATCTCCAAAAAAACACCCCACAAAAAAAAAAGTCCCAAAAAAATAAAAATTTAAAATCCTCTTAAAATCTCCCCCCGCCAAAAAAAAAATCAAAAAAAAACCCCCATCAAATCAAAATAAAATCCCCCCAAAATCCCTAAAAAACAAAACAAAAAAATCCCCCCAAAATTCCCCAATATATCACTAAAACCCCCCCAAAAATTCCCCCTCAAAACCCCAAAAATCCCCCCACAAAACCCCAAAATAACCCGGATATTCTTGCGTTTAATTCCGATTTTTAACCTGGGTTTTGTCTTGAATAAATAAATAAAAATTTGGTTTTATTTTGCCGGCGAAGGAGGTGGGGAAATGCGGGCGGGACCTCTGGGAATTGTTGGGAAATTCAGATTATTTTGGCGTTTTATCGCGTTTTATCGAGCCGGGAGGTGATGGCTGTTAAATAAAGTTATAAAATAATAAAAAAACATAAAAATAAAATAAAACTGAAGGCGAGGAGCGACCGCTGAAAGGCCAAACCTGAGAGCAACGAGGAAAACCCCCGGAACTGAGGGAAAGCCTCCAAAAATTCAATATTTTCCCCATCTAGGAGAGAAAAATGAATTTTTTTCACCTCAAAATCCGATTTTTAGGTTAAATCCGATTTTCACGGGAGCTGCGCGGCGCTGACGCTCCCGAGGCGCCCAAAAATCTGCTGGGAATGGGGAAAAATTCCCAAAAAATGAAATTTTCGCGCTTTTAGCCCCGATACTTGATTGATCCGCTGCTGTTCAATGGGAATAAATTGAATTTCGGCCTTTTCAAACTGGATTTGAGGCAAATAATTTATTTTTATTTAACATTTGATGTCGAATATAAAATTTTTGAAGGGTAAGATTGAAATTTTTTCAAGGTTCGAAGGGAATAACTGAAATATTTTAACTATTTGAATGAGAAATTGAATTTTTAAGGGGGAAAACGAGTTTGTTTTGACGATTTCATGGGAGGAAATTGAATTTATTTTGACTACTTGAAGGCGAAAATTTAATTTTTGAAGGGGCAAATGGCATTTTCTTCAGATTTGAAGGGGATAACCGATTTTTTTTAACCTTTGACCGGGACAATGGAACTTTTTAAATAATATATTCAATTTTTATCTTTTTTTTCCCCATCTTTCCCATCCCCTCCGAGGATTCTCCCTCCCTTTTCCCCCTCGCAGCCGCTTTTGATCAGGGCACATCTTTGCAGCAGATTTTTTATCAAAAGGCGCCGCGGGGCCCCTTGGGAAGGAGAAAAAAATCCGAATTTTCCGCGTTTTCCCCAGTTTTTCGCACCCACTCTTTCCCCGCTGCAATTCCAGTTTTTGGGGATTTTTTCCCACCCCAAAATTCGTTTTTTTGGTGTTTTTTTTCCCTCTTTTGGGGGGTGGAATTCCCGCCGCATTCCCGAGGTTTTTGTGGAATTCTCCCGCTCCAGCTGCGCCGCAGCCGCGGCCTCGCCGCCATTTCGGGGCCAAATCGCAAAAAATCCGATTTTTTTCTCCATTTTTAACCCGAATTTCCCCCAAACCCCCAAAAACTCCCCCCGGAATTGCCTCTCCCCAGTTCTTCATTTTTAGGGCTGCAATTCCCGTTTTTGGGGGTGCATATTTATTTTATATTTATTTTTTACTGCACTATTTCGTTTTTTTCTTTTTTTTGTATTTTTAATATGTCAAATCCCTTTTTAACCCGCGTTTATCTGTGGGGTTTATTTACGTATTTATTTCTCTGTTCATTTCTTTATTTATCTATTTAATTCTTGATTTCTTTGTTTATTTATTTAATTCCCTAATAATTTATTTATTTCTCAATTTATTTTTTCAATTTTTTATTAATCTATACTTATTTATCTATTTTTGATGTTTTATATACTTATTAAGACATTCATTATGTAATTATATAATATTTTGTAATTATATAATTATGTTCATTGGTATATTTTATTAATATATTCATATATTTTATTTATTGTATTTATAAATGTATTTATTTATTGAATATTTATCTCGAGTTTTTATATTGAATTGTATATTTATTTTAAATTATTCTTTTTTTTACATTTCTTCAGTTAATTATCTCTTCATTCATTAATTATCCACTCTTTCCTCCCAGAAGTTTTCTCTCATTTTGGGGCGTCTCTGATAATTTTTAAGGTTTTCAAATTTGAATATTTTAGTTAATTTCGCCTCAGGGATCCCCGCTCCGAGCCCGGCTGCCAAAAAAAGCGATTTTTTCCCCAAAAAAGGAATTATTTTGGGGGGGCAGAAAATAAATGCAGCAGCAAAAAATAGGAATTAAAAATAATAGGGTAAAATAAAAGAAATTTAAAACAGGAATGAAAGAGGAATTAAAAGAAAATTGGAATAAAAATGGGAATAAAAAAGAGTTTAGAAAATAGGAATAGAATTAGGAAAAAAAAATATTACAAAGGGAATGAAAAGTGGGAATAAAAAATACGAATGTAACAACGGGGTGAAAAAGAGGAATTAAAAAGAATAAAAATAGAAAATATATTTTAAAATAATTTTAAATAATAAATAAAATAAATGAAATATTAATTAAAAATAATTTTAAAATAAAATCTAAAATAATTAAAAATAGAAATTAAAAGGAAAAAAAATTAAAAATTAGGAATAACTCACCAGGAATTATAAAATCAGATAATAAAACCAGGAAAAAAACACCGGAAAATGCAGAAATTCCCCAAATCCGGGCAAATCCGGCAGCCACAATCGCGGGTTTTATCCCCGAAGCTCCGCGGGCGCGGAGCCGAGGCCGAGTCCGAGCCCGGGGCGGATTTTGGGTGGAAAAAAGCGAAATTCGGGGCCCCCCGGGCGGGGCGGAGCCGAAGGGGTTAAAGGTGATGGACTTGACTCCCTGAAGTTCAAAGGCACCGAAATTCCCATTTTCCCACCCAAAATCGCGGGGTTTTTGGAGAAAAATTGGAATATTTTCATTTTTGGGTTTTTTTCCCACTCTCTCCCCAACTCCTGGCTCGTCCCCATCGCGGTTTGGAGTTCAAAGACACCAAAATTCTCATTTTTCCACCCAGAATCGTGGGAATTTTGGAGAAAAATACAAATATTTTCATTTTTTGGGTTCTTTTTTTCACTCTCGCCTCAATTCGTGGCTCGTCCCCATCGCGATTTTCAACTCAAACCACCAAAATTCCCATTTTCCCCACCAAAAACTGGGAATTTGGGGGAATTTTGGAGAAAAATTTGAATAATTTGATTTTTGGGTGTTTTCTTCACTCTCACCTCAACTCGTGGCTCGTCCCCATCAGACACCAAAATTCGAATTTTCCCACCCAAAATCGCGAAAATTTTGAATACCTTTGGGGAGTTTTGAAGAATTTTGTAGGAAAATCTGAATATTTTGATTTTTTGGGGCTTTTTTCCCCATTCTCACTTCAATTCGCATCTCGCCCCCATTGCGATTTTCCCTTTTTCCCCCTTTTTCCCCCTTTTTCCCCCATTTTTTTCATTTCCCCCCTTTTTTTTCCTTTTTCCCCTTTTTTATTCCCAAGGACTATTTAACGAGGATTTTCCTGCACGTTTCATAAATTCGGTTTTACAGCCGCCAGCGCCTTTTCCTGGGGGAAAAACCCAAAAAAATAAAATAAAACAAATTTTGAACTCGGCCTGGGGCTGGAGTGTGGTGAAAAAAAAAAAAAAAAAACAAAAAAAAAAACACAACAAAATGGGAAAAAAAGGGGAAAAAAGAGAAGTGGTTGGGATATCGAAAATGGGAAATAGAAATAAGAGGGAAATAATGGGGATAAAAGGAGAAAAATGGGTAAAAATTGAAATAAAAGGGGAACTAGGATAAAATTTGGAAATTAAAGGGGAAATATGGGGGGAATAATGGAAATAAAAGGGGAAAAAAGGGTAAAAATGGGAATAAAAAGGAAATATGGGGGGAATAATGGAAATAAAAGGGGAAATATGGAGAAAAATGGGAATAAAAGGGGAAATATGGGGTAAAACAGGGACTAAAAGGGGAAATATGAGGGAAAATGGAAATAAAAGGGGAAATAATGGAAATAAAAGGCAAAAATAAAAATAAAAGGGGAAATAATGGGACTAAAGGGGGAAATATGGGGTAAAACTGGGCCTAAAAGGTGAAAAGGTAAAACTGTGACTAAAAGGAGAAATATGGGAGGGAAATTTAAATAAAAGGGGAAATAATGGAAATAAAAGGGGAAATAGTGGGACTAAAAGTGGAAATATGGGGTAAAACTGGGACTAAAAGGGGAAATATGGGGGGAAATGGAAATAAAAGGGGAAATAATGGAAATAAAAGGCAAAAATATAAATAAAAGGGGAAATAATGGGACTAAAAGGGTAAAACTGGGACTAAAAGGGGAAATACGGGGTAAAGCTGGGACTAAAAGGGGAAATAATGGAAATAAAAGGGGAAATATGGGGGGAAACTGGGACGAAAAGGGGAAAAGGTAAAACTGGGACTAAAAGGGGAAATATTGGGGTAGAACTGGGACTAAAAGGGGAAATAATGGAAATAAAAGGGGAAATAATGGAAATAAAAGGGGAAATATGAGGGGAGATGTTAATAAGAGGGGAAATATGGGGTAAAACTGGGACTAAAAGTGGAAATAATGGGAATAAAAGGGTAAATATGGGGAAAATGGAAATAAGAGGGGAAATGATGTGACTAAAAGGGGAAATAATGGGAATAAAAGGGGAAATATGGGGGTAAAACTGGGACTAAGGGGAAAAGGTAAAACTGGGACTAAAAGGGGAAATAATGGGACTAAAAGGGGAAATATGAGGGGAGATGTTAATAAGAGGGGAAATATGGGGTAAAACTGAGACTAAAAGGGGAAATAATGGGGGAAATGGAAATAAGAGGGGAAATGATGTGACTAAAAGGGGAAATATGGGGGCAAAACTGGGACTAAAAGGGAAAATAATGGGACTAAAGGGGGAAATACTGGGACTAAAAGGGGAAATATGAGGGGAGATGTTAATAAGAGGGGAAATAATGGGAATAAAAGGGAAAACTCGGGGTAAAACTGGGACTAAAAGGGGAAATAATGGGAATAAAAGGGGAAAAGGTAAAACTGGGACTAAAAGGGGAAATATGGGGTAAAACAGGGACTAAAAGGGGAAATGATGTGACTAGAAGGTGAAACTCGGGTAAAACCGGGCCTGGGGTAAAGCCGGGCCGGTGGCGGTGCCGGGCGCGGGGCCGCGGTAATTGCGGAAGCGGCGCGGTCAGACGCAATTAACGAGCGCGGCTTTAATGAGCCCGGCGGGCCCGGCCAGACGGTCTTTGTGCGCCGCACCCAAACAGGCAATCTGCCGGGGCTGTTCACCCTTTCCGTGCCTTTTTAACCTCTTATTTGGGTTTTTCTGGGGCTTTTAACCTCTTATTTGGGTTTTTCTGGGGCTTTTAACCCTCCACTCGGCCTTTTAATTCGATTTTCCCCCCTCTTTTTTCTTTTTTTTTTTTTTTTTTTTTTTTTTTTGGCGATTAAATTGTTTCTATTTTTCTTCTTTAATTTTTTTTTAATATTTTTCCTAGCTTTTTTCCTCTCTTATTTTTTGCTCTTTCCCCCCCGTTATTTCGTCTTTCAAAGACATATTTATTTTGGCTTTTCTCGCCTTTATTTTCTTTTAAATTCTTTTTATTTTCTCATATTTTTTTCATCCTTCTGGGCATCTTTCAAACTGTTTGTTTTTTTTTTTTTAGGTTTTTGGCATCTTTTTTGGGCTTTATTTTGCTTCTTTTGGGGGGCATTATTTTCCCCAGGCCGCGAAGCCTCGGATCTCCAGCTTTATTTTCATTTGCCCCTCAAAAAAAAAATCGACTTTTTTCAGGTTTTGGGCCCAGCAGAAGAGGCAAAACCAAAGAGAAATAAAGGGAAATAAAGCAAAATAAAATAAAAATATCGATAAATAAAGACAAATAAAGTGAAAGAAAGAGAGAAATAAAGATAAATGAAAATAAATAAAATTCCTTTTCCCCCCGTTTTAATCAGAACCAGCCCAGGCCGATCCCTCGGAGCTCTCGCACGGAGTTAATTTGGATTTAATTTGGATTTAATTACGATTTAATTGCGATTTAATTGCGACGGGCGCGAACCCGCCGCATTTTTGTGGTTTTTTTTCTCCAGATTTTCCTCCCATAAAACGCGGCCGCCATCAAAGCGGATTTTTGTGGGGTTTTTGGGCCTTTTTGGGTTTTTTTTTTTGTTGTTTTTTCCTCGCTTAACAGCGGCGCGCCTTGAAAGGGAGACGGGAATTTTACAGGAGCGCGCGAATAAACGGAATAAATGGGATTTTTTTCGGGCTTTTCCTCGCTTTTATCCCCCCCAAACTCCATAAAATCCCGGAATTGGCGATTCTGAGCCCAAAGCCGATCCCGCCGCCCTTTGTTCCCCCAGCGCGGGAAAACAACAAAAAACGCCGGAAAAAAAAACCAACAAAAAGTGGGAAAAAAATGGACTTTGTGGCTGTGAACTTGTTGGGATTTCCCGAAAAACTTGACTTTGCATTTGGAGTTTGGTATCCTTGACTGAGGCTCGCGGAATTCCCAATTTCCGCCCCTTCGGGGTCGGTTTTTGGGGTGTTTTGGGGGTTTTTTTCCAGTAGAGCGAGCTCTGGGCAAGGGGGAAAAATTAAATTTGAAAAAAAAAAAAAAAAGGGGTGAAATTTGAATTATGAGGGGTAAAAATGAAAAAATGGAGGAGGAATGGGAGATTTGGGCTTAAAATAGGAGTAAATATTAATAGTAATATTAATAGTAATATGAATAATACTGATAAAAATAAAATGAGAATAAGAATAAAAATAAGAATAAAATAATAAAAATAGGAATAGGAATAGGAATAATAAAATAAGAATAAGAATAGCAATAGTAATAGTAATAAGAACAAGAAAATAATAAGAAATATAGGAATACGAATAAGAAAATAAAAATAATTTAAAAACCAAAAAAGGAAATAGAAATCAAAATAAAATTAGTTTTTAAATGTAAATAATTTTTAAAAATCAATAAAAATAAAAAATAACTAAAATTAAAAATCAAAATATAAAATAAAAATAATATTAGAAATTAAAAATCATATATAAATATATAACATAAATGTATAAAAGTAGAAAAAAAATAAAAATAAATAAAAGGAAGGGAAATCAAATAAAAAGGACACCCAATAAATCCCAAATCTCCCCCGGCCCCGGCGGAACTTCGGGCTGAGCCCGCGGGAGGAAATTCCCGATTTTGGCCGGGGAAGCCCCGGCCCGCGAGGAGCTTTAAAGAGGGAAATTCCAATAAAATGTCAAATAAAACCCTGATGGAGAACAGGCCGTGAACGTCTTTATTCCGCACCATTCCCTCGCTTTACACACACACAAATTCCTCTTTTTTTTTTCTGTATTTTTCACCTTTTCCGGGAATTTTTTTCCCTCTTCTTCTTCGCCTCCCTTTTCCCGACGACAAAAATTTTTAAAAAATCAAAATACAAAATGAAACCGCGGCGGGGTCGATGCACAAAGCGTTGGAAATTGGATTTTTCCGCCTGGATTTTGCCCCAAAAATGAATTTTCCTGCCCATTCTCCCCTGAAGGTGTGGAAATTTGGGGTTTTTTGGGGGGAAATTCTCCTTTTTGGCCCCAAATTTGGGGGTTTTGGGGATGGAAACGTCCAGGGCAGCTGCGGCCCCGCGGCTGAGTTGGAATTCCCGTGTGCCTGAAGGAGAATAAAAATAAAAATAATATAATATAATTATAATAATAATAAAATATATATATAAAAAGGAATCACAGACTGTCCGGAGGAGAAAAAAAACAGGGGGAAAACAATTAAAATTAAATAAAGTCCATGGAGTTCAAGTCCTTGAAACTGGGGGGGGGGGGGGGGGGATAAGCAACAAAAAATCAGGAAAAAAATCAGGAAAAATAAGAAAATTAAGGAAAAATATAAGGAAAAATTAGGAAAAACACCCAGGGAAAAAAATTAGAAAATAATCAGGAATAAATCAGAAAATAATCAGAAAAAAAAAAAAAAACAGGAAAAAAATCAGAGAAAATCTGATATTATCAGAAATTAATCAGGAAAAAAGCAGAAAATAATCAGGGGAAAAAAAAACCATAAAAACACAGAAGAAAATAGGGGAAAAAAATTAAAATATCTGATAATAAACTGAAAAAAATCAGATAAAAACAGAAAAAAATTCAGAAGAAATCAGAAAAATTAGGGGAAAAAAACCCCAGAAAATAAAGCAGGAAAAAAATATGAAAAAATCAGAAGAAACCTGGAAAAATCAGGGGGAAAAAATCAGAGGAAAAATGCCAGGAAAAAAAAAAGTCTGAAAAATTCTGAAAAAAAAAAATCAGGGAGAAAAATCAGAAAAAATCAGGGAAAAAATCAGGAAAAAAATCTGAACACCCAGAAAATCAGAAAAATAATCTGAAAACCCAGAAAATCAGAAAAAAAACCAAACAAACAAAAAAAAAATTTACAATCCAGGAAAAAAATCTGGGGGGGGAAAGAAAACCAGAACAAAACCAGAAAATACCAGAAAAAAAAAAAAAAAAAACACGAAAAAAACAGAACAAAACCAGAAAATATCAGAAAAAAATCAGAAAAAAAAAAAAACCACGAAAAAACCTTGAAAAAACCAGAACAAAATCAGGGAAAAAAAAAAAATAACAGGAAAAAAATCTGGAAAAAAAAACAGAGAAATCAGAAAAAAATAATTAAAAAATCATTAGAAAACCAGAAAAAAACCAGAAAAATCAGAAAAAATAATTAAAAATCATTAAAAAACCAGAAAAACCCCAGAAAAATCAGCAAGAACTGAGGGAAAATCGGGAACAAAACGGAAAACCTCTCCAGCCCGAGGCCGCCGCTGTCCCCGGCGCGGCCGCGGCTCGGGGCGGTTTTGGGGGGAATTTGGGGTATTTCGGGCTCACAACAGGGGGTTCCCGGAGAAGAACTGGAGGCGGTCCCGGCTGAGCTTTTTCTCCTTCATGCGGCGGTTCTGGAACCAGATCTTCACCTGGCGGTCGCTGAGGTTCAGCAGCCGCGAGAGCTGCAGCCGCTTCTCCTTGTTGATGTAGACGTTGAAGAAGAACTCGCGCTCCAGCTCGCGGATCTGGAACTTGGAGTACGGGCAGCGCTTCTTCCGCGGCCGCGGAGCGCCTGCGGGGAAATCGGGGTGAAAACGGGAAAAACGGGGGTTGGGGGGTTGGGGGGGGGAATAGGATGGGGGAGGTGGGGGTTGAAATGGGGGAAAATGGGGAAAATAGAATGGGGAATGTGGGGTATAAAATGGGATTAAAATGGGGGAATGTGGGGCTTGAAATGGAGTAAAAATGGGGGAATGTGGGGGTTAAAATGGGATAAAAATGGGATAAAAATGGGATAAAAATGGGATAAAAATGGGGGAATGTGGGGTTTAAAATGGGATAAAAATGGGGAACATAGACCAGGGAATGTGGGATTTAAAATGGGGAAAATAGAATGGGGAATGTGGGGTTAAAATGGGATAAAAATGGGGGAGTGTGGGGTTTGAAATTGGGTAAAAATGAGATAAAAATGGGATAAAAATGAGATAAAAATGGGATAAAAATGGGATAAAAATGGGGGAATGTGGGGTTTAAAATGGGGTTAAAATGGGGGAATGGAATGGGGAATGTGGGGGTTAAAATGGGATAAAAATGGGGGAATGTGGGGTTTGAAATGGGGTAAAAATGGGGAAAATGGAATGGGGAATGTCGGATTTTAAATGGGATGGGTGGGATGAAAATGGGGAAAATAGAATGGGGAATGTGGGGTTTAAAATGGGATAAAAATGGGGAAAATAGGATGGAGAATGTGGGGTTTAAAATGGGATAAAAATGGGAGAAATTAAATGGGGAAAGTGGGGTTAAAATGGGATAAAAATGGGGAAAACAGAATGGGGAATGTGGGATTTAAAATGGGGAAAATAGAATGGGGAATGTGGGATTTAAAATGGGATAAAAATGGGGAAAACAGAATGGGGAATGTGGTGTTTAAAATTGGATAAAAATGGGGGAATGGATTGGGGAATGTGGGGTATAAAATGGGATAAAAACGGGGATTCAGAGTGGGGTGCGTGGGGGGAAAATGGGGAAAATAGAATGGAAAATTCATCATTAAAAGGGGATGGGTGGGCGGAAAATGGGGTAAATAGGATGGGAAATGTGGAATTTAAAAAGGGATTAAAAATGGGGTTTCGGATTGGGATGAGAATGGCATAAATAGAATAGAGAATATGGAATTTAAAATGGGATAGGTGGGATGAAAATGGGATAAATAGACTGGGAAATATAAAATTAAAAAAGAGATGGGTGGCCCGAAAAAATGATAAATTTCCTGAAACAATAGATTATTCTAAAAGAGATTGGTAGCCCAGAAAAAGGGAAAATATATTGAAAAGAACCCATAATTTAAAAAGGGATGGGTGGCCCGAAAAAGGGATAAATAAACTGGGAAAATCGGTAATTTAAAAAGGGATGGGTAACCCCCAAAAAAGGATAAATAGCCTGAGAAAAGAAATTATTCTGAAAAGATGGATGCCCGAAAATGGGGAAAATAGCCTGAAAAAATAAGTAATTAAAAAAGAGATGGGTAGCCTGGAAAAGGGATAAATAGCCTGGAAAATTAAATTATTCTAGAAGGGATGGGTGGCCCAAAAATGGGATGAATATACTGGAAAAAAAGAATGTAATGGGTAGCCCAAAAAAGGGATAAGTGATCCCAAAATGATAAATGATCCCAAAAGGGATGGGTAGCCCAAAAAGGGATGGATAACCCCAAAAGGAGTAAAGAATAATTAACTCCAAAATGAATAAATACCCCACAAGGAATAAATAACCCCAAAAGGAAAAAATACCCCAAAAATTCATAAATACCCCAAAAGGAATAAATAACCCCAAAGGGAATTAATACCTCCAAAATGAATGAATGCCCCATGAAGGAATAAATACCTCAAAAGGAAAAAATACCCCAAGAAAGGAATAAATACCCCAAAAGGAATAAATACCCCAGAAATTAATAAATACCCCAAAAGGAATAAATAACCCCAAAGGGATTTAATACCCTAAAAATGAATAAATACCCTAAAAATGAATAAATACCCCAACAGGAATAAATGCCCCATAACATGGATAAATACCCCAAAACATGAATAAATACCTCAAAAATGAATAAATACCCCAAAAAATGACTAAAAACCCTGAAAGAAGAACAAACCTCAGAATGAAGAATTACCCTAAAATGAAGAAATCCCCAAAAATGAACAAATAACCCCGAAATCCGCGGTGGGAGCGGCAGAAATTTGGGATTTCTGGGAGGGCCCCCGGAGCGCGGTCAGGGCGGATTTCTGGGGAATTTCCCGTCCCGCGCGGGGATTTGGGTGGATTTGGGCAGGTTTGGGGTTTTTGGGGAGCAGAGCCGGTTTGGGGTGGGTTAAACCGGGTTTGGGGTGAGTTAAGCGGGGTTTGGGGTGAGTTAAGCGGGGTTTGAGTGGGTTAAACCGGGTTTGGGGTGGGTTAAGCGGGGTTTGGAGTGGGTTAAACCGGGTTTGGGGTTTTTGGGGAGCAGAACCGGGTTTGGGGTGGGTTAAGCGGGTTTGGGGTGGGTTAAGCGGGGTTTGGGTGGGTTAAGTGGGGTTTGGGTGGGTTAAACCGGGTTTGGGGTGGGTTAAAGGGGGTTTGGGGTGAGTTAAACCGGGTTTGGGGTGGGTTAACGGGTTTTGGGGTGGGTTAAGTGGGGTTTGGGGTTTTTGGGGAGCAGAACCGGGTTTGGGGAGCAGAACCGGGTTTGGGGAGGGTTAAACGGGGTTTGGGGTGGGTTAAACGGGGTTTGGGTGGGTTAAGCGGGGTTTGGGGTGAGTTAAACCGGGTTTGGGGTGGGTTAAGCGGGTTTGGGGTGGGTTAAAGGGGGTTTGGGGTGGGTTAAGCGGGGTTTGGGGTGGGTTAAGCGGGTTTGGGGTGGGTTAAGCGGGGTTTGGGGTGGGTTAAGCGGGGTTGGGGTTTTGGGGGAGCAGAGCCGGGTTTGGGGTGGGTTAAAGAGGGTTTGGGGTGGGTTAAACCGGGTTTGGGGTGGGTTAAGCGGGGTTTAGGGAGGGAAGGGATCAAAGCAGCGCCGATATCAGCGCGGCCCGATTTAGGTCGGGATTAGGGAGCAGAGCCGCGGTTCCGCACCAGTTTCTGATTAACTCCAGCCCCGCCACACACGCGAAGAACGGGAATCAAAGCCGGGAAATTCGGGATGGGATCCTCGGAGGCGCCGGGGAGGCAGAACATCCCCCCCAAAAAATCCCAACAGGCAAAGCAGCCCCCCCAAAAAAATCCCACCAAAAAATCCCAAAAGGCAAAGCAACCCCAAAAATAAAATACCCTTAAAAAATCTCAAAAGGCAAAGCAGCCCCCAAAAATAAAATACCCCCAAAAATCCCAAAAGGCAGAACATTCCCCCAAAAAAATCCCAAAAGCAAAGCAACCCCAAAAAAATCCCCCCCAAAAAAACCCCAAAAGCAGGACAGCCCAAAAATCCATCCCAAGAGGTTGAACAGCCAAAAAAATATCCCAAAAAGCAGCGCATTCCCCCAAAAAATCCCAAAAGGCAAAAATTCCCAAAAAAAAAAAAAACCCAAAAGGTAAAACAGCCTCAAAACCCCATCCCAAAAGGCAAAACAGCCCCAAAAAACCCCCAAAACCGCCCCAAAACGGTCCCGGATTCCCAGAGCGGCGACGAGGAGAAATAAATAAAATAAGATCAAATAAAATTCCTGAAATGAAATGTAAAATGAAATTTAAAATCCGGTTTCGAGGCGATCCAAAGGGAAATCCTCTCCTGACAAAGCGCGGCTCGGGAGGGGAGGATGCGCCTGGAAAAACGGGGGGAAATTCTCCTTTTTGGCCCCAATTGCGGCGGTTCCTCCCTCAGCCCGGCCGCAGAGGGCTCGGCAGCGCGTTTTAATTAGAAATTAATTTAAAAAGCATCCCCAAAGCGCGGGAAGCGGCGGGGGAAGCCCGCGCGTTCTGCCCAATTGCCTCTCACCCTCGGCAACCCCGATCCTTTAAAACGCCCGCCTAAGTTCATGATCAAAGTTAATATTTGTCACCGGCCGCGCTTTTAAAATTTCACAGACTCGCGGAGAGACAGCGAGGGGACGTGGCTGTGCTTAACATCCCCGCTTTACGTTTTATTTTCCTTTTTTTTTGTTCTCCCACCGCCTTTTTTTTTTTATTATTTTCCCTTTTTTTTCTTTTTGGTGGTTTTTTTTTTCGCCATCGTAAAAAAAAAAAAAATAAATAAAAGGGGAGAGAGAGAGAGAAAGAAGAAAGCGCTTCGGAGCTTCTCATAAAATCCTGGCCGCGCTTATAAAACTGCACATAAAAAGCTCGGCCGGGCTGGGTCTGCCCCGGCTCAAACGCGGCTCAAACGCGGCTCAAACCCGGCTCAAACGCGGCTCAAACGCGGCTCAAACCCGGCTCAAACCCGGCTCAAACCCGGCTCAAACCCGGCTCAAAGCCGGCTCAAACCCGGCTCAAACGCGGCTCAAACCCGGCTCAAACGCGGCTCAAACCCGGCTCAAACGCGGCTCAAACCCGGCTCAAACCCGGCTCAAACGCGGCTCAAACCCGGCTCAAACGCGGCTCAAACGCGGCTCAAACCCGGCTCAAACCTACTCTGCGCGCCGCTCTTGGAGCCCTCCTTGGCTCCCGACGAGGAGGACGCCGAGGCCGAGCCGGGGTTGGCGTTCTCCTCCTCCTCCTCCTCGTCCTCCTCGTCGTGCGCGGAGCCCCCCGCGCCCCCCGCGCCCCTCTCGCCGCCCGCCCGCTCGGGGCTCTCCAGGAAGCGCTCGAAGCTCTGCGGCAGCGCCGAGTTCTTGGCGGCCGCGGGGTAAAACCCGGGCGGCGGCGGCGGCTGCGGGGCGGGGTGCTGCTGCTGGTGCTGCTGGTGCTGGTGGTGGTGGTGGTGGTGGTGGAAATTCTCGCTCTTCAGCAGCACCTCGGCGGGCGGGAGGCACTCCCTGTGCATCAGCTCCTCCGCGGAGTAGCACGCCGCGTAATTCCCGCGCGGGTGCCACTTCCCCGCGGGCTCCAGCGCGTAGGGCACCTCGCGGGGCAGGTTGGCGGCGTAGGGGTAGGAGATCTGCCGGGCGGGCCCGAAGGAGGGCACGGACGGGAACTCGGGCACGTAGTAGGTGCAGCTGGGCAGGTACAGGTTCCCCGCGCGGTCGCCGAAGTCGCCGCCGCCGCCGCCGCCGCGCTCCTTGCGCGTCTGCGAGGGGCAGAAGTTGCCCAGGTTCACCGAGTTGAACATCCTGGCCCCGGCGCTGCGGAGGGGCTTTTTTTGGGGGTTTTGTTTTTTTATATATAAGCCGCGCTGCTCGGGGTTGAGAGGTTTTTTTTTTTTTTTTTTCCCTGAGCTTTTTTTTTTTCCCTTTTTTTTTTTCCCTTTTTTTTTTCTTTTTTTTTTTTTTTTTTTTTTTTGTGTGTGTGTGTGTGTGGAAAGAGCGGGGGAGGGAGGGAGGGGGGGAAAGCGGCGCGGAGGGTGAAAAAAAAAGGGAATTTTGGGGAGGCGAGGATGACGCGCGCTCCGTCTCAGTCGCTGGCGAGCGCCACGTGATGCCGGAGCAGAAATTGTCATTTATTTGTCATTTATCGGCCGGGAGCGCCGCAGGAGGGGCGGCCGCGCTGGGGTAAGAGCCGGGCCCGGCCCCGGGGCGGCGGGAGCGAGAACCGGCCCCGGCCGGGGGCAGCTCCTGCTCCGGGGCAATTCCTGCCCGGCCCGGGGGCAATTCCTGCCCGGCCCGGGGGCAATTCCTGCCCGGCCCGGGGGCAATTTCTGCCCGAATCGGGGGAAATTCCTGCCCGGGATCGGGAGTAATTCCTGCCCGCTCCGGGGGCAATTCCTGCCCGGCCCGAATCGGGCGAAATTCCTTCCCGGCCCGGGGGGCAATTCCTGCCCGCTCCGGGGGCAACTTCTGCCCAAAGGCGGGGGCAATTCCTGCCCGGCCCGGGGGCATTTCCAGCCCCGGGGGCAATTCCTGCCCGCCCGGGGGCATTTCCAGCCCCGGGGGCAATTCGTGCCCGGCCCGGGGGTAATTCCTGCCGGGATCGGGAGCAATTCCTGCCCGGGGGTATTTCTAGTCCCGGGGGCATTTCCAGCCCCCGCCTGGGGAACTTGTTGGGTTTTTTATCCCCTCCTTTCTTGCTCTTTTTTTTTTTTCCCCTTTCTCCTCCTATTCTCGCGTTTTGTTTTGTTTTGTTTTGTTTTGTTTTGTTTTGTTTTAACCGTGTTTTTCCTCTTTCCCCCTTTCTTCCTCTTTTTCTTACTCTCTCCCTCTTTTCGCTCTTTTTCTTTTCCTTCCAGTTTTATTCTTGTTTTATTCTCCTTCTCCCTTTCTTCCTCTTTCTTTCTTTCTGTCTCCTCCTCGTTCTTTTCCTTTTATTTTCAAATTGTTTTTGTTTTTTTCCTCTTTCCCCCTTTCTTGCTCTTTTTCTTAATCTCTTCTTCTCCCTATTTTCTCTTTATTTTCCTTCCATTTTTTCTGTTTCCCCCCCTTTCTTCCTCTTTTTCCTTCTGTCTCCCTCTCTTATCACTACTTTTCTTTTTCTTTCAAGCTTTTTTGGTTTTCCTCCTCTTTCCCCCTTTCTTGCTCTTTTTTCTCTTCTTCCACTTTCTTCCCCTTTTCTTTCCTTCCCCCTTTTTACTCTTTCTTCTTTTTCTCTCTTCCCCTCTTCTCGCTCTTTATATTTTTATTTTTCTTCCAATTTTTCCCTTTCCCCCTTTCATCCTCTTTCTTCTCTCCTCCCTCCCTCTTGTCGCTATTTTTCTTTTTCTTCCAAGTTTTTCTGCTTTTCCCCCTCTTTCCCCGTTTCTTGCTATTTCTTCCCCTTTTCTTTCCTTCCCCCTTTTTGCTCTTTTATCCCTCTCATCCTTTTTGTGCTCTTTCTCATTTTCTTCCCTTTTCACCCATTTTTCCTCCCTTTTTTCCTTTCTCCCCCTTTTTTATCCTTTCCCTCCCTTCTCGCTCTTTTCCTTTTCTTCCTTTTTCTCAATTTTCTCTTTTTTTCTTCCCTTTTTTCTTTTTCTTTCCCCTTCCCTTTCCCCCTTCCCTTTCCCCTTTTTATTCCCTCTGTTTTTCCCCTTTTTCCCTCTCTTTTTCCCCTCATTTTCCCTTCCACCCCCCCCTTCTCCCTTAATTTTCTCCCCTTTTTTCCATCTTTTCTCCCTTTTTCCCCATTTTCCTGTCCCGCCGCTTCCAGCGGGTTTGGCGCTCCAAGGGCTGGAAAACCCAATTTTATCAAGATTTTAATCACTCTGATTATTCTAATTTATTATTCCCATCCCTGCAAAAGCTTCGGGCAGCTCCATAAAACCTCGGGAGTTGCAGGGGGAACTTTTTCTCCAATAAACGGGAATTCAGCGAAATTACAAATCCCTCTCGGCCGGGAGAATTAGCGCTAATTAACGAGCCCCTAACAAACGCTAATTACTCCTCTGCGCGTGCTTTTGATGGAAAAAATTCCACTCCAGATCGCGCGAAGTTTCCCAACTTTAAACCCGGAGCAGGCCCGGCGATTTAAAACGTATTTTACATGAATTTTAAATCCATTTTAAATGCATTTCAAATTAATTTTAAATGCACTTTAAATGAATTTTAAATGGAATTTTTAAATGGTATTTTAAATGATATTTGAATGATATTTTTCATTGTTAAAAAATGCTATTTTTAATGAATTTTGATGCGGATTTCGCGGTTTATCCAGGAAAATAAAGGAAATGAAATCTCTGCCTGATCAATATTCCAAAGTCTCCCTTCTCCCTGAAATATTTATCCCGGTATTGAATATTTCATGCGCGGGTTTATTGTCAATCAATGGCGGCGCTTCCCTCGTTTAGTCCCGAATTAAAATGAAAAAAAAAATAAATAAAAAAGAGAATTTTGATTAAAGTCGTTTGTCTCGCGCCTGGAATCCTCTCTGATCCCCGTCCCGCTGGAATTTATCCCGGAAAAAAAATCGAAATATCGGAGCGCGGCTGGATATTGGGTGGGTTCGCCTCGGAATTGTCCAAATTTAATTTAAAAACAGGGATTTTAATTTAAAAGAATCGTTCGGGAAAGGGAAAAATCTGAATTTCCTGCGGGATCGGGTTTTCCCGCTTCATTCCCGCAGCTCCGGAGGAACAATTCCCTGGAATAATTGGGGATAAATCGGGTTTTTCACCTGGGTTGGGATTTCTGAGCCTTCCCCGATGGAAAAACTCAGGAAATTCTGGTGTTTCTGAATTTTTTTATATCAATCCAGCAGGAAAATTTAAGGGGAAAAAAAGAGAAATTTCAGGAGCACGAAAAGTCTCGATGGCCGCCGTGGGGGTTCGCTGAGATAAAAAAATCGAAATAAAGTAACAAATCCACCCCAAATAATCGGGATTTCACCCCCAGATCACCAAGATTTTACCCCAAAATAACAAATCCACCTCAAATAATGAGAGTTTCACCCCCAAATAATGGGAATTTCACCCCAAAAGAACAAATCCACTCCAAGTAATGGGAATTTCACCCCAAAATAAAAAATCCACCCTACAATAAAGGGAATTTCACCCCCAAATAATGGGAATTTCACCCGAAAATAACAAATCCACCCCAAATAATGGGAATTCCACCCCCAAACAAAGGGAATTTCACCCCAAAAGTGCTCTCCGGGCTGGCTCCTCCGTGCTCTCCCCAATTTAATTCCATTTATTTCGCTCCCATCCACCCGCAGTTCATTTTTTTTTTTCCATTGGGGTCGCCGAATTTCAGGGGAAAAAGTGGTAAAAATGGGAAAAAACCTCCTCGGAAGAGCGGGGCAGCGGCTGAAAATCAAAATATCCCGAAATTCGGCAGCGGTGTGGGGGAAAAAAAGGGGGAAATTTTTGATTTTTTCTGGAGCGAAGAGGAGAAAAATCCCGGGAATTGCGGCAGCGCCTCCCGAACCCCGAAAACCGGGAATTCCGCCCGGAATTTTGGGGATTTGTTGGGAATTCTCGGAGCCCGCCTCGCTCGCGGCTTCCCAGCCCAAATAATTCCCATTAATTTCGGGCTTTCCCCACCCTTTTCCTTTGGCTTTGTGCTCCCCGTTCCCATAAAATCCCTTTTTTTTCCTTTTTATAAGGGATCGGGGCGGGCTGAAAACACAAATAAATATCCCAGGAATTGCGGGACGAGGGTTTTTATCCCAATAAAACTGGAAATAAAAACCGAAATAAAAACAAATAAAAACCCGCCACTCCAAGCCGGAATCCAGGAGTTTTTCCCTGTTCCTAATCCCATTTTTTCAATCTTTTTATGGCGTTTTGGGGCAAAACTTTTAATTAAAGTGTCAGCGCGGCTTTAAGCGGGGTTTTTATGGGGCGATATTAATCCCGGACTCCGAACTAACGATCTTCTGGGATTTTTTATGAGCTTAATTATTATTTTTTACCCCCCGCAATTCCCTCCTCTGGAGCATCTCCCTCTAAAATGGGGAAAAAAAGGTTTAAAATTCACTTTTTTTGGGATTTTTAGACCCAGGGGAAGCTCTGAGCGCGGGTTTTTAACCAGAGGGGGAATTTGAGCTCGTCCTAAAATCCTGAAACCCCAAACCCCTCCAAAAAAACCCCAAAATCGGAGTGGGGAGAATTTGGGGGGTTTGGGGGGAAAAAAGGATTTAAAGCTGAGCCCGGGCATCACGTTTTGGGGTTTAAAGTCACGTTTTGGGGTTTAAAGGAGGATTTTGGGGTTTAAAGGAGGGTTTTGGGGTTTAAAGTCACGTTTTGGGGTTTAAAGTCACGTTTTAGGGTTTAAAGCCGGGTTTGAGCATTTTTAGGATGGGTTTAGGGGTTTAGAGCTGGGTTTAAAGTCCGGTTTTGAGGTTTCAAAGGCGGGTTTTGGGGCATAAATGGGCGGTTTTGGGGTTTAAAGGCAAATTCGGGATTTTAAAGGCGGGTTCGGTGGTTTAAAGGCGGGTTTTGGGGTTTCAAAGATGGATTTTGGGGTTTAAAGGGAAATATGGTATTTTAAAGGAAGGTTTGAGGGTTTAAAGGAGTGTTTTGGGGTTTCAAAGGCGGGTTTTGGGGCATAAAAAGGAGGTTTTGGGGTTTAAAGGCAAGATTGAGGATTTAAAGGCGGGTTTGGGGCTTTAAAGGTGAATCTTGGCTGTAAAAATGAGGTGGTTTTGGGGTTTAAATCCCGATTTTGGTGTGTAAAAAGGGTTTTTATGGTGTTTAAATGCGGGTTTTGTGGTGTAAAAAGCGGGTTTTTTTGTGTTGAAATGCGGGTTTTAGGGTGTAAAAAGGGTTTTTATGGTGTTGAAGTGCGGGTTTTGTGGTGTAAAAAGGAATTTTTTTTGGGTTGAAATGCGGATTTTCGGGTGTAAAAAGAGATTTTTTGGGGTTGAAATGCGGGTTTTGTGGTGTAAAAAGGGATTTTTTTTTGGTGTTTAAAAGCGTGTTTTGGGTCTAAAAAGGGATTTTTTGGGGCTGCAATGCGAGTTTGGAGTTTTAAAGCCGCGTTTAGGGTTTGAGGCAGCCCTGACGCTCTCGGGGCGGTTTTTGGGTTTAAAGTCGGGTTTAGGGCGGGATTTGCCGCTTCCTGCGGGGCCTCAGCACTTGAATTTGACCACCAGAAGTGACCGCCATAAACCCGAGCGGGGCGGCGGCGGCTCCGATTCCCGGCGAAAAAAACACAAAACGGGCAAAAAAACCCAGGAAAGCAGGAAAAAACAAAACCCCAATAAAATTTAAGCACCGGGAGCGGTTTAATCCCGGCCGGGCAGAAAGGGCAGCAAAGCCGCGCTCGTGGGAATGCAGGGAGAGAGGAACTCGGGAAAGCCAAAAAAATCCGATTTTTGGGGGGTTTGAAAGCCCCGAGTGCAGAAAATTGAATTCCCCCAATCGGGAGATTTTTATTTTCCCCTTTTTTGGTGTTTTTTTTCTTTATTTTTTTCTTTTTCGGATGCCTTTTGCACCATTAAAGGTGGAAATTCACTTTTTTTTTTATTCTCATTTTCACAACTGTGGGCTGCTCTCCACCACAAAATTCAGCTGAAATTCCCCTTTCCCCCACATTTTCCTACCAAAATTTAATGAAAAATTCACATTTCCCCCTTTTTCCTACCCAAAATTAATGCAAAATTCCCTTTACCCCCTTTTCCTACCCAAAATTAATGCAAATCCACCAATTTCCCCCTATTCCCACACCCGGGAGCTTCTCCCGTCCCAAAATTCCCCCCAGAAATCCCCAAAATCCGCTGGAAAACCCCAAATCCCGGCCCCGCTGTTCCCCAGAAATCGCGAGTGATCCCAGCCCTAAAAAAGCGATTTTAGCCCCAAATATTCAGGATTTTCGGGCATTTTCAGGGCCTTTCCCTTCTCAAAAAAAAAAAAAACAAAACAAAACAAAACAAAACAAAAAAACTGGAAATGGGCCCAGAAAAACCCGAGTTTTGTTTGGATTTGGCCGAAGCCTGGACTTGAACTTTTCCCAATAAATCTTCTTTATTTTCTTTATTTTCCTCTTTTTTCCCCCCAAGGATATTTGGTTTTTTTAGCCCCGAGCCGGAGTTAAATCAATTTTTTCAGCCCAAAGTTCGCCTCAAGGAGATTTTTGGTGGCGGTGGAGAAAAGAGTCTTTGTTCTCGGGGTGTGACGGGGAAAAAACACCGAAAAAAAGGACTAAAAAATCAGTTTTTATGGGAGTTTAAAGAGAAAAAAAATTTAAATTGTATTTAAGGGGGTAGAAAAGGACAAAAAATATTTAAAAATTATATTTAAGGGTGTTTGAAGAGAAATAAAATTTAAAATGGTATTTAAGTGAATTTTAAAAGGGGGGTGGGAATGAAAAATTGGATTTAAGGGAGTTTAAAACTGAAAAAAAAAAAGGATTGGATTTAAGGGTGTTAAAAAGTGAAAAAATTATTTAAGAATCCATTTAAGGGAATTTAAAAGGGAAAAATATTTGAAAATATATTTAAAAGAGTTTAAAGGGCTAAAAAATGAAAATATATTTAAAGACGTTTAAAAGGGAAAAAATATAAAAAGTGGGGGAGGGAGGGACTTTAAAAAACAAACAAAAACAAAAAAAAAAGCAAAATAAAAACAAAATTAAAGAGATTTGAGCCCGGCCTGGCTGAGCTCGCGGCTCTGGAAAAATCCGATTTTACCTCGAATTTCGCCGCCGATTTTTGGGGGGGAAGAAAAGCGATTTTTGGGCCCGAAAATCAACGTCCAGAGGGCAAAAAAAGCGAATTTTAGCCGCCGGCTTGGTTTTGTTTTTTTGGGTTTTCATGCCCGGATTTCCTGAGCTGGAGTTGCAATAATAAAAAAGGAATGATAATGATAATGATAATAAAAAATGAAATAAGTAACGAGAAAAGGAAATAGATAATTTTAAAAATGGAAGTAAATACAGAGAAAAGGAAATAAATGACTTTTAAAAAATGAAATGAGTAATGAGAAAAGGAAATAGATGATTTTAAAATGGAAATAAACAATAAAAGAGTAAAAGATTTTTTTTTAATGACATAAATAATGAATGACATAAGTAATGAACAAAGAAATAAAATAGCAAATACGAAGGAAATTGAATATATAATGAAATAAAATAAATTAAATTTAAAACAAAGGAAAGAACAGGAAGAAAAGGAAATTCTTGTCTGCCGGCCCGGCCACAAATTCCCGATTTTTTTCCACTTAGTCCCAGTTTTTCTCCATTTATTCTCCTTTTTTCCCATTTATCCACACTTTTCCACCCTTTATTCCCAGTTTTTGTCCATTTATTCTCATTTTCCACCATTCCTTCCCCCTTTTCCACCACTTTCCCATTTTCCACCACAGCTTATTCCCGTTTTTCACCTTTATTTCCATTTCCCCCCATTCTTCCTCGTTTTCCAATACTTTCCCACCCTTTAATCCCATTTTCACCATTTTTTCCATAATTTTCCCACATTTATTCCCATTTTTCCACCCTTTATTCGCATATTTTCCCATTTTCCACCCTTTATTCTCGTATTTTTCCCATTTTTCCACCCTTTATTCCCATATTTTTCCCAATTTTCCCCATTTTTTCCCATTCTCTTCCAATTATTCCCATTTTTCCCATCCCAATTCCCAATTCCCGCCCATTCCCATTTTTTATTCCCCCGGCCCGCTCCGAAAGGGGAAATTTGCGGGAATTGGGGTGAAATTCCGGGAATTTGGGCTGGAATGGAAACAAAGCCCAACCCCGCCCCCCCACCCCCGACCCCAATCCCGCCGCTTTTAACCCCAAAATAAACCCCAAAAAACCCTCCAAAATCTCCCAAAAAAACTCCAAAGAAAACAAAATAAAAGCCAAAAAAAAATCTCCCAACCGCCCCCCAAAAACACCAAAATAAATCCCCAAAAAAACCCCCAAAAACAAACAAACAAAAAAAAAAACCAAAAAAAGCCCTCAAAAAAGCACAGGAAACCTCAGAAATTCCCATTTTTCTTTATTGTCCAGCGGTTCCTCGGGAAAACTTCGGCAGCGCCGCCAAAATGGGGAAAAAAGCGGAAAAATCGGGAATTTGGACGGAAAAAACGGGGAAATCGGAAATTTGGGGTAATAAAGGAAAAAATCGGGAATTTGGGGGGAATAAAGGAAATTAATTGGGAATTTGGAGGGAATAAAGGGAAAAAAATCGGGAATTTGTGGGGAATAGAGAAAAAATTCGGGAATATGGGTGGGGGAAAGTGGAAAATTGGGAATTTGGGGGGGGAATTCAATGTTTTTTTAAGCAGGACCCCAAATCTGGGCGGAGTTGCCCCAAAATGAAGATTTGAGATAAAATTTGGGATTTTCCCGGCGTCTTTCACCCCAAAAATCCGCATTTTTCGTTCCCAAGGGTTCCGCTCGTGATATTTTGATATTTTGGTTATTTTCCCCTTAATTTTGGACTTTTTCACTGGATTTTTTTGCCGATTTTTTCGGGTTTTTGGGATAAACTCGCGGAATTCGGGATTCCCGTTGGATTAAATGGGAATAAAATCCTTCCCGGGGTTTTTTTGCAGTTCTTTGGGGACAAATTTGGGGGGAAAAAGCAGAAAATTCTCATTTTTCCATCCATGCCTGGACCGCCCGGAATTCCCGCGCCCTTTCCCCAATAAAATTCGCATTTTCCACCCCAAATCCCCGGGATTAGGGCCGGAAATCCCCTGAAAATCAGATTTTTTATTGATTTCTTTACTTCTTTGTTTATTCCCCCTCAAAATTTAACGTTTATTGGCTTTTCCCCCCTCTTTCATCTCATTTTAAATGGGGAAAAAAAATCCCCTTTTTCCTCTTTTTTTTTATTATTTTCTCCCTGTCTCTTTTCCTTCTTTTTCTCCCATTTTTATTAAAAAAAAAAAAAATAAAATTTCTGCCCTGGGCTCCTCGGGAAAACCCCAAAATTCGTCGATTTTACCCCCAAAAAATCACATTTTATTCCATGTATCACCGCTTTATCCCATCCCACTGAAATCCCGGGGGGTTTCGGCACGAATTTCCCTAGAATAATTCGAATTTTGGGTAAATATCTGCAAAATAGCTTTTTTTTTCCCCCTTTCACCCCCTCCGCGGGTTTAATTCGGATTTTTTTAGGTTTTTGAGGCACTCCCGGGGTGAAAATCAGGGGATAATTGGGATTTTGGGGGGAAATCAGAATTTTCCCCATTTTTTGGTGCCGGCGCTGCTGTTGCAGCTCGGGCTGGGGGCGAGGAGGGAAACAAAGGGCACAAAAAAACCCTCAAAAAATAGTAAAAAATCCCCAAAAATAGAAAAAAATCCAAAAAAGAGGAAAAAAAATACAATTAAAGAGGGAAAAAAATCCCCCAAAAAAGAAAAGAGAGAAAAAAAAAAAAAAAAAAAAGAAAAAAGAAAATAAAGAAAGGCAAAAAATGCCCGAAAACATCGAACAAAAAAACCCCAAAAATTGGAATTTTCCCATTGTCCGTCCCTGGGGTGCGGCCGCGCTCCGGGAGAGACATTTGGGGCAAAATTTGGGGCAAAATTTGGGGCAAAATTTGGGGCAAAATTCCCCAGACTCCCGTCCCGGCCGAGCCTTGTCGCGATCCTTTCGTTTTTGGGGAATTTCGGAATTTTTCCCTTTTTTTTTGGGATCTTAATTTGATTTTTAAATTAATTTTAATTCAATTTTCCGGATTTTGGGATGATATCAGCTCCGGCGAAGAAGGGAGGGAAATAAGGAGAATTTGGGGAGAATTTCTGGGAATTTTTTCCCCCATTTTTCCCCTGAATTTTCCTTATTTAACCCAAATCTTTCCCCGCTTTTCTCCGCAGCCAAAAATCTGCTTAAAATCCGCTTAAAATCCCAATTTTCCCATTCCCTCCCCCCTCCCGCCGCCCCCAAAGGTCCCACCCCCACCAAAAAAAATCTCTATTTTTTTTTAGGATCGGATTTTTCCCTTTTTTTTTTTTTTTTTTTTTTTTGAGGGAAAAATCCCATTTTTCCTCCCCCACCCGTTTTTTTTCCTCTCTTACCGAGCGAATTTCGCCGATTTCGGGTTTTTTAACCTGAATTGGGATTTTCCTGCTGGTTTTTCATCCCCCCGGCGGCGAAAACGGGGGAAAAAGTGGGGAAAAAAGGGAAAAAAGGGAAAAGGGGGGGAAATGGGGGAAATGGAGGAAAAAAAGGATTTGAAGCCTCGTGGAGGGGGAAAAAGAGGGGAAAAAATCAGAATTTGGAGGGAAAAATCAGAAATTAGAGGGAAAATCTTCCCTAAAATCGACCTGGCGGATTCGGGGGTGCAAATGGGGAGGTGGAAAAGGGATTTTAGTTAAAATAAAGGGGGAAAATGGGGGAAAAGTGGGAAAAAAGAGGAAAAAAAGGGAAAAGGAGCGGGCGCAGCTCCGGCCGAGCTTAACTTGACCTTCACTTTGCCCGCCCACCCCGCGGCTCCTCCCGCGGAAATCCCGGGAAAAGGCGGCGGAAAAGGGCCAAAAATCGGCAAAAATCCCATTTTAACCAGCGGGGTTTAAATAAACCCCGAGAGCCGCGGGCGGGCCCGGCCCCGACCCCAAAATGCCTCAAAATCGCCCCAAAATCGCCTCCGAATCGGGAGTTTCACCCCTTTTTTTATGGGTTGAGCGGGAGGGGGAAGGGAATTTATGGGATAATTGGAATTTGGGTTTTTTTCCGGCCGTTTTTTCCCTTTCCCGCATTTCCCCCCAAAATCCGCTCGGATCCCACAGAAAGCAGCGAGGTTTGCCCCAAATTCCTCATTTATCTTTTTTTTCCCCCAAAAAAAATCCTCCCTAAAACCCATTTTCCCCTTAAAAAAACCCACAACTACAACAAAGCCTCGCTGGGAAAAATCGGATTTTTTCCTCCTTTTAGGCACAGAAAAAAAACCCCAAAACGCTGATTTTAGGGCGGCGGAGGTTTGGTTGGATTTTGGGGTCGGGACGGGCGGATTTGGGGCGGAAAAAGGGGAAAAGGGGATTTTTTAGGGGCGCGGAGATCCGGGTTTGGGGCGGGGCAGAGGTTTCGTCTCTGCGGCGCCCCACAAAGAGAATCTCGGGGCCATAAAAATCCCAAAGGGACAGAAATCCCAAAAAATCGGGGTCGGGATGGGCCGGGAAAAGCGGAATTTGGGTTGGGTGTTGTGGGGTTTTGGGGTTTGGGGTTTTGGGGTTTTGGGGTTTTGGGATTTGGGGTTTTGGGGTTTTGGGGTTTTGGGGTTTGGGTTTTGGGGTTTGGGATTTGGGGTTTTGGGGGTTTGGAGGTTTGGGAATTTGGGGTTGGGGGTTTTGGGGTTAAGGTTTTGGGGTTTGTGGTTTTGGGGTTGAGGTTTTGGGGTTTGGGATTTTGGGGATTTGGGGGTGGGATTTGGGGGTTGAGAATTTTGGGGTTCAGGATTGGGGATTTGGGGGTTTGGGATTTGGGAATTTGGGGGTTGGGGTTTGAGGTTTGGGATTTGGGGGTTTGGGATTGGGGATTTGGGGGATTTGGGGGTTTTGGGGGATTTGGGGGTTGGGTTTGGGAATTTGGGAATTTGGGGTTTGGGGATTGGAGATTTGGGGTTTAGGGTTTGGGTATTGGAGAATTTGGGGATTTGGGGTTTGGAATTTGGGGGATTTGGGGTTTTGGGGTTTGGAATTTGGGGGTTTGGGGTTTGAGAATTTGGGGATTTGGGGTTTGGGGTCCCAAAAACGGCTCCAAGGCCCCTGAGGACCCCAAAAGGCCCCGAACCCTTCATGGGGGGAAATGGGGAGAAAAAGGGGAAAAAAGGGAAAAAGAGGGAATAAAAAAGTGGGAGAAAAGGGGAAGGGGAATAAAAAAGGGAAAAATTATTTCTGGTTTTCCTCTTTTATTTTGGGTTTTCCCGCGGCCGCGCCTTCATCCATCTCCCCTCAACGAGACTCCTTCATTCCTTCATTAATTAATTAATCCCCGCTAATTAAAACCCCGCCGGGGCCCCTCGCGGCCCAGCCAGCCAAAAAAAAAAAAAAAAAAAAAAAAAAAAAACGATTTTCCCCTAATTTTTTCCCCGATTTTTCCTCATTTCCGCCGCTCCTCCATGCGGGTTTCCCGCTGGAATTGATTGTCCGAAAATTAAAATTATTCCCAATTTTTGGGGAGGTTTCAAGTCTGGACAAAAGGATCCCAAATTCCCAAAACGAGCCCTTCGTTATAGGTTGTTCCCAAAAAATCCAAATTCCAGCTTTTTATCTCCCAAAAATTCAAAATTCCAGCTTTTTATCTCCCAGAATTTTTGTTTTCCGGGCATTTCCCCCACTTTTTCCCTCAATACTTTGAATTTCTCAGCACATTTCACTTTGGTACCTTTTTGATTCTTGTCGCCCTCAAAAAGTAAAAAAAAAAAAAACCGCCAATGATTTGATTTTTTCTTTCTTTTTTTATGAATTTCACGCGCGATTTTTCATTTTGATCACGAATAATAATAATAATAATAATAATGAAAATAAGTAATAAATTTGCAATAAATTAATAATAGAAATAGAAGTAGAAAATAAAAGTATGGAACTAAAATAAATATAATATAATATAATATAAATATAAAAATAAAAAGAAAACTACAAAAGAAAAAATAAAATAAAATAAAATAAAATAAAATAAAATAAAATAAAATAAAATAAAATAAAATAAAATAAAATAAAATAAAATAAAATAAAATAAAATAAAATAAAATAAACAATAAGAAATGAGCACGGCGCGGCTTTGGGCTGAGTTTCTTTATTCTCCTCAGAAATGACATCAGCACATTCATTAATTAGTCCACTCATTAATTACTTCCCCGTTAATTACAGCCAGCAGCCGAACCTTTGTACAGACCTTGCATAGAGGGAGCCCCGCGGCCGCGGCTTTCCCGCCAATTACCGCGCTAATTACCGCGCTAATTACCGCGGGAATTCATTAATTCGTTACCGCGGGAATTCCTCCGTTATTGCCGCGGGCAGCGCAGCCGGGATCGGCCACAAATTCCCATTTTCGGGCATTTTCGGGCATTTTTGGGGCATTTTTTGCGGAGGGAAGGGTCGAGAATAATTTCATTTTTATTTTTTCCAATTTATTACCTTTTTTTTCATTTCATTTTCTTTCCATATTCATATTTCCATTTTATTCTCATTTTCTTTCAGTTGATTCCCATTTTTTCCATTTTATTTCCATTTTTCCATTTCATTCTCATTTCCCATTCAATTTCCATTTTTTTTAAATTTCATTTTCTTCTCATTTCCATTTCATTCCCATTTCCGTTCCATTTAAAAATTTTATTCCAATTTCCTTTAATTTTTTTTCACTTTATTCTCATTTCAGTCTTACTTTTCCCTTCCATTTTCATTTTCTTTCCCATTTTCCATTAAATTCTCACTTTATTCTCCATTTATTTCCGTTTTATTCCATTTTATTTGGATTTCCCAGAAGGCCGCGGCTCCATTTTGGATTTTTGGGGTAAATCCCACAAAATTATGAAGTCTTATCCTCCTGCCCCCCCGCCAGGAGGGGTTTTGGACCCAAAATTCACCAAAATTTGGGGTTTTCGATGATTTCCTCACCCCAGGACGCGAAACGGCCCCAAAATCTCCTCAGGGAACACCCGAAACCCCAAAATTCCCCACAAAAAATTGAATTTTCCCATTGCACGTAGCGGGGCTGGAGCGAAACTGCCCAAAAATTGGATTTTGAGGCGTTTTGGGGATTTATTGCACAGCCCCGAGGTGGCGCGGGGAGGGAGAGGGGGAAAAGAGGGAAAATGGGAAAAAAAGGTGAAAAAAGGGGAAAAAATGGGGGGAAATGGGGAAAATGGGGGGAGGGAAATGGTGAAAAAATTGAAAAATTGGAAAAGGGGGATCCTGACCCCAAAATTGGGGTTTTGGGCTTTATTTTTTTATTCCTGGCCAAAAAGACTCGGGAAGGGATAAAAATGGGAATAATTGGGGTGGGAATGGGAAAAATAGAAATGAAGGGGAAGGGGTGGGAAAGGGGACAAAATAAGAAGGAAAATTGGGGAAAAAAGGGGGGAAAGGAGGAAAATAAGGATGATGAAGGGGAAAAAAGGAGACGGAAAATGGGAAATGGGAAAAATGGGAAAAAAGAAGGAGAAAAATATTTTTTAAAAAGGGGAAAATGGGGGGAAAAAAGAAAAAAATGGGTGAGAAAAGGAGAAAAGGAGAAGGAGACGCCCGGGATGGTGCGAGGAGGAAAAAGGGCGCAGGAAAAGCGGGAAAAGCTCCTTCCAGCCGCAGTTTTTTGGGATTTTCCCGGTTTTTTTTTTTTCGGGATTCGCCCATAAAAGCGGCGCGGCCGTGACCGTGAACGCGGGGACGGCGGCGCGTGGGAAAATCCCGATTTTCCGTGGAATTAGCCCCAAAATCCGCCTACCCCGCCGAAAAATCCCATTTTCCCCGAAAATTTCTCCATTTCCCCCGAAATCGCAGGAGAAGCTCCTTCCCTACATCCCGAAAATCCCAAAAGTGCCTCGAGCGCGAAATTCAATCGGGAATCATCGAAACCGAGGAGAAAAATTGGGAAAATCACATTCCTGGTCCCTGAAAAGGCCCCAAATCGGGATTTTTCAGAGGAAAAAAAACCCTAATTTTTACCAAAACCCGTGGGTTTGGTGCGGGTGCGCGGCTGCCTCGGATTTCCTGACAATGAAAGGAATTTTCTCTCATTTTGGGGGATTTTAATCGGTTTGGAGGGAGAAAAAAGCGCCCGGGAATGTTCCGAGTTCTGGCAGGATTTGGGGATTAACTCCCGGAAAATGGGATTTGATTTTCCTGCCCAATTTCCGGCGTTTTCACCCCAAAACCGCATCCCTGCCACGGGAAAAAAAAAAAAAAAAAAAAAAAAAAAAAAATTGGGAAGAGGGAAGACGGAATTTTGGGACATTTCAAATAAACGCTGGAAAATCGGGGAGAGAGGAAGGGGAAAATCTCCAAAAATAGGAAAAAATTACTTTTTTTCTGCCCTGACCAGAGCCGATTCCAGCGAGAAATCCCATTTCCAGACGGGCTTTGTCTCGATTTTCCTCAAATCCCTCAATTCCACCCCCAAAAATTCCCATTTTCCACCCAAATTACGGATTATTTAGAGCACCACCTCGATTTTCAACAATTTCCCCCCAAATCCCGCATTCCATGCCCAAAAATTCCCATTTTCTACTCAAATTACAGATCCTTTCGGCACCACCTCGATTTTCCCCCTGAAATTCTGAATTCCAACTGAAAAAATTCCCATTTTCCACCCAAATCATCGATAATTTAGGATTCCACCTCGATTTTCCCTGCAAATCCCTTTATTCCACCCCCAGAAATTCATACTTTCTACCCAAATTACAGATAATTTAGGGCGCCACCTCGATTTCCCCCCACACATACGAAATTCCGAATTTCCGCTGCTTTTTCCCCGCGCTGGGCCCCGAATCCCGGGACGGATTTTGGGGGAAATTCGGGAATTCCCGCGGGCTCCTACCTGAGCTCCCCTTCCTCCTCCTCCTCCTCCTCCTCCTCCTCCGCCGCCTCCGGGAATTTTTCCTTCCCACCGCCGGAATATTCCCGTTATTTACAACAATTTCTGCTTTTCCGCCGCTCGCCTTTCCCCTATTTTTAATTTTTTTTTTTCCTTTTTTTCCTTAATTCTCCTTATCCCGACCTCACCGGGCGGGACGGCGTTTAGAGTCTCCGGGGCGGGAATATTTCATATTTTTTCCTCCTTTTCCCTTTAATTTTTTCGCCGTTTCCGCCGATTTTTGCGCCCCGATTTCGCCCGAAATCGCGATTTTTTTTAGATTTTTTTTGTTTAGAAGAAGGAGAGCGCCTGCTCCCGGAGGAGGAGTCTTTTCTTTTTCATGCGGCGGTTCTGGAACCAGATCTTCACCTGCTGGTCGCTGAGGTTCAGGCGGTCCGAGAGCTCCCGGCGCCGCTGGCGGGTGATGAACTCGTTCACCAGGAATTCCCCCTCCAGCTCCGCCAGCTGCAGCTTCGAGTACGGTTTGCGCTTCTTCCGCGACCTCGTGTGCATCGGGTACCACGGGGCGCCTGCCAAAAACCGCCCTTATCGCCCCAAAAATCCCCTTTTCCCCTTAAAGCGCCCCGCGATGCCCTTTCCCCTTTTTTCCGCTAAAAAAACCTCCCCGAAATGCCCCTTTTTCCATAAAATACTCCCCGAAATGCCCTTTTCCGCTTTTATCTCCTAAAATAAACCTCCACGAAATGCCTTTTCCTCATTTTTTCCCTAAAAAACCTCCCCTAAATGCCCCTTTTTCCATAAAATACCCCCCGAAATGCCCTTTTCTGCTTTTATCTCCTAAAATAAACCTCCACGAAATGCATTTTTCTCATTTTTTTCCCTAAAAAACCTTCCCGAAATGCCTTTTTCTCTTTCACGCCTTAAAAAAAGCAGCCTCAGAATGCCCTTTTATCATTTTTCCATAAAAAAAACTCCCCGAAATGCCTCTTTCTAATTTTTCCCTAAAAAAAACTCCCCGAAATGCCTTTTTCTCTTTTACCCCCTAAAAAAGCATCCTCAAAATGCCCTTATCTCATTTTTCCCTAAAAAAAACCTTCCCGAGATGCCCTTTTCTCTTTTATCCCCTGAAAAATCATCCCCAAAATGCCTTTTTCTCCTTTTTCACCCAAAAAGCATCCTCAAAATGCCCTTTTTCCCTATTGTCCCCATAAAAAACTCCCCCAAATGTCCTTTTCCCCTTTTTCCTAAAAAAAAACTCCTCGAAATGCCTTTTCGTCCTTTTCCCCCCCAAAAAAAAGCATCCTCGAACAGCCCCTTTTCCCTTTTTCCCCTAAAATAACCTCCCCAAAATGTCAATTTTCCTTTTTTCTCTCCCAAAAAATCGTCCCCAAAACGTCTTTTACCATTTTTTCCCCTAAAAACCTCACCCCAAAAATCCAATTTCCCTTTTTCCCCCAAACCCCTTTCCCCGTGACCTCGCAGTCCCCAAAGCTTTGGGCCCGCGGGGAATTTTGGGATTCTCCCCCAAAAAAAATTGGGGAAAAAAACCCCAAAATCCGGGCCTGACCCCCGATCCCAGCTCTGAACGGCGCGGGTTTGGATTTTTGGGATTTTTTAAAGGATTTCTCATTTTTTCCCCCATTTTCCCACACCCCTCCCGTGACCCCAAACCCGCCCCGGGTTGGTTTTTTTGGGGGGATTTCCCAATTTCCCCCATTTTCCCATCCCCGTGACCCCAACACCGCTTCCCGGGGTTGTTTTTTTTAATTATTATTATTATTTTCCCGTTTTTCCCATTTTTCCGCCCCCGCGGCCGCGCGTCCCCGCTGCCGCCGCCGCTTCCCGGGTTTTTTATGGGATATTTACGTGTTTATGGCCTTTTCTCTTAAAAGCGGCGGCACCCCATAAAACATTCGGGATTTCGCTGCTACCCCTAGCGGCCCGGCCCCACATCGGCGCCCGGGGAACCCCGAATTTCCCCAAAAACACCCCAAAATAACCCCAAAATCCCCAAGCCAGGGTTCAGGGTGGCCCCAACCCCGCGGGACCCCAAATTCCCCCCGGAAAACTCACCCAGAACCCCTCCAGAACACCCCAAAAACAAAAGAAAACCCAAAAATCTCCTTTCTTGCTGCTGCTGAGGTTGAGGAGTGACACCAACCCCGCTGAACCCCAAATTTCCCCAAAAACCCCAAAATCACGGTTTTTTTAGGACCTTTTCGCTGCTGCCGGGGTTCAGGGGTGACAGCAGCCCCAGCGAACCCCAAATCCTCTGGGAAAACCCTTCCAAAACATCCCAAACCCTATAAAATACCCCCAAACCCTCCCAAAACATCCCAAACTCTATTAAATATCCCAAAACCCTTCCAAAAACATCCCAAACCTTATAAAATACCCCAAACCCCTAAAATACCCCATAACACTTCCAAAACGCCCCCAAACCCCTCCAAAACAAACAAAAAATCCACTCCAAAATCCCCCCAAAAAAACCCTCCAAAAACCCAAAAAATACGCTCCAAAAACCCCAAAACCATTCCAAAACACCCCAAAAACCTCCCAAAAACCCCAAAACCCCTCCAAAAACCCCAAACCTCCTTTTTCAGACCCTGACCAGCGCTATCGGGGTTCAGGGGTGCCACCAACCCCGCCGAGCCCCAAATTCCTGGGGAAAACCCTTTCAATCCCTAAAAACCCCCAAAAACCCAAATCCCCCCTTTTTTAGGACCTGCTCCGTGTGTGCGGGGGCGACACCGACCCCACAAAACCCCAAATTCCGCGGGGAAATCTTTCCAAACGCCACCAAAAAACACATCCAAGCCCCAAAAAACCCTTCAAAACACACACACACAAAAAAAAAACCCAAAAAGAACCCCCCAAAAACCCCAAAAAATCCCATTTTCAGACTTGACCACCACTGCCAAGGTTCAGGGGTGACCCCAACCCCGCCGCGTCCCCTTTATTCCCAGCGACGCGCCCTAAAAAATTCCTTCCAAAACCCCAAAACTCCTCTACCCCCAAAACCACCCAAAAAAAAAAACCCAAAAAACCCCATTTCCAGTCCCTACCCCGCCCGGGCTCCGTGCTCTTCACCCCCAGGGAAAACCCTTCCAACACACCCCAAAAAATCCTCAAAAACTCCTAAAAAAACCCCAAAAAATCCCAAATCCCCCAAATCCCATTCCCGGGGTCTCACCTGGGCGAGAGGGGCGACACCAACCCCGGCGAACCCCAAATTCCGGGGAAAACCCTTCCAAAATCCCTTCAATACCCATCACAAACCCCACAAACCCCAAAACCACCCCAAAAAAACCCAAAACCACCCCAAAAACCCCAAAACCACCCCAAAAACCCCAAAACCACAAAAAAAAACCCAAAACCACCCCAAAAACCCCAAAACCACCCCAAAAACCCCAAAACCACCCCAAAACCCCATTCTCGTACCCCCGCCCCCCCCGTTCAGGGCCGACCCTCTGCGTTCCCTTTTTCACAGGGAAATCCTTCCAGCACCCACCCAAAAAATCCCCTCTAAACCCCCTAAAAAAACCCCAAAAACCTCTCAAAAGCCCCAAATCCACCCCAAAATCCATCCCCGCTCTCAGCACCGCTCCCCGCCCTCAGGGGTGACCCCAACCCTGCCACGTTCCCCTCATTCCCAGGGGAAAACCTTTCCCAAATCCCACTAATACGCACCAAAAAACCCTTCTAAAACCCCATAACCCCCCCAAAAAAAAACCCAAAAAAGCCAAAACCCTCCAAAAACCCCAAAATCCATTTTCTCGCCGCCTCTCCCCGCGCTCAGGGGCGGCACCAGCCCCGCCGCGTCCCCTTCATTGCCGGGGAAAACCCTTCCCAAATCCCTCTAATTCCCGCCACAAATCCCTCTAAAACCGCCCAAATCCCACCCAAAAAACCCAAAAAACCCCAAAATCCATTGAAGGAGTTCCCTCGTCACCCGCGCCGCCGTTCAGGGGCGGCACCGGCCCCGCCAGACCCCCTCAATTCCCGGGAAAACCCTTCCACCGCCCACCAAGGAAACCTTCTAAAACCCCCAAAAACCCCAAAGAGACCCCAAAAAACACATAAACCCCCCAAAAAACCCATAAAACCAAAAATCCCCATTCCTATTCTCTCACCTCCTCCGCCGGCCGGGGGCGGCAGCGGCCCCGCCGCGTCCCCTTCCTTGCCGGGGAAAGCCCTTCCAGCACCCACCAAGAAAACCCTCTAAAACCCAAAAAAAAAGCCCAAAGAAACCCATAAAAACCCAAAAAACCCAAAAACCCTATAAAACCCCCAGATTTTTGGGGTTTTCTATTCTCTTTCCCCCTCCGCCGCCTTTCAGGGGCGACAGATCCCCTCAGTTCCCGGGGAAAACCCTTCCACCACCATCCACCAAGAAAACCTTCTAAAACCCCAAAAACACCCCAATAACGCCCATAAAACCCCACATAACCCAAAAAAACCCATAATACCCCCAAAATTTGTGGGTGTCCCATTCTCTTCCCCCTCCGCCGGCGTTCAGGGGCGACAGATCCCCTAATTCCCGCATAAAGCCCTTCCACCAGCCACCAAGAAAACCCTCTAACCCCCCCAAAAAACCTAAAAACCCCCGCAAAATCCCAAAAAAAACCCATAAAACACCCCAAAAAAAACCCATAAAACCCCAAATTCGGGGCGCCCCTCTCTCTTACCCCCTTCACCAGCGTTCAGGGGCGGCACCAGCCCCGCCAGATCCCCTGAATTCCCGAGGAAAGCCCTTCCACCATGCCCCAAGAAAACCCTCTAAACCCTCCCAAAAAATCCCTAAAAACCCCATAAAATCCAAAACACCCCCCAAAAAAAACCCAAAAACCCCATAAACCCCCCAAATTCGGGGTGCCCCTGTCTCTTACCCCCTCCACCAGCGTTTAGGGGCGGCACCAGCCCCGCCAGATCCCCCGAATTCCCGAGGAAAGCCTTTCCACCATCCACCTCTAAACCCCCGAAAAAATCCCTAAAAACCCCAAAAACCCCATAAACCCCCCAAAAACCCCCAAAAACCCCCCAAATTCGGGGTGCCCCCCTCTCTCACCCCCTCCGCCGGCGTTCAGGGGCGGCACCAGCCCCGCCAGATGCCCTGAATTCCCGAGGAAAGCCCTTCCACCATCCACCAAGAAAACCCCAGAGAACCCCCCCAAAACCCCCAAAAAAAACCCAAAAAACCCCCAAAAACCCCCAAATTCGGGGTGCCCCGCTCTCTCACCCCCTCCGCCGGCGTTCAGGGGCGACACGAGCCCCGCCTGATCCCCTGAATTCCCGACCATGCCCTGAATTCCTTCCACCATGCCCCAAGAAAACCCCAGAGAACCCCCCAAAAAACCCCAAAAAAACCCATAAAACCCCCAAAAACCCCCAAAACCCCCCAAATTCGGGGTGCCCCGCTCTCTCACCCCCTCCGCCGGCGTTCAGGGGCGACACGAGCCCCGGCGCGTCGCCTTTGCCGCCCTCGGTGAGCAGCGAGGAGCCCGAGTCCGACTCCAGGGACGGGCAGCTCTGCGCCTCCGCCGCGCCGCCCTCGGGCCCGGCGAACTCGAACTTGCCGAAGCCGCCGCCGAGGTTGCCCAAATTGCCCAAATTGCCCAAATTCCCGCCGAGGTTGCCCAGATTGCCGCCGAGGCTGCCCAGGCTGGCCCCGCCGCCCGCGGCGCCGCCGGCGGGGAGCGGCTCCAGCGGCAGCAGCGGCGCGTCGCGGGCGCCGTCCCGGCCCTTGTCGCCCTCCCGGTAGCAGCACTTGCCCTCCTCGCCGCGGGCGAGCTCGCAGGCGCGGCCGAAGCCCAGGTAGGGCTGCGCGTAGGGCCCGCAGGGCTCGGAGGGCGCCCAGGCGGGCAGCGAGCCGAAGTTGTCGCGCCGGGGGTAACCGGGCAGCGACGGCAGCGCCGGGAGCTGCGCGCCCGAGGCGCGGAAGTTGGGGAAGTAAAACGCGTCCCCCGTGTGGATGTTGAGCAGCGGCCCCACGAAGCCCGGGTTCAGCAGGTTGTGCTCGCCCATCCTTCCCCGGGGCCGCCCGCGGTAACCGGGGGGCTACCGGGGCGACCGCGAGAACCGGGGGAGGCGCGGGGACCGGGGGGGAACCGGGGGGACCGGGGGGGAAGCGGGGGGACCGGGGGGGAAGCGGGGGGACCGGGGAAGAATGGGGGAATCGGGCTAAGCAGGGGGATCTAGCTAAGCGGGGGGACCAGGGAAGAACCGGGGGACCGAGGGGGAAGCGGGGGACACCGGAGGGACCGGGGGAGAATCAACCGGGGGAGAACCGGGGGAAGCGGAGGAAGCAGGGAAGAGGAGGAAGCCGGGGAAGCGGGGGGCACCGGGGGGAAGCGGGGGGCACCGGGAGGACCGGGAGGAGTCGGGAGAAGCGGGGGGCACCGGGAGGACCGGGGGAAGCGGGGTTCAGCAGCTCCGGAGCGGGGAGAACCGGGGAGAACCGGGGAGAACCGGGGGGGGGGGGGGGAATCGAGGCAGAGCGGGGCGCAGCGGCCCCGGAGCGGGGGGAACCGGGGGGAACCGGGGGGAACCGGGGGGAGCCGGGGCAGAGCGGGGCGCAGCGGCCCCGGAGCGGCGGTTTTGGGGCTGTGGCGGCCGCTGCGGCGCGGCCCCGGCCATGGAGCGCCGTTAAAAGCTCTGCCCGCGCCCATCGGCCCCGGCGCCGCCGTCACGTGGGGCCCGGACGGCGCTGGGGGTCCCTCGGTGTCCCCTCCCCCCCCCCGGTGTCCCCTCCCCCCCCCCGGTGTCCCTCCCCCCCCTCGGTGTCCCCTCCCCGTCCCCTCCCCTCCGCAGCCCAGACAAAACAGCGCCGAGTTCCTCCCGTTCTCCTCCCTTTTTTTTCCCCTCATTTTTTCCTTCTTTTTTCCTCCTTTTCCCTGATTTTCCCCCTCCTTTCTTCCCCCCCTTTGCCTCCTTCCTTCGTCCCCTTTTCCCTCCTTTTCCCCGTCTTTTTCCTCCTTTTTATTCCCTTTTATTCCCCATTTTCCCCCCTTTTCCCTCATTTTATCCTCCCTTTTATCCTCCCCTTTTCCCTCCCTTCTCTCTCCCTTTTTCTCCTTTATTCCTCCCGTTTTCCTGCTTTTATGCTCCATTTCTCTTTTTCTTCCTTTTTTCCTTATTTTCCCTCCCTTCTTCCTCCTCTCCCCACCTTTTCCATCCCTTTGCCCTCCCTTTTCCCTTTTCCCTCCTTTTTCCCTTTTTCCTCCTCTTTTCCCTTTTTTCCTCCCTTTTTCCTCTTTTCCCCCCATTTCCCTTCCCCCCCCCCCCCCGCAGACAAAACCAATAATTAAAACCCCCAAATCCTTTGGAATTTAATTAATTTCCCGATGATTCTCAGCCACTCCAGCGCTGCCGAAACCCCCAAAATCCCATTTTTTATCCGTGAATATTCGGGGTTTTCACCCCCAAACCGCGCCTGGGGGGGAGGGGAGCGCGGCTGGCGCGGGCTCCGCTCATTAATTAATTAATTAATGACCTCCTTGATTAATAAAGCGCGGCAGCGTCGCCCCAGTAAATCCGCGTCAGATTTTGTGTCACATAAACGTGACGGGCTGGAGGAGCCGGGCGGGCTCGGGAGCCGCTCCCGACCTTTTTTTGGGATCCTTCTCCGCTTTCTAAAATAATTTTCAATCATTTTTTGCCTTTCAAAATATTTTTCTGGTCATTTCTCATCACATTTTCATCATTTTCTGTCGTTTCTCCCTCATTTTCTATCCATTGTGGGCCATTTTTAAATCATTGCTTTATCAAATTTTGTATTTCTTATTAATTTTTATCATTGTTTTATCATTTTACAATAATTCTTATAATTGTTTTATGACTTCTTATCATCTTTAGGCCATTTCATATAATTTTCGGTCTTTTTATATCATGACTTAAGACTTTGTAATTTTTTGCTCATTTTTACAATTGTTTTACCATTTTTTTGCCACCTTTAATAATTTTATTGCTATTTCATCCTTTCTTATAATTTTTGGGCCATTTGATATACTTTTTGGTATTTTTTGAGCATTATTTTATTGGTTTTTAGTAATTTTTTGACCGTTTTAACCATTATTTCACCATTTTTTGATCATTATTTCCATTTTTCTGCTCATTTTCGCGGCCTCAGTGGCTCCGGGGAGGATCCAGCCTCTTCCCGGCCTCTCCAGATTTTTTTTTTTTGGGAAAATCCATCGTTTTTATTGTTCCCTTTCCCTTCCTTTATCCCCCAACTCTTCAATTCTGATTTTCTCCCCAATTTTTTTCCCGGGAAACACCCCAAAATTCCCATTTTTCCCTCGCCCTGAAAGCGGCGCAGAGGGGATAGAATTCAATTTATTTTTATTTATTCCATTTATTTCTCCTTCCCGCCCTTCCCCTTCTCCCGAAGAAAACCGGGGAAAAAAATGATAATAAAAAAAAATCGATAGCGGCTCCGTCCAGCGTGAAATAAACTTTAAAAAAACCCCAAAAATAAATCCTGGGATGGGAAATAAACCCTGGAATGGGAAATAAATCCTGGCGGAGAAGCTCGGAGCGGAGCGCGGGACCTGCGGCGTTTTTGGGGCGGAATTTCCCTTTTTTGCCATTTTTAATCATTTTATTTTCCCCCTTTTCCCACTTTTATTTTGCTTTTTCTCTCCCCCCCCCGGCTGAAATTTCGCGTTTTCCTCCCCAAAATCCTTCCCGGGGAGGAGAAACCGCCCCAGTTCCATTTCCCTCCCTGGCTCCATTTCAGGCATTTCCCCCAAAATAAATTCCATTTTTTTTCCTCCTGGAGTCTCCAGAAAAAAAACAAACAAACACAAAACAACCCCAAAAACCCCAAAAAATAACAAACCACCCAAAAAACCCCAAATCACTCAGGTGCGGCTCCTCGGGCGCCTTTCCCTTGGAGGAAGGTGGAAAAACCCGAATTTCCGCTTTTTTCCAGCATTTTTCCAGCCTGGGAAGCTCCGCCCGCCCCTCGCGCACAAAACCCGAGCCAGAAAAATTCCATCACAACGCCAAAAAGTCCCTTTTTTTTGGTTTTTAAAAATTATTTTACCGGATTTTTTATTTTTTGGGGGGGATTTTTCTTTTATTTTCTTTTTTTCTTTTTTTTTTTTTTTTTTTTTTTTTCATATTTTTCACGGTCTTTTCCTTACTGTTGGGATTTTTTCCATTTTTAAATAATATTTTTCCCCTTTTTTGGGCGTTTTTTCAAGCCCTGCCAAGGAATTTTTCCCCCTCCAGGTACAAGGCGGGAATAAAAAGCTGCCGGATGATTTTTAAGAATTTCATCAAATCCCCGCCGAGCCGCCAGAATTGGCTTTGTTCGCTCCTTTTTTCCACTTTTTTGGGGAAAAAAATAAAAATTCTTCCCCTGCGCCCAAAAATTCCTGTCCCGGGGCTCCGTTCCCTGCTGGAAAAATGGAATTTCTGCCCCAAAATTCCGCTTTTAGGGGTTTTCCCCCCTCCTGATGATTGACAATTTTGCGGTCAAAAATTCAATTTAAAATCGCGTTTTTTGGGGAGGCGCTGCGGGGGGAGCGGGGGCGGCTCGGAGTGAGAAAAGCGATTTATTTGGGGATTTTTTTTGTGTTTTTTTTCCCTGTTTTCCCCTTTTTTTCCCCATTTTTTTCCCGGTTTTCCAGGCTGGGAACAGCCCCGGAATATCCCAAGCGTGGCCGGGAGCTCTCGGAGCGGATCCGAACCAGGAATAAAAAGCGAAATAAAACCAGAAATGGAAATAAAAACCAACATAAAACCCCCTCAGCGGCGCTCCCGCCTTTCCAGCGGGATTTTTTCCCATTAAAATCCCATTTTCCTGCTCAGGGAATGCTCGAAAAAATTACTTTAAAAACCCCCGGGACGACTTTCCTAACCAAAAAAAAAAAAAAGAAAAAAAGAAAAAGAAAAAAGTCCCAATTCCCACTTAAATCGCTTGGAAAAACCTCTCGGCTTTGGAATTGCATTTTTTAAAGTTAAAAAAAAAAAAAAAAAAGGAAGGAAAAAAAAAAAGAAAAGAAAGAAACAAACAAAAAAACCACCCAAAACCGGGTAAGAAAATAATTAAAAATTAAAGTAATAAATTTTAAAATAAATGAAAATAATAAGGTGAAAATAAATGGAGAAGAAATTGAAAATAAATTTGAAATAAGTTTAAAATACATTCAAAATAAATGGAGAATAAATAGAAAATAGATGGAAAATAAATGGAAAATAAATGGAAAATAAATGGAAATAGATGGAAAATAGATGGAAAATAGATGGAAATAGATGAAAAATAGATGGAAAATAAAAATAAAATTAAAATTAATTAAATATAAATTTTAAAGAAATTAATAACAAATATAAAATAAATTTAAAATAAATCAAAAATTCACTTTTCCCCACTGCGAAAACCCCGATTTCGGGGCAAATCCTCTTTGTAAAGACAATTTCTTTTGAGTTTGCCCCGATTTTTCGGGGGAAAGGCCGGAAATTCCCAAGGTGGTGGAAAAAAGCGGAATAATAACGAGCAGCGGCGGGAGGCGCAGTTCAAGGTCACTGTCCCGGGTCGGCGCCGGATGCAAATGAGGCCGCCCGCGCCAAAACATTCCCGATTTTCCGACAATTCCCGCCTTTTTCACCTTTTTCCGTTTTTTTTCCCTCTTGTCTTTTCCCCCTTCTCGTCCCAGCGCTGTAAAATCCCATTTTTGGGTTTTTTCCCCCTCGTAAAGTCAATTTTTTTTCCCCAGCGCTCGGCTCAGCTTTTATTGCCAGAAATTCGAATTAAACATGGGATAAGTGAATGGAAATATTCCCAATTTAGTGAATTAAAAATAGGATAAATGGATGGAAATGTCCCGAATTTCGCGAGTGGAAAATGGGATAAATGGATGGAAATATTCCCAGTTTAGTGAATTAAAAATAGGATAAGTGGATGGAAATGTCCCGAATTTCACGAGTGAAAAAATGGGATAAATGGATGGAAATGTCCCGAATGAAAAATGGGATAAATGAACGGAAATATTCCCAGTTTAGTGAATTAAAAATAGGATAAATGGATGGAAATGTCCCGAATTAAAGATGGGATAAATGAACGGAAATATTCCCAGTTTAGTGAATTAAAAATAGGATAAATGAATGGAAATGTCCCGAATCTCGGGAATTAAAAATGGAATAATTAAATCAAAATATCTCGAATTTCACGAATTAAAAATGGGATAAATGGATGGAAATAGCCCGAATTTTCCGGTTCAGGGAAGGACTCGACCCCACTTGGAGTTTTCTTCCCAAAAACCTGAAATTTAACCCTCCCCAGGCCAAAATAATCCGAATTTTCCTGGCAGGGAGAAAACTTTGGGAGGGAAAAAGGGAATGGAAAGGGATTTGGGTTGGAAAAACAAATCCCAGGTTAAAAAATCGAGGATTTGGGGAAGAAATGGAGAGGTTCGGGCAAATGGCACAGAAATGGGATGGAGCCCTAAAATAAAATAAAATAAAATAAAATAAAATAAAATAAAATAAAATAAAATAAAATAAAATAAAATTTCACAGAATATCGGGACATGGGATTGAACCCGAAAAAGAAAATAAAAGAAAATTCCATGGGAAAAAAAAGGGAATTTTCTGCGAGCGGATCCAGTTCCAGTCCCAAAGGGGGAAACTCCTGGAAAATTCTTTTTTTTCCCAATTTTTCCTCATTTTTTCCCAAATTTCCCTCCTTTTTTGGGAGCGGAGAATCCCCGGACGGGAAATCCCCAAACCCGGCAGGGTCGGGTTTGACTCCAGCGCCGCTTTTGGGGCAGAATTTGGGTTTTTTTTCCCCCCCGGAATTCCTAAAAAAACCCAAAACCTGGAAAATCCCGCGGGGGTTCCCGAGTCACGACTGGAGGAGCCCAGAAAAGCGAATTTAGCCCCAAAAAAAGCGAATTTATCCCCACAAAAAAGAGAATTTATCCCGAATTTTCTCTGAAACAAGGAAGAAAAAAGGGAATTTCTGGAAGCGGACCCGAGCCGCCAATTCTGGGCTGCAATTCCCAAATATCCAGAAAAAAAATTTTAATTTTTTCCCCACTTTGAGGCGGAGCAGCCACGGAGGGAAAATAAAAAAAACGCAGGAGACGCCTCGGGAAAAATTCCTTGGCAAAGCCTCTGAAAGTCCCAAAAATAATAAAAAATCCAAATTTTTTTCCTTTTTACTTCCTTTTTTTTCCCCCCTGTTTATTTTATTTTTTCCCCTTTTAATATATTTTTAAATTTTACCCTTTATAGAATTTATTCAATTTTTTTTCCTTTTTATTCCCCCCCCTTTTTTTTTTTTTTGGTCTTTCAAGGTCAAGTTTTTGCGGGATTGGGAAAACGGGAGCGGCACTCACCGGACGCTGAGAGGAGAGAAATTCCCGATCCTGGGTGGGATTTGAGCCTTAAAAAATGGGGTTTTTGGGAAAAAAAATAAACTGGGGAATGTCGGGTTGGGACAGGGATACGTAAGGGGAAAAAAGGAAAAAAAAAAAGGGAAAATAGGAAAAAATAAAAGGGAGAAGAAAGGAAAAATAAAAGGAAAAAAATAAAGGGAAAATTGGGAAAAGAAAAGGGAAAATCAAGGGAAAATAAAAAGGAAAATGGGAAAAATAGGAACGAGAAAGGAAATAAATAGAAAAGAGAAAAAATGAAAGGGAAATGTTTGATAAAGGAAAGAAACAATAGGAAAAAGAAAAAGTAAGAGATAAAAGAAAGGAAGTAAAATAGAAAAAATAGGAGAAATGGAGGTAAATAGGAATGGAAATAATGGGAAAGGGAAAGGAAAAACAGGGGAAAGGAATAATAGGAAAAATAAAGGAAATAAATAGGGAGAAAATGAAAAAATTGGGAAGAGAGAAGAAAAATAGAAGAAAAAATGGGGGGGGAAAAAATAAGGAGGAAAAGGAAAATAAGATGGAAAAAAAGGGGAAAATAGGGGAAAATGAGAAAATGGGGGGAAGGAGAAATAGGGTGGAAAAAAGGGAAAATGGGGAGAAACAGGGAAAATAGGGCGAAAAAGGAAAAAAATAGGGGGGGAAAAGGGAAAAATAGGGGGTGAAAAAAAGGAAAATAGCGGGGAAAAGGAAAAATGGGGTGGAAAGGGGGAAAAGGGGGGAAAGGGAAAACAGGTGGGAAAAGGGGAAAATAGAGGGGGGAAGGGAAAATGGGGGGGAAAGGTAAAAATAGGGGGGAAGGGGAAATAGGGGAAAAGGGGAAAATATCAGGGGAAACAAAAAAAATGGGGGGGGAAGAGAAAAAATCTGGGGGGAAAATAGCGAGGAAAAGGGAAAAATAGGAGGAAAAAAAAGGAAAATGGGGGGGAGGGAAAATAGGAGGAAAAAAGGGAAAATGGGGGAAAAAAGGGAAAATAGCAGAAAAAAAGAAAAAATGGGGGGGAAGAGAAAAAATGGGGGGGAAAATAGTGGGAAAAAGGGAAAATGGGGAGGAAAAAAAGGGAAAATGGGGAGGGGGAAAGGGGAAAATAGGAGGAAAAAAGGGAAAATGGGGGGAAAAATAGAAAATAGGGGGAAAAAAGAGGGAATGGGAGGGAAAAGGGAACAAAGAGCGGCAGCCGCGGTCGGCGGGAGCGGAGCGGGACAAAGGCCGCGGGGCCGGAACGGGAACGGGAATTTCCTGACGGGTTTGGCCAAACCCGGGACAAACCCGGGACAAACCTGACCTAAACCCGGCCTAAACCCGACTTAAACCCGACCTAAACCCGGCCTAAACCCGACCTAAACCCGACCTAAGCCCGATTTACACCCGGCCTAAACCCGGGACCCCCCCGCGCTGATGTCAAGGTCAAGGGTAACCCCGTGACGTCACCGCCAGTGACGTCACCCCGACAGAATTTGGGGCGGAAAATTCGGGCTCGGCCGGGGCCGGGCTCGGACCCCACGCGGGATCGGGAGGGGGAAAACTACCCCAAAATTCCGTTTTTCTGCCGGTTTAATTGAGTTTGGCTAATTTCTGTTCATTTTCATTCATTTCAATTAATTTCCATCCATTTTCCATCCATTTAAATAATTTAAAATTAATTTTAATTAATTTCAAGTCATTTCAATCCATTTTCCATCCGTTGAAATTGTTCTAAATTAATTTTCATTCATTTCAATTCATTTCGATCCATTTTCCATCCACTGAAATTCATTTAAATTATTTCAAACTAATTTTCATTCAATTAATTTAAATCCATTTTCAATCTTTTGAAATTAATTTAAATTAACTTTCATTAATTTCATTTCTATTAATTTCAATCCATTCTAATCCATTTCAATTAATTCTATTTCATTTTAAGTTATTTGCATTCATTTTCCCCTCTTCCTTCCAGGCGCTGTCGTGACCCTGAAAATTCCAATTTTTGGTGGTTTTTTTCCCCCTCCTGAATTTCATTTTTTTCCCAAACTTTAGCTCGGCCCAGATCAGGATTTTCATCCCCAAAATCCGCGGCTCTTCCAGAAATGCAAATTAGAAATTAAAAATATCAATTAAGAAATGAAAAGATCAATTAAAATCTCCTGTCTGGGATAATTCCCTCCTTGGGAGAGGATTGAAATGGAAATTTCCAAGAGTTGGGGTCAGAAATCCGATTTTTCCGCTTTTTTTTCTGGGCAAAAAATGAAGGAAAAAACCCAAAAAAAATTCCCAAAACGGCAGCGGGAGGAAGGATTGGTTAAAAAAACACCCAAAAAAAGGAAATCAATGGATGAATTTAGGGATTATTTTGATTTTTCCCACCCAAAATTCGCTTTTTTCCAATTTGGATTAAAGGGAGGAGGAAGAATCCGTGGATTTGGGAGGGATAAAAAGGGAAATTTGGGATTTTTGGGGATCTGGAAAAGCTGAATCCCAAAATTCTGTGAGGATCCAGCTCCGAATTCTGGGAGAATCCCAAATTTCTGTGGTTCCCGGAGCGCTGGAGGGGAAAAATTCAAATATTTTGGGGAATCCGCCTGGAATTCTGTGGCTATTCCTGATTTTCCACCAAAATCCAAAAAAAAGCCGCCCGGAGGAGGAAAAATTAAAAGGAATTGCTCGTGTTTGCTCCTTTTTGGGTTTTCCCCCATTTTTGGAGTCTCGAGGATGAAATTTTGGCCAAAAGAAGGAAAAGGAGACACAGGAGGAGGAATCGACCTGAAAATGACCAAAAAATGAACCCAAAGTGGTTCAAAATGAACCCAAAATGGCCAAAAATTTAAACTGGAACTGATAAAAAATGAACCCAAAACCGACCGAAAATTTAATCCAGATTGACCAAAAATTGACCCAAATTTGATGAAAAATGAAGCCCGAAGTGACCAAAATGAAGCAAAAACTTAGAAAAATTAACCCAAAAGTGACCAAAAAACGAATTCAGAAGTGACAAAAATTGAAATCAGATTTCAATTCCCCCCATTTTTCATTGATTTGATATTAATTAATATAAAAATGAATAATTTAATTAATTAATTTATCTTTTTTTGCCACAAACGGGGAAATTCCGCCCGTATTTGGGATTTGGGCACTGCCAGAGCTGCTGCTGGAAATTCCTTATTTTTTCCGGGGTGAATTTGGGAATTTTTTCCCCAGGAATTCCTGCACAAAATTGGGATTTTTCTGGGCAGAGCAGCTCCAGAAATGAAGCAAAATCTGAAAAATTCGGGATCCAAATCGCAGAAATTAAAAAAAAAAAAAATCCGGCAGGAAAAACCCCAGAATCCCAAAAGGACCTTGGGAGGGATTTTGGGGTTATTTGGGGATTATTGGGGTTTTATTTTGGAATTATTGAGATTTATTTTGGATTTTTGCTGTTATTTTGGGGTTTATTTGGGGATTTCGGGGTTTATTGGGGATTTCGGGGTTTATTGGGGATTTTGGGTGCAGATTCTTCCAAACGCCCTAAATGGGATTTTCCTCCATTTTATATGGAAATATTGGGGATTTCTCCTCCCTGTACTGACAAATCTCAGTATATTTATTTTTTTTATCATCTATTTCTATGAATTAATAAATTTCTCCCCCTTTTCTATAAAAGTCTCTCTTTATCCCAAATATTTCTATAAAATACTGATGGAAATTTTTATTTAGGGCGGGATTAAAAGGAAAAACCCCCAAAAATAAAACCCCCAAATCCCGAATTATTGAAATCCCGGCCGTCCCTCACCCCAAATCTGACTATTGAGAGCCACAAAATCCAGAAAAAATTGAAATATCCACCCCGAAATCCTTAAAAAAAGGGAAAATTCGGGGTGATATCCATGCACCTGGAAGGAATATAGAAACAAATATTAAATCTGTATTAAATAGATATTAAATCTGTATTAAATTGAATATTTTGCCACCCTCACAAGCGTTTTCGCAGCCTTTAAAATTCCCATTCCCCCCCTTTCCATCCCGATTTTCCCCTCGATTTTTGCCGCATTCCGGGCAAATTGAAGCCCGAAAAAATCGGAATTTTAAAGTAATTTTTGGCCCCTTTTTCCCTCCACTCGGGCGGGTTTAAGGAGGGAAAAATAAAGAGAGAGAGAAAAAATTCCAATAAAATTTAAATGGAGTAAGAATGAAATGGAATAAAAACACAATCAATAAAAACATTAAATAAATTCATATTAAAGATGATTAAATCAAAAAGATATGAAATGAAAATGCTGCTGAACACAAATCCATTGAATTAAAATCGGTTAATTAAATTCAATTAAATGGAAAAATCTTACCTAGAAAGCGACTCAATAAAAACGGCGATAAAAACAGACCAAATAAAAATAGACCGGACAAAACTAGACCAAACAAAAATAGACCAAACAAAAATAGACCGGACAAAGATTCAATAAATAAAAAATGAATAAAATCTCCTCAATGAAAATGAAATAAAGAAAAATTAAACGCAATTAAAATCCCATTTTAAAGATCTCCCTCGCATTTATTTTCTGTCCTTCCCGCCCTTCAATTTTCCCTTTTTTCCCCTTTTCTCCTGCTGTTTTTTTTTTCCTTTCTCCTGCTGTTTTCCCCCGATTTTCCCAGTTTTTTCCCCATTTTTCCTGTTTTTCCCCCGGTTTTTTCCCCATTTTTCCCCCTTTTTCCCCATTTTCCCTGGAATTCCGGCGGGGGGGCTGAAAAAGGTGCACAAAGAGAATTTTTTTTGTTGTCCTCCAGGCAGGAGCGGGGCGGGAAAAAAGCGATTTATTTCCAGGGACGGGAACAGGGCGGACACCGCGAGCCGAGACCGGGAGCGCCTCCCCAAAACCCCAAATCCGGCCAAAAATACCCCAAAACCCGCCCGGGGGGAGCCCCGAAAGCCCCGGAATCCCGGGCAGGAAATTCCGCTTTTCCCCGCGGGAGAGAATCCCCAAAATTGCCCCGAAATTGCCAAAAAATGTCCCGAAATTGCCAAGAAATGTCCCGAAATTCCCAATAAATGTTCAGAAATTCCCAAAAAATGCCCCGAAATTCCCCAAAAATGCTCCGAAATTCCCCAAATCCCGTCGCGGCCCCGATCCCGACCCCCGCAGGGAATTTCTGGCCCCATTCCCGATTTTTCCAACCTTAAATTTCGGAGCCGGGGCAATTATTATTAATTTTTTTTTCCCAATTTCCCCCCGCCCTGGGATAACAGAAAAAAGGAAAATCGGGAATTTCCACCTCCGGCCGCGCTCCCAGCCCCAAATTCCGAATTTTCCCCAAATCCCGGGATTTTCTGGCAGGGAATTCCCAGGGGAAACCTCAAACCGCGCTGCGATTTCGGCGCTCCGGGCTCGGAATTTTCCTTTTTTTGGAGATTTCTCCTCAAATCAGCAGCGCTGTCGGCTCGGGGATAAATCTGGAATTTTTTACTCTGCTGCCTCCGGGATTTTTGATTTTTTCAGGATTTTCGTCGCTCCAAAGTCCCGCCGGCACGAGGGTAAAAATGGAATTTTTCTTTTTTGCTTTTGAGGGTTTTTTTTTGCTTTTTTCCGTGATTTTCACCACACCAAAGTCCCGCCGGCACGAGGATAAATATTGAATTTTTTACACTTTTTCTTTTGCTTTTTTTCCGGGATTTTCTCCACCCCAAAGTCCCGCCGGCACGAGGATAAATATTGAATTTTTCATTTTAATTTTTTTTATACTTTTCCTTGATTTTGGTCACCTCAAAGTCCTGCCAGCACAAAGATAAATATTGGATTTTTCAGTCTGTTTTTTTTTTTAATTTTTTGGCCACTCCAAAATCCTGCCGGCACGAGGATAAATCTTGAATTTTTCACGCTTTTTTTCCCTTTTTCGGTGATTTTGGCCACACCAAAGTCCCACCGGCACAAGGATAAATATCGAATTTTTACACTTCCAGTTTAGGGAATTTTTTTTGCTTTTTTCAGGGATTTTCTCCTCCCCAAAGTCCTGCCGGCATGAGGATAAACACCGAAACACCGATTTTTTTTTTTCCCTTTGGTCCTTGATTTTATTAAATTTTATTTTATTTTTTTCCACAATTTTTTTTGTGGGTTTTTTTTTGGGTTTTTTTGTGGGTTCTCTCCACTCCGAAGTCCCACCAGCATGAGGACAAATACCGTTTGATTTTCCACTTATTTTTTTGTTTTTTCGTGGATTTTGGCCAACCAAAAGTCCCGCCGGCACGAGGCTGAACACCGAATTTTCCACGATTTTTTGGGTTGTTTTGTTTTGTTTTGTTCTGTTTTTTTGCCACTCCAAAGTCCCGCTGGCACCAGGATAAACATTTAATTTTCCACTGCTTTTTTTTTTTTTTTTTTCCTGCTTTTTTGGCCACTCCAAAGTCCCGGTGGCATGAGGATAAAGATCGAATTTTCCACTTTATTTTTTTGTTTTTTTCGTGGATTTTGGCCAGCCCAAAGTCCCTCCAGCACAACGATAAACACCGAATTTTCCACAATTTTTTTGTTTGCTTTTTTGGCCACTCCAAAGTCCCGGCGGCACCAGGATAAACATTTCATTTTCCACTACTTTTTTTTCTTTTTTCGTGGATTTTGGCCGCCCCAAAGTCCCGGCAGCACAACAAAAAACACCGAATTTTTCACAATTTTTGTTTTTGGCTTTTTGGTCACTCCAAAGTCCCGGCGGCACAAGGATAAACACCGAATTTTCCACTTCTTTTTTTGTTTTTTTCGTGGATTTTGGCAGCCCCACAGTCCCGCCAGCACAACGCTAAACACCGAATTTTCCACAATTTTTGTTTTTGGCCACTCCAAAGTCCCGGTGGCACGAGGATAAACATGGGATTTTCCACAATTTTTTTGTTTGCTTTTTTGGCCACTTCAAAGTCCCGGTGGCACGAGGATAAACACCAAATTTTCCACAATTAATTTTTTTTCTTTTTTGGCCACTCCAAAGTCCTGGTGGCACGAGGATAAACATGGAATTTTCCACTAATTTTTTTTGTTCTTTCGTGGATTTTGGCCGCCCCACAGTCCCGCCAGCACAACGCTAAACACCGAATTTTCCACAATTTTTGTTTTTTTATGTTTTGTTTTTGTTTTTTTTTGTTTTGCGGGCTCGGGGCCGCTCAGGTGGCGTGCAGGTGGCCCGGCTTGGCCTTGGAGACGCCCTTCTTCTCCTTGACGCGGCGGTTCTGGAACCAGATGGTGACCTGGCGCTCGGACAGGCTGGTGGCCGCCGAGATGCGGCGCCGCTTCTCCTTGGTGATGAAGCGGCTGGCGGCGAACTCGCGCTCCAGCTCCTTCAGCTGCGGCTTGGTGTAGGGCACGCGCTTCTTGCGGCCGCGCCGGAACGGGCTGGGCTCGGCCTGCAGCGGCACCACGTCTGGGGCAAGGAGAAATGGGGGAAAAATGGTAAAAATTGGGCAAAAATGGGAATTAAGGGGTTAATGAAGGGGTTAATGAAGGGGTTAAATAGATCTGGTGTAGGGCACGTGCTTGTTGTGGCCCCAGCAGAACAGGCTGGGCTCGGCCTGCAGCGGCACCACGTCTGCAGCGGGAGAAATGGGGGGAAAATGGTGAAAAATGGGTTAAAATGGGGTTAAAATGGGAATTACGGGGTTAATGAAGGGGTTAATGAAAGGGTTAAATAGATATGGGATAAGGAACGCGCTTCTTGCGGCCGCGCCGGAACGGGCTGGGCTCGGCCTGCAGCGGCACCACGTCTGGGATGGGAGAAAAATGGTAAAAAATGGGTAAAAATGGGGTTAGAAATGGTTAAACATGGGAATTATGGGGTTAATGAAGGGGTTAATGAAAGGGTTAAATAGATATGGGATAAGGAATATGCTTCCTGGGGCCACAGCGCAATGGGTTGGGCTCGGCCTGCAGCGGCACCACGTCTGGGATGGGAGAAATGGGGGAAAAATGGTAAAAAATGGGCAAAAATGGGGTTAAAAATGGTTAAAAATGGGAATTATGGGGTTAATGAAAGGGTTAAATAAATCTGGTGTAGGGCACGCGCTTGTTGTGGGACGCAGCGGAACGGGCTGGGCTCGGCCTGCAGCAGCACCACGTCTGGGATGGGAGAAATGGGGGGAAAATGGTAAAAATTGGTAAAAAATGGGGTTAAAATGGGAATTAAGGGGTTAATGAAGGGGTTAATGAAAGGGTTAAATAGATATGGGATAAGGAACGCGCTTCTTGCGGCCGCGCCGGAACGGGCTGGGCTCGGCCTGCAGCGGCACCACGTCTGGGATGGGAGAAATGGGGGAAAAATGGTAAAAAATGGGTAAAAATGGGGTTAAAATGGGAATTATGGGGTTAATGAAAGGGTTAAATAGATCTGGTGTAGGGCACGCGCTTGTTGTGGCCCCAGCAGAACGGGCTGGGCTCGGCCTGCAGCGGCACCACGTTTGGAACCGGGAGAAATGGGGGAAAAATGGTAAAAAATGGGAGAAAATGGGGTTAGAAATGGGTGAAAATGTGTGAAAATGGGAATGAAAGGGTTAATAATGGGGCTAAAGGGGTTAAAGGGTTTTGGGGTGGGAACGCGCTTTTTGTGGCCCCAGCAGAACGGGCTGGGCTCGGCCTGCAGTGGCACCACATCTGCAGCAGGGAGAAATGGGGGAAATTTGGGTAAATTTGGGTAAAAAATGGGTTAAAAATGTGTAAAAATGGGAATTGAGGGGTTAATGATGGGGTTAAAGGGTTTTGGGGTGGGAACGCGCTTTTTGCGGCCCCAGCAGAACGGGCCGGGCTCGGCCTTCAGTGGCACCACATCTGCAGTGGGGAGGAATGGGGAGAAATTGGGAGAAATGGGTAAAAATGGGTTCAAAATGGCGTCATAATGGTTAAAATGGGGATTGAGGGGTTAATAAGTGAGTTAAAGGGGTTAAAGGGGTTAAAGGGTTTTGGGGTGGGAACGCGCTTTTTGTGGCCCCAGCAGAACGGGGGCTCGGCCTGCAGTGGCATCATGTCTGGAATGGGGAGAAATGGTGGGAAAACGGGTAAAAATTAGTATAAATGGGTAAAAATGGGTAAAAATGGGTCTAAACAGTTAAAATTGGGAATTATGGGGTTAATCGTGGGGTTAAATAGATTTGGGGTAAACGCGCAGCAGAACGGGCTGGGCTCGGCCTGCAGCGGCACCACGTCTGCGGCAGGAGAAATGGGGAGAAATGGGGAGAAATAGGTAAAAATGGGGTTAGAAATGGGTAAAAATGGGAATGAAGGGGTTAAAGGGTTTTGGGGTAAGGATCCTGCTTTTTGAGGCAGAACAGAACGAGCTGGGCTCGGCCTGCAGCAGCACCACGTCTGGAACAGGGAAATGGGGTTAGAAATGGGGAAATCGGGGAAAAAATGGGGTTAGAAATGGTTAAAAATGGGCCAAAATTGGAATTATGGAGATAAAGGGGTTAAGGAGCAAAGAGGTGGAGTAGAAATGGGTAAAAAAATGGAATTATGGCTATAAAGGGTTAAGAGTAGAGATCGGTGAGGTGAAAATGGGGAAAACGGGGTTAGAATGGGGGAAATGGGTGAAAATGGGATCGGAATGGGGGAATTTGGGGGAAATGGGGTTAGGATGGGGGAAATGGGTAAAAATGGGGTTAGACATAGGGGAAATTGGTAAAATTGGGTTGGAATGGGGAAATATGGGGGAAATGGGGTTAGAATGGGGGAAATAGGTAAAAATGGGGTTGGAATGGGGAAATATGGGGAAAATGGGGGTAGAATTGGGGAAATTAGTAAAAATGGGGTTAGAAAGGATAAAAATGGGTAGAGATGGGGTTGGAATTGGGGGAAATGGGTAAAAATGGAGTTGGAATTGGGGGAAATGGGTAAAAAGGGGAATAATGGGGATAAATTGAGTTAAGAGACGCACGGTGAATGGAAACGGGTAAAAATGGGTAAAAATGGGAATAATGTGAATAAATTGGGTTAAGAGAAGAGAGGTGAAATGGAAATGGGTGAAAAATCGGGATGTGGGGAAATGAAATGAGAGAAAAGGGGAATTGCACTCGGTGGGTTGAGGGAGGATTTCGGGGAGGAAGAGGAAAAATGGGGGGAAAAAGGGGTAAAAGAGGGGCAGAAAATAGGGGGAAAGGGGCGGGGGAAAGGGAAAATAAACAAATGGAAACGAGGGCGGAAAGGGGAAGAAGGAGAGGGGGAAATGGGGGGAATGGGGAAAAAGCGGGGGGAAAGTGGGGGGAAAGCTGGGAAAAGGGGGAGAAGGGGAAAAAAAGGGGAAGAAAAAAGTGGGAAAGGGGGAAAAGGAGGAAAAGGCGGCCAGAGGAGGGATAATGGCTGATAAAATTGCGGATAATGGGAATGAAAACACACCAGGGATAATTCCCTGTTTTCCTTGGCCGCGGATGAAGGAGCAGCGCCCGCCCGCACAGCCGCCTCAAACCCCACTTTTCTTTTTTTTGGGCAATATTTGGAGTTTTCCTCTTTTCCCTCCTTCCTTTTTCTCCTCCCATCCCCTTTTCCTTTTCCCACAGCGGAAAATCGGGGATGAGCAGCCCCAAAACCCCGCCCGGAGCGGACACAGGAGCCCCCGAACCCCAAAAATCCCCTCGGAGCGGGCAAAACACCCCAAATTTTCCCCTCCCCAGCAGCTTTTTGGGGGCGCTGGGGAAGGGGAAACGCTCCGGGATGGGGGAACGGGAGCGGGGGGGATTTGGGGACACCCCCACCCGCTTCTGGCGCTGCCGGGAGGGGAATTTTGGGGACCCCCGCGGGGTTTTGGGGGAGCCGAGCCCCGACATCCGCAGGAAGATGGAGGCGAGCGCTGCTCGGAGCGCGGCCCTAATTACGGCCCAGGCGTTAATTGGGGAGGTTCTGGGGGGGCAGCGGCTCCTTTTTGGGGTCACCAAGCGGAGCGGGTCCCCCAAAAAACAAAACCAAAAACCCCAGGCGCAGCCGGCGCCGCGCGGCCGAATTCGCCTTCCTCCAAAGCCCCGAAAAAGCCGATTTTTGGGGTTTTGGTGGCCACGAAGGGGAGATAAAGGGATGCGCCCCCACCCCCGAATTTCGCCACCCCCTCGTTGGCCCCAGAGGGATTTGGGGTTTTCGGAGCGGGGATTTGGTGGTTCCCGGGCTGCTCCAGAGGGGGAATTTTGGGGCCTTTTCCCTTTTTGGCTGTTCCAGCCCTGCGCCTCCTTCCCCCGCTGTCCCCCGAACAGCCCCGGCTGTCACTTGACACCTCTGGCGTTAATTGCGCTAATTGGGAGCTGATTGAGCGCCCATTCCCCGCCGGCCGCAGCCCACCGAGCGCTCCGGGCTTCGTTTTTAGCGGCATTTGCATTTTCCCCCTTTTTTTGGAGCTCTCCGCCCGCGGGGGAGCGGCGGGCGGGGAGGGAGAAGGAAGGGCAGAATTCGGGAATAATTGGGAATTTGGGAGATTGGATTGGGCCGGGGTTGGATCGGGAGAAAGGGCAGAATTCGGGAATTTGGGAGATTGGATTGGGCCGGGCTTGGATCGGGAGAAAGGGCAGAATTCGGGAATTTGGGAGATCGGATTGGGCCGGGGTTGGATCGGGAGAAAGGGCAGAATTCTGGAATTACCGCGGGGTTTTGGGGCCGGGATTGCTCCAGGAAAAAGAGCAGAATCAGGGAATTAGCGCGGGTTGTGGGGCCGGGATTGGCTGCCAAGGAAGGGCAGAATTATGGAATTAACTCCGGGTTCGGGGCTGGGATTGACTCAGGAGAAAGGGCAGAATTATGGAATTAACTCCCAGTTTGGGGGCCGGAATTGGCTCCCAAGGAAGGGCAGAATTATGGAATTAAGTCCGGGTTCGGGGGCTGGGATTGACTCAGGAGAAAGGGCAGAATTAAGGAATTAACTCCGGGTTCGGGGGCTGGGATTGACTCAGGAGAAAGGGCAGAATTATGGAATTAACTCCGGGTTCGGGGGCAGTCACTGACTCAGGAGAAAGGGCAGAATTATGGAATTAACTCCGAGTTTGGGGGCCGGAATTGGCTCCTAAGGAAGGGCAGAATTAAGGAATTAAGTCCGGGTTCGGGGCCGGGATTGGCTCCCGGGGAAGGGCAGAATTATGGAATTAACTCCGGGTTTGGGGCCGGCTTGCCTCGCCCCGCCGAGCGTGCCCGTGCACATTGCCCGCTCCGAGCATTCCTGAGCCGCTTCCCTCTAATTACCGCGCCGAGCCCGCGCGGGCACATGGAATACACGGAACGGGCGGAATTGGTGGGAAACGCGGAATCCGCCCGGATATGTGCGCCACGGGGAGCAAACACGGCCGGATACACGGAATAAACGCGCTCGGATGTGTGGGAGAAATGCCCCTGATGTAGGGAATATAGGGGAGAAATGCGCTCTGATATAGGGGACAAATGCACTCGGATATATGGGATAAATACACCCTGATATGTGGGATATATGGGATGAATATGCCCTGATAGGTGGGACAAATGCACCTGGATATGTGGAATAAATGCACCCTGATATGTGGGATATATGGGATAAATACACCTTGATATGTCGGATAAATGCACTCGGATATACGGGATAAATACCCCCTGATATGTGAGATATATGGGATAAATACACCCTGATATATGGAATAAATAAACCTTGATATATATAAAATATATGGGATAAATATACCCTGATATGTGGAATATATAAACCCTGATATATGGGATACATGGAATTAATATACCCGGATATATAGAATAAATATACCTGGAAATCTGGGATATATGGAATAAATATACCCTGATAGATGGAATAAATGTATCCGGATATATGGGATAAATATACCCTGATATATGGAATATATGGAAGAACAATACCCGGATATGTAGAATAAATAAACCCTGATATAGGGAATATATGGAATAAATATACCTGGCTATCTGGGATATATGGAATAAATCTATCTGGATATATGGGATACATGGAATTAATACACCTGGATACCTGGAATTAATATAATATTGATATGGCTGGCTATATGGAATAGATGGAATTATACATGGAATATATCCGGATCTATGGAATAAATATACCCATAAATATATGGAATATATGGGATATATCCCGAGTGTGTGGGATAAGCATATGTGGATATATGGGATGCACAGAATATATATGGGATGGATGGGATAAATATATCGGGATATATGGAATATATGGGATATATCCGGATAGATGGGGTCGATCTGGGTATGTGGGATGGATGGGATAAATACATCCGGATATATGGAAAATGCTGAATATATGGAATATATCCTGACAGATGGGATATACGGCATATATGGGATAGATGGGATACACGGAATATATAGGACAGATGGGATAGATATATCGGGATAGGTGGAATAGATCCAGATATATGGGATCGATGGGATAAATCCGGATAGATGGGATAGATGGAATATCTGGGAGAGATGGAATATATGGGATAGAGGGGATAAACATATCGGGATATATGGAATACATCCGGATAGATGGGATCGATGGGATAAATCCGGATAGATGGAATATATGGGAGAGATGGAATATATGGAATATATGGGATAAATATATCCCGTATAGATATATGGAATACATCCGGATATATGGGATAGATGGAATATATGGAATATATGGGATAAATATATCCCGTATAGATATATGGAATACATCCGGATATATGGGATAGATGGAATATATGGAATATATGGGATAAATATATCCCGTATAGATATATGGAATATATCTGGATAGATGGAATAAATCCGGATATATGGGACAGACGGGATAAATACATTGGGATATATGGAATACACCCGGATATATGGGATAGATGGAATATATGGAATATATGGGATAAATATGTCCCATATAGATATATGGAATACATGCGGATAGGTGGGATAAATCCGGATATATGGAATAGACGGGATAAATACATCGGGATATATGGAATACACCCGGATATATGGGATGGATGGGACACACGGGGTGGATGGGACACACGGGATGGGACGGATGGGACACACGGGATGGGACGGATGGGACACACGGGATGGGATGGGATGGATGGGACACACGGGATTTTGGGACCGCGGGCCGGCCGGGCTCCGTCCCCGCGGGCACCGCGCCCGTTGCCGTTCGCGGCGCCGCTCCCTACCTGGGAACGGCGACTTCCAGAGGTGCGCGGGCTGCGGCTGCTCCTTGGAGCAGTAAACCTGCCCGTCCCAGCCGTTGGCCAGCGCCCAGGGCTGGTAGCCTTCCATGGGAAGCAAAGCCTCGTGCCGCGGCTCCGGCACCGGCACCACCGACACGTCCAAGTAGCCCGGCACGGCCTGGTAGGAGCCGGGGAAGCCCGGGTAGAAGGAGAACTCCTTGGCCCGCGCCGGCAGCTCCTCGCCCGCCAGCGGCCCGCCGGCCTCGGCGAACTTGTCGGGCGGGTGGTAGCCGCAGGGCTTCTGCTGCAGGTTGACTCCGGCCAGGCGGCAGCCGTAGTAGCCCGGCGCGAAGGGGTACCCGCCGTAGCCCAGCGAGCCCGAGGGGCACTGCCGCGGCGGCTCCGCGCTCGCCAGCTCCGCGTACGCGGCTCCGTCCGCGGCGGCGGCGGCCGGGGCGGCCAGCCCGGCGTGCGGCAGCATCTCCCGGCAGTGGCCCAGGCTGTCCCGGCAGTGGCCCAGGCTGTCCCGGCAGTGGCCCAGGCTGTCCCGGCACTGGCCCAGGCTGTCCCGGCACTGGCCCAGGCTCTCCATGCGCGGCTTCTCCCGCGGGGCGTCCTCGCAGCGGCAGCCGAGCGCGTCGGGCCAGCGCGGGGGGAGCCCGAGCGGCGCCGTCATGTCATGCCGCGCTGCCGCCGCCTCCCGCCGCCCTTCCTCTGCCTCCTCCTCCCCTCGCCGCCGCCGCTGCTGCTGCTGCTGGCCCCGCCGCCGCCGGGCCCGCCGCTCCTCCCGCTCCGGTGCTGGCGGCGGGGGCAGCTCCGCGCCGCGCCCCGGGACCCCCCCGCCATCGCCGCGCCGAGCGCGCATGCGCCGCGCGCCCGCCGCCGCCGCTCCATTAAGAAATCCGCACAGGCCACGCCCCTTTTACTCCACCGCCGGACACGCCCCCCGCGGCACCGCGCGCTCTGATTGGCTCCCGCGCGCGCGAGGACACGCCCACTCACCCCCCCCGCCGCCGCCCCCCTCCCCTTCCCCCCCCCTCCCATTCCCGGTTTTCCCGGTGGGATAAAAATATAAAAACCCTCCCCCGCCTTCAGTCTTAATTATTTACAAGCATTTTTAATTGTTACAAACTATTTCTAATATTTTACTTGTTCAAAAATTAAAACAAAAAAATTTTAGAGCGGTTTTTTTTGTTTTTTGGGTTTTTGTTTGTTTTTTTTTCTTCCCCCCGTCTCCAGGTGCTCACCCCCTTCCCGAAAATCCATTTCAAAAAAATCAGGAAAAGTTCATCCCCAGTGCCCCCCGCCACCATTTCCCAGCCGGATTCCCGAGGAATTGCGTTTTCCCAAAAAAAATTGGGTTTTCCCAAAAAAACAAATCGAATTTTCCCCCATTCGGCCCCAAAATTTCCGGGGGTTCAACTGCAGGGATGAAGCGGGAGGGGGAAAATGGGAAAAATGTGGGTTTTTTTACAGTTATTTTCCTCAGCGTGCCCCTATTTCAGACCCCCTCCACTCTTCGTATGTCCCTAAAAACTCAAAAATTCCCGAAATTCCCCGAAATTCCCCCAAATTCCCCCCGATTCCACCGGTTTGGGGTCACCCCCTTCTCCTGCTCCCACCTCAGCTCATCCCAAGGGGAGAAAAAAGCTGGAAAAGGGAAAAAAACCCCTAAAAACCCCAAATTCCGGGAGAAAATCGGGAATTCGGGGAATGCCAAGTTCAAGGGGAAAGGGAAAATTCCCGGGTTTGGGAAAAAAGGGTGGGAAAGGCAGGGAAAAGGAGATGGGAATGGGGGAAAAGGGGAAAATGGGGAAAAAGGGGGAAAATGGGAATAAAATGGGATGGAACGGGTGAAAAAGGGATAAAAACGGGAGAAAATGGGGAAAAAACGTGAATAAAATGGGAAAAGAATGGAATGAAATGCGAAATAAAAATAGAATGAAATGGGGAAAATTGAATGGAATGGGGAAAAATGAATTAAATGGGGGAAAAAAAAAGGAATTAAATGTGAAAATCAAAGGAATTAAGTAGGAATTTTTAAAAGGAATTAAATGGGAAAAGCAGGCGTGGAGTGGAATAACAGGAACGGATAAAGGAGATTAAACCCGTCCCTAAATGAAACAAAAGCTCCCGAAAATCCCAAAAAAGCGCCGGGAAAAGGCGGAATTCTCCTCCTTTGTGCCCGCAGGAAAATTCCCAAATTAAAGCCAAACGCGGCCCTCCCCGCGCCCGCGGGGTTGGGTTGTTTTTTATTTCATTTTATTTTATTTTTTAATTTTTATGAAGTGCTGAACACGGGGCAGCACGTCCGGGACGGGACCCTAAAATCGCCGAGATTGATGGGAAAAATCTGGGATGGAGCGGGAAGGGCCGGGAGGCGGCGGCCGAAAATGGCCCCAAAAATTGGGATTAAAGCCCAGTTTGGGCGATTTGGGGCGGCGGCTCCGCTCCGAATTCCTGGGGAATTTCATGGAAAATTGGGGTTGGGAATTTCGGGGGTTCGGGGTTCGGGGAAGGGTGAAAAGAGCGAAAAAAGGGACAAAATGAAGGGGAAAAGGGAAAATAAAAAGGAGGGGAAAAGGGAGAAAAGGAAGGGAAAAGGGGAAAAAGCGGAGGAAAATGGGAGAAAAAGGAAGGAAAAAGGAAAAAAACTGAAGGAAAAATAGGGAAGGAGAGGAAAAGCGGGAAAAGAGGGAAAATCCCATTTTTTGGAGGTAAAGGAGGAGGAAAATCGCATTTGGGGCCGGAATTCCCGGGGGAGCTTCGCGAGCCGAACAAAGGAACCTTCGGGGAGGAAAAACGAGAATTCCCAAAAAAAATCGGCGCTCCCAGGAATTTTTGGGCTTTTCGGAGCCCCGAGAGGAGCTGCGGGCTGGGAGGGATCCCAAAAAAAAAAAAGAATTAAATTGGGAAAAGGAGACCCCGAAGCAAAAGGGAGAACGGGAGCGGAGGCCGGGAGGGAATTCCCGAACCTCGGCTGAAATTCCCGATTTTTGGGCAAATTCTGGGATCAATCCCCCAGCCCCGGAGCAATTCCGGGGAAATTCCCTTTTTTGCTCATCCCTCCTGGAAAAGATTTTTATTTTTAATGGATTTTCTTCTGCAGCAAGCGAGCAGGAAAAATCGGAATTTTCCTCTCCCGAATCCCGGTTTCCTTCCCTTTCCCCTTTTTTTCTGAAGGCAGATCCCAGAGAAAATTCACATTTTTAAATTCCTTTCCTCGTTTCTTATCCCATCCAGGAAAAAAAAAAAAAAATAAAAAAAAGGAGAAAAATCAGATTTATCTCCCGATCCACGGGGGAAATTCCCATTTTTCCTCGTGGTTCCCAGTTCTGTTCCCGCTTCTCCCAATATTTTCTCTCCGGCGCTTCACCCGTCGGGATTTAAGGAATTTTCCCATTTCCCCCCATTTATTTCAGGTGTTTAATCCCAGTTTTTCCTTTAAAAAAACCAAAAATTTCAGGTTTGAGCCCAATTTCCGCAGGTGGAGGCGGCCGCGGGCGGGATTTGAGGCTTTCCATAAATTCCCGTTGGGAAAAGCGGATTTGGCCGGGAGAAATCCCAGGAAAAACGGCCAAAAAAAGGGAATTTTCCCCAAAATCGCGGCCGAGGGCGAAGCCGTTTCCAGCCGGAATTCCCGTCCCGGGAAAAGGAATTTCCTGGGAAAAGGCGTTTTTGGGAAAAATGATCAAAAACGGCGGTGGGAGAACAAAGGGAAAAAGGGAATTTTCCCTGTCCATGGAACAATTCCCGGGAAATTCCCTGAATCCTTTTTCCTTTTTTTCCCCTCTTTGATTTTTGCCCTGAAATAAAGGGAAAAACCCCCAAAATTCCCTGATTTTCCCGAGGGGAAAATGGGAATTTCTGCCTCTTCCCGCCTCCCATGCCAGGAAAATCGCCGAAATCGGATTTTTTTCGGGAAGGAAAATCGGCTCCAGCGCCGGCGAATTCCCCCCAAATGGGAAAAAAAAAGGATTTTCCATCATTTCCACTTTTTTGGGAATGAGGGAGGGGAACAAAGGCGGGTTTGATTCTGGTTTTGGGGGAAATTCCAGCTCCGGGTTCTCCCCCGAATTCCCAATTTCGGGAATTTCCCGCTGAGCTTTCCCGGCCTTTGTCCCGAATATTGGGAGGGACAAAACCCCAAATAAAACCCCAAATTCTCCTTTTCCCCCATTTTTCCGGGACCGATTTGGAATTTTTCGGGATAAAAAAGCGGCTCCGGCCCCTCCGAGCCCAATTCGCTCCCGGCCTCGCTTCGGCCTCCGAAATTCCAGGGAAACCTGGAAAAGGAGAATAAATCCCATTTTTCCTGCTGCATCCCCAAAACCCACTCAAATCCCACTAAAAACCCAATTTCCCCCAATTTCTGCTTTTTCCTTATTTCCCCCTCCGGGTTCCCGCAGCCGCTTTGCCCCAGGTCCCCCCAAATCCCTTTTTTTTTTTGGCTTTTCCCGAATTTTTAGATTTGAATTCCCAGCCCAGTTCAGGGAGGGGCTGATCCCTAAATTTGGGGGATTTTTCGGGAGTTTTCCTTGGATTTTCCCGCATTTTTCTGCCTCTAAAGGTGGCAAACCCATGACAATAAATATATAAATATATAAATATATTTTATATTTTAATATATATATATTTATATATTTATATATTTACAGATATATTTATGCCAGAAATAAATACATTTATTCCACAAATACCAGGATTTTACTCAGATAAACTCAGAGTGAACGGAAACATGTAAATATAAATATAAATAGTATTTTATAAATGGGAATAAATAAAATTATCCACGGGAATAAATACATTAAAATAAAAGCATTCCTTTATAAACGAGAATTAGCAAACTCCTCTTTTCCAGCCCTGCACCTTTAATTCCCTTTTCCCCCGATTTTTTCCGCTCCTAAATCTGAAATTCGGGATCGGAACCTCGCAGGGACCTTTGCCAGAATTCCCAAAATCCCGCAAATCCTCTCCTGCCTCTCCTTCCTCTCCTTCCTCTTCCTCTTCTCCCACTGGCGCTGCTTCTGCAGCTGAAAAATGAATTTTTATTCCATTTTTATTCCCTTTTTATTCCCTTTTCCCTCCCCTTTTATCCCTTTTTTATTCCCATTTTAATTTTCTTTTTATTCCCTTTTTATTCCATTTTTTCCCCATTTCCCCCCAGTTTTATTCCCTTCCCCCCTTTTTTCCCTATTTTTCCCCATTTCCCCCCATTTTCCTCCTTCCCCCCCTTTATTCCCTTTCCCCTTCTCCTCCTTTTTATTCCTCTTTTATTTACCTCTTTCCCCCTTTTTATTCTTTTTTCCTCCTTTTTATTAAATATTTTTCCCTTTTTTATCCCCTTTTTTCCTTTTTTATTCCTTATTTTCCCCATATTTTCCCTTTCCCTCCTATTTTCCCCTTTTTATTCCCTTTCCCCCTTTTTTATTCCCTATTTTCCCTTTTTTCCCTATTTCTCCTTTTTATTCCCTATTTTCCCCTTCTTATTCCCTATTTCCCCCTTTATATTCTTTATTTTCCCTTTCTATTCCCTATATTCCCTTTTTATTCCCTTTTTCTCTTTTTATTCCCTTTTTTATTCAATTCCCTTCCTTTGTTCTCCTTTTAATTCCATTTTTCCCCTTTTAATTCAATTTCCCCCCTTTTAATTCAATTTTCCCCCTTTTAATTCAAATTTCCCCCCTTTTTATCCCATTTTTATTCCATTTTTTCCCGGTTTTCCCCCATTTTCCCCCCTTTTTCCCCTCCCCCGGCAGTTACAAAAATCTCCGCAGGATTTTTGCCCTTCCCGGGATTTTCCGGGAGTCGCAGACAAAGAAATTCCGGCGGCGCCTCCCGAGTCCAAGTTCAAATCCAAGGTGAGCGGGCGGGCGGAGCCGCGCCGGCCTCGGGTTCCCGCAAATTCTGATTATTTCTGCTTTAATTGGGTTTTTCTGCTTTAAATTTGGGCGCTTTTTTAAAATTAAATTGAATTTATTTCTGCTTAAAATTGGGGTCTTTTCTTCTTTAAATTGGGGGTTTTAAAAAAATTAAATTGAAATTATTTCTGCTTTACATTTGGGTTTATTATTAATTCAAATTGAATTTATTTCTGCTTTACATTGGGGCTTTTTTAAAATTTAAATTGAATCTAACTCTAATGTAAACTGAACTTATTTCTGGTTTAAATTGGATTTTTTTTTATTTTAAATTGAATTTAATTCTTATTTAAATTGAATTTATTCCGAGTTTAAATGGATTTTTTAAATATAAATAGAATTTATTTCTAAACTGATTTTATTTCTGATTGAAACTGAATTTATTTGTGAATTAAATGGGATTTATTCCCTGCTCGGAGCTCTGGATTCCCGCTGATTTTTTGGGATTTTGGGGATGGATCCACCCCGGGAGCGTTTTTTCCTCCCAGGCCGGCAGCCAAAAATTCCCTTTTTTCCCCCAAAACCGAACCCGGAGCGGAGCAGGAGAGGCCGAAATGTTCCAGGCGCTTTCTCCCAAAAAATCCCATTTTTTTTTCTCCCCTTGGTGCCCGAAGATTCCCGCCCGGGGCGGATTTTCCCAATTTATTCCCATTTTTAGAGGGAAAACGCCAAAAATTGGAATTTCCAGAGGGAGAGACCCGGAGTGATCCCGAATTGCCAAATTTGGGTTTTTTTTAATATTAAATAAATATAAATTATGAATGGGCAGCAAAATCTGAATTTCCAGGGAATTTTCCCACGGAATTTCCAAGGAAAACCGGGAATTTTTAGGCATTGGCAAGAAAATAAAGGATTTAAAATAACCCCCAACCAAACCTCAACGTTTATTAAAAAAAAAGAAAAAAAAGTTTTTAATCAAAATAAAAATCACAAATTTGTTCCCTGAGCTGGAATTTTTAAGGAATAAAATTCTGGGAATATTTCCACCTCGGCAAAGTGGCGAAAATTGGGAATTTGCCCCAAATCGGGGCCGTTTTGGAGGGGTTTTTATGGGAATAAATGGAATTTTCAGGCGGTTTTTGGGCTCTGCCCCACCTCAGGTGGGATTTTTATGGGTTTTGGGGGATTTATGGGGCTTTTTGGGGGTTTGGGGATTTTATGGGGATTTTTTTGGGTTTTGGGGGGTTTATGGGGTTTTTAGGGGGGATTTTTGTCCATGGGAATGTTCTGGGAACCAAAAAAAGGGGGAAAAGTGGGATTTGGGCAGGGATTTTGGGATCTGAGTGGGGATTTTGGGATCCGGGGAGGGAATTTGGGATCAGGGTGGGGATTTTGGGATCTGAGTGGGAATTTTGGGATCTGAGCGGGGATTTTGGGATCCGGGCAGGAATTTTGGGATCTGATTTTGGGATCTGATTTTGGGACAGGGTCACCCCCCAAGGGCCACTCCCGAAATTTCCCCGGAAAAGCCGCAAATGTCGGGAATTCCCCCCAGAACCGCGGGGGAGCGGAATGAGCTCATTAATTATTGTTTAATTACATAATTCTGTGTTATTCATAATTATCGATCCATAGGATGTGTGTTTATATTTACTGATTCGCGTTTATCGATTATATTCTGGAGTTCATTATAGAATTATTCATTATTATTAATTATTCCCGGGAATTAATGATCCCCGGGAATTAATTAATGATTCCCTGGGGGCCCGCGCGGGTTTTTGGGGTGGAATTCGGGAATTCTCCGCTCATTCCCGGATGAAAACTGCGGGAAAATCCGGGAATTGGAGGAAAATCCCGCCCAAAAATCTAATTTTACCCCTCAAAGCAGCAAAATTTGGGGCTGGAAAAGCGCCGGAATAAAACCGAGCAGGAATTCCGCGGATAAAAGAGATTTTTCCATGAAAAATAAAAGGGATTTTCCATGGAAAAACCTGGATTTTCCCTGGGTGTCCTCTGGCGTCTTTAATCCCTCCCGAAATGAATTCTTCCCGCAGATAATTCCGCCCTCAGATCCCGTTTTTCCCTCCCTTTCCGCGGGAAAAAGCGGCCAAAAATCCCGGGAAAAGCACATCCCGGATTTGAATTTGAATTCTTCCCCGGGGTTCGGAAAGGGAAAAAGGAAATTCCGCCTTTTCCCCGGGAAAAAAACATGGAAAAGCATCGGGAGGTGGGGAAAAAAACACCAAAAAATAGAAATTCCGCTGGAGAACCCTCGGAAAGCTCCGGAATTTTGGGTTTTCCGAAGGCGCCGATTTCACCCCAAATTCCTCCTTCCCTTCCTGCCCCTGGAATTCCTGAATTAAATTAATTCCAGGGATTTCCTTCCCGGCTCGGAGCAGGGACCGCTTATCTGGGAATAACCCAATTTATCTGGGAATAACCCGATTTATTTGGGGATAATCCGATTTATTTGGGCATAATCCAATTTATTTGGGCATAATCCAATTTATTTGAGAATAATCCAATTTATTTGTGGATAATCCAATTTATTTGGGAATAAACCAATTTATTTGTGGATAATCCAATTTATTTGGGAATAAACCAATTTATTTAGGGATCATCCAATTTATTTGGGGACAATCCGATTTATTTAGGGATCGTCCAATTTATCTAGGGAGAACTTAATTTTTTAGGGATATTTTCTCCAGGGATAATGATTTTAGGGATAATTTAATTTCTTTAGGGACGGTTTATTTGAGGATGGTTTATTTAGGGATGGTTTATTTAGGGATAATTTCTTTAGGGATAATTTATTCAGGGAAGGGAATTTTCCCTCCAGGCTTCATTTTGATTTTCCATTCCCATTCCCGGCGTTTCCCTCTCCTTTTCCCAGGCTTTAAAATCTCTCTTTTTTTTTTTTTTAATTATTTTTTGGGAAAAGCTGATCCCGGCTCCTCCCGGGGCTTTCCTAGGAGGGGAAAATCAGGATCAGAATTCAAAAAAGGTGGGAAAAATCGGGATAAAAGGGCAGGAAAGGTCCGGGAATGGGAAGAGTTTTCCAGGATAATTCCAGGGAACATTCCCGAGCCCCGAATTTTTCCTTTTTCCCGGAAAACTCCGCCTGTGGCTGCGCCGGGACCGTGCTGAGCCTTCGCTGCCTCCCTCCCCAATTCCCGAATTTCCCATCCCGGTTTTTCCATCCCGGTTTTCCATTCCCGGTTTTTCCAACCCGATTTTCCATTCCCGGTTTTCTCTTCCCAGTTTTTCCCTCTTCCCTCCCCACCTGTAGAAATTTTAGGAGGAAGAGAAAATCCCAGGAAAATCCCCAATTCCTCTCTGCAATCTCCGCTCTCGGGGATTTTTGGAGTTTTTTTCCTGTTTCCCGGTCCTTGGAATTTTTGGAACTCCACAATTCCGTTTGATCCAGGTGTGGCTTTTCCCGGGATTTTCCAAAATCCCATCCCCTGCTCCCATTCCCATTCCCATTCCCATTCCCATTCCCATTCCCATTCCCATTCCCATTCCCATTCCCATGGTGATTTTGGGGTTAACGCATTCCCAGGGGACAATTTTGGGATAAATATTCCCTTTTCCCATTTCCCTTTCCCTTTTTCCTTTTCCCATTTTTTCCCCTTTTTTCCCTTTCCCATTTTTTCCCTTTCCCGTTTTTCCCTTTCCCCTCTCCAATCCCACCCAGGACCCTCCGAGGCCGATTCCCTTTTCCTGTGGGAATTCCAAACTGGGAATTCCAAACTCGGTAATTCCAGACTTGGGAATCCCAAACTCAGAATTCCAGACTCAGAAATTCTGGGAATGGGCCGTGGGAGCAGGAAAAGGACCTGCAGGACCCGGATCAATCCCCCATTCCCAAATTTCCCCCTCTGGGAAATCCCAAAGTTTCCTGCAGGGAAAATTCCCGTTCCTGCTGTTCCAGGGCTGGGCTTGGGATTTGGGGTGGGTTTGGGATGGATTTGGGATTTGGGATGGGGTTGGGATAGGGTTGGGATGGATTTGGGATAGGGTTGGGATTTGGGATGGGTTTGGAGTTTGGAATGGGTTTGGGAAGGATTTGGGATTTGGGATGGCTTTGGGATAGGGTTGGGATGGGTTTGGGATGAATTTGGAATGGGGTTGGAATTGGTTTGGAATGGGTTTGGGATTTGGGATGGGGTTTGGGATGGATTTGGGATTTGGGATGGGTTTGGAATTGGTTTGGGATGGGTTTGGGATGGGTTTGGAGTTTGGGATGGGGTTGGGATTTGGGATGGGTTTGGGATGGGTTTGGGATGGGGTTGGGATTTGGGATGGATTTGGGATTTGGGATGGGTTTGGGATGGGTTTGGAATTGGTTTGGGATGGATTTGGGATTTGGGACGGGTTTGGGATGGATTTGGGACGGCTTTGGGATCCGTCCCTCATTCCCAACGTTCCCAGAACCGGTCCGGCCGCTCCCGGGATTTGGGCCACGCTCGGCTTCGGGATTCCCGGAGCCGCCCGCAGCGTCGGCAGCGCCGGAATTCCGGGGCGATGAATCCGGGAATTCTCCTCCTCATCCTCCTCATCCACACTCAGCTCAGCCTGGGGCCGGGAGAGGGAGGGAAAATGGGAATTGTGGGCAAAAAACGGGAATTGTGGGCAAAAAATGGGATTTGTGGGCAAAAAATGGGATTTGTGGGCAAAAAACGGGAGTTGTGGGCAAAAAATGGGATTTGTGGGCAAAAAATGGGAATATTGGGTGGGAATTGGGATTCCTGGGTGGGAATTTGGGGTTCCTGGGTGGGAATTTGGGATTTCTGGATGGGATTTGGGGTTCCCAGGTGGAATTTGGGATTCCTGGATGGGAATTTGGGGTTCCTGGGTGGGAATTTGGGATTTCTGGGTGGGATTTGGGATTCTTGGGTGGGAATTTGGGATTTCTGGGTGGAATTTGGGGTTCCTGGATGGGATTTGGGGTTCCTGGTTGGAATTTGGGGTTCCTGGGTGGGAATTTGGGGTTCCCAGGTGGGATTTGGGATTCCCGGGTGGGATTTGGGGTTCCCGGGTGGGATTTGGGGTTCCTGGGAGCTCCAGCAGCCCGGCTGATCCCGAAGTTTTGTGCGGTGCCGCCCCGGCCCCGTGACTCACCGGGATCGGCCCTTCCCCGCTCCCTCTTTTCCCGCTGCCAAATCCCGGGATCGCCCCGAAGGCTCCGGCTGATCCCAAAAACCTGCCCAGATTCCCGGGAATTCCGGAGCCACCGGGGCCCTGACGCCTTTTCCAGGGATTTTTCCCTCTCCCTGCCGATCCCAGGCCCCGGAGCCGCCGAGGGCCCGGAGACCTCGGAGCTTTTCCGGGAATTTCTCCAGGATTTCCCCCAAATCCGGGATTCCCGGGCCCATCCCAGGAGTTTTAGGGATTTTGGTTCCCTTTTCCCAGATTTTGGGGTTTTCTCCTGATAAAAAGGGAGGGAAAGGCTCCGACTGCCCTGGGAGAACCTCGGGAAACTCCAGCAGGAACAACCCCAGCACCCAGCTGAGGGGGGATTCGGGAATTCCGGGGGATTTGGGAATTCCAGGGGGATTTGGGAATTCCAGGGAGATTTGGGAATTCCGGGGGGATTTGGGAATTCCAGGGGGATTCGGGAATTCCAGGGGGATTTGGGAATTCCAGCCTTCCCCAGCCGGGCCTGGGCCGGTTTTGAACCTCGGAAAAGCAAATCCGGGAATGGGGATTTGGGAATTCCTTGATCCCACCAGAGCCGCGTGGCTGAGATCCCAAAAAGGATCCCAAGGGGTGACGAGCCTGGATTTTCCCTAAAAATCATGTTTTTTCCCCAAAAAATCTGGGTTTTTTTCCCTCTAAAGCAATTTTTTCCTCTATAAATCAGGCTTTTTTACCCCCTAAAAATCAGGCTTTTTCCCCCTATAAATCAGCTTTTTTCCCTATAAAGCAATATTTTTCCCCTACAAAACAGGGTTTTGTCCTAAAAATCAGTTTTTTTCCCCTAAAAATCAGGGTTTTTTTTCCTAGAAATCAGCTTTTTACCCCCTATAAAACAGGGTTTTTCCCCTATAAAGCCGATTTTTTTTTTCCCCTACAAAGCAGTTTTGGTTTTTTTTCCCTATAAAACATTTTTTCCCTACAAAGCAGTTTTTGGGGTTTTTTTCCCTATAAAACATTTTTTCCCTACAAAGCAGTTTTGGGGTTTTTTCCCTATAAAACATTTTTCCCTACAAAGCAGTTTTCCGTGTCTGCGCAGGGTTTCTGGAACGTTCCGGGGACGCGCTCCCGCTGATTACGGGGTGGGTAATTACAGCCGCAGCTCCGCGGGAAAATAAATCCCTTTTTTTTTACCTTGTTGTCGTTTTTCCCGAATTTCTGGAGCCTGTCTGGGAGCGAATCTTAAAACTTTCAACAGGAGAGGGGCGGGAGAGGCCGCGGGGCAGGAATCATTCCCGGGAATCGTAAATCCATAAATCCATAAATCCGTCCCCGCCAGCCCCGGAGCGCCCGGAAAACAGCCCCAAAATCGGGATAAAAACAGGGAAAAGGAGCTCGGAGCTGGCGGGGGGCCAGGGAACGTTGGGGTGGGATTTGGGGAGTTTTGTTCCCAAATTCGGGCCCTGCAGCCCCGAAATTTGGGATTTTGGGAAGGTCAGGGGATCCTGGTGGGAGCCAGGAATATTTGGATTTTTTGGATTGTTGGGATTTGGGGGAGTTTTGTTCCCCAAATCCAGGCCCTGGAGCACAGAAATCCACAGGATTTGGGATTTTGGGGAGCTCAGGGGATCCTGGTGGGAGCCGGGAATATTTGGAATGTTGTGAGTGTTTGGAATGTTGGGAATGTTTGGGTTGTTGGGATCGATGGGATTTGGGGGATCCTTGTCCCCTTTCCCCACCCCAAATCCAAATTTGGGATTTGGGATCTGGGGGAGCTCAGGGGAGACGGGAATTTGGGGTTTGGAATTCTGCGCCCCAATTCCCGCCGGGATTTGGGTTCTCCCGCCCGGGAGCAGCAGCAGCTCCGGGAGGATTTTAGGGGAAAACCAGGAATTTTTTCAGGGAGGTTTTTAAGAGAAAACTGGGAATTCTCAGGGAGGGTTTTAGGGGAGAACCGGGAATTCTCGGGGAGGATTTTAGGGGAGAACCGGGAATTTTTCGGGGCGCTTTTCCATGGCTCCGGCCCCATTCCCGGTGGGAATTGTGGGCCCCAGCCCCCCGCAGGTGCCGCCTCCCCGCGCTCCAAAAACGCGGCTGGAAAATGGGAAAAAACCAACAAAATAACCCAAAAAAAAAGGGGATCACCAGGATCGGGATAATCCCGGGATTTGGGGTCATCCCGGGATTTGGGGTCATCCCAGGGTTTGGGATCATCCCGGGATTTGGGATCATCCCGGGATTTGGGATCATCCCAGGATTCGCCACTCCAGGCCCAGGCTGCCATGAGGATCCATCCAGGTCCCAGGAAATTCCCTTAAATTCCCTTTTCCTTCCCAGGAACATTCCAGCCCCTCCAGGAACATTCCAGGCGGGATCAGATTCCCAGATAAAGGCCGAAATTCCCACAGCAAATTCCGAGATTCCCAGATAAATTCCTTCCGACACTCCCACAGTAAATCCCAGGATTCCCAGATAAATTCCAGCATTCCCACAGTAAATTCCAGCATTCTCACAGTAAATTCCAGGATTCCCAGAGAAATCCCGGCCTTCCCGAGGCTCCGTTAGGCTCCGGGTGGGTGGGAAGGGAGGGAAGGGAGGGAAGGGAGGGAAGGATCCACCTGCTCCGCCGGGAATGATTCACCCGCGATCGCTCCCAGATAAGGTCGGGGATCCTCCCCCGCTCGCTCTGGAGCCGCTGGAATTGTCCCGGAATTCCTGTGGGATCCCGTTCCTCCTTCACACTTTGGGATTTATTCCTGATTCCTCTTCGCTTTCCCTTTATTCCTCTGATTTTATTTCCCTTTTCTTTCCATTTATTTCCCTTCTTCTTCCGTATATTTCCCTTTCTTCCCCTTCGATTTCCCCTTCCTTTCCCTTCCCCCATTTCATCCCTTTTTATCCCTTTATTTCATTTCTATTTTCCCTTCTTTTCCCTTTGATTTCCCCTTCCTTTCCCTTTTATTTCCCTTCCCTTTTATTCCTTTATTTCCCTTTTATTTCCCTTCCCTTTTATTTCTTCCTTTCCCTTTTATTTCCCTTCCCTTTTATTCCTTCCTTTCCCTTTTTTCCCCTTCCTTCCCCTTTCTCCTGGTTTTTAATTTCATTTTTAGGTTTCCGTGTCGGGCTCGGGCCGTTCCCACTCGCGGCAGGAGCAGCCCCGGATCCGGCCTGGGATCCCCGGGCTCCCATCCCGGGATTTGGGGTGACTCAGGCGGGAGCTGCCCGAGCACGCCGGGCGGGAGCGGGAGGAGAATTCCCGAATTCCCTCCGGGAATCGCCTCTGGAAGCGCCGGGGACGGGGAGGAGGTTCCCAGGCCGGGATCGTCGGGATTGTGGGATCGGCACCTCGGGTGTCACCGAGCGTCACCTCGGACAGAGCCACGGCCCCTCCCCGGCTCCTGAGCCCCAAATATCCCGGAAAATCCCGGCTCCGAGAGCCCCAAATATCCCGGAAAATCCTGGATCTGAGAGCCCCAAATATCCCAGAAAATCACGGTTCTGAGAGCCCCAAATATCCCGGAAAATCCTGGATCTGAGAGCCCCAAATATCCCGGAAAATCCCAGATCTGAGAGCCCCAAATATCCCAGAAAATCACGGTTCCAAGAGCCCCAAATATCCCCAAAAATCCCGGATCTGGGATCCCTCAGGGAGCCCCAAATATCCCAGAAAATCCCAGCTCCGAGAGCCCCAAATATCCCAGAAAATCCCAGATCTGAGATCCCTCAGAGAGGCCCAGATATCCTGGAAAATCTCAGATTTGGGGTTCCTTGGACACCCCACAAATATCCCAGCTGGAATTCTCCTGGCACGGGGCACCGGCCCAGGCCCATTCCCGGCTGGAATTCTGGCACGGGGCACTGGCTGGGCGGCCCTGCCCTCGCTGCGGGCGAGGCGCGGGCGACGCCGGCCGGGGAAAAGGGGGAAAAGGAGCCAAAACCCGCCCAAAACCCGCCCGGGACCGGCGGCGGCTCCAAAGCCGGGGCCGGGCGGTGCCGGGCGTGGGGCGGGCACCGAGGGCGTGCCCGGAGCCGCGCCGGCAGTGCCGACAGCGCTGGCACGGCAGCAGCGCCCCGAGAGATCCCGGAGAGATCCCAGAGAGTGCCCCGAGAGATCCCAGAGAGATCCCAAAGAGATCCCAAAGGGCTCCCAAAGGGCTCCCAGAGAGATCCCAAAGGGCTTCCAGAGAGATCCCAGAGAGATCCCAAAGGGCTTCCAAAGGGCTCCCAAAGGGCTCCCAGAGAGATCCCAAAGAGATACCAAAGAGATCCCAAAGAGCTTCCAAAGGGCTCCTGAAAAATCCCCAAAGAGCTTCCACAAAGCTCACAAAGAATTCCTGAAAAACTCCCAAAGAGCTTCCAGAGAGCTCCTGAAAAGTTCCCGAAGAGCTCCTGAAAAAGTCCCAAAAAGCTCCCAAAGAGTTCCCAAAGGGTTCCCAAAGAGCTCCTGAAAAGTCCCCAAAGAGCTTCCAGAAAGCTCCCAAAGAACTCCTGAAAACCTCCCAAAAAACTCCCAAAAAACCCCCAAAAAACTCCCCCAAAACCTCCCAAAACTCCCCCAAGCCCCAGCTGGGCCCGAGCCATGAGATCCCCGGGGCGGATTTGGGCCCGCGCCGGGCCCGGGGCGTTCCCGCCCGGAGGAGGAGGAGGAGGAGGAGGATGAAGGGGATGAGGATGAGGATGAGGAGGATGAGGATGAGGAGGCGGCAATGGCAGGGTGCAGAGCGTCCCGGGGCGGGCAGCGGCCGCGGCGATAATTAACGCTAATTAACGTCCCCGAGCGGCGGCACCAAGCGAGGCCCGGTCCCGTCCAGCCCCAGCCTGCCCGGGCACGGGGCGGGATTTGGGGAGAATGTGCGGGTTTTTGGGGTCGCAAATGGGGGTTTTGGGGGTCACACATGGGGTGTTTTTTGGGGTCATAAATGGGGATTTTTGGGGTCACACATGGGGTTTTTTGGGGTCACACATGGGGGTTTTTGGGGTCACACATGGGGGTTTTTGGGGTCACACATGGGGGTTTTCGGGGTCACAAATGGGGGTTTTTGGGGTCGCAAATGGGGTTTTTGGGGTCACAAATGGGGTTTTTGGGTTACAAATGGGTTTTTTTGGGGTCACAAATGGTTTTCTGCTCTCCCTGCTCCCGCTCCCCCGAGCTCATTAGGGACTCCCGCTAATGAACCTCCCTGGCTGTGGCGGGTGCCGCTGCCCCCCCCAATTAAAATCTGCAATTAAGCCGCAGCTCATTTGCATCCGGGCTCTTCCTGAGCCGCTCCCATCGTGGTTTTCCCCCGTTATTTCTCCCGCTTTGGGTTTTTTTTGGTTTTTTTGGGTATTTTTTCGGAGGCACCTCCCGCTGCTCCCAACGCGGCATTCCCGTTGCCACGGCAACGCGCCGGGATGCGCGGGAACAAAGAGGGGATGGCGGGAAAATCCCCCAATTCCCGAATTCCCTGAATCCCCGAAATCCCAAATCCCCAAAATCCCAAATCCCTGAATTCCTGAAATCCCCGAATTCCTGAACCCCCAAATCCCTGCATACCCAAAATCCCTGAATCCCCAAATCATTGAAATCCCAAATTCCCAAATCCCCGAATTCCCAAATCCCCACATACCCAAAATCCCCAAATCCTCGAAATAACGAATTCCCAAATCCCCAAATTCCCTGAATTCTCGAAATCCCAAATCCCCAAATCCCTGAATTCCAAAATCCCCAAATCTCTGAATTCCTGAACTTCCCACTCCGAGGCAAGCTCCGAAGAGGATTTTGGGGAGATTTCCCTTCATTTCACCATTTTCACCTCCCCAAGGAGATTTTTGGGGCCATTTCCCTTCATTTCACCATTTTCACCTCCCTGAGGAGGATTTTTGGGGAGATTTCTTTTCCTATTGCCATTTTCACCTCCCTGAGGAGGATTTTAGGGACATTTCCCTTCATTTCACCACCCTGAGGAGGATTTTGGGGGACATTTCCCTTCATTTCACCATTTTCACCTCCCTGAGGAGGATTTTGGGGAGATTTCCCTTCATTTCACCTCCCTGAGGAGGATTTTGGGGAGATTTCCCTTCATTTCACCATTTTCACCTCCCTGAGGAGGATTTTTGGGAAGATTTCTTTTCCTATTGCCATTTTCACCTCCCTGAGGAGGATTTTGGGGTCGTTTCCCTTCATTTCCCCGTTTTCACCCCGGTTTACCCCTGGCCCCCCGTTTTTCCACGCCGCCCCCCATTATCATTCCGCACCTGGGCTTACATGGAGCAGCCGGGGGTCAATTTATTCCCAAATCCCGCTTTTTTTACGGCTCTATTGAACTATTTGCCGCATTATTTATGCGTTAACGCGCCGAGTCCCCGTGGAGAGGCTGCGGCCAATAAATAACGGGACAAATCATTAAGCAGGGCGATAAAATCGAGCCATTTAAAAATACATCAACCTGTGCTCCTCCCGTGTGAGGAGAAGCTCCGGGGGCCCATCGGGAGCAGGGAGAAACACTCGGAAAAAAATGAATAAAATGGGGGAAAACACCTGCTTTTGCTGAATTCCCGGGAAAATGAGGAGTGGGGGGGTTGGGGGAGGTGGAAAGGTGAAATTCGGGAGGGTGGGGGGGGATGAGGGCAGGAAAAGGGAATTTATCCCAAATCCCACCAGATCCCAGCCCAGGGATGGAAAAGGGCGAGGCCGCCCTGGCCCCGGGTTTTGGGTGAGATTTGGGATGGGATTCTGGGTTTGGGATGAGATTTGGGACAGGATTCCAGATTTGGGATGAGATTTGGGATGGGATTCCAGGTTTGGGTGAGATTTGGGACAGGATTCCAGGTCTGGGATGAGATCTGGGACATGATTCTGGTTTTGGGATGAGATTTGGGAATGGGATTCTGGGTTTGGGATGAGATTTGGGACAGAATTCCAGATTTGGGCTGGGATTTGGGACAGAATTCCAGATTTGGGATGAAATTTGGGACAGAATTCCTCTGGGAAAGGTCCCCCAGCTCCGCCCAGGCTGGGATTTCCCTGGGATCCCAATCCCAAATCCTGGGAGCATCCCTGGAGCATGCCCCCAGCCCCAGAAAATCCCCCAAATCCCAAAATTCAGGTCCCAAAACCCCCAAAATTCAGGTCCCCAGAATCCAAAAATTCGTGTCCCAAAATTCCAAGATTCAGGTCCCAAAACCCCCAAAATTCAGGTCCCAAAAATTCCCAAAATTCAAGTCCCAAAAATCCCAAAATTCGGGCCCCAAAACTCCCAAAATTCAGGTCCCAAAAATCCCCAAATCTGGGTCCCAAATTCCCAAAATTCGCCCCTGCCCAGGAGGAATCCCGGCCCTTCCCTCCCGGTGAGGTCACCCCGCTTTATTTTCGTGACAGCAGAGCGGTTATTACAGTCATCAGCTTAATTAGCAGCAGCCAATTACCATAATAACGCCGCGCCGGGCCGGGGGACTTCGGGAAAAACTGGTTTATTTGGGATTTTGGAGAGACAAATGGAAAACGGCGCGGCCAGACGCGGCCCCGGGGAACGCGGAGCTCCAAAAAAACCCCACAACTCATCCCCAAAAAAAAACCTCATCCCAAAAAAAAAAACCAAAACAAAAACCCAAAAACAAAACATAAAAAAACCCCACCCCCTCATCACAAATCCCAAAATCTCCAATCCCGGCCCTGTGGGGTCTGTGGGACACGCCCTAAATCCCAAATCCCAAAATCCTGAAATTCCAGGCCCGAAATCCCAGGCCCAAAATTCCAGGCCTGAAATTCCGGGCCCGAAATTCCGGGCCTGTTCTGGGGTCTCCCCCCGAAATTCTGGGCCCGAAATTCCAGGCCCGAAATCCCAGGCCCAAAATTCCAGGCCCGAAATTCCAGGCCCATTCCAGTGGCTGCTCCTGAAATTCCAGGCCCGAAATTCCAGGCCCGAAATTCCAGGCCCGAAATTCCAGGCCCGAAATTCCAAGCCTGAAATTCCAGGCCCATTCTGGAGGCTGCTCCTGAAATTCCAGGCCCGAAAATCCAGGCCCGAAAGGCCAGGCCTTAAATTCCAGGCCCCATTTTCTTTATTTTTATTTATTTTTTTTTTTCGGGATTCTGGAACAGCAAGGGAGGGGAGGAAGGGTTTTGGATTTTTTTTTTTTTTTTTTTTTAAATTTAGTTTTTAAGGGGCATCTCTGATATTTTTTATTTTAAAATGAGGAAAAGGAGGAAACAAAGGGGTGGGAAATTGGGGTTTTCCCACTTTTGGGGTTTTTTTAAAGTTTTTTTTTGTGGTTTCACCCAAAAGCTTCCGAGCTGGAGGCCTGGGCCAAGGGACGGTGCCCAAAGCTCTGAAATTTCCTGGATTCAGAGAAAAAAGGAGGAAAAAAAGGAGAAAAAGGAACAGAAGGACCCAGAGCAAAAGAGGGGCTGCACCCTTCACCCCTTTGGGATTTTGGGGTTTTGGGTTTTTGGGGATTTGGGGGTTTCGGCATTTTGGGGGTTTGGGACTTCGGGGTTTTTGGGATTTTGGGGGTTTGGGATTTTGGGATTTTGTGTTTTTGGGATTTCAGCATTTTGGGGGTTTGGGAGTTTGGGGATTTGGGGTTTTTGGGATTTTGGGGTTTTTGGGATTTTGGGGGTTTGGGTTTTTGGGATTTTGTGTTTTTGGGATTTTGGCGTTTTCGGTGTTTGGGGGTTTGGGGATTTGGGGTTTTCCCTCCCCCGGCAGCTCCCTTGGCCCGATTCCCGCGGGATTAACCCCAAAGCCGCGTTTGCGTCACCCCGTGACGGGGCTGACAGCGCCGCCAATTAACGCTCACGCGCTGCCAATTAAAGCTTGCGAAAGGCGATGAAATCAAAGCCCAAATCTGGAATTATCCGCGCTAATTGCCCGGCGCGAGGCCGCCCGGCCGGGCCGGGCCGGTGCCTTCGGCTCCCGCTCCCGGGATTTGGGGTTTCCCCTTTTTTGGGGTGTTTTTGAGCCGCACTCCCGGTCCTGCCGGGCCAGAGCTGTGAAAAATGGAATTATGGAAAATAATGGATTATGGAAAAAAATGGATTATGGAAAAAAATGGATTATGGAAAATAATCTCCGAGCCAGGATTGATTTAATGCTCCTGGGGATTTGTTATCTCAGCCGGCCCTTATCAATGAGCCTTATCAGGAGCCTTGTCAGTGATCCCTGTAACTGATCCTTAGAATTGATCCTTGTCAGGATCCTTGTCATTGATCCTTGTCATTGATCCTTATCACTGATCCTTGTAATTGATCCTTATCACTGATCCTTATCAGCGAGCCCAGGCTGGGCTTTATCCCCATTTTATCCTTCCAAGGCTCAGTTTTACCTTTCCAAGGCTCGATTTTACCCTTTGGTTCCAGTCCTGAACCCCCTGCAATGCTCCTGACCCCAAATCCTCCCTCAACCCCCAAATCCTCCCTCAACCCCCAAATCCCTTCCTCAACCCCAAATCTTCCCTCAACCCCCAAATCCTTCCTCAAACCCCAAATCCGCCCTCAAACCCCAAATCCGCCCTCAAACCCCAAATCCTCCCTCAACCCCAAATCTTCCCTCAACCCCAAATCTTCCCTCAACCCCAAATCTTCCCTCAAACCCCAAATCCCTCCTGGGTCCCTCCGGGGGTCTCTGCTGCAGCCGGGGCTGCCCCGTTTTGGGGGATTTCGAGGTTTTTGGGGGATTTGGGGGTTTTGGGGGGGATTTCGGGGTTTTGGGGGATTTCGGGGTTTTGGGGGGATTTGGGGGTTTTTGTGGGATTTGAGATTTTGGGGGATTTCGGGATTTTGGGGGGATTTGGGGGTTTTTGGGGGATTTGGGGGTTTTTGTGGGATTTGAGATTTTGGGGGATTTCAGGTTTTTTGGGGGATTTCGGGGATTTTGGGCCGCAGCCGCTCGGCGCTGCCATCTCCCCCCCTGGCGGCCGCTCCGCGCATTGCAGCGGCCTCGGGTTCGGTTCTCCCGGTTCGGTTCTTCCCGGTTCGGTTCTTCCCGGTTCGGTTCTTCCCGGTTCGGTTCTCCCGGTTCGGATTTCCCGGTTCGGTTCTCCCGGTTCGGTTCTTCCCGGTTCGGTTCTTCCCGGTTCGGTTCTCCCGGGTTCGGTTCTCCCGGTTCGGATTTCCCGGTTCGGATTTCCCGGGTTCGGTTCTCCCGGTTCGGATTTCCCGGGTTCGGTTCTCCCGGTTCGGATTTCCCGGTTCGGATTTCCCGGTTCGGTTCTCCCGGGTTCGGTTTTCCCGGTTCGGATTTCCCGGTTCGGTTCTCCCGGTTCGGTTCTCCCGGTTCGGTTCTCCCGGTTCGGATTTCCCGGTTCGGATTTCCCGGTTCGGTTTTCCCGGTTCGGTTCTCCCGGTTCGGTTCTCCCGGTTCGGTTTTCCCGGTTCGGTTTTCCCGGTTCGGATTTCCCGGTTCGGTTCTCCCGGTTCGGTTCTCCCGGTTCGGTTTCTCTGGGTTCGGTTCTCCCGGTTCGGTTTTCCCGGGTTCGGTTCTCCCGGTTCGGTTCTCCCGGTTCGGTTTCTCTGGGTTCGGTTCTCCCGGTTCGGATTTCCCGGTTCGGATTTCCCGGTTGGGATTTCCCGGGTTCGGATTTCCCGGTTGGGATTTCCCGGTTCGGATTTCCCGGTTCGGTTCTCCCGGTTCGGATTTCCCTGTTCGGTTCTCCCGGGTTCGGTTCTCCCGGTTCGGTTTTCCCGGTTCGGATTTCCCGGTTCGGTTCTTCCCGGTTCGGATTTCCCGGGTTCGGTTTTCCCGGTTCGGTTCTTCCCGGGTTTGGATTTCCCGGGTTCGGTTTTCCCGGTTCGGTTCTCCCGGTTCGGTTCTCCCGGTTCGGATTTCCCGGTTCGGATTTCCCGGTTCGGTTTCTCTGGGTTCTCTGAGAATTTTGTGGATTTTCCCCCCAAAGCAGCAGATTTTCAGCAGTAAAAAAAAAGGGAGAAAATCGGGGTTTTTACCATTTATTTTGAATTTTATGGGTTTTCCCCCCAAAGCAGCGGATTTTCAGCAGCAAAAAAAAAAAAAGGAGAAAATGGGTTTTTTACCATTTATTTTGAATTTTATGGATTTTCCCCCAAAGCAGCGGATTTCAGCAGCAAAAAAAAAAGGGAGAAAATCGGGTTTTTTTTACCATTTATTTTGAATTTTATGGATTTTCCCCCAAAGCAGCGGATTTCTGCAGCCAGAAAAAGGGAGAAAATCGGGGTTTTTTTACCATTTATTTTGAATTTTATGGATTTTCCCCCAAAGCAGCGGATTTCTGCAGGCAGCGGCGGCTCCTCCCGGGAGGAATAAATAATAAATAAAGCGGGATGGAGCCCGGGGGAAGGAACATTTCCTGACCTTTTCCAGACAATTCAAATCCCGCTGGAAACGGCGATTTTCAGCAGCAGAGCCCGAGCTTCGCATGGGAAAAATGGAGAAAAAATCAGATTTTATAAAAATTATGATTTTTTTTCCTTTTTCAGCTGCAGCAGCGCCGCTTTCTGGGGGAATAAATTGTTTTTTTGGGGTGTCTGCACCTGCCGGGGGTGGCAGAATTCTGCCCCGGCGGTTTTGAGGCAATAAAAGGGGATTTTGGGGTGGGGAATTCTGCCCCGGCGGTTTTGAGGCAATAAAAGGGGATTTTGGGGTGGGGAATTCTGCCCCGGCGGTTTTGAGGCAATAAAAGGGGATTTTGGGGTTTATGGAGCCTCTCTGCGGTGCTCATTACCAGCGCGGCGCTGCTTTTGGGTTGTTTTAACGGGGATTTTTTATTTTATTATTCGCTTTTTATGGCTATATATATTTTTTTTCCCTTATTTTCTTTCCGATGTTGAACCGAAAAAAAAAAAAAGAGGAAAAAGGGAAAAAAAAAAGGGAAAAATGCCATGCGCAGCCCCCGTGCCTGGAGGGATCCGTGTAAAATACGGAACAATTTGTCACTTAGAGCAGGAAATAAAAATGATGGATCGGAGGCCGGGCCGGGCTCGGCGGAGGCTTCACCCCCTGCTCGGGAGAGGGGAAAGCAGGCAGAAAAATCGGGATTTTTGGGGGGAAAAATCGGGATTTTGGGGGCAGAAATTGGGGTTTTTGGGGGGGAATTGGGATTTTGGGGACGAAAATTGGGATTTTGGGGGCGAAAATTAGGATTTTTTTTGAGAAAAACGGGATTTGGGGGAGGGAATTGGGATTTTGGGGGGGAATTGGGATTTTGGGGGGATATTTGGGATTTAGGGGCGTAATTGGGATTTTGGGGAAGAAATCAGGATTTTGGGGGGAAAAGATGGATTTTAAGGGGGTATTTGGGATTTTTTGGGTGGGAAATTTGGGTTCTGGGGGGATTTTTGGGGTTTGAGGGGTGGGAAGGGAGGAAGGAGGAAAAAGAGGGGGGAAGATGGGGGAAAATGGGGGGAAATGGGGGAAAAAGAGGAAAAAGAGAGGGGAGAAGGGAAAAATGGGGGGAAAGAGGGGGGAAATGGGAGAAAGGGTGAAAAAAGGGGAGAAAAGGGGAAAATAGGGGAAAAAGGGGGGAATGGGAAAAAAGGGGGAAAACAAGGGGAAAAAAGGGAAAAATAGGGAAAAAAGAGGGGAAGTCTGAAAAGGGGGAAAATAAGGGGAAAGGAAAGGGGGGAAAGGGGAAAAATGGAAAAATAGGAGAAAAAAGGGGGGGAAACGGGAAAAAAAGGGGGGAAAAGGAGAAAAAAGGGAAAAAAAGGGGGGAAAAAGGAGGGGGGGGAAGGGGCAAAAAGGGATTTCTCCCTCCTCGGGCCCGTCCTTCCTCCCGGGGCTGCCTCTCCCTCCTCTTCCTCCGTTTCCCGGTCCCGTCCCGTGCCGAGGAGGGCCCTGGGGGGGGAGGGGAGAGAGGGGAGGGGGGGAGGGGAGCCCCTCCCCCTCCCGCCTTTCCGCGGTTCCTTTTTCTCTCCGCAGTGGAAATGGCGCCGCTGCCCCGCGCGGCTGATCGGGGATTTGGGTGGTTTTGGTGGTTTTTGGTTTGTTTTGTTCTGGTTTTGGGGTTTTTTTTCATATTAACCCGCCCGTTGCCATGGAAACCGTTCCGCGGCTGCTCTCCCCGCGGGGACAAACGGGACACGGGGACACCTTGGGGACACCTGGGGACATCGGGGGGGCACCTGGGGGCACCTTGGGGACATCGGGGGGCACCTTGGGGACACCTGGGTACACCTGGGGACACCTTGGGGACATCGGGTGGCACTTCGGGACACCTTAGGGACACCTTGGGGGCACCTTGGGGACACCTTGGGGACACCTTGGGGACATCGGGGGACACCTTGGGGACATCTGGGGACACCTTGGGGACATCAGGGGACACCTTGGGGACACCTGGGGACATCGGGGGGGCACCTTGGGGACACCTGGGGACACCTTGGGGACACCTTGGTGCCCCCCCCCCCGCCCAGGTGCGCTCACCTGCGCTGTCCCGCGTTCCCGCCAGAGGGCGCGCGCGGCCCCGCCCCCCGCCCAGGCCCCGCCCCCCGCCCGCCCCGAGTCCTCCGGTCCGGCAGGGGGCGGCACAGCCCCGGCGGCGCATGCGCACATGGAGCGGCTGAGAGAGAGACCCCCCAGGGCTATCCTGGGTCTGTCCCAGGCTGTCCCGTGCCTATCCCGTGCTACCCCGGTCTATCCTGGTCTAACCCGTGCATATCCCGGTCTATTCCGGGTCTGTCCCGTGTCTATTCCGTGCCTATCCCGGTCTGTCCCGTGCCTATCCCGGTCTATCCCTGGCCTGTCCCGGCTCTGTCCCGGTCTATCCCTGGCCTGTCCCGGCTCTATCCCGGTCTATCCCTGGCCTGTCCCGGCTCTGTCCCGGTCTATCCCTGGCCTGTCCCGGCTCTATCCCGGTCCATCCCGTGCCTGTCCGGTGCCTGTCCCGGTCTCGTCCCCGCGGGGCCCCGGGGCGGGGCCTGTATCAAACCACGCCCACTCCGCGCGGCAGCCCCGCCCCTCCCGCCGCGGCCCCGCCCCCGGGCCCCCATTGGCCGCGGCGCCGTTAGCTGCGCGCGGCTCTCGCGAGAGCCGGGCGCGCGGGGCGGGGGGGCGGCGGCGGCCCCAGCGCGAGCGGCGGCGGCGGCGGGCCCGGCGCGGCTCCCTCAGGTACCGGCGGCGGCGGCGCGGCGGGGCGGCCCGGGCGGGGCGGCGGCGGCAGCGGCGGGGCGGCCCCGGGGGCGGCGGGAGCCCCGGCCGGCCCCTCCCCCCACAACTCTCCCCGAGTTTTCGTGCGGCCCTGGCTCCGCCCGCCCCGCCCCCGCGCTGAGTGACGGCGCTCCTCGGCCAATCGCGGCGCGCGCCGCCCCTGAGCGGCGGGCCCGGCGGCCAATGGCGGGCGAGGGGGGCGCCGCTAGGCGGGAAAGCCCCGCCCACGGGGCGGGCCCGGGAGCGCTGAGGGGCCCGGGCGGGGCGGGGGGAGCCGGGAATGGGGAGGGGGGGGACAGGAATGGGGCTGGGGGGAGACGGGAATGGGGCTGGGGGGAGACGGGAATGGGGCTGGGGGGAGACGGGAATGGGGCTGGGGGGGGACAGGAATAGGGCTGGGGGTGAGGGGAGACAGGAATGGGGCTGGGGGTGAGGGGAGACAGGAATGGGGCTGGGGGGGGACAGGAATAGGGCTGGGGGTGAGGGGAGACAGGAATGGGGCTGGGGGGAGCCAGAAATGGGGCTGGGGGAGTTCAGGTCTGAGGGGAGCGCGGAATGAGGCTGGGGGCTCAGGGGGTCTGAGGAGAGCCCCGGAATGGGGCTGGGGGATGAGGGACCCCGGTGTGGGGCCGGGGGCTCAGGGGGGCTGAGGAGGTACAGGGTCTCTGTGCTGGGGTCTCTGTTCTGAGGAAGGGTTTCTGTTTTGGGTACAGGGTCTCTGTTCTGGGGAAGGGTCTCTGTGCTGGGTACAGGGTCTCTGTGCTGGGTACAGGGTCTCTGTTCTGAGGAAGGGTCTCTGTGCTGGGGAAGGGTCTCTGTGCTGGGGAAGGGTCTCTGTGCCGGGGTCTCTGTTCTGGGGAAGGGTCTCTGTGCTGGGGTCTCTGTTCTGAGGAAGGGTCTCTGTTCTGAGGAAGGGTCTCTGTGCTGGGTACAGGGTCTCTGTGCTGGGGAAGGGTCTCTGTGCTGGGGAAGGGTCTCTGTGCTGGGGAAGGGTCTCTGTGCTGGGTACAGGGTCTCTGTGCTGGGGAAGGGTCTCTGTTCTGGGGAAGGGTCTCTGTTCTGAGGAAGGGTCTCTGTTCTGGGGAAGGGTCTCTGTTCTGAGGAAGGGTCTCTGTTCTGGGGAAGGGTCTCTGTGCCAGGGGTCTCTGTGCTGAGGAAGGGTCTCTGTGCTGGGGAAGGGTCTCTGTGCCGGGGGTCTCTGTTCTAAGGAAGGGTCTCTGTGCCGGAGTCTCTGTGCTGGGGAGGGGTCTCTGTGCTGGATCTGTGTTCTGGGGGTCTCTCTGGCACTGCTCCCTGCGGGGTTTTGGCCCTGCTGCTGTGCCCGGCTGGGTTTCGGGGCGCAGTCTCTCTCCCACCGGCCTGTGTGCTCTGGGAACCCCAAACCCGCCCTGTTCCTGTGGAACAGTTCCTGGTTTTGGGGTGCTGCTGAGCCGTGGGACAGCCGGGGGTTGTTCCAGCGGGAATTTCAGCCTTTTCCCGGGGTTTGTCTGTGTTTCCTGCATCCCTGGGCTGCTCAGCAGAGCCCTGGGGGATGTCTGGGGGCAGCAGCAGGAGAACTTCGGGGCTTTGCACTCAAACTTTGGGAATGCCGAGCCTCCCTCCCCAGATTCCTGTGTCTGGTCTCTGGGTGCGTTCCTGTTTTGTTTCTGCTTTCTCGGGGTTCCCCATTCCCCGGGGCTCTCCCGTTTCCCCGGCAGGGCTGAGCCCACCGGAGCGCCCACCGGAGCCTCCCCGCTCGGGGCTGGGCTGGGGTCCCTGCCGGGAGCGGCCAAAAGGCAATTCCAGCTCCCCATCCCTGCCGCAATTCCCGATTCCTCCCAAACCCCCGGGGGGATTCCAGGGGGTGTGGGGTGGGAATCCCCCTCGTGCTGGGAATGGGGAACTCGAGAGAGGAACCGGCTGGGGCTGTGGTGTCCCTGCTGAGGAGGGGAACGGCCTGGGGAGTAACCCTGGGAGCTGCTGGAACGGCCTGGGGAATAACCCTGGGAGCTGCTGGAACGGCCTGGGGAATAACCCTGGGAGCTGCTGGAACGGCCTGGGGAGTAACCCTGGGAGCTGCTGGAACGGCCTGGGGAATAACCCTGGGAGCTGCTGGAACGGCCTGGGGAATAACCCTGGGAGCTGCTCAAATATCCTGGGGAATAACCCTGGGAGCTGCTGGAACGGCCTGGGGAAGAGAAGGAATAACCCTGGAAGCTGCTCAAATGTTCTGGGGAATAATCCTGGGTGCTGCAGGTCCTTAGGAGGAGAGGGAATAACCCTGGGAGCTGCTGGAATGTCCTGGGGGAGAGAAAGAATAACCCTGGGAGCTGCTGGTCCTGAGGAGGGGAAGGAATAACCCCAGGAGCTGCTGGAACGGCCTGGGGAATAACCCTGGGAGCTGCTGGTGATGAGGAGGGGAAGGAATAACCCTGGGAGCTGCTCAGACATCCTGGGGAATAACCCTGGGAGGTGCTGGTCCTTAGGAGGAGAGGGAATAACCCCAGGAGCTGCTCAAATGTCCTGAGGAATAACCCTGGGAGCTGCTGGAATGTCCTGGGGAATAACCCTGGGAGCTGCTGGCAGCATCCCAGGCGAGGGTGGTGGGGCTGGAGCCGTGCTGGGGCCTCTCCAGGCTGGGGCTGGAAGGGTCCCGGGGCTGGAAGGGTCCCCGGGGCTGGAAGGGTCCCGGGGCTGGAAGGGTCCCGGGGCTGGAAGGGTCCCGGGGCTGGAAGGGTCCCGGGGATGGAAGGGTCCCCGGGCTGGAAGGGTCCCCGGGCTGGAAGGGTCCTGGGGATGGAAGGGTCCCTGTGCCAGGCCCCGTGCCCAGGGCACTGTTCTGTGTGTCAGGGAAGGAGCTCTGCCTTTGCCTTTGGCTTTGGACTCATTTTCTGCCGCGTCCCACGTGCTGCTGCTGCGCCTCTGCTTGGGTTTATTTATCCTCGGACTTTCTTGGGGCCTTCTTTTTCTTTCTTTTTAGTTTTTCCCCCTTCTTTCCCCCCCCACCCTTTTTTTCCTCCATCTTTTTTTTCCCTCCTTTTTTTCCCTCCTCCTTTTTTTTCCCTCCTTTTTTTCTCCTTCTTTTTTTTTCCCCCCTTCTTTCTTTTCCCCCTTCTTTTCCTTTCCCCTCTTTTTTTTTCCCCATTCCTGGCTCTGCGAACTGAGGCCAGATTTCCCAAACTGCAGCCAGGGAGGAAACGCTGGAGGTGCTGAGGAATTCCCAATGGATGCTCCCCCTTCCCTGGGGTTGTCCCTCACCTTTCCTTTGTTTTCTCGTTTTTTTTTTTTTTTTTGGCATCCATTTCTGTACTCCTTTTTCTGCACTCCTGTTTCTGCACTCCATTTCTGCACTCCTTTTTCTGCACTCCATTTCTGCACTCCATTTCTGCACTCCTTTATCTGCGCTCCATTTCTGCACTCCTTTATCTGCGCTCCATTTCTGCACTCCATTTCTGCACTCCATTTCTGCACTCCATTTCTGCACTCCTTTTTCTGCACTCCTTTTTCTGCACTCCTTTTTCTGCACTCCTTTTCCTGCACTCCATTTCTGCACTCCATTTCTGCACTCCATTTCTGCACTCCTTTTTCTGCACTCCTTTTTCTGCACTCCATTTCTGCACTCCATTTCTGCACTCCATTTCTGCACTCCATTTCTGCACTCCTTTTCCTGCACTCCATTTCTGCACTCCATTTCTGCACTCCTTTTCCTGCACTCCTTTTTCTGCACTCCTTTTTCTGCACTCCATTTCTGCACTCCTTTTTCTGCACTCCATTTCTGCACTCCATTTCTGCACTCCATTTCTGCACTCCATTTCTGCAGACCTCTCTGCAATCCCTTCTGCCCGCAGCATTTCTCTCTCCCCTCAGGTTTTTAGGGCTCGTGCATCAAACAGCAGCACCCTAAACCCCCCCGAGAGCTGAAGGAAGGTGGGCTGGGATAATACCGGTGCCACAGGAGGTTTGTGTGGCACAGGAGGGCGGTGTGGGGCTCCCTGGCCCCGTTATTTGGGTTCATGTGCAGGGTTTTGTCGAGGCGCTCGTTCTCAGCCCGGCCTCTCCCGCTCCTCGCAGCCCTGACTTTGCTCTTCCCTTCAAACCATCCGCACATGTCGGCGGGGAAAATATGTTCCAGCTCAGCTCGGGGCTCTCATGCCTCGTTTGCAGCAGCTTTCATTGAAACAAGGGCTCTGAAGTGGTGAAATAATTTCAGGAAATGGGACTCCAGTTTCTGGGTCACTCAGGCATTTCCGAGGTAAAATACTGCGGCGGCTGCGGGGTAATTACGGGCCGGGCGAGGAGCAGCGGCTCTCCGAGGCCTCCCCTTCCTCCCGTAAAGCTGAGTTATTTCCCTGTGCTGCCGTAGATCTCGGCACGGCCGGGATGGATCGCCCCGGAGCCGCTCCTGCCGCAGCCTCTGCCCTGCCCGCGCCTCCTCGGCTTTTCCTGCTCAGCTTTGGGCTTGGGGCTGCGTTTGTGCCGGGGCCAGGCACGGGTCGTGCCCCTGGGGCGGGCAGAGCTCTGCTCTGACAGGGATCAGGGCTCCTGGAGATAGCCACGAGCTCCTGGGGCTGCTCGGAGCTCCCTGGGGCTGCTCGGAGCTCTGGAGGTTGCCACGAGCTCCTGGAGGTGGCCACGAGCTCCCTGGGGCTGCTCGGAGCTCCCTGGGGCTGCTTGGAGCTCTTGGAGGTTGTCATGAGCTCCTGGAGGCTACCACGGGCTCCTGGAGGTTGCCATGAGCTTGGGAGGTTGCCACGAGCTCCTGGAGGTGATTTGGAGCTCCTGGAGATGGCCACGAGTTCCCTGGGGCCACTCAGAAGTCCCTGGAGCCTCTTGGAGCTCCTGGAGTTTGCCACAAGCTCCTGGAGATGGGCACGAGTTCCTGGAGGTGGCCACAAGCTCCCTGGAGGTTGCCACGACTTCCCTGGAGCCACTCAGAACTCCCTGGAGCCTCTTGGAGCTCCTGGAGTTTGCCACGAGCTTCTGGAGGTGGCCACGAGCTCTGGGAGGTTGCCATGAGCTCTGGAGGCCACTTGGAGCTCCTGGAAGTTGCCACGAGCTCCTGGAGGTGATCCCACCAAGGGGCAGACGCTCCCGAATCCCTGTCTGGGTGCTCTGGCCGAGGTCAGGGCTTTGCTCTGAGGTGACAGGATGGTGACAATGCCCCTGGCCCTGTCCCTGTCCCTGTCTGGGTGCTCTGGCCGAGGTCAGGGCTTTGTTTGAGGTGACAGGATGGTGACAATGCCCCTGTCCCTGTCCCTGTCCCTATCCCTGTCCCTGTCCCTGTCCGGGTGCTGTGGCCGAGGTCAGGGCTTTCCCTGGCAGTGACAGGAGGTGACAATGCCCCATCCCAGCAGCTGGAGCCTTTTCCCACAGCCCCGGGGCTGCTCCTCAGTCCCTCCCCGGGACCCCCGTGGGACCCCCGAGGGGCAGAGGAGAGGCTCTGGCAGGAGCGGAGCTGCCCAAGGCTGCTCCAAGGCACTTCCAGCCAGAAATGAGGAGTTTTGCACATCTCCAACACCCCTGAGGCCATGAAGTTTTGGCTTTTTGGGGATCCTCTGGAGCCCCAACAGCCAGAAAGGCCCAGCCCCGGGGAGCTGCTGGGGCTTGGCTGAGGTTCCTGGTTAAACACCCTGTGGCTGGGGGGATTTGTTTCCAGCGAATTCCCTGCCAATATTCCAGTTTATACAGTTGGGTTTGCTTTGCTTTGTCGAGCCCACGAAGCGTGAGGGAGTTGTGCCTCCGGAGCAGGTTTTAGAGCTGGGCTCTTGGCCTCCTTTCTCACACAGCAATTTGAAGCTCTTGCAGCTTTCTGGTTACAAAAGCAAACACTCTCCCTCCTTCCCTCACACCCCAAAATAACCTGAAAATGTGAGTTTAGGCGCAAGAGCCGCCCTGGGGGGGCCTCTCCCTGCAAAACTGAAAGTCTTTCGCAATTTCCATGGGTGGATCCGGGTGGGGAGAGGCAGGGAGAGCTGCGGGCACCCCGAGGGGCAGGAGCAGCTGGCAGCAGCTCCGAGTGTGGTGTGTGCAGGGGCAGGAGCAGCGCTGGCAGCAGCCCTGGCCTGGTGTGAGCAGCTCCAAACAGCTCTGGGGCACAGGAGGAGCCCTCAGCCCGGTGTGAGCAGCTCCAAACAGCTTTGGGGCGCAGGAGGAGCCCTCAGCCCGGTGTGTGCAGGGGCAGGAGCAGCCCTGGCCTGGTGTGAGCAGTTCCAAACAGCTTTGGGGTGCAACAGGAGCCTTGGCCCGGTGTGAGCAGCTCCAAACAGCTCTGGGGTGCAGGAGGAGCCCTCAGCCCGGTGTGAGCAGGGACAGGAGCAGCCCTGGCCCGGTGTGAGCAGCTCCAAACAGCTCTGGGGCGCAGGAGCAGCGCTGGCAGCAGCCCTGAGCCCGGTTTGTGCAGCTCTGGGCACCCTGAAGGATCGAAGCCGCCCTGGGAGCGGCCCTAAGCCTGGTGTGTGCAGCCCCAGGTCACCCCGAGTCCCACAGCAGCAGGGGTGAGGTGCCAGCCCAGCTCCACAGAGCAGCTGGAACCCCATTCCTGCTCTTCCCTGTGTTTTTTGGAGCAGGTGGGACCCCAATCCTGCTTTCTCCTGGGTTTTTTGCAGGAAGAGCTGGAGCTGTAGGTTGCTCCCTCAGGTGAGGATGGCTGGCGGTGCTCGCAGTCACCTGGGCTGGCACGGGCAGGGCACAGCCAGCAGCCCTGGCCAGCACAGGGCTCTGTCCCTGCCCTCCTGGGTGGCCCTGCTGGCCCCAGGCTCGGGAAGCTCCACGAGTGGCCTCAGGAAAACCACGGGAGCCTTTCCTGGCCAGGCTCGGAGCGCTCTGCTTCCTTCCTCGCCTTTTCAGGGGAAATCTGGGTTCTTCTGGAGAGCCTGGGGGGCACAGCCTGGGGACACAGCCCGGGGGTCACAGCCTGGAATCACAGCCTGGGGACAGTCTGGGGACACAGCAGTCCAGGGACACAGCCTGGGGGTCACAGCCTGGGGACACAGCCTGGGGACAGTGCAGGGACACAGCCCGGGGGTCACAGCCTGGAATCACAGCCTGGGGACAGTCCGGGGACACAGCCTGGGGACAGTGGAGGGACACAGCCTGGGGACACAGCCGAGGGGGATGCAGCCCTGCGCTTCCTTCTCTTGGGCTGGAAATGGCAGCGGGGGCTGCCTCCCCTCCCTGTGCTCCCCCAGAGCGATTCGGGGCTGGCACGGGGGGTTTGTGTGTTCTCCTGGAAGCCAGAGGCTGCTCCAGCCCCGATCTGCAGCCTTCCATAATAATCTGGTTCCTTGCCGTTTGTGTTTGAATGGGTTTGTTTGTGCTCCTGGCACGGCTCCCGGGCTGGCAGAGCTGCCCAGAGGAGCTGGGCTGGGATATCCAAGAGTTAACCCCATGGAGCTGGGCTGGGATGGGCAAGAGTTAACCCCACAGAGCTGGGCTGGGCTGGCTGAGGGTTAACCCCACAGAGCTGGACTGGGATGGCTGAGGGTTAACCCCACAGAGCTGGGCTGGGATGGCCAAGAGTTAACCCCACAGAGCTGGGCTGGGTAACCCCACAGAGCTGAGCTGGGCTGGCTGAGGGTTAACCCCATGGAGCTGGGCTGGCCAAGAGTTAACCCCATGGAGCTGGGCTGGGATGGCCACTGGCTGGGCTCAGAATTAATTAACCCCACAGAGCTGGGCTGGCCACTGTATGAGCTCTGAATTAGCCCCGTGGGGCTCTGCTGGCCACAGGCTGGACTCAGAATTAACCCCATGAGGCTGGGTTGGCCTGGCACTGGCTGGGCACTGAGAATCAGCCCCATCCTGGGTTTTTATCCACAACCTGCCCCAAAAAGCGGGCAGCCTTCGTGCCAGCCCCGTGCCAGCCCGTTCTCTGCCCTGCCTGGCTGCTCTCCTGCGCTCCAGGAGTTCCTGGGGATGGGCTGCGGAGCCTCGGGAGCCGTGCCTGGCTCCTGCCCGGCTCCAGGAGCTGCTGCCCGGCTCCAGGAGCTGCTGCCCGGCTCCAGGAGCTGCTGCCCGGCCCCAGGAGCTGCTGCCCGGCTCCAGGAGCTGCTGCCCGGCCCCAGGGGCTCCTGCCCGGCTCCAGGAGCTCCTGCCCGGCTCCAGGAGCTGCTGCCCGGCCCCAGGAGCTGCTGCCCGGCCCCAGGAGCTGCTGCCCGGCTCCAGGAGCTGCTGCCCGGCTCCAGGAGCTGCTGCCCGGCCCCAGGAGCTCCTGCCCAGCTCCAGGAGCTGCTGCCCGGCCCCAGGGGCTCCTGCCCGGCCCCCAGGAGCTGCTGCCCGGCCCCAGGAGCTCCTGCCCGGCCCCAGGGGCTCCTGCCCGGCCCCAGGAGCTGCTGCCCGGCTCCAGGAGCTGCTGCCCGGCTCCAGGAGCTGCTGCCCGGCCCCAGGGGCTCCTGCCCGGCTCCAGGAGCTCCTGCCCGGCCCCAGGAGCTGCTGCCCGGCTCCAGGAGCTCCTGCCCGGCTCCAGGAGCTGCTGCCCGGCTCCAGGAGCTGCTGCCCGGCCTGGCTGGGCCCTGCCTGCCCCTGCCCCTTCCCCGTGCCCCTCTCCCGCAGTCGGGCCCAGCCCGTGCCAGCAGCCTGGCTCGGTGCCTCCCCAGGCTCAGCCTATTTTAGGAGCGGCTCTCGCAGCCCTGCCGGGTTTGTTCACGCTCGTGCAGCCCTCGGCTTCAGATTTGTGGTCACGTTAATGTGGAGTTTGTCCTCGTGGTTTACGGGCACAACCCAGAGCTGTGCGGGTGCTGGTGGGGGAGAGGGTGCTGGAGAGGGATCTGTGCTGGAATGGGGATCCCAGCTGGAACAGGGATCCCAGCTGGAGAGGGATCCGTGCTGGAGAGGGATCCGTGCTGGAACGGGGATCCGTGCTGGAACGGGGATCCCAGCTGGAGAGAGATCTGTCCTGGAGAGAGATCCCAGCTGGAGAAGGGATCTGTCCTGGAGAGAGATCCGTGCTGGCACAGAACAGTGTCTGCACACCCCCACCAGTGTTTTTTGTGGCCTGCAGCATTCCCAGTGCCGTTCCCAGTGCAATTCCCAGTGCAATTCCCAGTGCAATTCCCAGTGCAATTCCCAGTGCATTCCCAGTACATTCCCAGTACAGTTCCCAGTGCAATTCCCAGTACATTCCCAGTGCAATTCCCAGTGCAATTCCCAGTGCATTCCCAGTACATTCCCAGTACAATTCCCAGTGCAGTTCCCGGTGTATCCCCAGTACATTCCCAGTGCATTCCCAGTACAATTCCCAGTACAATTCCCAGTACATTCCCAGTACAATTCCCAGCACATCCTGCAGTGCCCCCTGCCCATCCTGCAGTGCCCCCTGCCCATCGTGCAGTGCCCGGTGCAGGTGTCGGGCAGCAGCAGCAGCGTTCCTGCGGCAGCAGCAGCAGCGTTCCTGCGGTGGGGTCACTGCCAGGACAACAATAGAACTTTAATTTTAGAGCATTTCCAGCTCCGTGCCCGGCGCCCAGCGGGGCCGAGGTCTGGGCAGTTCCTTCCGCAGAGGGAAAGGTGGATTTCTGTTGTTGTGTGCTGTTCTCACGGGGATTTGCGGCGCAGCCGGTCACTCCTGAGTGTGGCCAGCCACGAGAGACCGGGACTGCCAAACCCTGACGCTCCCGGCTCAGCTCCTTCTCTGAGCATCCCGTGGGAGCTTCCCGCTGCCGGGGCGTTCTTGTACACGAGGTGAACCCCACGGGAAGAGATGCCGGTGTCTGACTCGGTTCAGAAGGATGGATTATTTATTTATTATAACTATGCTAAAATACATTCATATCCTATATAAAAGGAGGATAGTAAAACTGCATACTGCTTTTTCTGACTCTAACTCCAACACAACTCGTGCCCTCTTTGAGAGCCCAGCCCCAGTGGGTTGGATTGGATTGGATTGGATTGGATTGGATTGGATTGGATTGGATTGGATTGGATTGGATTGGGTTGGATTGGCCACCAGGCTCAAACAATCCTCACCAGAATCCAACCAAGCATCACCCCAGGGAAATAATTCTCCAAACACATTTTACATAGGAAAAACAAGGAGCAGAGATAGAAATTGTTTTCTCTTCCATGTCTCTCTGTGCACCTCTATAAAGAATCCCGAGAAGGAGGGAAATGTGCCTGCCGCAGGCCGTGCGAGGGCAGCCCGCGCTGGGTGTGCCCCGTGCCACCCCGTCTGGGGAGGTGACAGTGCCAGCCAGCCCCGGTGTCACCGCGGGCACAGGGACGGGGCCAGCCCGGTGTCACTGCCCGGTGTCACTGCCCAGTGTCACTGCCCGGTGTCACTGCCGGTGTCACTGCGGGCACAGGGACAGGGCCAGCTCCCAGTGCCCAATCAGCTCCTGCCTGGGCCCTTCCTAAGGACAGGATTTATGGAGGGAATTTATCCCGGCTAAACGTGACATAAATCTGAGCACACGCGTGTGTGTCCTGCAGCCGGGAGCGGCTGGATCCGTCTTTGGGAACGGGGGGATCGGTTAAATCCTGCTTTGGGAACGGGGGGGATCGGTTAAATCCTGCTTTGGGAACGTGGGGATCAGTTAAATCCGTCTTTGGGAATGGGGGGATCAGTTAAATCTGTCTTTGGGAATGGGGGGATCGACTGGATCCTGCTTTGGGAACGGGAGGATCAGTTAAATCCGTCTTTGGGAACGAGAGGATCCTCCTGGGGCAGCCAGGAGCAGCTGAGTCCCTCCAGAGCTGCGGTGTCACCTCAAGGCTCCCCTGCTCTGCCACCTCCTGTGTCACTTTTGGGATTTCTGGGGCCGTTCCTGACGTTTGGGTGCCCTCGTTCCCCCTGGGCCGGGCAGGGCCTTGGCTGCCAGCCCGTGCCACTGGTGACAGGGACATTTATCCCCGTTCCTGTTGGTGACAGGGACATTTATCCCCATTTCTGTTTGCACAGCCTCCATAAATCCAAATCCAGCCCAGTGCTGGGGCTCTCTGCCTCTGCTTTGTGGGATCCCAGCTCCTCTCTTTGTGGGATCCCAGCTCCTCTCTTTGTTTGTGGGATCTCAGCTCCTCTCTGTGTGGGATCCCAGCTCCTCTATTTGTGGGATCCCAGCTCCTCTCTTTGTAGGATCTCAGCTCCTCTCTTTGTGGGATCCCAGCTCCTCTCCTCTCAGCCTTGGGGTCTTGCTGCCGTGGCTGTGGGAAGGAATTCACCTCCCACAGCAGAAAATCACCAATTCTGCTCACTCTGAGCAGCTCATCATTCCTGTCCGGGGAGCAGAAGCTCCTGCCGCTCCCCTGCCGCATTCCTGGAGCTCCTAAAAATACCCAGCCCGGGTCCTGCTGGCATTCCAGCCTGGCCGGGGTCCCTGCTGGCATTCCAGCCCTGCCGGGGAGCAGGAGGTGCTGGAGCCCCCGAGCAGCCCCCGAGGGCTCAGCACAGTTCTGTGACACCCTGTGAACACACAAACTCCTGTGCGTGGGGGAACCGCTGCTGCTCGACTTCGAGCCTGGGGGGGGAGGGTTTTACTTTATTTACTCTTATTTTTTATTAATGAGAGCAGCTTCACTTGTAGCATAATAGGAGTGAGTGTTTTGTTATCCTTGGCTGTAATCCGTGATAAACTGCCCCTGCCATCAGCCTTGTAGTTTACCCACTGGGGAGCCCGATTATTGCCTTGTAAAACGGAGCACCACTCCTATAATCCCTTAATTAATTAAATGACAAATTTTAGTTCTCTCCCATTGAAAATATAACCGGTGCAGAGAGAGGCCGTGGATTTATTTGATGGCTGCTCGCTCGCACTTTGTTTCCCGCGGATTGCCACGGTCCCTGCTGGTTTGTTTGTGCGGGGGGGACTCCTGGGCTGCTCCAGGGCCGGCTCTGAGGGTCCCCGCGGGGCTCGGCGTGTTCCCTGACCCCAAAACCTGAGCAGGATGAGGTGACACCTCGCAGGAGGTGACACCGAGCCGCAGGACACCTCTGGGCGATGCTGGAGCCCAGGGGAGCTTCCACACCTTCCCAGCTGTGAAACCCACCCACGTCCCTCCCAGACCCTGAACCGGGATAATTCCCATCCCCCGCTGGTGCCTGGGGGGTTTTGGGGCTGTTTAAGGATTTCTCTCCCTTCTCTGCTCCCCAGGCTGCTGCAGGATGGGTGACGACCGGCCCTTCGTGTGCGGCGCCCCGGGCTGCGGACAGGTACGGCCGGCGGGGCTCGGCCTCCCTGGGGCCTGTGGGGCTGGGGTCTGGGGCCTGCTGGGGCTTGTTTGGGGTCTGCTGGGGCTGGGGTCTGCTGGGGCTGGGGTCTGCTGGGGTTTGGGGTGTGCTGGGGTTTGTTTGGGGTCTGCTGGGGTCTGCTGGGGTTTGTTTGGGGTCTGCTGGGGCTGGGGTCTGCTGGGGTTTGTTTGGGGTCTGCTGGGGCTGGGGTCTGATGGGGCTGGGGTCTGATGGGGTTTGTTTGGGGTCTGCTGGGGTTTGGGGTCTGCTGGGGCTGGGGTCTGCTGGGGCTGGGGTCTGATGGGGTTTGGGGTCTGCTGGGGTTTGGGGTCTGCTGGGGTCTGCTGGGGCTGGGGTCTGCTGGGGCTGGGGTCTGCTGGGCTTCGGCCTCAGCTCTGCTGGGCTTCAGCTGCTTTGGCTTTGGGGTTAATGGCGTTTTGGCTTTGGGGTTTAATGGGATTTTGGCTGTTCTGGCTTTGGAGTTAATGGGATTTTGGCTCCTTTGGCTTTGGAGTTAATGGGATTTTGGCTGTTTTGGCTTTGGAGTTAATGGGATTTTGGCTCCTTTGGCTTTGGGGTTGCTGGGATTTTGGTGTAACGGGGCTGGGGCCAGTTGATCCCGGAGCCCGAGCGCTCCGAGCCGCCGTTCCAGGGGCTCCTGGGGGAGAGCAGCCCCAGGGGGGAGAGCAGCCCCAGGGGGGAGAGCAGCCCCCGGGCTCCGCAGGGTGCAGACCCTGGCCCTGAGCTCCCAGCAGAGCCGCCCGGGCCGGGCTGGCTCCTGTGCCCCCGTCCTGTCCCCTTCGGGGCCCGGGGCTCCGAGTTCCCCCTCTGGAGCAGCTGGGAATGTGACAGGTGACGGGAGATGCTCCCCAAAACGCTATTTTGGGATGGGCTCCTCGTGGGAATTCCTCCTCCCTGGAGGCTGCGGAGCTTCCTGGGCTGAGGGAGGGGGATGAGGGGTGCGGGGGGCTCTTCCTCCTCCAGCCTCACCTTCCCGTCCCCTTTTCCTTCCCTTTCCAGGGAAAACGCTGCTCCCACCCCTTTTCCTTCCCTTTCCTGGGAAATCGGCGCTGTCCCAAAGCTGAGCTCAGGGGCTCCCTGGCCCTCGGTACTGGGAGGAACTGGGGGATGATGGAATTCCTGCTGGAATTAGTGGGATCTGCTGGACTCTGGGGGATGATGGAATTGCTGCTGAATTAAAAACACATATTTAGGGTTTTTAATGATGGGTGATGGAATTGCTGCTGGAATTAGTGGGATCTGCTGGACTCTGGGGGGATGATGGAGTTGCTGCTGAATTAAAAACACATATTTAGGGTTTCCCAGCTTTCTGGTCATTGTGACAGGAGCCTCACCCAGACCCTTCCCCTCCCCTCTTGCAGGTGAATTTCCTCCTTGTGCCTTTTCTTTTTTGTCTTTTTTTCTTTTTTTTTTTGGGAGGCTGCTTTTTATCTGAAACTTCTTTGCCTGTGAAATTGTGCAGGCCATTTATAAAATGTATTAGCTGTGTTTGAGCGCTTAATGGAGTGAGCCCTTCAATCACACAGCCCTAAAATCGGCTTCAAACAAGCAATTAAGGCAAACAACAATGTATTTAAATTTAATCTCCCACAATCTCCCACAAATGACATATAAAGGTGGCTGCTTCCTCCTCTGGCTGTTCCAGCCTGCTGCTTATGGGTAATTCCGACAATTCCTCATGTTAATATGGAAATGCTGGAATCCTGGTAATTCCGAGCGGGTGATTCATGGGGATCCAGCCTGACCTCAGCCTGCTGCTCCCAGAACGTCCTTCAGAGCAGGGCAGGGCTGGGATCCGGATCCAGGGCTGGGATCTGGGATGGGATGGGGTCCTGGGATGGGGATCCAGGGATGGGGATCTGGGATGGGGTCCTGGGATGGGATGGGAACCAGGGCAGGGCTGGGATCCGGATCCAGGGCTGGGATCCGGCCTGGGATGGGGATCCAGGGCTGGGATGGGGTCCTGGGATGGGATCCGGGGATGGGATGGGGATCTGGGATCCGGATCCAGGGCTGGGATGGGATCCAGGGCTGGGATGGAATGGGGGATCCAGGGCAGGGCCAGCAGGGCTGGCACGGGGGAATGTCCTGGGGTGACTTTTTGGTTTGCCCCAGCAGCTGCTTCCTTCCCTCTGTAGCTGACACCAGCCCCATCTTTTATGCCCTAAACCCCTTTTTACTCCTTTCTTCCTTTGTTTTTCCTCTTTCCCCCTCTTCCCTCCCTTTTTCCTCCTTTTTTCCTCCTTTCCCCCCTTTTCCCTTCTTTTTTCCTCCCTTTTTCCTCCTTTTCCCCCCATTTTCCCTTCGTTTTTCTTCCTTTTTCCCTCCTTTTCTCCCCCCTTTTCCTCCTTTTCTCCTCCTTTTCCCTCCTTTTTTCCTCCTTTTCCCCTCCCTTTTTCCTCCTTTTCCCCACCTTTTCCATCCTTTTTTCCTCCTTTTCTCCTCCTTTTTTCCTCCTTTTCCCCTCCCTTTTTCCTCCTTTTCCCCTCCTTCCCCCCCTTTCCTCCCTCTTTTCCTCCCTTTCCCCCCCTTTTCCTCCTTTTCCCCTCTTTTCCCGTTTCCATGCAGGAAAAGCGGCTGAGGGCAGCGAGGAGGGCGCCCAAAATCTCTCTGGGCAGCTCGGGGGGGCTGTAAACATGTTTGGGGTTGCCAGGGCTGCGGGGGGATATTTTGGGATTCTCCCAGCCCGGGCAGGGTGGCACAGCTGCCTCCCACCCCGAGGGGACAGGTGGAGAATTCCAGAATTCCCTCCCAGCTGGGATTCCATTCGGGGGGCAGCGGGGTGCCTGGAGCCAGGAGTGATGGCTGAAATCCATCTGGGTGCTGCTGTCACCCCAAATCTCTGAATTCTGGGTGCTGGGTGCTGCTGGTCACCCCAAATCCGTGAATTCTGGGTGCTGGGTGCTGCTGCTCACCCCAAATCTGTGAATTCCGGGTGCTGGGTGCTGCTGGTCACCCCAAACCTCTCAGTTCTGGGTGCTGGGTGCTGCTGGTCACCCCAAACCTGTGAATTCTGGGTGCTGGGTGCTGCTGGTCACCCCAAATCTGTGAATTCCGGGTGCTGGGTGCTGCTGGTCACCCCAAATCTGGGAATTCCGGGTGCTGGGTGCTGCTGGTCACCCAAATCTCTGAATTCTGGGTGCTGGGTGCTGCTGGTCTCCCCAAATCTGGGAATTCCCGGTGCTGGGTGCTGCTGCTCACCCCAAATCTCTCAGTTCTGGGTGCTGGGTGCTGCTGGTCACCCCAAATCTGGGAATTCTGAGTGCTGGGTGCTGCTGTCACCCCAAATCTGTGAATTCTGAGTGCTGGGTGCTGCTGGTCACCCCAAATCTCTCAGTTCTGGGTGCTGGGTGCTGCTGGTCACCCCAAATCTGGGAATTCTGAGTGCTGGGTGCTGCTGTCACCCCAAATCTCTCAATTCTGGGTGCTGGGTGCTGCTGCTCACCCCAAATCTGTGAATTCCAGGTGCTGGGTGCTGCTGATCACCCCAAATCTCAATTCCAGCCATTCTGGGGGCTGGGACTGGGGGTGTTCCCCAGCTTTGGGCAGTGGGGCAGCCCCACCTCGTTCATTAGGAAATTAAACCCTCATGTTTGGGAGATTTGGGAATTGAACCTTCAGGTTTGGGGGAGTTTGGGAGGATATTGAATATATTGAATATACTGAACATACTGAATATGTTGAATATTCTGAATACATTGAATATCTGGAATATCCTGAACACCCTGAGCAGGGAGCACGGCTTCCCAGCCCTCCCTCTGCAGCGTTTCCCTTTGCAGGGCACACAAATCATCCCTGCGGCCCTAATTCCAGAGCTCCAGTTATCCAGGCCATTTCCTCAGACAATCGTTTGCTTTTTAAACCCCCCTTAATTTCCCAATTTATTCCCCCTGAACCCTTGCTGGGAGCTGCTGCTTTGTGCAGGAAACGCCGAGCCCAGAACTTTTCACGAGGCCAGAAAAGGATTTTTTTTTCCTCTCTCTCTCCTCGCTGGTTTATTGTATCCTCTTATCTTGTCATATAATAGAAATAATGTTTATGGCGTGGTGCCTGAGCATCGCTTGGCATTTAACCGGGCTCGGAGCAGTTTATGGCTCTGTGCACTCTGCTGCCGTGGCCATCAGCCCCTAAATCTCTAGTGCAGCAACGGAGGGGCCACGCAGCTCCTGCCGGGCCCAGCGGTTCGGGTTTGGGGTTTGGGGTTTGGGGTTTGGGGTTTGGGGTTTGAGCTGGTTTGGGGTTTGAGCTGGTTTGGGAATGAGCTGGTTTGGGGTTTGGGATTTGGGCTGGTTTGGGGTTTGGGCTGGTTTGGGGTTTGGGGTTTGGGGTTTGGGCTGGTTTGGGGTTTGAGCTGGTTTGGGGCTGAGCCGGTTTGGGGTTTGGGGCTGAGCTGGTTTGGGACTGAGCTGGTTTGGGGTTTGAGCTGGTTTGGGGTTTGGGGTTTGAGCTGGTTTGGGGTTTGGGACTGAGCTGGTTTGGGACTGAGCCAGTTTGGGACTGAGCCGGTTAGGGGCTGAGCTGGTTTGGGACTGAGCAGGTTTGGGGTTTGGGACTGAGCTGGTTTGGGACTGAGCCGGTTTGGGGTTTGGGGTTGAGCCGGTTTGGGGTTTGAGCCGGTTTGGGACTGAGCCGGTTTGGGGTTTGGGGCTGAGCTGGTTTGGGACTGAGCTGGTTTGGGGTTTGAGCTGGTTTGGGGTTTGAGCCGGTTTGGGGTCCCCAGTTTGGGGTTCCTGAGCTGTGCCTGCTCCTGGTCTGGCTTCACCCCACGGCAGCGAAGGACCAGTTCCGCCAGGAGCTGCAGGAGCTGCAGGGGTGGGAACTGCAGGAGCTGCAGCCTTGCAGGGCCTGCACGGGTGGCAGCAGTTGCAGGAGCTGCAGTGTTGCAGGGCCTGCACGGGTGGCAGCAGCTGCAGGAGCTGCACGGGTGGCAGTGGCTGCAGGGCCTGCACGGGTGGCAGCAGCTGCAGGAGCTGCAGCGTTGCAGGGCCTGCATGGGTGGCAGCAGCTGCAGGAATTGCACGGGTGGCAGCAGCTGCAGGAGCTGCACGGGTGGCAGCAGCTGCAGGGCCTGCATGGGTGGGAGCTGCAGGACTGCTGGCAGCCAGGGGAGGGACGGCGCATTGGGGCCGCAGCTCCTGCGCTCTCAGCAGCTCCTGCGCTCCCCAGCGCTGCCGCGGCGCGTTCCGAGGTGGGCAGGGGGAAGGCTAATTTTGAATAATAATAAGCTTGAGAAGGCATCTGAAACCAGTAAACGTTTATTTTTTACACTCCTATAACTTAAAAACGGCCAAACCAATTTAAACCAAATTGGATAATAAAAAATATTGCTCCTAGGCTGAGCCCCTGTTTGCCAAGTTCCAGCCTAGAATGAATTTTTATGGCCAAATTATAAACCCCCTAGAAATGAAGGTTTAAAATGGAAATGTTGACAGACCTTTAACTACAAAAGCGCCGTAATAGAACTTCTTTTTTTCCAAAATGGCTGGTTTAAAATATAATTAAGACTTAAATATTATTTAATAGCAGCGTTTCCTGTAAGTTAAAATCTTTATCATTCCTCTGGCCGGGATTCCTTGGCAGTTCTTGGAAGGGTTCTGCGGTGGGAGCGCGTGTGGGGCACGGCCCCGGCTGCCCCACGGAGCTGGAGCCGGACAGTGGGGCTGGGCAGGTCCCAAATTCTGGCTGGGCAGGTCCCAAATTCTGGCTGGGCAGGTCCCAAATTCTGGCTGGGCAGTGGGGCTGGGCAGTGGGGCTGGGCAGTGGGGCTGGACAGGTCCCAAATTCTGGCTGGGCAGTGGGGCTGGGCAGTGGGGCTGGACAGGTCCCAAATTCTGGCTGGGCAGTGGGGCCGGACAGTGGGGCTGGACAGGTCCCAAATTCTGGCTGGGCAGTGGGGCTGGGCAGTGGGGCTGGGCAGTGGGGCTGGGCAGTGGGGCTGGGCAGGTCCCAAATTCTGGATGGGCAGGTCCCAAATTCTGGCTGGACAGTGGGGCTGGGCAGTGGGGCTGGGCAGTGGGGCTGGGCAGATCCCAAATTCTGGCTGGGCAGTGGGGCTGGACAGGTCCCAAATTCTGGCTGGGCAGGTCCCAAATTCTGGCTGGGCAGTGGGGCTGGGCGGCTGAATTGTCCCAAATTCCGGCCCTGGGGAGAACCAGTGGCTCTGATCATCCCGGGGCACCCCGGGGTGCTCCCAGCCCTGCTGGCTCCTGGGGACACCGGGAGGAGCTGGGAACGAGCCGGGAATGAGCTGGGAACGAGCTGGGAATGAGCCGGGAATGAGCCAGGAATGAGCTGGAATGAGCCAGGAACAAGCTGGGAATGATCTGGGAAGAGCCGGGATGAGCTGGAAGCTCCGTGCCTGCCGCAGTGTCCTTGCAGGGAAGGATTTCTGCTGCAGAGCCCTGCTCGGGCTTCTCCCTGCTCCCTTCCCGAGGGGTCACGGCTCGTCCCGGCCCCGGGCTGGACTCCAGCAGGGTGGCACCGGGTCAGGGTGGCACCGGGTCAGGGTGGCACTGGGTCAGGGTGGCACTGTCCTGGGGTGGCACTGGGTTCAGGGTGGCACTGGGTCAGGGTGGCACTGTCCTGGGGTGGCACTGGGTCAGGGTGGCACTGTGTTCAGGGTGGCACTGTCCTGGGGTGGCACTGGGTCAGGGTGGCACTGTGTTCAGGGTGGCACTGGCCCAGGGTGGCACTGGGTCAGGGTGGCACTGTGTTCAGGGTGGCACTGGCCCAGGGTGGCACTGGGTTCAGGGTGGCACTGCGTTCAGGGTGGCTCTGCGTTCAGGGTGTCACTGTGTTCAGGGTGGCTCTGGGTTCAGGGTGGCACTGGGTCAGGGTGGCTCTGGGTTCAGCCAGGCTGGGGCTGAGCCAGACTTGGGCTGAGCCGGGCTGGGGCTAAGCTGGGCTCGGGTTCAGCCAGGCTTGGGTTCAGCCAGGCTTGGGCATTTCTGGTGGGTGGGTTCTGGTGCTGGTGGGCTCGAAGGAGGAGCAGGAAGCGGCTCTGAACCAAAGCTGGAGCCTGAGCCCGGCTCAGAGCCGGGCCTGGGCTGGGTTTCTCTCCGGAGCTGCAAAAGCCGCGTGGTTTTTGTCCCTAAACCCCTCGGAAATGGGCTGGGGCTGTGGGGACTCCCTTCCCAGGGAGGGAGGGTCTCGGTGCTGCCAAACCTGCGGCTCTGAGCTGTTCCTCCCCCGCCCTGCAGCTCGGGGTGTTTTCCTGGCAAGTGCAATATTTCCCGGCGTTAAACCCGGCATTTTGCAGTCAAGGCTGTTCGGTTTGGAGCCTCGCTCGCTCCCTGCCTGCTGCTCTGAGACGACTGTAAATCCTTTTTATTTTACTGTGAGAACAAATCACTTATTGCGGGAGCAGCAGCTCTGACAAAGAGCTCGTTATCAGCATCGCGGGTACCCCAGCATCGCAGGGATGGGCTGGGGGGAAAGGATTTATCCAGCCCGCGGATACCCCACATCGCTCCGAGCAGGGATGGGCTGGGGGAAAGGATTTATCCAGCCCGCGGGTACCCCGGCATCGCAGGGATGGGCTGGGGGGAAAGGATTTATCCAGCCCTGCAAAAGGTGCCTGAGTCCGCAGATTTTCTGTCAACTTCTGCCTCAAGCCCAGCCAAGCTGTCACTGCACATTCCCAGCCCGGGCTGGAGGTGGGGAAGGCGCCGGGGGTCGGTCCCTCCCCGCAGGGCCGGGGGGCACTGGCGGCTCTCCCTGAGCCCCGCATTTATTCCAGCCCCAAATAACCCCAAATAACCGGGGCTCGGCTGCCGAGCGCTCCCGGCCCCAAATCCGCCCTTTTTCTCCCAAGGATGCTTTGTTGGCTGCCGAGCGCTCCCGGCCCCAAATCCGCCCTTTTTCTCCCAAGGATGCTTTGTTGGCTGCCGAGCGCTCCCGGCCCCAAATCCGCCCTTTTTCTCCCAAGGATGCTTTGTTGGCTGCCGAGCCGCTCCGCCCCTCTGCGGCAGCCGCGATCCACGCGGCTCTGGCGGCGGGAGCACTGGGAATACTGGGAATACTGGGAATAGTGGGAATACTGGGAATGAACACTGGGAACACTGGGAACACTGGGAGCACTGGGAGCACTGGGAATACTGGGAACACTGGGAGCACTGGGAACACTGGGAATAGTGGGAGCACTGGGAGCACTGGGAACACTGGGAATACTGGGAGCACTGGGAACACTGGGAACACTGGGAATACTGGGAATGAACACTGGGAGCACTGGGAATACTGGGAATGAACACTGGGAGCACTGGAGCAGGACAGTGTCCTGAGCGCCAGGGGCCAGAGCTGTTGGGAGCGGGGTGAAACCCACCTTGAATTCCTGCATTTTAGAGAAATACTGCGATTTTCACTCGGGCGTTTTTTTTTTTTTTTTTTTTTTTTTTTTTTTTTCTTCTTCTTTTTTTCTTCCCTGACGTTTTCCCCCTCAGTTTCTCCGTGCTTTGTGTGAGAGCCTTTCTTGGGGTCGGGTTTGGGGTCGGTAAAGGCGGTTTGGGGTCCATAAAGGGGGTTTGGGGTCAGTAAAGGGGGTTTGGGGTCCATAAAGGGGGTTCGGGGTCCATAAAGGGGGTTCGGGGTCTGTTGCCCTGATTCTTGAGTTTTCTTAAGCCTTCTGAATTTACATTTTATTAGGAAACTTTCTCACACAGTTTCTGTAAATAATGTATTGTTTTGCATTCCTCTATGGGGGTGGAAAGACTTAATGTACTAGTGCTTTGTCCAATGTCTTTGGAGAGGTAGCCCGTTCACTCTCCAATCCACTGTCACCTTTGGAGAAGTATAAAAGTTAGAGTCAGAAAATAAACGCTCTCTTTTTTGCCTTGCAAGGTAGCAATTGGCTCGCGTTTGCTTTCTCGTATCCTATAGCGACAGGGGTCCATAAAGGGGGTTTGGGGTTGGTAAAGGAGATTTGGGGTCCATAAAGGGGGGTTGGGTTCTGTAAAGGGGGTTTGGGGTCCATAAAGGGGGTTTGGGGTCCATAAAGGGGGTTCAGGGTCTGTAAAGGGGGTTCGGAGTCTGTAAAGGGGGTTTGGGGTCCATAAAGGGGGTTCGGGGTCCATAAAGGGGGTTCGGGTTCCATAAAGGGGGTTTGGGGTCCATAAAGGGGGTTCGGGTTCCATAAAGGAGGTTTGGGGTCCATAAAGGGGGGTCGGGGTCCATAAAGGAGGTTTGGGGTCCATAAAGGGGGTTCGGGGTCCATAAAGGGGGTTCGGGGTCCATAAAGGGGGGTCGAGGTCTGTAAAGGGGATTTGGGGTCTGTAAAGGGGGGTCGGGGTCTGTAAAGGGGGTTTGGGGTCGGTAAAGGAGGTTTGGGGTCTGTAAAGGGGTTCAGGGTCCATAAAGGGGGTTCAGGGTCCATAAAGGGGGGTCGGGGTCTGTAAAGGGGGTTCGGGGTCCATAAAGGGGGTTCAGGGTCTGTAAAGGGGGTTCGGGGCACAAAGGGGGCTGGAAGTGCCGGGAGGAGCGGGGTGGGCGCTCCGGGCTGGCTCTGTGTCCTCCTGCACAAAGGGCTGGGGATGGAGGGGCTCAGCAGAGGAAAAAATCCACATTTGGGGTTTTTCCTCAAGACCAGAGCCCGGGCCAGGCTCCAGCGTCCCCGGGGTCCCAGCAGTGAGCGGGGTCAGCGCTGCCCCGGGTCCCCGGTGGGTTCTAAACGCCGAATCCGGGCTGGGAGAGGCTCCTCCCGCCCCCCAAACCTCCCTAAATCCCAAATCCTAAATCCTAAATCCTAAATCCCAAATCCCGGAGCCGCAGCGCGAGTTTAACACCTGCTTCAGCACCGCGGCTTCCTGCGCTCGGCCCAGCTGCTGTGCTCAAGTGATTCTTTTTTTTCTTTTTATAATACGCCGGATTAAAACAATATAAACATTAAAGTCCTAAAATTCCCGCAGGGAATAGAGATGCAGACAATAAAGATTTAAAGATTTGTGCGAGAGGGGCTGGGCTGGGCTGGGCTGGGCTGGGGGGGCTTTGCGGCAGCGCACGAGGAGCTGCGAGCGGGGGCAGCCACGGAGGGGTTTGGATTTGTGGTGGGGATTTCTGTGGGGCAGAGATGGTTATGGGGCTGTGCCTTCCTCGGGGATGCTGTGGTGGGGATTTCTGTGGGGCAGAGATGGTTATGGGGCTGTGCCTTCCTCGGGGATGTTGTAATTGGGATTTCTGTGGGGCAGAGAGAGTTATGGGGCTGTGGCTTCCTCAGGGATGTTGTAATTGGAATTTCTGTGGGGCAGGGAGGGTTATGGGGCTGTGCCTTCCTCGGGGATGTTGTAATTGGAATTTCTGTGGGGCAGGGAGGGTTATGGGGCTGTGCCTTCCTCGGGGAGGCTGTGATGGGAATTTCTGTGGGGCAGGGAGGGTTCGGTGGCTGTGCCTTCCTCAGGGATGTTGTAATTGGGATTTCTGTGGGGCAGGGAGGGTTCGGTCACTGTGCCTTCCTTGGGGATGTTGTAATTGGAATTTCTGTGGGGCAGGGAGGGTTATGGGGCTGTGCCTTCCTCGGGGAGGCTGTGATGGGAGTTTCTGTGGGGCAGGGAGGGTTCAGTGGCTGTGCTCCCAGTGGGGTTTTCCTGCACAATCCCAGTGCTCCCAGTCAGGTTTTCCTGCACAATCCCAGTGCTCCCAGTCAGGTTTTCCTGCACAATCCCAGTGCCCCCAGTCAGGTTTTACTGCACATCCCAGTCAGGTTTTCCTGCACAATCCCAGTGCTCCCAGTCAGGTTTTCCTGCACAATCCCAGCACTCCCAGTGGGGTTTTCCTGCACATCCCGGTCAGGTTTTCCTGCACAGCCCAGCGCGGGCAGCAGGAGGGCTCAGCCTCCCCCAGGATGGGCTTTGGTGACCTTGGCTTTGTGTTTCCACACGGCTGCACCAGCAGCTCGCCCTGGGCGTGGGGGGAGCTGCTGGGAAGGGTTTTGGGGCACCTCGGGCTGTGTCTGCTCAGGGGCTGCGGGTGGGAGGGTTTGGGGCCGCCAGGACGTGATTTGGGAGCCAATTTGGGAATTGTGTCGGGATCCCCTGGTGGGAAAGGGGATAAAGGCAGGGAACATCCGCACAAAAACCTGAGCCCTGGCTGGGAAAACCGAGCTGAAACCCGGGCTGCAGGAGATTTTGGGGGGAGAAGGAGGGACCGGGAGCTGCAGGATGGAGTCAGGCAGGGCGGTGTGCTGGGAGAAACCATAAATCTCCGGGGAGAAGAGGGTCACTGAGAACCTCATCAGGGTGGGAGCAGCAGCTCCGCGTTAATGCGCCCATAAATCCCCGTGCCGATAAAACAGGTGGCTCTTCCGAGAGGCAAAAAGAGGCAAACGCTGGTTTTTTCTGCTGCTGCTGCTGCTGCTGCTCTCCTCCTTTAAAAGCTTTAATTACCGCAGTGCCGAGGGCTCGGGCAGGCAGGAGCCGGGAATGCGGCTGGATGTGGGAGCAGGGGCAGGGAAGGAGGGAAGGGAGCTGCAGGTGGGACAAAACCTCCAGGGAGAGGCACAAAAATGAGGTTTTTATGCAGGGATCGAGGGCGGTGTGGATGGAAAATTCCTGGCGCTCTGGTGCTGGGGATGAGGAAGGTGAAGGGAGCTGCAGGGTGGGAAATGGAGCTCTGGGAAAGGACTGGGAGGGTGGGAGGGGGCAGGGACAGGATCCCACCGCCCCAGCCTGGCCTGGGACCCCTCGGGGTGAAGAACCCACAGCTCCCCAGGCAGCTCGTTCCCAAAGTATCCCCAGATCTCAGTTTCCCCCTCTGTTTTGTCCCTCTCCCACCCCTCAGCAGTTCCCTCTGCCCGTTTTTGGGTTGTTTTTAACCCCAGGCACCTCTGGATCCGTGGGTCGCTGCAGCTTTTCCCCTCCATGCCACAATCACAGGGGACAGACCCCAAACCCCAAACCTCAGAGTGACTCGAATTCTCTTTGTGTTTGACCTGCTGCCCTTCCCAGGCAGCTGCTGCTGCTGCTGGAGCTTCCCCAGGAGATAAATCCCCACAAAAACCGCTTTTCCAGGCGATAAAGCCATCACAGAGGCTCCACTCCGTGAATGGGTGGGCACATTCCCAATGCTGCGCTGAATTGAAGGAAATCACCATTGCGGGGCCTTCAAAAGCTGAATGGGGCCGTGGCATCCTCCGGGTGATTGTGCCGAGTCCCAAGGTCAAGGCTGAGCCACGGCGGCGCTTCCAGCCCGGCACGGGCACAGCCGCTCCCCTGGAGCCGAGTTTGGGCTAGGGCTGGGTTGGGGCTTGTTTTGGGGTCTGGTTTGGGGCTGGTTTTGGGTTTGGAGCTGACTTTGGGTTAGGGCTTCTTTTGGGGTCGTGGCATTTGGGTTAGGGCTTGTTTTGGGCTTTGGTTTAGGGCTTGTTTTGGGATATGGAGCTGACATTTGGGTTTGGATTTGTTTTGGGGTCTGGAGCTGACTTTTGGGTTAGGGCTTGTTTTGGGGTTGTGGCATTTGGGTTAGGGCTTGTTTTAGGGTCATGGCATTTGGGTTAGGGCTTGTTTTGGGGTTGTGAAGCCAATGTTTGGGTTAAGGCTTGTTTGTAGCCGCCCTGGGGAAGGGGCTGTGCTGCCCTGGGGAAGGGGCTGTAAGTGCCCTGGGGAAGGGGCTGTGCCTGTACTGGGGAAGGGGCTGTGCTGCACTGGGGAAGGGGCTGTGCTGCCTTGGGGAAGGGGCTGTAAGTGCCCTGGGGAAGGGGCTGTGCTGCCCTGGGGAAGGGGCTGTAAGTGCCCTGGGGAAGGGGCTGTGCTGCCCTGGGGAAGGGGCTGTGCCTGTACTGGGGAAGGGGCTGTGCCTGTACTGGGGAAGGGGCTGTGCTGCCTTGGGGAAGGGGCTGTGCTGCCCTGGGGAAGGGGCTGTGCTGCCTTGGGGAAGGGGCTGTGCTGCCCTGGGGAAGGGGCTGTGCCTTCATTGGGGAAGGGGCTGTGCCTGCCTTGGGGAAGGGGCTGTAAGTGCCCTGGGGAAGGGGCTGTGCCTTCATTGGGGAAGGGGCTGTAGCTGCCCTGGGGAAGGGGCTGTGCCTGCCCTGGGGAAGGGGCTGTGCTGCCCTGGGGAAGGGGCTGTGCCTTCACTGGGGAAGGGGCTGTGCTGCCCTGGGGAAGGGGCTGTACGTGCCTTTGTTACCGGGCTCGTTCCGTGCGCGGCCCCGGAGCCGCTCGGCCCCGCCGAGGACCGGGGACCGAGCCCCGCCGAGCCCCGAGGACCGAGCCCCGAGCCCCGCCGAGGACCGAGGACCGGGGACCGAGCCCCGCCGAGGACCGAGCCCCGAGCCCCGCCGAGCCCCGAGCCCGCCGCCCCCGGGGCCGTCCCCGGCCCGGCGGGGATCCATGTCTCGCCCAAGGTCACCCGGAGGGGCCGTGGCGCTGCCGGGACTCGGCGCTGCGATCGTGATTCACATCCCGAGCGCGATCCCGGGGGATGCGGGGCCGGCTCCGGAGCCGCTCCGCCCCTGCTCACCCCGGTAATTACCGCGGGCTTGCCTCCCGTGGCAGCGGTAATTAACACCCGGCTGTTAATCACCCGCGCTCGGATGGAGAGGAGAGCGGGATTTCAGAACGTTCCGCCGTGCGGGGCTCGGGGACCGCGGGGTTTGGGGGTACAAGAACCCCATCCCGCGGGGTTTTGGGGTTTAAAAACCCCATCCCGCGGGGTTTGGGGTTCCAAAAACCCCATCCCGCGGGGTTTGGGGTTCCAAAAACCCCATCCCGCGGGGTTTTGGGGGTACAAGAACCACATCCCGCGGGGTTTTGGGGTTCAAAAACCCCGTCCCGCGGGGTTTGGGGGTACCAGAACCCCATCCCGCGGGGTTTTGGGGGTCCGCTCCCTGTGCCCAGCTGTGCCCAGCTGTGCAAACCACAGCGCTGCTCCCGCCCAGTGCTCCCCATCCCATCTCCTCCATCTGCTCCTTCCCAAAGCCCCGACCTCCTCAGGGAGATTCCCTGGATTTGGCGGTGACATTCCCTGGATTTGGCAGTAGATTCCCTGGATTTGGCGGTGACATTCCCTGGATTTGGCGGTGACATTCCCTGGGTTTGGCGGTGACATTCCCTGGATTTGGCGGTGACATTCCCTGGATTTGGCGGTGACATTCCCTGGATTTGGCGGTGACATTCCCTGGATTTGGCGGTGACATTCCCTGGATTTGGCGCCCCACAACGCGGGGGAATCCCACGGGACCGCCCGTGCCTGGCGTTCCTATCCCGGCTCCGCTCCCTGGTGTTCGGCTCTGCCCAGGGAGGTTTCCCTGACATTTCCCCTGCAATTCCGGGAGAAAATGAAAAAAGGGCCGCGGGACGCGGAGCTGGTGGAGGATTTTGCCTCGATGTCCTTGGCTCCTCACGTTCCGAGCCAGATGCTGCCTGCCCTGCCCGAACACCTGCATTCCGGGAGGGGCCGTGCCTCAGAAGCCCTTTGGGATAAGTGAAGCCATAGAAATGTAAATTAAATTATTTACCTACTCCCAGTTAAACGCTCTGCCCTTCTGGCCAAGGAGGATCGCGTTGGGCTCCAGAACCCGCTTAGCTCTTTGTGTTAAATTGCGGGGAAATTTGGGGAGCATCCTACAAAAGAAAAAAAAAAAAATTATCTGAGCGAACAAGGGAAAAAAACCCCAATTTTGGTGCTTTGCACAATGTTCCGTGGGGCTGCTGGGCCGGGGATTCCTCACCCAGCGCTGCCCAGAGTTTGATTATTATTCTTATTCGTCCCATTTTTATTTATTTTTTTTTTCTCCGCACAAGGAAGGACCCGGAATCAATCACGGGGCAGGAGGGAGCAGCATTTTAAAGGGAAAGGCAGAGACGCAGCGTCCCTGGAGTCGCCAGAGCCAAAAATGCCATTTCAGGGTTTAAATCTCGCTGCAGTTTTGGCTGGGGGGCTCGGGGTGCGCTCCCGGTGCGGAGCGGCTCCGGCAGGGAAGCGGGGGTCGCCTCTCCCGGCTTTTCCTCCCTCCAGCTTTTCCCTGGATTGTGGAGCACGGAGCTCCCCCAGCGCCATTCCCGGGCTGGTGTTTCCTTCCTGAGCTGCTCCTTGCAAACCTTCCTCCCTTCTCCTCCTCCTCCTCCGGCAGCACCGGGATCGGAGCCGCTGCCGTCCCTCCCCCCGAGCTCTCCGGTGTCCCGTGGGTGCTGACCCGGGACAGGCCCGGGACAGCCGCACGGACAGACGGCGCCGAGCGGCGCTGCTCCTGCCGAGCGGCGGCTGCCCCCGCAGCTCCTCCGTGCCGCCCCGGAGCCGTGAATCACCGTGAATCACCGCGGACCGGCACTGCAGCCGCATTAGCGAATTCATCCGGGCGGCGCGGGGGGAATTACCCGGGGCAGCTGAGATGGGAGATGGGGAGATGGAGCCGGGCCCGAGCCAGCACCGGGGCCACAGCGCTGACCCGGGACAGCCACCGGGTCCCTCTGACGTGGGGACACAGCGCTGACCCGGGACAGCCACCGGGTCCCCCTGACGTGGGGACACAGCGCTGACCCGGGACAGCCACCGGGTCCCTCTGCCCGCGGGGACACAGCGCTGCTTTAACCCGGGACAGCACCGGGTCCCCCTGCCCGCGGGGCCACAGCGCTGCTTTAACCCGGGACAGCACCGGGTCCCCCTGCCCGCGGGGCCACAGCGCTCACCCGGGACAGCACCGGGACCCCTGACGTGGGGCCACAGCGCTCACCCGGGACAGCCACCGGGTCCCCCTGCCCGCAGGGACACAGCTTTTACCCGGGACAGGCACCGGGTCCCCCTGACGGGGGGACACAGCGCTGACCCGGGACAGCCACCGGGTCCCCCTGATGTGGGGACACAGCTTTTACCCGGGACAGGCACCGGGTCCCCCTGACGTGTCCCCGCGGGCTCGGTGGCTCCAGCCCTGTCCCCGCGGTGGCTCCAGCCCCGTCCCCGCGGTGGCTCCAGCCCTGTCCCCGCGGTGGCTCCAGCCCCGTCCCCGCGGTGGCTCCGGTGCCGAGTCACGGCCGGAGCGGGGCTCAGCCTCCCCGCGGTGCTGGCAGCTCGTTAATTAATTCCGTTAATTCCGCGATCCCGGCTGAGCTCGGCGCTGCCGCAGCCGCAGCCCGCGGTTCCCCCGGGAATCCCGGCTCGGTGCCGGGCTCCCAGCGGCACCGGCGGGGTTAAACCCATCCGGAGCTGCCGCGGAGCTCCTGCCCCGGTATCCCCCATCCCGGGGGCTGCGGCGGCTCCGGCGCTCGCCTCACCCCCCCGCGCCAAACAGCGGCTCTCCAAAACGCAGGAAAACCCCCGAGCAGCCAAGCGAGCCCTTGTTCCTCGTGTCGTGCTCGTTAAACGGGCGGAGAAATCCCGGCCCGCCCGCCCGGGGCTCGGCCGCAGCCTGGCGGCAGCTGCAGCATCGTGTGCCGTTACCGAGGGCTGGAAACGAGCGCATTCATCCCGGAGCTGTCACGGCCTGTCGGGAGAGAAGCCCGCGGCCCCGGCAACTCCAGAGCGCTGCGGCAGCCGCGGGCTCGCCCGGGTCTGTCCGGGTCTGCCCGGGTCTGCCTGGGTCTGTCTGGGTTTGCCCAGGTCTGTCCGGGTCTGTCCAGGTTTGTCCAGCCCTGCCCGGGTCTGCCCAGCCCAGCCCAGCTCCGGCTCCCGGCGCTGCATGGGGAAAACACTGAATTTAGAATTTGGGGTGCAGGAGGCAGCCCCAACCTGGGAAAACACCAAATTTCGAATTTGGGGCTGCAGGAGGCAGCCCCAGCCTGGGAAAACACCAAATTTCGAATTTGGGGCTGCAGGAGGCAGCCCCAGCCTGGGAAAACACCGAATTTCGAATTTGGGGCCGCAGAAGGCACAGCCCCAGCCTGGGAAAACACCGAATTTCGAATTTGGGGTTGCCTCCTGCAGCCCCAGCCTGGGAAAACACCGAATTTCGAATTTGGGGTTGCCTCCTGCAGCCCCAGCCTGGGAAAACACCGAATTTCGAATTTCGCCAGCCCGGGAAAGCCCCGAGGGCCGCTGGCAGCCCTGCTCCTGTCCCTCGCCCCAAAGACTTTACAGCCAACATCTTCTTTTTAATTCCGACACCCGCAAAATAGCAGCTGAAATAACCCTGCTGTATGTCAGCTGCTGATGGAAGGAGATTAAATATTAAAGCCAGCGCTGTGGCTTTAACTCATTCCATTTTTTTCCCTACTCTGCCCCCCTCCTCTCCCCCTCTGCTTCCCCTCTCTGTGTAAAATGACATGATTTAGAGCCCGAGTGCCAGACTCAGCCTCTGGGTTTCGGCGTTTGGAAATGTGTGCAGAAAGATATATTGTGTCTGTGAGCATTTCTGCGCGGGGAAGGAGAGAGCTCCCGAGCTGTGAGCCCACATAAAGATGTTAAATAGAGCTGTAACGCGCGCCCGACGCACCCAAAGTGCCGGGGAAAAAAAGAAAAAAAAATTAGGGAAAAAAAAAATCCGGCAATGAAGGAAAATGAAAGATTAAAATAAACCTGGCGTTGGCGAGGCCGGGCTGGGGCTGGTGGGAGAGACACGACCCCGCTGTGCACCTCCCGCTCTTCCCTCCCTGACCCAAAAATCACATTTATTTAGCACAAAGCGGAGCGGGAGAATTGGGAATTTTCTTCTTTTTCATTTCCCCCACTCCCGTCTCAGGTGCTCAGATTTCCGACCCGCCCGCCTGCTAAATATTCATCCCAAGCCTGCACAAAAACCGGGTTTGTTCCTCTCGCTTCACCCCATCCCAGCAGGGTCCCGCCGCGGGCGGCCGAATTCCGTAAAACCCAGGAATTTTGGGGCTGAATTCCATAAAACCCAGGAATTTTGGGGCTGAATTCCATAAAACCCAGGAATTTTGGGGCCCAAAACCGTGGAAAAGTGGGGGTGTCCCTTCCGCTGCAGGGCCCCTCGGCCGGGGTGCTGCGGGACCGAATTCCCGAACAATTCCCGAATAATTCCCGAATAATTCCCGAATAATTCCCGAGTTCCCCCTCGCTCTCTCGCCGCCGCTCCTTTGTTCAGAACGTTTCGGGGCTCCTCGGACAAAACAAAAAGCGTTTACGGGAGGCTGGAGCGGAGCTGCGGGAGGAGAAGAATGCCCAGATCAGGCAGATTGTGGGAGCTGGCGGGAGGGTTCGTTTCGGGTTTATTTAAGGTTTATTTAAGGTTCGGTTTCGGAGCGGAGCTGGGGTTCAGTCTGTTCCTGGAGTTCCACAGGCAGGAAAAAACCCCCAAAAATCCCTCTCGGCTCTTCTCCCGCGGCTCTGGTTTCTCTGCAGCCGAGCCCAAAGCGCAAGCGAGTGCCAGGCGGGTTTGGGGGACACTCGGGGTGACCCCCGTGTCCTTGAGCCCGGGGAAAGAGGGGCTGGGGGGACAACCCGGGTTTTGGGGTCCCCTGACACCGAGGGGTTGTCCCCTGCTATTGAGGGATTGTCCCCTTCTATTGAGGGATTATCCCCTGCCACTGAGGGTAGGAATTGTCCCCTGACACCGAGGGGTTGTCCCCTGCCAGCCGAGGGTGGGAATTGTCCCCTGACACCGGGGAATTGTCCCCCACCACCGAGGGATTGTCCCTACCCCTGGGGGATTGTCCCCCACCACTGAGGGATTGTCCCCCACCACCGAGGGATTGTCCCCCACCACCGAGGGATTGTCCCCCACCACCGAGGGATTGTCCCCTCCGTGCTCGGCTGGGAAATGCAGATTTATTGATTTATTTGCTCAAAGAGCAGAGCCACAGTAAAGCCCCGGCGAGGCCCCAGCCGGGTGCAGCAGCCCCACGGGAGTGGGGGGCTCTGGGTGGGTTTGGGCTGGGACTCTCGGGAGAGGGAGGTGAGGAAGGGAAAGGGCAGGGATGCACTGCTGCTGCTGCTCTGCTGCTTCTGCGCTGCTGCTGCTGCTGCAGCGTTTTCCTGCACAGAGCGCTGCGGAGCCCAGAGCCCGGCCCGTTTGTCGCAGTCTATTAGGAGAGACACAATCCATCCTGGGCTTTATGGGGCTGTGCTTTAACCCGTCCCTGCCTCGCTCCCCCTCCCTCCTGCCTTTGTCTGCCTTTCCCGGCCCCACAGCCAGCCCAAAGCCCCCCAGCGGGATTCCAGCCTCCCTGAGGGATGGGGTCCATCCTGCAGGTGGGATTTTGGGGGGGGGGAGATGCTCTCCCTCCCTCGCTCCATAAAAACTCAGGAGCTGAATCTGGGGCTGGCCCTGCCTCACCCCACGCAGGAAAAGTGCACCAAATTCTTCCCCTCTTCCCCAGCCAGCAGTAGAGTGGGAATTTTGGGATCCAGAGTTAATTTCCGTGCATTTCCATCAGCTGCAGCTGCTGCCTCGCTCCATCACCTAAAAACCAGATTATGGAAAATCCTTGGCCCCCACCCTGCAGAACTCCTTACAGAGGCTTTTCCCTCTGCCACCTGTGCTCCCACAGCCTGTCCGTGTTCCCAGAGCTCTGTCCCTGTGCCCACATCCCTGTTCCCAAATCCCTGTCCCCACATCCCTGTCCCTGCTCCCACAGCCTGTCCATGTTCCCAGAGCTCTGTCCCTGCTCCCAAATCCCTGTTCCTGCTCCCAAATCCCTGTTCCTGCTCCCACATCCCTGTTCCCACATCCCTGTCCCTGTTCCCACATCCCCATCCCTGTTCCTACATCCCATTCCCCGCTCCCACATCCCTGTCCGTGTTCCCACAGCCCCATCCCTGTTCCCACAGCCCCATTCCCTGTCCCCACATCCCTGTCCCTGCTCCCACATCCCTGTCCCTGTTCCCACATCCCTTTCCCCCTCTGTCTCCCCCAGCCCCGTCCCCCTCTCCCACCCCACCGATCCCTCCTCCCGCCGCCGCCGGGGCAGGACGGTAAAACACAGGCGCATTTATGCCCCATTTTCTAAACGGTTTCGTTTCAGAGGTTCACAAACGAGGACCACCTGGCGGTCCATAAACACAAGCACGAGATGACATTGAAATTCGGCCCCGCTCGCACCGACTCCGTCATCATCGCAGGTATGTGCCCGGCCAGGCCCGCCAAGATTGATGCCAGGCACCAGATGCACTGCAAAGCCCATAAACCCTCCTGTGATCTGCATTTAATCAGGGCGAGAGGAAAGCCACAGGCTTCCAAGTTTTTTCTTTTTTTTTTTTTTTATGGTAGTATCGGGTTTTGTGGGGTTTGGGTGGGTTTTTTTTTTTAATTTTTTTTTTTAAGCTCTCGCCGTTTTTTATTAAAGGCTGGAGGATTTATGGCCAGAAGGGCTTTCACGTCTCTGCGTGTGCTTTGAGGACGATGAACCCAACCTGACAGAGCAGCTTCCCCTCTCAGCCCAGGTGTCAGTTCTCCCGAGCCTTTAGGAAGCTGCAGTTAATAAATTAAAGCCCCAGCGAGGAGCTCCCACAGCGCCGGGGCACTGCAGAACTGGGGGACCCAAACCCCACAGATCTGAGAGCAGAGAGGGGTTTTTGGGGAGAGCAGAGCTGCAGTGGGACTCTGGCACCTCTGTCCCGTTTCCTCCAGCCCAAATCCGGGGCTGCGGCGGGACGGGAGCTCCGCTGCCTTCCCGAGGGTTTGGGGGAATCGTGGCTGTGGGACGGGAGCTCCGCTGCCTTCCCGAGGGTTTGGGGGAATCGTGGCTGTGGGACGGGAGCTCCGCTGCCTTCCCGAGGGTTTGGGGGAATCGTGGCTGTGGGACGGGAGCTCCGCTGCCTTCCCGAGGGTTTGGGGGAATCGTGGCTGTGGGACGGGAGCTCCGCTGCCTTCCCGAGGGTTTGGGGGAATCGTGGCTGTGGGACGGGAGCTCCGCTGCCTTCCCGAGGGTTTGGGGGAATCGTGGCTGTGGGACGGGAGCTCTGCTGCCTTCCCGAGGGTTTGGGGGAATCGTGGCTGTGGGACGGGAGCTCTGCTGCCTTCCCGAGGGTTTGGGGGAATCGTGGCTGTGGCTGCAGCTGCTCCCAGGGGCAGAGCTCATTCCCAGCGGGGATTTTCCAAATTTCTCCCCCCGGCAAAGCGTGAGGGGATGGAACACTTCAGGAGCCGAGGAACAAGGTCACCCTGACATTCAGGGGACTGCTCTGGCGTAAAACACTAAAAAAACCCCAAACAAACCCAATTTCTCCATGGCCATTCCAGGACCAGCTAAACCCCCCAAAACCAGCGTGGGCCTGGCGTGCCTGACACAGACGGGGCTGTAAAACCTGCTGGCTTTGAGCACCGAGATCTGGGCCCTTACTGCCTGAAATGCCATTTATTCCGGGTTTCTCTGAGCCACCATTTTGTCCCTGGGATTTTTTGGGACCATTTTGTCTCTGGGATTTTTTTTTTTTTTTTTTTTGGATCATTTTGTCCCTGGAACCATTTTGTCTCTGGAATTTTTTTTTTTTTTTTTAATCATTTTGTTTCTGGGATTTTTCTGAGCCACCATTTTGTCTCTGGGATTTTTTAGACCATTTTGTCTCTGTTTTTTTTTTTGGGACCGTTTTATCTCTGGGATTTTTTTGGGACCATTTTTTCTCTGGGATTTTTTGGGATCATTTTGTCTCTGGGATTTTTTGGGATCATTTTGTCTCTGGGATTTTTTGGGACCATTTTATCTCTGGGATTCTTTTGGGATCATTTTGTCTCTGGGATTTTTTTGGGACCGTTTTGTCTCTGGGATTTGTTTCTTCCTCCCTCCCTGGGAGGGGAGAATTCCCAGGGAATCACTCTGGGATTGGGAATTGGCACAGGGAGAAGAGAATTCCCAGGGAATCACTCTGGGATTGGGAATTGGCACAGGGAGGGGAGAATTCCCAGGGAATCACTCTGGGATTGGGAATTGGCACAGGGAGGGGAGAATTCCCAGGGAATCTCTTTGGGATTGGAGCTGGCATGGGGAGAGGAGAATTCCCAGGAATCTCTTTGGGATTGGAGCTGGCACGGGAAGGGGAGAGGTGCTGCCCGGCCCTGGGGCTGCTCTCCCATCTCATCCCTCCTTTCAGGGAGATCCCACTCCCGGTTTTCCCTCTCCTTGTCCAGCTGAGGACGGCCGAGCCCGGGGTGGGAGGGACGGGAATCCCACAGCCAGGAATTGGCAGAAATCCTCTCCCTCCGGTGATTATTCCTCTAAACCCCGGAGAAACAAGCCCGGCAGGGAATGGGGTTCCGAGGTGTCCTGGCTGTCCCCGGGTGACACCCTCGTCCCCAGCGCTCCCCAGTGCAGGACTGGGATGTGAAATGGGGTTTTGGCCTCTCCCTGACCAATTCTCGGTGTTCCCACCCCAAGCAGATCAGACCCCGACCCCGACGCGGTTCCTGAAGAACTGTGAGGAGGTGGGACTCTTCAACGAGCTGGCCAGCTCCTTCGAGCACGAGTTCAAGAAAGCGGCTGAGGATGATGAGAAAAAGGCAAGAGGCGGCACTGGGAGCACTGGGAGCACTGGGAGCACTGGGAGGGGCCGGGGAGCGCTCCCGTGCAAGGCACAGCCCCCGGGGTGGAATTTACTGGCGTGTGGGGTCTTGCTTTGGGAACTCGCGTGGCTCTGGCTGCTTTTCCCCCACCCGATCCGATCCGAGGCCTGAGAGAGCAGATTGAACCGTTCATTATTGCTTTGGCTTTGCGCTCGGAAAAAAGGGCAGAAAATAGAGAGGGGGAGTACCCCAACACCTGATAGCCGGGGAAGGAGCTGCAGGGATGGGAGCAGAGCCCCTCGGGGCTGAGACCCGGCAGGGGCTGGGTGGAAAAGAGCCGCTTTCGGCTAACAAAGAGCTCCCACCCAGCGCCATCCATGCCGGCTGCCCCCGCAGCCCGAGCGCAGGGGCTGAAGGACACGGGGAGCTCATCAGCAAGCAGCTAATTAAGGCCATTTGCAGCCCCCGGCCCCTCCCGCTGGCCGGTGGGAGCGCGGCAGATGCGTGCCGGGCTCAGCCTGGCACATCCATTTGCTAAATTGATCGATGTCCGCGCATACGCTCGCAGTCAGCGGCGCTGCTCGGAAATAAACTGCGGGAGCCGAGCCGCGTAAATCTTCCCGAGATGGGGAACGGAGGAATTCAGAATTAAAACTGAAACCTGCCTTCCCAGCCGCTCCCCCCGCCACCCCCCCCGCCAATAACGGGCTCTTTAAACCGAAATTGATCTCTCTCATTGGTATGCGGCTGCGGCAAAGGCTCCTGCCCTTTGTTCTGAGAGGGGGAGCAGGCAGGGAGGGAAAGGGAGAGGGAGGGGAGGGAAGGGATGGGATGGAAGGGAAGGGATGGAAGGGATGGGATGGAAGGGATGGAAGGGAATGGAGGCAGGAGCAGCCGGGAAAGGGAAGGGAAGGGAGGGAAGGGATGGGAATGGAAGGGATGGGAAGGGATGGAGGCAGGAGCAGCCCTGGAAAGGGAAGGGATGGAAGGGATGGGATGGAAGGGAAGGGATGGAAGGGAAGGGAATGGAGGCAGGAGCAGCTGGGAAAGGGAAGGGAAGGGATGGAAGGGAAGCGAATGGAAGGGATGGAAGGGAATAGAAGGGAAGGGAAGGGAGGGAAGGGATGGGAATGGAGGCAGGAGCAGCCAGGGAAGGGAAGGGAATGGAGGCAGGAGCAGCCGGGAAAGAAGGGAAGGGAAGGGAATGGAAGGGAAGGGAGCGAGGCAGGAGCAGCCCCGGGGAGCCCAGCCAGCCCCGCGGCCCCGGGCTGTGCTGCCGGGACTGGCTTTAGCGTGCCTCGGCCTAAATAGTCCTCGGAAATCATTCTGAAACATTCCTCAGGAATTATTCTGAAATATTCCTCAGGAATTATTCCAAAATACTCCTCGGCCTTTGGGCTGGCCGGAGCTGACTCCCAGAACCAGAGCTGTGTTTGTCCTCCCCTTAGCCGGGGTGGTCTCGCTCCGGCGCTGTTAATTAAAGCCGGGGGCGCAGCGGGAGCTTCCCCGGGGGCGTTTTAGGTGCTCACAGCGCTGCTGCTGCTGCTGCTGCTGCTGCTGCTGCTGCCGCTGCTGCTGCTGCCTCTGCATTAATCCCGCTCTTTGTGATCCCCGGCAGCGGCTCTGAGCGGGCAGGGAAACGGGAAACGGGGAAATGGGGAAACAGAGATTGCAGAGCCGCCCGGGGAGCTGGCAGCGGCTGGAGCTGCGGCCTCTCTGAAGGAAACACCCCAAAATGAGGGGCTGGAGCTGCAAAATATCCAAACTGAGGGGCTGGAGCTCCGAAATACCCCAAATGAGGGGCTGGAGCTGCAAAATACCCAAAATGAGGGGCTGGAGCTGCATCCACCCCTAAAAGACCCCAAAACTGAGGGGCTGGAGCTGTGTCCCCCTTTAAACCATCCACATTCACCTTTTTACTGCTGGGATGGATGGATGGATGGATGGATGGATGGATGGATGGATAGATAAGGGATGGATGGATGGATGGAGGGATGGATGGATGGATGGATGGATGGATGAGGGATGGAGGGATGGATGGATGGAGGGATGGATGGATGGAGGGAAGGATGGATGGATGGATGGATGGATGGATGGATGGATGGATGATGGATGGATGGAGGGATGGATGGATGGAGGGAAGGATGGATGGATGGATGGATGGATGGATGGACGGACGGAGGGATGGATGGAGGGATGGATGGATGGATGGATGGAGGGATGGATGGATAGATGGAGGGATGGATGGATGATGGATGGATGGATGGATGGAGGGACGGATGGACGGACGGAGGGATGGAAAGATGGACGGATGGCACCAGGATGGACGGAGACCAGGCTGGCCAAGCTGCTGTCAGGGCTGGTTTAGGGCCAGTTTCCCCAGCCTGGACAGGAGGAGGGGCAGGTGATTTGCAGGGTCTGGAGCAGCATCCCCGCCCTGCCGCGCCCTCCCCGCAGGTGTGGGACGGGGCCGCTGACCCCTCACTTCAGCTGTCCCCCCCTTGTCCCCCTGCCCTTCCCGTCCCAGCCTGGTTCCACCGGGCACGTGGCTGGATCCCGGGTGGTGGCAAGTGGCCAAGTGCAGGCATATGGTTGGGTTTTATTTTAATGGGGCGCTCATAGATGTTTAATAACTTGCATGGCTCTTTGTTTGCTTTTGATAATCGGGCAATAAAATAATTCAGGTTGATTTATACAATGTTTTACAGCTGTGCTGTGAATGCGAGTGCCTCCTGTAACTCGCAGGCATTTGGCTGGGTACCTGTTCTCCGTAGCAGGGCCCTTTTTGTACCCAGAAATCCCAAAAAGAGCCCGTGGAGGAGCCTCAAACTGCTGCTGCCGGGGCTGCTGCTCCTGCCGGGGCTGCAGCCGGGCCTGATGCAGCCTCGGGCTCCCGGTGCTGCTGCAGAGGAAATCACCGGGAATGGTTTGGCACGAGCTGCCAGCCCGAGCTCTGAGCGGGAGCAGCGATTGTTCCGCAGGCAGTGCGAGATGGGAGCTCCTCCTGCAGCTGTCTGTGCTTCCAGTCTGTCTGTCCTTCCAGAGCTGTCTGTCCTTCCAATCTGTCTGTCCTTCCAGTCTGTCTGTCCTTCCAGTCTGTCTGTGCTTCCAGTCTGTCTGTCCTTCCACAGCTGTCTGTCCTTCCAGTCTGTCTGTGCTTCCACAGCTGTCTGTGCTTCCAGTCTGTCCTTCCAGTCTGTCTGTCCCTCCAGTCTGTCTGTCCTTCCAGAGCTGTCTGTCCTTCCAATCTGTCTGTCCTTCCACAGCTGTCTGTCCTTCCAGAGCTGTCTGTGCTTCCAGAGCTGTCTGTCCCCCCAGATCTCTCTGTCCCCCCCCCGGTCTCTCTGTCCCCCCCAGGTCTGTCTGTCCCCCCCAGATCTCTCTGTCCCCCCAGGTCTGACTGTCCCCCCAGGGTCTCTCTGTCCCCCCCAGGTCCCTCTGTCCCCCCAGATCTCTCGGCCCCCCCCCAGGGTCCCTCTGTCCCCCCCAGGTCTCTCTGTCCCCCCAGGTCTGTCTGTCCGCCCAGGTCCCTCTGTCCCCCCAGGGTCCCTCTGTCCCCCCGCAAATCTCTCTGTCCCCCCCAGGTCTGTCCCCCCAGGTCTCTCTGTCCCCCCAGGTCTCTCTGTCCCTCCAGACCTCTCTGTCCCCCCAGATCTCTCTGTCCCCCAGGTCTCTCTGTCCCCCCCAGATCTCTCTGTCCCCCCAGGTCTCTCTGTCCCCCCAGGTCTCTCTGTCCCTCCAGACCTCTCTGTCCCCCCAGATCTCTCTGTCCCCCCAGGTCTCTCTGTCCCCCCAGGTCTCTCTGTCCCTCCAGACCTCTCTGTCCCCCCAGATCTCTCTGTCCCCCCAGATCTCTCTGTCCCCCCAGATCTCTCTGTCCCCCCCAGATCTCTCTGTCCCCCCAGATCTCTCTGTCCCCCCATGTCCCTCTGTCCCCCCAGATCTCTCTGTCCCCCCAGGTCCCTCTGTCCCCCCAGGGTCTCTCTGTCCCCCCAGGTCCCTCTGTCCCCCCAGGGTCTCTCTGTCCCCCCAGGTCCCTCTGTCCCCCCCAGGTCCCTCTGTCCCCCCAGGGTCTCTCTGTCCCCCCAGGTCCCTCTGTCCCCCCAGGGTCTCTCTGTCCCCCCAGGGTCTCTCTGTCCCCCTCAGATCTCTCTGTCCCCCCCAGATCTCTCTATCCCCCCCAGGTCTCTCTGTCCCCCCAGGTCCCTCTGTCCCCCCCAGGTCCCTCTGTCCCCCCAGGGTCTCTCTGTCCCCCCAGATCTCTCTGTCCCCCCAGGGTCTCTCTGTCCCCCCAGGGTCCCTCTGTCCCCCCCAGATCTCTCTGTCCCCCCAGGTCTCTCTGTCCCCCCAGGTCTCTCTGTCCCTCCAGACCTCTCTGTCCCCCCAGATCTCTCTGTCCCCCCCAGATCTCTCTGTCCCCCCCAGATCTCTCTGTCCCCCCCAGGGACTCTCTGTCCCCCCAGGTCTCTCTGTCCCCCCCAGGTCTCTCTGTCCCCCCCAGATCTCTCTGTCCCCCCAGGTCTCTCTGTCCCCCCAGGTCTCTCTGTCCCTCCAGACCTCTCTGTCCCCCCAGATCTCTCTGTCCCCCCAGGTCTCTCTGTCCCCCCAGATCTCTCTGTCCCCCCAGATCTCTCTGTCCCCCCATGTCTCTCTGTCCCCCCCAGATCTCTCTGTCCCCCCAGATCTCTCTGTCCCCCCATGTCTCTCTGTCCCCCCCAGATCTCTCTGTCCCCCCCAGATCTCTCTGTCCCCCCCAGGGACTCTCTGTCCCCCCAGGTCTCTCTGTCCCCCCAGGTCTGACTGTCCCCCCAGGTCTCTCTGTCCCCCCCAGATCTCTCTGTCCCCCCAGATCTGTCTGTCCCCCCCAGGTCTCTCTGTCCCCCCATGTCTCTCTGTCCCCCCCAGGTCTGTCTGTCCCCCCAGGGTCCCTCTGTCCCCCCAGGTCCCTCTGTCCCCCCCCGGTCTGTCTGTCCCCCCAGGTCCCTCTGTCCCCCCCGGTCTGACTGTCCCCCCCAGGTCTCTGTCCCCCCAGGTCCCTCTGTCCCCCCATGGTCTGTCCCCCCCGGTCTGACTGTCCCTCCCGTCCCGCAGAGCCCGGGGGCCCTGGACATGTCTCTGCCCCCCACGCCGGACATGAAGATCAAGGAGGAGGAGCCGGTGGAGGTGGACTCGTCCCCGCCGGACAGTCCCGCGCCGCGGCCGCGCTCGGCCCCGCGCCAGGACAAGGTGGGGCAGTGCCCTGTGCCCGGGCTGCTGAGGGACACTGCCCGGGGACACCCAGCTGGGCTTTTTGGGGCTTGAACTGGGCTTTTTGGGGCCCGAGATGGGCTTTTTGGGGCCTGAGCTGGGCTTTTTGGGGCCTGAGCTGGGCTTTTTGGGGCCCAAGTTGGGCTATTTGGGGCCCGAGCTGGGCTTTTTGGGGCCCGAGTTGGGCTTTTTGGGGCCCGAGTTGGGCTATTTGGGGCCCGAGCTGGGCCGCTGAAGGGACAGGCAGAGGGGCTGGAGAATCACCCCTTTCTAAAGCACCCCAAATGGAGAGGCTGGAGCTTCCAAACATCCTGAATGGAGGGGCTGGAGCTCCAAGATACCCCAAAATGAGGGGCTGGAGCTTCACCTCCCTCTCCAGCACCCCAAGCTGAGGGGCTGGAGCTCTAAAACACCCCAAAATGAGGGGCTGGAGCTCTAAAACACCCCAAAATGAGGGGCTGGAGCTCCAAAACATCCTGAACGGAGGGGCTGGAGCTCTAAGATACCCCAAAATGAGGGGCTGGAGCTCTAAAACACCCCAAAATGAGGAGCTGGAGCTCTAAAACACCCCAAAATGAGGGGCTGGAGCTTCACCCCCCTCTCCAGCACCCCAAAATGAGGGGCTGGAGCCCGTCCCCTCCTCGCCGCGTGCCCGGGCTGACGCGCTGCCCCGGGTTTCCGTGCCGGATGAACTCCCGTGCCGAGTTCTGGAGCCTGCAGGAGGCAGGGCCGGGCAGCAGCGGTCAGCAGCCCCCGTTGTGTGTTCTGCCCCACAGGAGAGCCCCTCCAGGCCCGTGATCCTCTCCACGCCCACGCCCACCATCGTGCGGCCGGGCTCGCTGCCGCTGCACCTGGGGGGCTACGAGCCCCTGCACCCCACGCTGCCGTCCCCCACCTCCGTCATCACCCAGGCGCCCCCCTCCAACAGACAGCTGGGGTGAGTAGGGGCAGGGAGCGCTGGAATCCCGGAATTCCGTCCCCAGGGAGTTCCAGCCCCAGGGAATCCCCTGGAGGAGCTGCCCCGGCGGGGCCTGGCGCTGTCACCGCTGTCACCGCTGTCACCGCTGTCAGTCACGCTCCGGCTGCCACGGCACGGTGGGAAGCAGGAACTGATTGTCCTGCAGTGAGGAAACGAGGCAGAACTCGATGAAACGAGGCAAAACTCACCGTGGGAGAGATGGAAGAGCTCCCCGAGCTCAGCACGGCGCTGGCTGCTGCTGGGGAATGTGTCGGGGCTGGGATGGCTGGGACTGCTCAGAGGATGGGGCTGGGATGGTGTCTGGGGTGGTCTCAGGAGCAGGGAGGGCTCGGGGATTGTGGCAGGGATTGTGCTGGGAGCTGGGATGGCTTGGGATTGTCTCTGGGATTGTCTCAGGGATTGTATCTGGGATTGTCTCTGGCTCTGGGATGGCTCAGGGATTGTCTCAGGGCTCGTCTCAGGCCGTGTTTGGTGCCTCTGGAGCGTGGCCTCCAGGCTGCCAGCCCCGGGCAGGGCTGCAGGGCTGCAGAGTTGGATTTTTGCAGGTCTCCCGGCGGCTCCCTCCCGCTCGTGGTGCAGCTCGCCAACGGGCAGACCGTGCCCGTGCTGCCCGGCCCCGCCGTGCAGATGCCCTCAGTCATCTCGGTGAGAGAAACTTCCAGAGCCGCCTCCCTGTCCTGCCCTGCCCTCCGAGGGCAGCCGAGCTCGCAGGGGAGGGAAGGGAAGGGAAGGGAAGGGAAGGGAAGGGAAGGGAAGGGAAGGGAAGGGAAGGGAAGGGAAGGGAAGGGAAGGGAAGGGAAGGGAAGGGAAGGGAAGGGAAGGGAAGGGAAGGGAAGGGAAGGGAAGGGAAGGGAGGGAAGGGAAGGGAAGGGAAGGGAAGGGAAGGGAAGGGAAGGGAAGGGAAGGGAAGGGAAGGGAAGGGAAGGGAGCTCCTCAGGGCTGCTGCACGTGCCAGCGCTGCTGTCCCCGCTCCCCTCACAGCTGGCCCGGCCCATGGCCATGGTGCCCAACATCCCCGGCATTCCCGGGCCCCCCATCAACAGCAGCGGGTCCCTGTCGCCCTCCGGACTGCCGGTGCACTCCGAGGCCAAAATGGTGAGTGGGGGCACGGGGTCCCTCAGCCTCCAGCACCTCCTGCCTGGAGGCTTTTCCACCCCCATATCCCACTGTGGGGGCTCTGCAGCCTGCTCAGTCCCTGGAGCTGCCAGCTGGGCAGGGAATTGCTGCCAGTGCCAGCAGAGGGCTGGGCTGGACACTGCCTGCTGGGCTGGGCTGGGCTGGGCTGGACACTGCCCACTGGGCTGGGCTGGGCTGGACACTGCCCATTGGGCTGGAACTGCCCATTGGGCTGGGCTGGACACTGCCCCCTGGCCTGGACTGGACACTGCCCGCTGGGCTGGGCTGGACACTGCCCCCTGGCCTGGCTGGTCACTGCCCTCTGGGCTGGACACTGCCCGCTGGGCTGGGCTGGGCTGGGCTGGGCTGGACACTGCCCCCTGGGCTGGGCTGGGCTGGGCTGGGCTGGGCTGGGCACTGCCCCCTGGGCTGGGCTGGGCACTGCCCACTGGCCTGGACTGGTCACTGCCCCCTGGCCTGGCTGGTCACTGCCCCCTGGCCTGGCTGGGCACTGTTGGTGGCTGCAGGGCGGCAGGAGCTCCCGGGGGCCCTGGCAGCTCCTCTGAGTCCCTTTTGCTCCCCTGGCAGAGGCTGAAGGCCAGCCTGGCCGGTTCCTCCTCGCTGAACGGCGGCGGCCTGGCGGTGGGCTCGGCCAGCAGCATGGTGACCGCGCGGCCGGAGCAGAGCCAGGCCCTGGGCCAGCACCCCGACGCGCCCTCGCCGGCCCAGCCCCAGGTGTGTGTGCGGCTGCCCTGAGGGCAGAACGGCCCCAGAGCCCTGCCCAGCGCAGAACGGGCCAAAACCTGTTCATCCCAGTGCTGCTCCCGCGCTGAGGCACTGCCTGGAGCTCTGGAGCTGCGAGGAGCATTTCCCCTCTCAGCCCATCAGCGGGGCTGGCTGCTGGTGCCAGCCAGGTGCCAGCCAGGTGCCAGCCAGGTGCCAGGCTGCCACCAGCGGGACTGGCTGCCACCGGCGGGGCTGGCTGCCACCAGCGGGGCTGGCTGCCACCAGCGGCACCGCTCCGGGCTGGGGTGGGCTCGCCCAGTTTAATCTTGGGTGGGTTTGCCCAGTTTAATCTTGGGTGGGTTTGCCAAATTTAATCTCAGATGGGCTCGCCGAGTTTAATCTTGGGTGGGTTTGCTGAGTTTAATCTTGGATGGGTTTGCTGAGTTTAATATTGGGTGGGCTCACCAAGTTTAATCTCAAGTGGGTTTGCAGAATTTAATCTCAGATGGCCTTGCCGAGTTTAATCTTGGGTGGGTTTGCTGAGTTTAATATTGGGTGGGCTTGCCGAGTTTAATCTCAGATGGGTTTGCTGAGTTTAATCTCAGGTGGTTTTGCCAAATTTAATCTCGGGTGGGTTTGCCGAGTTTAATCTCGGATGGGTTTGCCGAGTTTAATCTCGGGTGGATTTGCTCAATTTAATCTCTGGTGGGTTTGCTAAATTTAATATTGGGTGGGTTTGCTGAGTTTAATCTCTGTCTGCTGCCGTGGGGCCGGGCTGGCCCCACAGCCCTGGGGGCTGCAGAACCGGGGCCCTACAAAACCTCCCGTTGCCTGTTGTCTCCACGACCTTGTTTGGCCCGGGGTTTTGAGAGGAAAATTAATTTTTGAAGCAAATCAGCTGTTTAACAGCCGGGGCTGTGTCCTGCCTGCCCCAGAGCTGCTGCTGAGCCTGTCCCCGTCCCCGTCCCCGTCCCCAGGTGTCCCCTGCCCAGCCCACGCCCAGCACGGGCGGGCGCCGGCGGCGCGCGGCGGACGAGGACCCGGACGAGCGGCGGCAGCGCTTCCTGGAGCGGAACCGCGCGGCCGCCTCGCGCTGCCGCCAGAAGCGCAAGCTCTGGGTGTCCTCCCTGGAGAAGAAAGCCGAGGAGCTGACCAGCCAGAACATCCAGCTGAGCGTGAGTATGTACTGGGGCTGAGCGCAGCCCCGGCACGGCGCTGGCACGGGCACGGCGCTGGCACAGTCATGGCCCTGGCACAGTCACGGCGCTGGCACGGCCCTGGCACGGCCCTGGCACGGCCCTTTGTCTCCCCTGAGATGCTCCCAGAGCAGCTGATGGTGCACAGTGGGATCTCCTTTTCTCTGCTGTGCTGGGGCTGCAGCACCCTGGGATGCCCAGGAGCGCTCCCAGTTATCCCCTGAGTGCTCCCAGTTCTCCCAGAGCACTCCCAGTTCTCCCCAGAGCGCTCCCAGTTCTCCCTGGTGTCACCCCAAAGTGCTGCTGCCCCTGGTGTCACCCCAAAGTGCTGCTGCCCCTGGTGTGACCCCAAACTTCTGCCGCCCCTGGTGTCACCCCAAAGTGTTCCTGCCCCTGGTGTCACCCCAAAGCTGGAGCCGAGCCCGAGGCTGGTGGCACGTGGGGCTCTGGGGTGACACGGCCCCGTGTGTCCCCTCAGAACGAGGTGACGCTGCTCCGGAACGAGGTGGCTCAGCTGAAGCAGCTGCTGCTGGCCCACAAGGACTGTCCCGTCACCGCCCTGCAGAAGAAGAGCCAGGGATACCTGGGTGAGTGCTGCTGTGCCCCTGCTGTCACCCTGTCACCCCCTGTCACCCCCTGTCACCCCCATCACCCCCTTGTCACCCCCTTGTCACTCGGGGTCACTGCAGGGCAGGGCTGCCACATCACAGGGCCCAGCACAGGACACCCCAAAAACCCCCAGAAATGCCCCAAAAAGCCCTTTCTGCCCATCTCCTGACCAGGAGGATCCCCCGGATTGTCCCTTTGGCCTTGGGGTGGCACCACCGTGGGGCAGTGCCCAGGGCAGGGTTTGTGTCCCTGTCCCTCTGCAGGTGGGGTCTGCAGTGGCTCCAGCTCTCCCTGCTCCGAGCCCTTTTGCATCCTTTGGGAGTCCCAAATTTGCTGCTCCCAGCCCTTTTTCGTCCCAAATTTGCTGCTCCCAGCCCTTTTTCATCCTTTTTTCATCCCAAATTTGCTGCTCCGAGCCCTTTTTCATCCTTTAGGAGTCCCAAATTTGCTGCTCCCAGCCCTTTTTCATCCCTTTTTCATCCCAAATTTGCTGCTCCGAGCCCTTTTTCATCCTTTTGGAGTCCCAAATTTGCTGCTTCGAGCCCTTTTTCATCCCTTTTTCATCCCAAATTTGCTGCTTCGAGCCCTTTTTCATCCCTTTTTCATCCCAAATTTGCTGCTCCGAGCCCTTTTTCATCCCTTTTTCATCCCAAATTTGCTGCTCCGAGCTCTTTTTCGTCCCAAATTTGCTGCTCCGAGCCCTTTTTCATCCCTTTTTCGTCCCAGATTTGCGGCTCCGCAGCAAAGGCCGAGTCAGAGAGGCCAGGCTCTCTCCATGACATCATGGAGCTCCATTGCTCATTCTCTGCAATTCCCACCGAGCTGGCTCGGCTTGGGAGTTACAAAAAAAAAAAAAATAGAAAAAGGCTGTTTTTTATCTCCTTTTCTTCCCATAATTTTTTTTTAATGCTGCCTGTTCCATTCTAACCAGCCAGGAGCTAAACACGCCCTGGGTCCTGCTGCCCTCCCTGCAGCTGCAGTTCCAGGCTGCTGAGAGGCTTCAGAGGACGCTGGAGTCCTCTAGTGTTCCTTGGAAAAACAGGACAGGCTGAGAGCATGGAAACCGCAAAAACCGAGGGAGAAAAAGGGGAAAAAACCCTAAAAAATGAAAATTGGGTGTCCCTGGGGGCTGTGCCCTGCACCCGTGTGTGGGTCTGTGGAATTCTGCCCTGCCTGGGGGCACGGGGATTGCTGGAGGGGCTGTTCCTGAACAAAGCCCCGGGTCCTGCCCAGGTCCTGAACAAAGCCCCGGGTCCTGAACACAGCCCCAGGTCCTGAACAAAGCCCCAGGTCCTGAACAAAGCCCCAGGTCCTGCCCAGGTCCTGAACACAGCCCCGGGCTCCCCGGGGAGCTGCAGCCCCTCTGGGCGCTCTCCTGGCACTGTGAACCCCCCGGGCTTTGGGGTGCCCGGGCCAAGGTCCACTCCCAGTGCCCAGCGAGGGGTGAAACCCCACACCTGCTTTTCCCCCGGGGTTTCCTGTGGCAGAAATATCCCCAGAAATACCCCAGAAATATCCCAGAAATACCGCAGAAATATCCCCAGAAATACCCCCAGAAATACCCCAGAAATATACCCAGAAATATCCCAGAAATACCCCAGAAATATCTCCAGAAATATACCCAGAAATATCCCAGAAATACCCCAGCAATATCCCCAGAAATATCCCCAGAAATATCCGAGAAATATACCCAGAAATACCCCAGAAATATCCCCAGAAATATCCCAGAAACACCCCAGAAACACCCCAGAAACACCCCAGCAGTACCCCAGCAGTACCCCAGCTCTGCCTTTGTTCCCCCCTCCGAGGGGAGGTGGGTTTCCTGCTGGCACGGGTGGCTGCAGAGCTCTGGGTGCCCCCCGAAATTGCGGAAGCCCCTGAACAAAGGGAAGGCGGCTCTGCCTTTGTCTGCCCCTCACGGAGCAGAGCTGTGATGGATGGGGCTGTCCTGGGAGCCGTAAGGAGCAAAAGAGGCGATTTCGGTAAAAATCCGGCCCTGCTGAGGCATCCTGCTCCCCCTGGCAGGTGGGGAAGGGGCTGCTCAGCCTCGGTGCACAACCTGGGGGGAAATTAATTCCTTTAACGAGGAATTCACGGTGGGGAGTGGAGGGTGGGAGGAAGGCTGTGCCAGTGCTGCCCTCCTCGGGAAGCTGCGCTGCTTCCTGCGGAATTCGGGAGGATCCAGCCGCGGATCCTCGGGGTGGGGAGGGTCCTGATGACCCGGTCCTGCCCCAAGGGAGGGGGTCCCACGTTCCGGGGGGTGGGCACCGCGCTGCTCCAGGCTGGAGAGGTGGCTGGGCTGGAGTGTCCGGCCGGGCTCGAGTGTCCGGCCAGGCTGGAGTGTCCGGCCGGGCTGGAGTGTCCGGGCCAGGCTGGAGTGTCCGGCTGGGCTGGAGTGTCCGGCCGGGCTGGAGTGTCCAGCTGGGCTCGAGTGTCCGGCCGGTTCCTGCTGGTCCCTGACCCTCTGGGTCAGCACCATTCCTACCCCAAACCAGAAGCTCTCCTACCCCAAACCAGCACCATTCCCACCCCAAACCAGTTCTGTTCCCACCCCAAACCAGCAGCTCTCCCAGCCCACCCCAGCCCCACTCCCAGCCCCACTCCCAGCCCCACTCCCAGCCCCACTCCCACCCCACCCCAGCCCCACTCCCACCCCACTCCCAGCCCCACTCCCAGCCCACCCCAGCCCCGGGCCCGGCTCTGACTCCCCCAGCCCCGTTCCCAGCCCCACTCCCACCCCACCCCAGCCCCTCTCCCACCCCACCCCGGCCCGGCTCTGACTCTCCCCTGTGCCCTCTCGCCCGCAGGCAGCCCGAAGGAGCGCTCGGAGCCCGCGGGCTCTCCCGCGCCCGTCATCCAGCACAGCTCGGGCCCCAACGGGCTGGGGGGCGCCGCGCGTTCGGCCGCCGAGGCCGTGGCCACCTCGGTGCTGGCGCAGCTGGCCGGGCAAAGGACAGAGCTGGCCGTGCCCGCGGCCTCGCCCGTCATCATGGCCCCACAGTCGCAGTCTGCCGGCAGATGATGGCCCGGAGCGCGCTCGGACTGGCCGCGGGACCCTTCCTCTGCAGTCTGGGGTTTTCTCTTCTCTTGTTCCGTGCTGAGTTAAGGGCGGCTCCGGCGCTCCCCCACTGCCCGCGGAGCTCTGGGGCAGAGCCCCGGGAGGGGCGGGTTCGGCCATCGTGGGGCAAACACTAAATGGCCCGGCCCTGGCAGGGGGCTGTGACACTCCTGTCCCCTGGGCTGGGGGCTGTGACACTCCTGCTGTCCCCTGGCAGGGGGATGTGACACTCCTGCAGGACGCTGTGACACTCCTGTCCCCTGGGCGGGGGGCTGTGACACTCCTGCTGTCCCCAGGCAGGACTCTGTGACACTCCTGTCCCCAGGCAGGACTCTGTGACACTCCTGCAGGACTCTGTGACACTCCTGCTGTCCCCAGGCAGGACGCTGTGACACTCCCGCTGTCCCCTGGCAGGACGCTGTGACCCTCCTGCTGTCCCCTGGCAGGACTCTGTGACACTCCCGCTGTCCCCGTGCTGTCCCAGCCCCGTCCCCGCTCCCCGAACCGTTGCACCTTCACCCGGAGCCCCCCGGAGCTCTGAGCTGCCCCAGCCCCAGCCCCAGCCGTGGATTTTGGGGTCCCTGGGCGCTCGGGGGTCCCGGGCCAGGGCTGCTCCCGCCTCCCCGGGAATTGGGGCTCCGCTGTGGGACGCAGGGACAGCAGCCGGAGCCACCCCAAAGCCTGTCACCTCCCGCCCACGGACCGCGCTGACCGCGGCAATGGTGGCCTTAAATCCCGGATTGTTCCTGACCGAGGGGAGGGGGCAGACAAAGGATTCACCCCCGGGCCGGGGCAGGGCCGGATCCCTCCTGCGCGGGGAGGAGCTGCACCGGGTCCTGGTCCTGCCGGGGGCGCTGGGTGTCCCCTGTGTCCCTGCGGGGACGGGGACGGGGCATGGGGCATGGGGCAGGGGGGATGGGGCAGGGGGCATGGGAGGGGCTCCGCCGGCTTTTGGGATGTGGAGGGAATCTTGTCCCGCTCCCTGGAACGGCTCCAGCCCTCGGAATTCCGGCCCCTCACAGGTCCCCCCTCAGCCAACCCCCCTCAGGTCAGGTCGCACTCGCCACTTTGGAGCCGGTTGGATTCTCCAGGTGATTCCGGTGGTTTCCCACACTTGGAAGGTTCCCAGGGACAGCAAACCCCAAAGCCAGGGCTGAGCAGGAGGAGACGGGGATGTGAGCGCTGCTGGGAGAGTCCTGAGCTTTGGGGTCTGCCCAGCGATGGAATCCAATTCTCTCCTCCCTCTTGTGCAGCTCTTCCTCAGCTGGGATCGGGGTCGGGATTGGGGTCAGGGTCGGGATCAGGGTCGGGGTCGGGGTCGGGGTGGGTTTGTGTTGCTGCTCCCGCACTCCCCTTTTCCCTCTCCGTGCTCGGGGTCACATCCAGCCTCGGGAATCTCTTGTTGGGGTCCCGCACATCCCCCAAATGCCTTTTCCCCCCTTAAAGCTGTTCCTAAAGCCCAGCCCGGGGCTCCCAACCTTCCCTGTCCCGACCAGGAGGGCCCAGGAGGGGCCGGGAGGGCTCGGGGCCGTTCTGGGCGATCCTCGCAGGGCTGCAGGAGCTGCAGGATGCAGCAGGTCCTTGCAGGGTTGCAGGAGCTGCAGGAGCCGCAGGATGCAGCAGATCCTCGAGGGTTGCAGGAGCTGCAGGATGCAGCAGGTCCTTGCAGGGTTGCAGGAGCTGCAGGATGCAGCAGGTCCTCGCAGGGTTGCAGGAGCTGCAGGATGCAGCAGGTCCTTGCAGGGTTGCAGGATGCAGCAGATCCTCGCAGGGCTGCAGGAGCTGCAGGATGCAGCAGCTCCTCCCGTGCCGGGGGAAGGAGAATTGAGCTCTGGGCTGGTCCCACCGCTGCTCCCGTTTGCTGTGGGGGCCTGGCTGGCAGAACCGGGATGAGCAAAGGCTGGAAAATCCAGGAGAGCGTTTGGATCGAGGGCAGCGGCCCCTCACTGTGCCCTGGGGGCACCGCTGGGTTTTGTCCGGTGCGGTTTTCCTGCCTCGCTGCCCCTCCCGGCAATGCTCGGGGCCCCCTCGGGATGGGGGTGCGGGAGCAGCTTTGTCCCCGTCCCTCCATGGCCTGAATTTCCCCATTCCCACATTCCCCATCGCCAGTGCCTTGAAAATTCTGCAAATCCCCAAAAAGAAAGCTGGGAAAGCTCCAAAGGTGGTCAGGGACGAGCGGGAGCGAGCCGAATCCGGGTTGGGCTGTACCTGGGGCTGCACTCACAGGGCTGGAGCTTCCCGTGCCCATTCCACGCGTGTTTTACCCCAAAAGCAGTTTTTGTGACCAGTTTTGGGGCAAAACCTCCCTGATTCTGTCCCGTGGTGATTCCTCCCGCTTTTCCGGGGGTGGCAGCCCCCGGCCCCGCTCGGCAGCGCCGGGCACCTGCACTTTGCTCTGCCAGCCCCGGGAATCCCGGGGGACAGAGCCTTCCTCCTGTCCCCTCCTGTCCCCTCCTGTCCCCTTCTGTCCCCTCCTGTCCCTCTCCTGTCCCCTCCTGTCCCCTCCCTGCCGGGACCTGCAGCCCGGGGTCATCGGGGGCTCCTCGCAGCTCTGCGGGGTCAGAAGGGCCCCGTTAGGGCCGGGATGGGGGGACAGAGAGCGGGATCGGCCGCGGGAATTTGGGATTTATGGATTTGATCGGAATTATTGAACAGGAACATTGAATGGCTGCAAACCAGGCCCTGGGAACCCTCCCTCCTCTTCCTCCCTTTTCAGCCTTCAAACCCCTCCGGATCGGGCGGCGTGGGAAGGGTTGGTGCCTGTTCCCCCCCACCCCCACTGGTGTTTTTTCCGGAATTCTCGGCTCAGGTGGGAATTGTGTCATTTTGGGGCTCCTGGACCCGTTCCTGCTCCGTTCACCCCAGTCCCGCTCCCGCGGGGCCCCGAACGAGCCCGGGAGGTGCCGAAGGGACACGGGAGGAGGGTCCTGGGCTGCCCCCCACCCCCCCGCTGCTTTGTGCCACGAGCTTTGACGATCAATAATGGAAGAAGCCAAAAAAGGACCCCCCGAGTACCTGTGTAGTATCTTATCAGTCCATATCGACGCGTATACGCACCCATATATCGTAGATCGGCCGCCGCGGGTCTGAGCGACCCCCGCAGCCCCCGAGGGACCCCCGCCCCGCCCGGGCTCCTGTGAGCGGGTCCTCACAGCCCCGCGGGGGCCGGGGCCGCGCGGGGACCCGGGGGACACGTCCCAGCGTCCCCAGCCCTCGGCCGTGTCATACCAAACATGTAACGTGCCTTTTATTTATGCTGCAAATATAACATTAAAATATTACCCAGGAGCCGCCGGCTGCTGCCCTTCGTGGGGTGAGGAACGGGGACACCCGGTGCCACCTGGTCCCACGGACACCCCCGCGTGTCCCGGGCGTTCCCGGGGCGGGTGGCACCGGCTGGGCCCGGGGGGCGGGGAGCGGCTTCTGGGGACACCGCAGTGTCGCGGGGCGCCCCCGGGTGCGAATTTTGGGGCGATTTCGGCTGGTTTGGGGTCGGGGGCGGCCGCGGCCGCGCCGTCGGGGCTGCAGGAGCGCGCAGCGGCCACCGGGCGGCGACAGCGACACACGGCCGGGGGGGGACCGGGGGGTCCCGGTGTGGGGCAGATGGGCTGTTGGGGGTCAGGGGGGGTCCCGGTGTGGGGGTATGGGCTGGTTGGGGGTCGGGGGGGGGGGGGGTCCCGGTCTCCGGGGATCCCGGCCTCGGTGCAGGACGGGGGTCCCGGGGGTCTCGCTCCGCAGCCCCGGCGCTGCCGGTTGCGGGGCCCGGGCCGGGCGGGAGGTGCGGGGCTCCCCCGTCGGTCCATCCGTCTGTCCGTCCCCGGGGGCGGCTGTCGCGGCTGTCGCGGCTGCTAAATGGTTTTCATTAACGGCGGCGGGGCCGGGGCAGCTCCCGCCGCCCCCCGCTCCCCCGGGACCCCCGGCCCGGCCCGGCCCGGCTATAAGAGGCGGCGGCGGCGGGGCGGCGGCGATGGCGGCGGCGATGGCGGAGCGCCCGGTGCTGCTCCTGCTGCTGCTGCTGCTGCTGCTGGCGGGGACCCCGCGCTCCGCCCGCGCCTGTCCCGGGACCCCCGGCCCGGCCCCGGTGAGCCCCGGCCCGGCGGAGCGGGGGGTCCGCTTTGTGGGGGGTGCTCGGGGCTGGGCTCGGGGGTCGCTCTCCGGTTCCAGGAGCGCTGTGAGCCCCGGTGCTCTCCCGCCTCAGGCCGCCGCCCCCCCGGGGCCGCCCCCCGCCGCCGCCGCCGCCGCCGCCCTGGGAGCGCTGCTCCGGTCCCTGCAGCGCCCCGGCCGCGCCCCCGGGAGGTGAGCGGGGACCGGGCCGGGCTGCGGGGTCTGGGGGCACCCAGGGGTGGGGTCGGGGACGCAGGAGGGGGGGGGACGTGGGTGCTTCGGGGGGCCGAGAGAAGGGTCAGAGACGTGGGGATGGGGTCCCACCAAGTGTCCGCGCTCAGCCCGTTCCCGTCCGTCCGTCCGTCCGTCTCACCCGCCCCTGTCCCCCTGTCTGTCCCCACCGTGTCACCAGCGCTGCCCTGTCCCCCGCAGGTGGGGCTGGGGGCCGCAGGGGGGGCCCCAGGCCCGGCTCAGCCCCCGCAGCTCCGACCCGCCGGTGGCTCCGTTCTGGACCATGGCGACCCCGCAGCGCTTCGGCCGCCGCCGCTGACCCCGGCCCGAACCGGGCCCGAGCGGAGACCCCGGCCCGAGCCCCGGGCCCGAGCGGAGACCCCGGCCCGGAACCGGGCCCGAGCGGAGACCCCGGCCCCGGCCCCGAATAAAGCGGAGACCCCGGCCCGAGCCCCGGGCACCCCCAATAAATCGGAGACCCCGGCCCGAGCCCCGCTCTGTTTCCGCGCCTCCCGCCCCTCTTCCGCCCCCCGGCCCAGGCAGACACCGACACCGGGACTACAAAACCCCCCCGGCTTTATTCCGGGGGCCCGGGGGACCCTCCGGAGCGGCTCCAGGCGGGAGGGCGCCCCGGGCCCTCCCTGAGGTCCGTCTGTCCGTCCGCCCGCGGCGGGGGCCGCGAGCGGCGGGGCTCGGTGGCCCCGGGAGGAGCTCGGTGGCCCCGGGCAGGATTCGGTGGTCCCGGGCGGGGCTCGCTGCCCCCGGGAGGAGCTCGGTGGCCCCGGGCAGGATTCAGTGGCCCCGGGCGGGGCTCACTTGCCCCCGGGAGCGGCTCGCTGTCCCCGGGAAGGGCTCGCTGCTCCCGGGAGGGGCTCGCTGCCCCCGGGCGGGGCTCGGTGGCCCCGGGAGGGGCTCGCTGCCCCCGGGAGGGGCTCGGTGGCCCCGGGAGGGGCTCGCTGCCCCCGGGCGGGGCTCGCTGCCCCCGGGCGGGGCTCGGTGCCCCCGGGCGGGGCTCGCTGCCCCCGGGAAGGGCTCTCTGCCCCCGGGAGGGGCTCGCTGTCCCCGGGCGGGGCTCGCTGCCCCCGGGCGGGGCTCACTTGCCCCCGGCCATGATGCGCAGGTACTGCAGCGCGTTGCGGGCCGCCTGGGCGCGGGCGCCGTCGCGGGACGGGGCGGATCCGTGGCACACCGTGGTCGGCTGCGTGGACAGCTCCACCAGGCACTGGTGCAGCCCGCTGAGGCTCAGCGCGTCTGGGGGCACAGCGCGGTCACCCCGGGCCGGGCGGGGCCGGGCGGGGCCGGGCGGGGCCGGGCGGGCCGGGGCCGCCGGGGCTCACTCACCGATGTCGAGGTAGCTGATGGCGAAGCTCTGCTCCTCCGAGAGCTCCTGCAGGAGGGCGCAGGCTCCCCCCGGCGCGGGGTTGCCGCCCCGGCCCCGCAGCTGGCCCAGCTTCTCGCCCGCCGAGTTGCGCAGCGAGTCCCAAGTGCAGCCGGGGGCGCGGCCCCGCAGCCCCTCCAGCCGCGGGCACGTCTGGGGAGGGGGCACGGGGCGCTCGGCTGGGAACCCCCCGGAACGGCCCCGGGACCACCCACAGCCCCCAACCCCGAGGGGGCCCTGGAGCGGGGGAGACGCGGGGGGCTCTGGGGGACTCTGGGGGGCTCTGGGGCACTCTGGGGCACTTTGGGTGACTCTGGGGGGCTCTGGGTGACATTGGGGGACTCTGGGGTGGCTCTGGGGGACTCTGGGGGACTTTGGGGTGGCTCTGGGTGACTCTGGGGGGCTTTGAAGTGGCTCTGGGTGGCTCTGGGTGGCTATGGGGTGGCTCTGGTTTTCTCTGGGTGACTCTGGGGTGGCTCTGGGGTGACTCTGGGTGACTCTGGGGTGGCTCTGGGTGACTTTAGGTGGCTCTGGGTGACTTTGGATGACTCTGGTTTTCTCTGGGTGGCTCTGGGTGACTTTAGGTGGCTCTGCGTGACTTTGGGTGGCTCTGGGATGGTTCTCAATGGCTCTGGGTGACTTTGAGCGACTCAGGGGTGGCTCTGGGGTGGGTCTGGGTGACGTTGGGCGGCTCTGGGTGACTCAGGGGTGGCTCTGGGGCGGCTCTGGGTGACTCAGGGGTGGCTCTGGGGTGCCCGTGTCCCTCCCAGTGCCCCCAGTACCATGTTGAACTGGTCCTCCTCGCCCTCGGCCTCGCTGCCGTCGCGCGGCTCCATGGGCACGTTGTGGATGCGCACCAGCATCTTGGCGGCCGCGTTGCGCTTGGCCAGTTTCTTGGAGGTGCCGCTGCCTGGGAGGGCTGGGGGTGAGCCGGGACCCCCGGGACCCCCCCCCGGGACCCCCGGGACCCCCCCGGGACCCCCCCGGGACCCCCGGGCCGGCCCCTCACCGATCTCCACGAATCTCTCCACGCGGCACGTCATGGTGAACTCCTTGCGGTGCGCCGGCCCCGACTCCTGCGTCACCGTGTACTCGGGCAGGCGCCAGCCCTTCTGCACCACCAGCTCCTGCGGGGACACGGACACCCGTGGGGACACGCCACCCCTGTGGGGACACGGACACCCGTGGGGACACGCCACCCCCGTGGGGACAGCCCTGAGCTGCCATCAGTGGCCCCACAGGGCGGTGACACGCTCCAAAATGGAGACAGCTGGCCCAAAACAGGGATAACCAGCCCCAAGATGGCCCCAAAATGGGGATAATGGTCCCAAAATGGGGATAACTGTCCTCAAAATGGGGATAATGGTCCCAAAATGGGGATAACTGTCCCCAAAAGAGGGATAACCAGCCCGAAGCAGGAGTAACTGTCCCTAAACGGGGATAAGCAGCCCCAAAATGGGAAGAACTGTCCCCAAACGGGGATAACCAGCTCAAAGCAGGAATAACCCTCCCTAAACAGGGATAAGCAGCCCCAAAAGCAGAATAACTGTCCCTAAATGGGGATAAGCAGCCCCAAAATGGGAGTAACTGTCCCTAAATGGGGATAAGCAGCCCCAAAATGGGAGTAACTGTCCCTAAATGGGGACAAGCAGCCCCCGAATGGAGGCAGCTGTCCCCAGAACTGTCCCGAAAAGGAGGAAGACCCCCCCCACAAATGCCATCGTGCTCCCCCCACCCCACAAAGGGCTGAGGTCCCCCCACGGTGGCCAGGCCACCCCCCCAGCCCGGGGCAGGCAGGGGGATCGATCAGTGTCCCCCGTGTCCCCTCCTGGTGCCACCCACCTGCAGAGCCCCCACGGGGTTACACTCGGCCTGGGGGGGCGACACCGGCGTCTTCATCTCCAGGGGGGCGCCCCTGTGGGGCACAGGGGTCAGGGGGCGCCCAGGGCCCCTCGGGAGGGGCTCAGAGGGGCCGGGGGGGTTTGGGGGTGGGGACACGGTGGCCCCCCTTACCTGGGCGAGGTGGGGGGCGCGGCGGGGGCCGGGGGGGGCGCGGCGGGGCCGGGCTCTGCCGGGGGCTCCGGGGGGAAAGCAGAGCTGGGGGGAGGGGAGGGGTCAGAGGCGCCCCCACAAACCCCCCCAAACCCCCTCAGACCCCCCAAACCCCTCCCAGGCCCCCCCAGACCCACCAGAGCCCCCACATCCCACAGGACCCCCAAGCCCCCTCTGGGTACCCCCACCCTCCCTCCCTCCAGAGCCCCCCCAGGCCGGTGCCCCCCACCCCTGGGCGCCCCCCAGTCACCCTCAGTGCCCCCCCAGCCCCCACCTTTGCTCCAGGGGCTCCAGCATGGCCCCCCCCCCTCTGAGCAGCCTCAGGGCCACCTCGGCCGCCTTGTGCTTCGCCGCCTTCTTGCTGGGACCCTGCCCTGGGGACAGGGGGACAGGGGGGTCGGGGACAGCGGGGACACCGGGGACAGCGGGGACAGCGGGGACCCCTCCCCACCCCCCCTGCAGCCCCAGCACTGGGGGCTCCCGGGTTTCCCCCTCGGTGTTCCCGTCCCAAAGCGTGGGGACAAAGAGGGGGGACAGACGGGGCTCTGGGGTCCCCTGGAGCAGGGGATGTCCCCAGGGGGGCTTTGGGGTCCCCCAGTGCCCAAAGGGACACGGGGGTCCCTGAGGGGACACGGTGGGGGTTGGGGAGTTTTGGGGTCCCACCGGTGCAGCTGATGTTCCCGAGGGGACAGGGGGGGCCCAGGTCGCTGTGGGGCTCCCCATGGGGGTCCCTTGGCTCAGGGATGTCCCCGAGGGGACAGGAGGGACAGGGGGGGCCCAGCCCACTGTGGGGCTCCCCAGGGTGCCCCGGGCGGTTTTGGGGTCCCACCGGTGCAGCTGATGTCCCCAAGGGAACAGGGGGGGGCCCAGGGTGCTGTGGGGCTCCCCATGGGGGTCTCTGGGCTCAGGGGTGTCCCCGAGGGGACGGGGGGGCCCAGGCTGCTGTGGGGCTCCCCAGGGCGTCCCGGGCAGTTTTGGGGTCCCAGCAGTGCTGGGTATGTCCCCAAGGGGACAGGAGGGACGGGGGGGGCCCAGGCCGCTGTGGGGCTCCCCATGGGGGTCTCTGTGAGTTTTGGGGTCCCAGCAGTGCTGGGTATGTCCCCGAGGGGACAGGAGGGACGGGGGGGGCCCAGGCCGCTGTGGGGCTCCCCAGGGCGTCCCGGGCAGTTCTGGGGTCCCAGCAGTGGTGGGTATGTCCCCAAGGGGACAGGAGGGACGGGGGGGCCCAGAACACTGTGGGGCTCCCCATGGGGGTCCCTGTGAGTTTTGGGGTCCCAGCAGTGGTGGGTATGTCCCCAAGGGGACAGGAGGGACGGGGGGGGCCCAGGTCGCTGTGGGGCTCCCCAGGGTGCCCCGGGCAGTTCTGGGGTCCCACCAGTGCAGCTGATGTCCCCGAGGGTGACGCGGAAGGTGAAGTTGGGCTGGTGGGCCTGGCCCTCGGCCTTGAGCAGGTCGTAGCCGGGGGTCCGTCCTAGGCGCGTGCCATACTCCTGCAGCAGGCTGATGGGCGTCTTCCCGGGGCTGGCGGCCACCATCTGCTCCAGGCTGGCACCGGGGACACGGCTGGCACCGGGACGGGGACGGGGATAGGGACATTGGGGACAGGGATGGGGACAGGATGGGACAGGGACGGGGACAGGGACAGGGACAGGGACAGGGACAGGGACAGGGACAGCGACAGGGACAGGGACACGGACACGGACAGGGCTGGCACCCAACTGGGGCACAGGAGTGTGGGGACACAGCTGTCACTGACCCCGGGTCAGGGGACATGGCACTGCAGGGACACGGGGATGGGGTGGCACTGCCACACATGACAGGGACACGGGGACAGGAATGGCACCGCCACACATGACAGGGACACGGGCACAGGGATGGCAGACAGGGATGGCACTGCCACACATGACAGGGACACGGGGATAGGGATGGCACTGCCACACATAACAGGAACACGGACATGGGGATGGCACTGCCACACATGAGAGGGACACGGGCACAGCGATGGCACCGCCCCGTGCCCACACGAGCGGCACCCCGGGGACACGGGCCAGGGATGGCACCGCCCCGTGCCCACACGAGCGGCCCGGGACCGGCGCTCTGCCCCTCCCCCCGCCCCTCACGGGCCTCCCGGGCCCGCCCCGCGCCCGGCCCGGCCTAGGCCGCCCCTCCCCCGCCCGCCGCCGCCGGGCTGCGGCCGTGCCGGGAGCCCCGGGGAGCCCCGGGGAGCCCCGAGCAGCCCCGGGCAGCCCCGGGCAGCCCCGGGGGCGGCGGGGTGCCGGTACCTGGGGAAGGCGCCGCCGCTCCGCCGGGCCCCGCCCGCCCCCTCCTCGCTCATCCCCGCCGCTCCGGCCGCCGCCCGCGCCGCCAGGGGGCGCGCGGCAGCACGGCCGCGCCGCGCCGCGCGGGGGCCGCTGGGAGCTGTAGTTCCGCCCCGCGCGGCCTGCAGCGCACGCGGCCGCCGGCAGCCCCCGCGGCGGACTACACTTCCCATGACCCCCCGCGCCAAGGGGAGGGCGGGAGCGCGGAGGAGGCGGGAAGGGGGTCACGTGGTGCCTGAGGGGCGGGCAGGGGGTCCTGCCTCAGTTTCCCCTGAGGGGACAGTGGGGACAATGGGGACAGTGGGGACACTGGGGACAGTGGGGACACTGGGGACAGAGGGGACAATGGGGACAGTGGGGACAATGGGGACAGTGGGGACACTGGGGACAATGGGGACAGTGGGGACACTGGGGACAGTGGGGACACTGGGGACAGAGGGGACAATGGGGACGGTGGGGACAATGGGGACAGTGGGGACATTGGGGACAATGGGGACAGTGGGGACACTGGGGACAGTGGGGACACTGGGGACAGAGGGGACAATGGGGACGGTGGGGACAATGGGGACAGTGGGGACATTGGGGACAATGGGGACAGTGGGGACAGTGGGGACAGTGGGGACAATGCAGACAGTGCAGTCAGTGGGGCAGAGGTGCCACTGGTCAGTGGGGACAGAGGGGACAATGGGGACAGTGGGGCAGAGGTGGCACTGGTCAGTGGCAGCGCTGGAGTCACAGCGGGAGCACTGGGGGCGGAGGGACACCCGTACTGGGAACGCTGGAATAAGACTGGGAGCACTGGGATCAGTGGGACGCCCGTACTGGGAGCACTGGGAATTAAGGGACACCGGCACTGGGAGCACTGGGATGCCACTGGGAGCACTGGGATCAATGGGACGCCCATACTGGGAGCACTGGGAATTAAGGGATACCTGTATTGGGAACACTGGGAATTAACGGACACCGGCACTGGGAGCACTGGGATGCCACTGGGAGCACTGAGATGGCACTGGGAGCACTGGGAATTAAGGGATACCTGTACTGGGAGCACTGGGAATTAAGGAACACCAGCGCTGGGAGCACTGGGATGCCACTGGGAGCACTGGGAATTAAGGGACACCCGTACTGGGAGCACTGGGATGGCACTGGGAGCACTGGGATCACTGCAACACCCGTACTGGGAGCACTGGGACGACACTGGGAGCACTGGGAATTAAGGGACACCCGTACTGGGAGCACTGGGATGGCACTGGTGGCCCGCGTGCTGCCGGTGCCGGTTCCGGTGCCGGTTCCGGTGCCGGTTCCAGTGCCGGTTCCGGTGCCGGTTCCGGTGCCGGTTCCGGTGCCGGTTCCAGTGCCGGTTCCGGTGCCGACGGGGGCACCGGTGGGGCCGGTGCTGGAGTCCCGGTGCCGGTTCCGGTGTCAGAGCGGTCCCGGTGCCCGTGCCGCCCTCTCCGGTACCGGGGGGCGGTCCCGGTGCAGTTCCGGGGTCCCGGTGCGGCACCACGGCGCTCCCGGTGCCTGCGCCCGTCTCTCCCGGTGCCGTATCGGGGTCCCGCTGTCGCAGAGGCCGAACCGGAGCCGGTGGGGGTCCCGGTGCAGTGTTGGGGTCCCGGTGCGGTATCGGGGGGTCCCGGTGCCGGTCTCTCCCGGTGCGGTATTTGGGTCCCGGTCTCTCCGGTGCGGTATCGCGGTCCCGGTCTCTCCGGTGCGGTATCGCGGTCCCGTTCCCGGTCTCTCCCGGTGCGGTATCGCGGTCCCGGTGCCGGACTCTCCGGTGCGGTATCTCGGTCCCGGTCTCTCCGGTGCGGTATTTGGGTCCCGGTCTCTCCGGTGCGGTATCTCGGTCCCGGTCCCGGTCTCTCCGGTGCGGTATTTGGGTCCCGGTCTCTCCCGGTGCGGTATCTCGGTCCCGGTCTCCCCGGTGCGGTATCGCGGTCCCGGTGCCGGTCTCTCCGGTCTCTCCGGTGCGGCGGTTCCCGGAGCGGTACCGGGGTTCCGGTGCGGAATCGGGGGTGTCGCGGTGCAGCATCGGGGTCCCGGGGCGCTGCCGGGGGGGCTCCCGGTGCCCGTGCCGGTCTCTCCGGTGCGCGGGGCGGGGCCGGGGCGGGGCCGTTCCCGTCGGGCGGGGCCGTTCTCGCCGCTCGCCCCGACCGCGGCCCCGGCCCCGGTACCGGCCCCGCCCGCCGGGCCCAGCCCCGCCAGCACCGGCACCGCCGGGACCCCCCCGGCACCGGGACCCCCCGGGACCCCCCCGGCACCAGCGGCATCCCCGGCGGGCGGCGCGGAGCCCCCCCAGGTACCGGCACCGGCTCGGGGGGGGGGATGCGCCGGGATGGGGGGGGGAGGGGGCAGGACCGGGGATGCGCCGGGATGGGGGAGGGGGCGGCGGGGCCGGGGGGGCTCATGGCCCCCCCCCCATCACCGGGATCCCCCCCCCGGGCCCGGGGGGGCCGCGCCCTCCCCTCCCCCCTCGGCCGCGGGGGGGACCGGGGGGATGGGGGGGGGGATGGAGGGGGGGGAGGGGACGCGCGCGGCCTCGTGCACGCGCGTGACCCCCCCCTCCCCCCCCGGCCGTGCACGCGCTCGTGACCCCGTACGCGCGTGTCCCTGCGCGTGTCTCTGCGCGTGTCCCTGCGCGTGTCCCTGCGCGTGTCCCTGCGCGTGCCCGCGTGTCCCTGCGCGTGTCCCTGCGCGTGCCCGCGTGTCACCCCCCCACCCGTGGGCGCGCACCCCCCCGCGCCCCCCTCCACGTCCCCCGCACCCCCCCCCCCATGTCGCGACAGGGCTCCGTGTCCCGACAGGACGCGCCGGCGGGGGGCGCTGTGTCGGCCCCGCTCCGCTCCTCCCGCACTGCGCTGTCGCGACACGGGCCCGCCGCTGTCGCCTGTCGCGACTGACGCCCCACCTCCCCTCCCCCCCCCCCGGCCGCGTCCCCCCCGCTCCTGCCTCAGTTTCCCCGGGGGGGGGGAGGGGGAGGCTCCGTCCGTTACCGGGATGACGTCACCGCGTGACGCGATGTCGCCGCGGGGGGACACTCGCGACACCGGGAGGGGCGGGCGCGCCCCCCCCTCCCCCCCGCGGGTCCCTCGGGGTGAGCGCAGCCCCTCCCCCCCCCTCCCCCCCCAATTTTAGTGATGACATCATCACCGCCGGGCGCGCTGTTGCCATGGCAACCGGCCCCCGGCCCGGGGGGACCCCCGTGCCTCAGTTTACCCCGAGCCGCGGTGACCCGGGCCGGGCACGTCTGCAACGGGGTCACACGCGAGTCTGGGGGTCCCGTGGGCACGGGAGGGGGGGCAACCCCAATTCCGGGGTGTCCGTGGCCCCGCTGACCACTCAACCCCAATTTTGGGGTGTCTGTGGTCCCCCTGACCGCTCAACCCCAATTCTGGGGTGTCTGTGGTCCCGCTGACCACTCAACCCCAATTCTGGGGTGTCCATGGCCCCGCTGACCACTCACCCCCAATGCTGGGTTGTCCATGGCCCCGCTTATTGCTCGCCCTCAGTTTGGGGTGTCCATGGCCCCACTGACCATTTGCCCCAATTCCTGGGTGTCCCTGTCCCCGTAGACCCCTCACCCCTGTTCCGGGGTGCCCCTGACCCCGCTGACCCCTCACCCCCATTCCAGGGTGTCCCTGACCCCACTGACCCCTCACCCCCGTTCCGGGGTGTCCCTGACCCCACTGACCCCTCACCCCCATTTCGGGGTGCCCCTGACCCCGCTGACCCCTGACCCCCATTCCAGGGTGCCCCTGACCCCTGACCCCGCTGACCCCTGCCCTGACCCCTGCCCCCTGCCCCCTGACCCCCCTGCCCCTGCCCCTGCCTCAGGCCCGGCCATGGCCTGCCTGCACGAGACCCGCACGCCGTCTCCGTCGCTGGCGCTGCCGTCGGACGGGACCCCCGAGCAGGAGCTGACCCCCACGCAGTGCGTGCTGCGGGACGTGCTGCCCGCGCCCCCCGCGCCCCCCGAGGCCTGGCCCCGCCGCGCCGGCCCCCGGGGCCCCGAGCTCGGCCCCGAGGCCGCGGGGCCGCTGGCGGCCGATGGCGCCCACCTGCGCTGCCAGGCCGGGGGCGGCTTCCTGGAGGGGCTCTTCGGCTGCCTCAAGCCCGTGTGGACCATGATCGGCAAAGCCTACGCGGCCGAGCACAAGCACCCCCCCGAGGGTGAGGGGCGCGGGGAATGGGGGGAACGGGGGGAATAGGGGGCACGGGGGGCATGGGGGGAATGGGGGGCATGGGGGTACGGGGGGCATGGGGGGCATGGGGGGCACGGGGGGAACGGGGGGTGCGGGGGGCATGGGGGAATGGGGGGCACAGGGAGAATGGGGGCACAGGGGGTGCAGGGGGCGCGGGGGGAATGGGGGGCACGGGGGGCATGGGGGGCACAGGGGGAACGGGGGGAATGGGGTCCACAGGGAGAATGGGGTGCATGGGGGAAAGAGGAGAATGGGGAGCTTGGGGGGCGCAGGGGGCACGGGGGGAACGGGAGGAACAGGGGGAATGGGGGGCACAGGGGGAATAGGAGGAATGGGGGGCATGGGGAGAACAGGAGGAATGAGGGGCACAGGGGGAATGGGGGGTTTGGGGGGAACGGGGAGCACGAGGGGAACAGGGGCATGGGGACCACGGGGGGTGCAGGGAGCATGGAGGGCACGGGGGGCACGGGGGGAACGGGGGGAACGGGGGGAATGGGGGGAACGGGGGGAATGGGGGGCATGGGGAGAATGGGGGGAAGGAGGGAAAGGGTAAAGAATGGGGGGAAGGGGTGAAGGGGGTGAAGGGGTAAAGGAGCTTCAGAGCAGGTCCAAAGCGGGGTCCGGGGGGGTGAGGAGGCACCAAGGAGGGTGCGAGGAGAAAAGAGGGGGTGAAGGGGGGGCCCATGCCCACGCGTGCCCGCAGACCCCTGGGAGGTGCCCTTCGAGGAGATCCTGGACCTGCAGTGGGTGGGCAGCGGGGCGCAGGGCGCCGTGTTCCTGGGCCGCTTCCACGGCGAGGAGGTGGCCGTGAAGAAGGTGCGGGACCTCAAGGAGACCGACATCAAACACCTGCGCAAGCTCAAGCACCCCAACATCATCACCTTCAAGTGAGCGGGGGCTGCTGGCACCGGGGCACGGGGACAGCGTGGGCACGGGGACAGTGCGGGGACAGCACAGGCACGGGGACAGCACGGGCATGGGGACAGCACGGGCACAGGGATACTGTGGGCAGGGGGTATGGGCATAGTATGGGGCATGGAGCATGCTGTAACATGGGCACAGCATGGACGTGGCATGGGCATGGCATGAACACAGTATGGGCACGGTATGGACACAGCATGGACATGGCATGGGAGCGGCATGGACAAGGCATGGGAATGGACTTGAAACAGCATGGACACTGCATGGACACAGCATTGACACTGCATGGACATGGCATTGACATGGCATGGACACGGCATTGACATGGCACGGATACAGCATGGGCACGGCATGGACACAGCATTGACATGGCATGGACACGGTATGGACATGGCATGGGCACAGCATGGGCACGGCCACAGAGGTCATGGCCACGCCACGGGCATGGGGCCCCCCGGCACAGCACAGCCCGGCCCGGCCCGAGGCGGGCAGGACACGGCAAGCGCTGTGGGCATGGACCCGGCGGGGTGGCCCCGGTGGCCCCGGTGGCCCCGGCGGGCGCTGAGGTGCCGCTGTGCCCGCAGGGGCGTGTGCACCCAGGCCCCCTGCTACTGCATCATCATGGAGTTCTGCGCCCAGGGGCAGCTCTACGAGGTGCTGCGCGCCGGCCGCAAGGTCACCCCGTCCCTGCTGGTCGACTGGTCCATGGGCATCGCCGGCGGCATGAACTACCTGCACCTGCACAAGATCATCCACCGGGACCTCAAGTCGCCCAAGTGAGCGGGGACGGGGCTCGGAGCAGCCCGGGTGTCCCCGGGCACGGGGCTGTGCGTGGGGTGGGTGCGTGTCCTCGGTGGTGCCACATCCCTCCTGGCGCCGTGTCCCTCCTGGTGCCGCCTCCCTCCTGGTGCTGTGCCCGTGGTGGTGCTGTGACCCTCCTGGTGCCGTATCCCTCCTGGTGCTGTGCCCGTGGTGCTGCGTGTCCGTGAGCTGTGTGACCCTGGCAGTGCCACTCCCGGTGCCTTCGTGCCCGTGGCGGTGCCGTGCTCACAGTGGTGGCCGCGCTGCACACGTGGTGGTGGCGTCCCCTCAGCAGCACCACGCTGGGGGCATTGCGTGTCCCTGGTGGGGCCATGTCCTCGGTGGTGTCCCACGGGGGCTGTGCCATGGCAGCGTTGTGCCCATGGCAGCGCCGCGTCCATTTCGGAATCGCGTCCACGCCGGTGCCATGTCCCTGGTGGTGCCATGTCCATGGTGGTGATGTCCCATGCTGGCGCCATGTCCACGGTGGTGTCCCATGGCAGGGCAATGTCCATGTTGGCATTCTCCCATCTAATCAGTGTCCCACACAGTGCCATGTCCATGGTGATGGTGTCCCACCTTGGTGCCATGTCCACGCTGGTGGTGTTCCACCTTGGTGCCATGTCCATGGTGGTGGTGTCCCATGGCAGGGCAATGTCCATGTTGGCATTCTCCCATCTAATCAGTGTCCCACACAGTGCCATGCCCATGTTGGTGTTGTCCTGTTCTGTGTCCGTGCCACCACTGTCCCCTGTCCATGCTGGCCGTCCCCTCCGTGCTGTGCCGTGCTGTGCCATGCCATGCCGTGCCTGTGCCGTGGTGCTCGCAGCGGTGGCGTGCCCGCGGCGCTGCCGTGGCCGTGGCGCTGGTGTGGCGCTGAGCGCGTGTCCCCAGCATGCTCATCACCTACGACGACGTGGTGAAGATCTCGGACTTCGGCACCTCCAAGGAGCTCATCGACAAGAGCACCAAGATGTCCTTTGCCGGCACCGTGGCCTGGATGGCCCCCGAGGTGATCCGCAACGAGCCCGTCTCCGAGAAGGTGGACATCTGGTGAGGCTCGGGGACAGCGGGGACACTGCCGGCGGTGGCGGCCCGGGGACACGGCGGTGGCAGGCACTGGGGACACAGCGGTGGCAGGCACTGGGGACAGGAGAGACACCGAGGGCACGGGGGGGTGGGAGATGGGGACACTGGGGATACTGGAGCGGCGTGGCAGGGCCAGGGGACATCAGGGAGCACAGGAGTGGGGGACACGGGACACCAGAGCAGCGAGGGGACAGCAGGAGGCCACTGTGGGTGACGGGGGCCGTGGGCACCCGCAGGTCCTTCGGGGTGGTGCTGTGGGAGCTGCTGACGGGTGAGATCCCCTACAAGGACGTGGACTCCTCGGCCATAATCTGGGGCGTGGGCAGCAACAGCCTCCACCTGCCCGTGCCCTCCAGCTGCCCCGACGGCTTCAAGGTGCTGCTGCGCCAGTGCTGGTGAGTGCCCCGGGGACACCCGAGGGACACCCTGGGGACGCTCCGTGGGCACCCGTGGCATGGGGGACCCCCCCACAGACGGGGCCAGCACGAGGGACCTGCCCCCGTGGGCAGGGCAGGGCAGGGGGGACCCCTGGCTGGAGCGGTGCCCGCCTGTGTCCTGTGCACCCTTCTCTGCCCCTCGCCCCCAAAACCTTCAGGACCCCCCAGCACCCCCCAAAACCTTCAGGACCCCCCAGCACCCCCCCAAAACCTTCAGGACCCCCCAGCATCCCCCGAGACCTGCAGGACCCCCCAGCACCCCCTGAGACCTGCAGGACCCCCCAGCACCCCCCCGAGACCTGCAGGACCCCCCAGCACCCCCCCAAAACCTTCAGGACCCCCCAGCATCCCCCGAGACCTGCAGGACCCCCCAGCACCCCCTGAGACCTGCAGGACCCCCCAGCACCCCCCCGAGACCTGCAGGACCCCCCAGCACCCCCCCGAGACCTGCAGGACCCCCCAGCACCCCCCCAAAACCTTCAGGACCCCCCAGCATCCCCCGAGACCTGCAGGACCCCCCAGCACCCCCTGAGACCTGCAGGACCCCCCAGCACCCCCCCGAGATCTGCAGGACCCCCCAGCACCCCCTGAGACCTGCAGGACCCCCCAGCACCCCCCCGAGACCTGCAGGACCCCCCAGCACCCCCCGAGACCTGCAGGACCCCCCAGCCCACGCTCGGTGCCGTGTCCCTCCCGCAGGAACAGCAAGCCGCGGAACCGCCCGTCCTTCCGCCAGATCCTGCTGCACCTCGACATCGCCTCGGCCGACGTCCTCTCCACGCCGCAGGAGACCTACTTCAAATCCCAGGTACCGGCCCCGGCCCCGCAGCCCCGGTACCGGCCCCGGTACCGGCACCGGCAGCCCCGGTACCGGCCCCGGACCCCCGTCCTGCCGTGCCACCGCCGGGCCCAGCCGGGCAGTGCCCGAGTGCCCGGGACCGCCAGTGCCCCGCACGGGCGGGGTGGCCGCAGCCCACGGTGGACACAACCCACGGTGGCCGGAGCCCGGTGGTGGCCAGAATCCGGTAGTGGACACAATCCGGTGGTGGCCGGAGCCCGTAGTGGACACAGCCCGGTGGTGGCCGGAGCCGGTGGCAGCGGTGGCACCGTCCCTGTGCCGCAGGCCGAGTGGCGGGAGGAGGTGAAGCTGCACTTCGAGAAGATCAAGTCGGAGGGGACGTGTCTGCACCGGCTGGAGGAGGAGCTGATCAACCGGCGGCGCGAGGAGCTGCGGTGGGGCCGTGCTGGGGGCACTGGGAGCACTGGGGAGGGACCGGGGCAGGGCACCGGGGGCACTGGGAGCACTGGGGAGGGACCGGGGCAGGGCACTGGGAGCACTGGGGAGGGACCGGGGCAGGGCACCAGGGGCACCGGGGGCACTGGGAGCACTGGGGAGGGACCGGGGCAGGGCACCGGGGGCACTGGGAGCACTGGGAGCACTGGGGAGGGACCGGGGCAGGGCACCGGGGGCACTGGGAGCACTGGGAGCACTGGGGAGGGACCGGGGCAGGGCACTGGGAGCACTGGGAGCACTGGGGAGGGACCGGGGCAGGGCACTGGGGGCACTGGGAAGGGACCGGGGCAGGGCACTGGGAGCACTGGGAGCACTGGGGAGGGACCGGGGCAGGGCACTGGGGGCACTGGGGAGGGAGCGGGGCAGGGCACTGGGAGCACTGGGAGCACTGGGAGGGCTGCGGGTCACTGTCCCCGCTGCGGGGCCAGGCGATCGCTGTCCGTGTGCCCTGGCCGGTGCCGCGGGGTCCCGGGGCTCCGTGTCCTGAGGCCACGCGTGTCCCCAGGCACGCGCTGGACATCCGGGAGCACTACGAGCGGAAACTGGAGCGCGCCAACAACCTGTACATGGAGCTGAGCGCCCTCATGCTGCAGCTGGAGCTGAAGGAGAAGGAGCTGCTCAGGTGGGTGGGCGGCACCCCCAACAGGACCCCCCAAAAACAGAACACCCCCGCACAGCCCCCCCGCACCCTCTGTGCCCATCCCACGGTCACCCCCCGGCCGTGTCCCTTTGTCCCCACCGCGGTTATCCCCGAGCCCGTGGCCGCTCCCCCCCGGCCGTGGCCCGGCTCGCCGCGGGCGGGGGCGCGGGTGCCCACGCGTGGCCCGTGGCAGGCGGGAGCAGGCGCTGGAGAAGCGCTACCCCGGGCTCTTCAAGCCGCGGGTGCCGCGGGGGCTCCTGCACGGCAACGCCGTCGAGACCCTCATCAAGAAGCGCAACGTGCCCCAGAAGCTCTCGCCCCACGGCAAGCGGTGAGTGGGGGCGGGGGTCACCCGGGGGGGCACCCTGGGGAGTTTGGGGCGGGGGGAAAATGGGGGTGCTGGGGATTTGGGCTGGGGGGGGCACCCTGGGGCGTTTGGGGCGGGGGGAAAATGGGGGTGCTGGGGATTTGGGCTGGGGGGGCACCCTGGGGCGTTTGGGGTGGGGGGAAAATGGGGGTGCTGGGGATTTGGGCTGGGGGGGCACGGACGTGTGGGTGCAGCGGTTTGGGGGTCTGGGGACATGGATGTGGGGTTCTGTAGGGGACTGGGAGGACGGTGTTCTTTGGGGTGGGGGTCTCTGGGCTCTCTGGGGAGGGGGGTGCTCTGGGCGTGCAGATGTTGGGGGATGAGGCTTTGGGGTCGTTTAGGGGACTGGGGGTGCCTGGGTTCTCTGGGAGGGGGATGCTCTGGGCGTGCAGGTGTTGGGGGTCAGGCTTTGGGGTCCTTTAGGGGACTGGGGGTGTCTGGGCTCTCTGGGGAGGGGGACGCTCTGGGCGTGCAGGTGTTGGGGGTCAGGCTTTGGGGTCGTTCAGGGGACTGGGGGTGCCTGGGCTCCTGAGGGGAGAAATGCCTGGGGGGCTGGGAGCGGGGTCCGGGGTGCTCGGGGGGTTCGGGGGCTGCGGGCCGGTGTCCCCGGGAGGGAGGGCGGTTCTTGGGGCTGCGGCTGTCCCGGTGCCCGGATCCCCACCCACAGCCCCTGCCGTGTCCCTCCCGTGCCCAGCCCCGACATCCTGAAGCCGGAGGTGCTGCTGCCCAAGCTGGACGCGGCCATGGCGCAGGTGGCCCTGCCGGGGTGTCCCAAGGGTCCCCCGTCCCCCGGGCGCAGCCGCCGGGCCAAGGGCCGCCACCGCAAGGCGGGGCCCCGGGGCGGCTGCGGGGAGCCGGGCCCCGAGGCCGGAACCCCCCGGGGTCCCCCCGCCGCCGCCGCCAGCCCCGACATCCTCGGGGGCACCCTGGAGGCCGCGGGGGCACCCCCGGCCGCGGTGCCCGATGCGGGGCCCGAGGGGGCGACGGGCACCCAAGGGTGCCCCCCGCCGCAGCCCCCCACCCCCGGGGAGCCCGAGCGGGAGAGCGGCGCCGGCCGGGGGGGCAAAGGGGGGCCCGGGCAGCACCTCACCCCCGCGGCCCTGCTGTACCGGGCGGCCGTCACCCGCGGGCAGGTGAGACCCCAGACCCGCGGCCCTTGGTGGGGCGGGGGGCGGGGGGCGCGGGGCGCGGGGGGAGACCTCCGGAGCGGGGTGGGTCCCTCCCGGGGAGGGAGGGGGCGTCAGGACCCCCGGGTCCCTCGCGGGGCGGGCCAGGACCGAGGGTCCTTCGGAGGAGCCCCCCACCCCTCCCTGTGCCCCCAGAAACGGGGGGTCTCGTCGGAGGAGGAGGAGGGCGAAGTGGACAGCGAGGTGGAGCTGCCGCTGCGGCAGAGGTGGGTGCGACCCCCGCGGGTGCCGGGGGACACCGGGAGGGCTCCCGGGACCCCGGTGACCCCCCGGCCCTCCCCAGGTGGCCGCCGGGGATGAGCAAGCGCCAGTCGCTGTCGACCTTCAGCTCGGAGAACTTCTCGGACGGGGACGGCGACGAGGGCCACACGAGCGAGCCGTCGCACAGTGCCACCCCCGACGTGGGCAGCACCAACACGGACGAGCGCCCCGATGACCGCTCCGAGGACCTCCTGTCCCAGGGCTCCGAGATCCCGCTGGACGCGGCCCCGCCCGACGGGCCCGGCCGCCGCCTCGGGGGGCTCAGCCCCACCAAGGTGATGCCCCCCGGCCAGGGGCACCCCCAGGGGTGGGCACCGTGGGGTGGGGGGTCATCCGAGCCCCCCAGATGGGGTCAGCAAGTGGAAGAGGGTCCCAGAGCCCCCCAGATGGGGTCCCGATGGGATGGGGGGGGGTCCCCGAGCCCCCCAGATGGGGTCTCCATGGGATGGGGGGGGTCCCTGAGCCCCCCAGATGGGATCAGCAAGTGGAACATGGTCTGCAGAGCCCCCCAGATGGGGTCAGCAAGTCAAGAGGGTCCACAGAGCCCCCCAGATGGGGTCAGCAAGTGGCAGATGGTCCCCGAGCCCCCCAGATGGGGCCCCCACGGGATGGGGGGGGGTCCCTGAGCCCCCCAGATGGGGTCAGGAAGTGGAAGAGGGTGCGCTGAGCCCCCCAGATGGGGTCCCCACGGGATGGGGGGGGGGTCCCTGAGCCCCCCAGATGGGGTCAGGAAGTGGAAGAGGGTGCGCTGAGCCCCCCAGATGGGGTCCCCACGGGATGGGGGGGTCCCCGAGCCCCCAGCCAGGGTCGGCCAAGGGAAGGGGGTCCCTTTCCCCCAGGGTCGGCCAAGGGAAGGGGGTCCCTTTCCCCCAGGATGGGGGCCGGGATGTGCCACCCCCGTTGTGTCCCCAGGTCTCCGAGGACTCGGACTGTGACAGCGCGGAGCTGGACCACTCAGGCAGCGGCGAGGGGCCCCCCCGGCCCACAGCCCCCCCGGGCCTGTGACCTGCGAGCCCCCCACCCCCACCCCGCACTGCCCCACTTGTACAGCCCCAAATATTTATATAAATATCTATCGCTCTCTACTGCGCTGCTGCCTTGGGGGGCTCTGGGGGGAAACGGGCGGGGGGCTCGGGGGGCCCTCGGTTTGTGCAGAAGGAGCTGCCCCCCAGTTCAGAGGGGGAAATGGGGGCACAGGGAGGGGATTCTGTCACTCCTGTAGGTGCCGGGGGACAGCAGAGAGGGGACAGAACCAACAGCGGGTTCCCATTTCAGACCAGTTTGGAGGGAAAGGGGAAAGATCCCCCAAAAATTCATCTGGAGGGGCAAAGTTCCCTCCCCAGGACTGGTTCATCCCATTCCAGTGGGACTCCAAGACCCAACTGGGCCATACTGGGAGCACTGGGTTGGTCCCAAACACCAGCTGGGGTGGTTTATCCCTCTCCAGAACCAAACTGGACCATACTGGGAGCACTGGGAAGAGCCAGGGGGGTTTCAAATAAAGACTGAGACAGGCAGATCCATTAACCAAAATATCCTGCAGGTTCTATTCACAAGGAAAAGCTCCAGTCCATCTTTTTATTCAGTTTTTTTTTTTGAAAAATTTCCTGACGTTACAGAACTAAACTGAAATGTTTTTTTTTTTGTGTTTTTTTTTGCTTTTTTTCGTTTTTCTTCCACTCTTACATTTCATGACAAAAACAGAACTTCATGAGCCGAAAAAACTGGGAGAGGAGGGGAGAAGGTGCTGGGGGGGTGAGGAGAGGAGAGAGAGAAGCTTTATAAAACTAAGATTTGGGGTTCAGCAATTTTAAGAGCTGAACGAAGGAATTAAAATGCTTTTAATTTGAGAGGAGGAAAAAAAAAAAATATAACCCCGAAAAACAGAACAAAAACGAAAAACAAAATCGAAACAAACTGAACCTGGTGAGTGGCGCGAGGCTGGAGGAACCGAAAATGTACAAACTAGTTTAAAACCTGGGTCGGTGCTAAGGGGCCGCAGATGGATGGCGAGGCGGGGGGGTCCGGGGCCCCCCTAACTGCTGCCCATGCCCCCGGTCTCCGAGGAGAGCCTGCAACGAGAAAAGGGCGTCAGAGAGACCCCCCAGCACCGAGAGGGACGCCCTGGGTCGGGGGGCAGGATGGGGACCCCCCTCAGCAGGTTTGGGGGGGTTTGCACAAGCGGCAGGGAAGGGAGGTGCCCTTCCCCACCTTGGGGGGCTCTGGGGGGTCTGGGCTGAGCGTGGCGGGCTCTGCTCCGAGGTTTGGGGAGGGGGAGATCCACGGGACCCCCAGATGGGGTGGGGGAGGCAGCGGAGGAGGGGAGCGCAGGGAGAGGGGGGCACCTCCAGCAGGACCCCCGGGCACACACAGACACTGCACAGGGTCCCTGGGCCAGCAGGGACCCCCACCCAGGGCAGCCCACCCCCCCGGGCCCGCCCGCTCGGGCTCGGCCCTGGCTGCGGTTTGGGGTGAGGGGACCCCCCCGGGCAGAGGGACCCCCGGGCCGGGCCCCGCTGCGGCACACATCTACCAGAGCAGATTCTCACCGTGGCAACTTTATTACAGGTACAGACAGTTAAGAGAGGACAGGTGAGGCCCCCCAGGGCACCGGGGATGCGGTTCCCCCTCCCCCAGAAAAAAATCACAGAGTCCCTTCCCTCCCTCCACCCCCCTAATCCCACCCCAAACCCCACAGCTGCATCCAAACTACTCAAAAAAAAAAAAAAAAAAAAAAGGGAAAAGGAGGAGAAATGGAAAAATAAAAATTAAAAAAAACCAACTATAACCAGCAACAACTACAGGCAGGCAGAGAGGGAGTTGTGACCGCTCACAGGACAAAGGGACACAGTCTCTCGGCCGGCAAGAAAAGCTCTGCTGCTGCAACGGCAGCGCGAGCGCGGTACGGAGGAAAAGTTACCAAAAACGATAAAAAAAGAGGAAAAAAATATAGAGGAAAAAAAGAAAAACCCAAAAAATCTGCTGTTCCAAGTCTCCTCTCCGGGGTCCTGGTGCTGCCACCCCTGGAGCAGCCTCAGTACGGGGAAAACCTTTGCTTCTCGGCTTTGAGTTTGTTAGTGACACAGGGCACGGCGGGCGCCGCGGCGCCTTTGGCCGCAGACACGACATTTAGCGCCAGGAGAGGGACAGGTTTCATGCCAAGCAGACTGGAGACACAAGGGGCGGTCGGAAGAGGGTTGGGGAGGCTGGAGGGCGCGTCGGAGGCCCCCGCGGTGGCGAGCGAGGGGGTGGTGGTGGAGGAGGAAGAAGAAGAAGGGGTGGAGGGTTGAGAGAGGTTGATGCTGAGGTGGTCAGGGATCGTGACGGAGGCTGCCTGGGAGGAGGGTTTAGCGCTTTCTAAACTGTAACAGAGGAGAAAAGGAAAACAACAAAAAAAAAAAAAAAAAGAAAAAAAAAAGAAAAAAAAATACACGGGTGTGGGTGGGAGGGAAGGAACAGCACAAAATGCGAAAAAAAAGCACAGGACAAACAGCGCAAACGGCGCAGGAGCCGAGCTGGGGGAGGGAAGGAGGGAGGGAAGGAGGGAGGGAGGAAGGGATGGTGCTGCCAGGCCTGGCCCAGCTGCACACGGGACCCCCGCACCCCCCGGAGGAGCCCGGCCGGGCCCCAAGGGTCCCCCGAGCGCCAGGAAGGAGCCAAAATCCAGAGAGAACCAGCGGCAGCCGCTGCTCCGCGGCAGCAGGGACACAGCCCGGGCACCCCCCAGCCCCTCTCAGCTCCAGCAGGGATCAGGGACACCAACGGGGCCGTGCCAGGCTCCCCACGGCCCCGGAGCAGAGCCAGGGGCTGCCGGCAGCACCGGCAGCTCGCCGGGACGGGGTCCCACCAGGATCCCCGGGACGGGGCTGGGCAGCCCCTCCTGCCACCCCTGAGGGCGGCACAGCAGAGGGGCAGCTCCCCACAGCCCCATCCTCGCCCTGCAGGGACGGCAGCGGGGACAGGGACAGGCAGGGAGGGGACAGGGGACAGCCCTTCCCCTCATGCGGGGCGCGGGAGGGAGGGAGGGAGGGCGCCGGGCCGCGGCACTCACCTGACATTGATTAGATACTGGGCCAGGCTGATGCTCGCTGCAGATCCAGTTATGGTCACCTGCCTGTCAGTAGAGCCTTCCACGGGGTTGGCAATCTTGATCTGAGCCCCGGACATCTGGCGGATCTCGTTGATCTTGGCGCCCTGACGCCCGATGATGCAGCCAATCAGCTGGGAAGGGAGGAGAGAAGGGGTTAACTCAGGTGGGAAGGGAGAGGAGAGAGAAGGGGTTAACTCAGGTGGGGAGAGGAGAAGGGGTTAACTCAGATGGGAAGGGAGAGGAGAAGGGGTTAACTCGGCTAGGAAGGGAGAGGAGAAGGGGTTAACTCAGGTGGGAAGGAAGAGAAGGGGTTAACTCAGGTGGGAAGGGAGAAGAGAAGGGGTTAACTCGGCTAGGAAGGGAGAGAGAAGGGGTTAACTCAGGTGGGAAGGGAGAGGAGAGAAGGGGTTAACTCGGCTGGGAAGGGAGAGGAGAAGGGGTTAACTGGGCTGGGAAGGGAGAGGAGAGAGAAGGGGTTAACTCGGATGGGAAGGGAGAGGAGAGAGAAGGGGTTAACTCATCTGGGAAGGGAGAGGAGAGAAGGGGTTAACTCAGGTGGGAAGGGAGAGGAGAGAGAAGGGGTTAACTGGGCTGGGAAGGGAGAGGAGAAGGGGTTAATAACCTGCCCTGCCACCTTCAGGGGGCAATTCCTGCAGGGAAAGAAAGGGCTGTCCCAGCCCCACGGGCTGCCCACCATCCTCGGAGGTGTCCCAAATTACGGTGAGGATGTGGCCCTTGGGGACACGGCTCAGGGCTGGGGACTCGAGCCGGGGACTTGGTGGCCCTGAAGGCCTCCTCCAGCCTCAACAGCTCCATGACCATGGGGTTCCCGGGAGTGGGGTGCTCGTTGGAAAGGGGGGGTTCAGGGATGGAAACAGGGCGTTTTTGCTTTGAAGATGACTGGAATGGGGACAAGGGACGTGCTGCGGTTTGGGATGCAGCCACGAGCCCACCACACCCTCTAAGGCCAGGACAGCCACCCCCAGCCCCAGAGCCCCGGGATACTCACATCGTTTGGAATGGTGAGTTCATGGGAGGTGGTTTGGGCAGAGGCATCCAAACCTGCTCGGAGACAGAGAGAGGGGCAGGTGAGGCGGGGGCAGCTGGGGGGTGCAGCACCCCAAGTGCTGCGGGGCTCAGGCTGCCTGCGAGGGCTGCGAGCACAGGGCAGGGCACAGCAGCCCCAGCCCTGCCTCCCTGCTCCCCCTCAGCCCTGGGGCTCTCCCCTCTGTCCCTCCCCGTGGGGATTCTCCACCAGGGTGGGACAATCCCGGAGCAGGGGCTGGCACCGAGGGGCTCCAGCCGGGCACTGCCTCCACTCCCGCTCCGGCTTTCCAAGGCCAACCTTCCCCTCCTCCCGGCCATCCCTGCGTGCTAGGCAGGTGCTGGGAGGCTGCTCACAGCCCACACAGGGCTGAGCTCTGGGGCGTTTTGAACACTCTTCCACTTTTCTGCCCTTCCCCAGCTCGCTCCCTGCGAGAGGGAGCAGCAGTGGCCTCCAGCCCTGGCAGCGGGGCCGTGGCAGGGGGACACAGCAGGTGACACTCGTGGCAGGGGGACACAGCAGGTGACACTCGGTGCTGTCCCCGACCCCCGGGGCAGCCCCAGCCCCTCCTCGGCCGGAGGCTGCTCCCCTCTGTGTGTTTTTTGGGGCCTCCAGCCAGCCCTGCTGCTCTCCAGCATCCAGCCGTGCTCCAGGGCCCAGGCAGCCGAGCCGGGCTGCACCTCCAGCCGCTCCGGGGCTCCCCTCAAGCCCCGTTCCCCCCAGCCCGGCAGCATCTATCAGGCAGAATGAGACCCCGGCAGCATCAATACACAACAGAGCAACTACAGATCGTGTGTTTGGATCATTACCCCAATAGCCTTTCACCTCGGGAGAGCTGGAGTCAACGCCTGTTAAGATACAAGTCACAATGAGTTTGGCTGTCTCACGTTTAGAGCCCCAAACGGGTAATTTTGATTTTTTTTTTGTTTCTTTTTTTTTTTAATTTTTCTTTTAGGCGGCTTGTTTTTATTTCAGCCATCTTAGCAAAGGTGCAGCGAATTTGGTACAAGTCAGCAGTCGCCTGCTTTAGGCCTGGAGCAGGCGGAGGGCAGAGAGCGGGTGCTGCGGGCTCCCAGAGCGCTGGCAGAGCTGCGAGGGAGGGGAGCAGTGTGGGTGGGTGGGTGGGTGGGTGCAGGGCCTGTCCCTGCGGCCCCAGACACGCCCCACGAGCGTCCCTGGCTGGGGTGTGTGGGGCTGGGCGTGGGCGGCCCCACGCGGGAGCACCGGCCGGGCGCGAGCGCACGCGGAGAGAAGGAGTTTCCATACCACTGAATCCAGTGTTGCCATGAGACATTGGAAAGTGTGACTGTTGCATTGCCAACTGGTGCAGCTTGGTCAGCTAAAGGAGGGAGAAGGGAAGAGAGGGAGAAACAGAGAGAGAGAGAGAGAGAGGCTGGCGTTAGCCATTTCCCGGGGCCGGGGGCAGCACTCGCCGCGCGCACCCGCACGGACACGGACACGGACGCGGCCGCACCGCCCGCCCCGGCCCTGCCCCGGCGGGCTGGGGGCCGTGCCCACCCCCACCACAGCGGGCTGGGGGCCGTGCCCACCCCCACCACAGCGGGCTGGGGGCCGTGCCCACCCCCTCGTGCAGCAAGGGCTGGAGGAGCGCAGAACAGAAGCAGAGAGGGGCGGGATGAGGAGCGGGTGCGGAGCCGCTTGGCTCTGCTGTGCCCCCCGGCTCCCCTGGAGCCCCCCAGACCCCCCTCGCCGCCCTACAGGTGCCAGGAGCAGAGAGCAGCCCCTACGGGATGAGGATGGGTGCCAGAGGATGGAGGTGCCTCCGCTGCCGGCCGGGCTGGGCCGGGTCCGACCCCCCTCCCCGACTGCCACCTGCGCCCGCGGCCGGGCCAGCTGTCCCCTGCCCGGGAGAGCCACCGGGAGAGCCACCGTGACAGTGACCGGGCCAGCTGTCCCCTGCCCGGGAGAGCCACCGTGACAGTGACCGGGCCAGCTGTCCCCTGCCCCGGGACAGCCACCGTGACAGTGACAGAGCCGCCGTGACAGTGACAGAGCCACCGTGACAGTGACACAGCCGCCGTGTGCCGGCTGGGGGGGCCGTTCTCGTGCCAAATTGAGGGGCGGGCGGGGGGGGCAAAGGAAAAGCCAGAGCTGGTGTGAAATGCCAAGCCAGGGAGAGGTGGGTTCGGAAAAAAAATATAATAAGGAGGAGGGAAGTGTCAGAGAGGAGGTGGGGGAGGATCCAAGGAGAGATCTGAGGCCAGCTGAAGCTGAAGCTGACTCCAGCAGGGCCAGCTGAGGGGGGGTGTGAGCGTTTTTTTGGGGGGGAGGATCTGGGGAGCTCAGATCAGATCGAGCATTCAGCCCCCCAAGCTGAGCCAGCTCGAGCGGAGAAAGCACGGAGAAAATTTTTGGAAGGTGAGGGAGGAAAAGGGTGGATTTTCAAGACAAGAAGTTGTAAATAAAAACTTACATCTGGCTGTGGAATGGCATACTGTCCTTGAATGGTATAGGCCTACAAAAGGAGGAAAACAGTCCTATTAACAACCATCGGACAGCCACCCAGGGACAGACAGATTTCAACTAGCCAGGAAGTCAGAGAGCCAAGGTGGAGAGTTCTCCGGGGCGAGGGAAGTGGGGCAGGAGAGGCGGGGACGGATAAATGCTGTCACAAGCAGTTTCTAGGCTGGCGGTTACTCGAATTGGCCTGACGTGGCGGGTACGGGGAGGGGGTGGGCAGAATCGGTGCCGTCCCCCCCCCCAAAAAAAAGGTGGCAGACAAAAAAATAAGGAGAAAAAAAAAAAGAAAAAAGGAAAAAAAGAAAAAAAAAAAACCAAAACCAACAAGAGAACGGCTGGGATCTTGATGAAGATGTTATGGTGTGGTGAGTCCGACAATGCTGCTATCCCTGCGCCCCCGCGCAGGCAGGGAGGATCCAACGCCCCCGCCGGCCCTGCTGCTGCTCCTGGCCCCTCTCTGCCCCGGCCCGGCAGCTCCCCCGCCTCCCCTCCCACCCCAAAAAAAAGGTTTGCCCCGTTCCGAGTCCTCTCGTCACTCCACACGCCTAGGACAACGTCGCCGGGCAAGCTAGAGGTCAGTGCTGGCGCTGGCTACCACTGCTCACACGGCCCAGTGCTCGGAGGGGAACGAGGCGAGGGCCTGACCTGCCACAACTCCGCGTCCCCCACATTACAGGGGACAGCCACAGACTTCAGATTCCTCCTGAAGCTACCCACAAAGGGCGAGGCACTGGCTGGGGCCTGGCTGGCTAAGGTTTGGGGAGGTCTGGGGGGGCCGGGCAGGTGGGGGCGGGTGGGAGAGGAGGGGGAGAGGGGGGTACACAGCCTCACTTCCAGGTCACCGGAAGAACTGCAGCCCAGGCTGGAATTGGCCCAAGTTCGTTGCCATGCAGTGGCTGCCGGGTGGCCTGCGTGAGGAGAGGTTGGTGGGCTCAGAGTCCAGTTCCCAGTGGACAGGAGTCCACAGCACAAAAAGCCACCGTTGTCGGTTTTGGGGGACGGGGACAGGGATGCCACCCTTGTTGGCAGTCTCAGAGAGGCCAAGGATTGAACGGGCCGTGGAGACTGAACTCCCCTCTCACCTCCTGAGGTGGTCCCTCCAAGTCAGAGTTGAGGCACATGGATGGGGCGGTGTGGGGGTAGCTCGCACTGCCGCTGCTGTACCTGTCCTGTGGATAAATTAGAGGACTTCAGTCTCCAGGGCTGTCAATCCGAAACCTTTCGCTAACACCAAACTCAACATCCACATTAGCTCAGTGCTGATCGAGGGCTCGCCCTGCTCTACGCACGACTCTGAGCTGCGAAGACAGAGAGCGCAAGGCCCACCGGGAGCGGGGCCCGGGGGCTGCTGCGGGCCTGGGCCGGGCACGGGGGCGGAAAGAAGGAAGGGGAGAAGAGGGGCAAGGGGAGGGAAGAGATGCGTGGCTGTGGGAAGCCTGCTCCTCACTGCTCTAACGGGAAGGCGGCCGGCTCCCGCCCCGGGGGCCCGCTGGCCGCGGCCCCGCCGCTGGCCCCGGGTGCAGAGCGGCGGGAGAAGCTGTCGGGGAGGCGGGAGGGCTGACCGGGTTCAGGTGGGGAGGAAGAGGCAAGGAGAGGGGCAGGGGCGGGGAGGAAGGGGACGGCGGCAGGTCCGTCCCCAGAACAAGCGTGGCGGGGCTGGGAGGGAGGAGAGCAGAGTCAGGCCTGGGGGCGGCAGCCACAGCCCTTCTCTGAGCCCCTGCCCTGCCCTGCCTACGGAGGTGGCACTGAGAAGCCAGGCCCTGCCACCCCGAGGGCGTCCCTGGCAGCAGGAGCAGCGGCTGTGCCCTGGTTTGCCCTGGTTTGGTTTGCCCTGGTTTGGTTTGCCCTGGTTTCTCCGAGCCTGGGGCAGCCCCGGGGCGCAGGGCGGGAGCAGCTGAGCCAGCCCGGGGCGCGGGCATTACAGCGGGCAGGAGCCCAAGGGACACCCGTCCCCTGTACGGGGCGCAGGGCAGGGCAAGGGCCACTCCCCAGCCCAGCGCAGAGGGACTGAAGCCCTGCCACCTGACACTACTCCTGTCTGACACCCTGCCCTGCCCTCCCCTCCTGAGAGTCGAAGCCTTTGTGCACCCCAACCCTACCCCCGGCACAGGCTGAGCCGTTGCACCCCGAAAACCAGTGGCAGAGAGCAGAGAACTCCCAACCTCCGGGCCAGCCACCCACGGGAGGTCACAGCGAGTCCTTGGAGCCAGCCCGAGGCAGAGGGGCAGAGCCTGGCTTAGGCAGCTCGGCCCCACTCAAACCCCCAAGCCGCCACCACGCTGGCAGGCAAAAGGTTTTTTTTCTGGTCGGGTAATTCCAGGAGCGTTTTCCAGCACCCTCTCCTCCCCAACCGGCCCTCAGCAGGGGGAGGGGGCCGAGGCCCAGCCGAGCCGCTTGGGGCCGAGGGCACGGCGTGGGTGACGGGCGCGCAGGGCACGCTGGCAGCTCGGTACGACCCCCCTGCCCCACCCCACCCCGCACCCCAGGAGCAGAGGAGAGGCCTTACCTGGCCGCCTGCAAAGATGACGGGAGAGCTGGATGGCTTGGGTCGGTACGGGATGGTGACACCCTTCGGGGGAGACTGTGACAGGCAGAGAGGACAGGTCAGACACCGGGCACAGACAGCCCGATCCCCACACCCCAGGGCTCTGCCCTGCACCTCCAGCTGGCCCTCTGGCCACCCAGGGCACCGTGACTCCTTCCCACCCTGGGCTCGGGGCCGGGGGAGGACAGCCAGGAGCACAGCAGGGCCGTGGGTGACGCCACGAGCTCTATCGAGGCCCCGCTCGACCCCGTTTTAAGCAGCTCTGAGCCTCACCTGGATGAGGCTGTAATCCCCAGCTATCCCTTTATCCCCCAGCTGTTTTCTTCTCCCCCTCAGCACCTCCACCCCTCCGAGGGCAGCGGGATGCCCGCAGCACCAGCCTGCCCGGGGCGGGCCCGAGGAGGGGCCCTACCTCAAGCATGACGACGCAGATCTGTTTGACGCACTCGATGATGGACTGTGGGATCCCAGCGATGGTGATGGCTCGCTCAGTCGAGTTGGGCAGCATGTCTCCTGCCACCTGGACCTGTGCCCCCGTGCTCTGCCAAGTCAGGGGTAAAAATAGCCTGTCAGACCCCGGGCAGGGCTGAGACCTCAGCGACCAACCCCGTGCACGGTTATACATAGCCAAAACTGCCCCCCAGCTCCTCCTTTCCCCCAAAATAAAGTCCTTTAATCCCAGCTGGATACAACTCGGTCACCAGGAGCCTGAGGCAGCAGAGGGGACCTGGCCCCAGCCTGTCCCTGTAACCCAAGCCAAGCCAGTCTCCACGGCAGCAGAGTTAACCCAACAGCACCCAGTGCTGAATGGCACGGCCAAGGGCAGCGCTGGCCTGGAGCCCAGCTCCCTCTCCAAAATCTGCAAAATCTAGGAAAAGGCTGGGGAGAGGGCAGTCAGGAGCCACGGGAAGGGGGCAGCAGGAAGCCAGGCTGTGAGACACAGTACTGGGCAGAGAAAGCTCTGCCCCAAGTCTCTCCGAGTTTGACAAGCACTAAAATACAGGGAGCGCCCAAACCCCCGAGATGCCACATCCCTTGGGCAGGGACAGCACAGGGATTCACCCCTGGGGACACCTGAGCCCCCCCGGGCCGGGCACCACGCACCTCTCGGATCTCCTTGATCTTGCAGCCTCCCTTGCCAATGAGGGACCCGCACTGGCTGGCAGGGACCACAAGCCGGAGGGTGACCGGGGGCCGGCTGGCAGCTGTGCTGTTGGTCATGGAGCTGCTGATGTCCTGCGAGGAAGAGGAGGTGTTGAGGGCTCAGCCCGGCTGGGACGGCACGCGCTGGGGCCGTGCCCGGCACAGGGACAGGGAGGTGACGCTGGCACCAGCGGCACAAGGTGACCTCGGGGCTTTCCCAGGACTTCCTCCGCAGCCCAGAAAATACACGGATGTATTTTGGGGAAGCAGCAGCCAAACTCTGCTGCCTCAGTGGAAATGGGTTAGGCAGTGGCCCAGGCTGGGTCCCACCTCAGCCAAGCAGGAACCGGCGCTGGAGGGGCACAAGGGACCGGGGGGGCTCGGGGACTCCGCGGCTCCAGGGTCAGCACGCAGCCTCCCGCTGCACCAGGGATCAAGGCAGCAGCTCCGGGAAAAACAATCCCGGCGCCGATTACAGCGGTCATGTGCTGGCAGGGGGAGGGGAGGCACAAGGCCAGGGCTCAACTGACCTACTAAAAGCAAAGCTTCAGCTCCAAGGCCGGTGCCCGGAGCGCTGCAGAGCCGTGCAGCCCGTGGAGGACTCTGGCTCCCCGCATTCAGCACAAACAGCTCCAAACCCTGCAGCCTTAAACGCTGCAGTGAGAGCAGGGGGGTCTGGGGACAGGGCTGCCAGCTCAGGCTTGTTTGTCCCTGGGTAGTGTCCCAAATCTACAGGGCAATGGAATTTGTACCCCCACAGGCAAGGTGAGGGCCACAGAGCTCTGCCCCACACCAAGTGAGGAGCACTCCCAATTCCTGCTCCCTCCAACGTGGAAATATCGACATCACAGCCCTGAGCAGGCTCTAACACCTGCAAGGTCCACGTTATCGAGCAGCAAAATCCCCCTGGAAGTCACTGATTTAACAGGACCAGGGACACGATGCAGCTCCTCCAGCCCCACAGAGCTGCAGCCCCATCTCCTCCTTGGCAGGGCTGGGGACAGAACTGAGCCCTGGGTGGGCTGGGGGAGGTGGCACAGCAGAAGCAGAGCCAGGGGGGGGTTCCAAAGCTGCGGGCAGAAGTCCCTGCGGGGCTCTGGCTCCAGCAGTGCCTGGACCTTGCCCCAGCGCCGCGCCGGACAAAGATCGGGGCCAGGCAGGGAAGCTGTCCGTGCGGAACAGCGGCCCCGGGCCCCCGGGGCTCGGCTGGGGTCAGCCCTTCCGGAGAGAGAGGCAGAACGGGGCGGCGACTGCAGGACACACCTCTTCCAGTTTGTCAATGATCATCGCAAAAGCTTTGAAGATGGCGTTGGTGGGTCCCGCCAGGGTGATGATCCGCTCGGGGCAGTTCCCTTCCGAGATGTTGATGCGAGCTCCGCTCTGCGGGGAGGCAAAGGCCACCTCAGTGCTGCGGGATTCCTGCGGACCGCCCGCTGGGCAGAGCCCTCCCTCCTCCTCCTCCTCCTCCTCCCCTCCCTCGCTCGGGCAGCCATCTTCTCTCCTGCTCGGCTTCCTGCCGCGCCTGCCCGCAGCTCGCACAGCTCGCACAGCTCCCGGCAGCCCGCGCGCCGCGCTCGGCGCCGCCGCCATCGCCCGCAGCCGCGCGGCACTCACCTCCTCTCGCATCTTCTTCACCGACTCGCCTTTCTGTGGGGACAAGAGACAAGGGGGACACGCGTCAGCGCGGTGCCAGAGCCACGGAGGGAGGGGAGACGGGGAAAAGGGGAAAGGGAGGGCTAGGAGAGTTTGTTCCTCACTTACCTTCCCAATGATGCTTCCCACCTCCTGCGATGGAAACAAAAGCACCATTAGTCAGCGTTTTAAAAACTCCTGGAGCCCCAAGCCTAAACTCGGCTCTTTTCACAGTCAAAACAAGCCCCTGAGCACTTGAGATCTGCCCCTCAGGTAACTGGGGTTTATCCCAGTTGTGCGGCTCTAGTTCCCACCGGGTCGATCTGCCAACCCCAGTAGTTATTTTCTTCGCTGGCGGCACCCCAGGATCTGCCCGGGCGCCCGCAGCACATTCCCGGCCCGGCAGCAGCTCCGGGAGATCCCACGGACGCACGCAGCCCACCCGTGCCGGGCCCGGGCTCCCCGCAGAGGGGACACGAACCTTTCCGTGCATGAGTAGCCGGATGGTGAGCGTGACATTGAGACCCCCTTCGATGACTCCGGTGTCCATGGTGGGCAGCGCGGGGTCGGCTCAGGCTGTGGCAGCGCTCGGGCCTCGGCTGGGGGGAGAGGGGCTGGGTGAGAGAGGGGCTCTGCCAACCCCCCCAAGCCTGTCCGGGCAGGATTCCAGCCTCCCTGGGCTGCCTCTCCCCTCAGATCGCCCCCTCAAGTGCTGGGACGATCCGTGGTGCTTTGGCTCCTCCTCCTACGAATTTCCAGAGCTGAACTGGACCGATCCCGCCTGGACCCAGCAACTGTTGGGGTCATGAGGGTCCTGCTCGGCCCCTGCCTCCCCCCAGTCCTGTTCTGTGCAGGGGCTTCTCTGAGGGACACCTGAACACTCGAGGGTGACCCCCGGCAGCACTGGGGACACAAACGGTTCCTGGACACGAGCAGGGACGCCGAGGGGGCACTGAGGGCTAATCGTGGTCCCTGCAGGTCCGGGGAAGCTGCCGCTCCCCCCGAGCCCCACGCTTTTCCCAGCCCAAGCCTTCCGATGGGAGCGGGCAGCCCGGTCCCGGGGGTTCGGCCCGCTGGGCAGCCGGGATTAGAGAAAAGAAACTCCACGGGCTGCCGGAGCCCGCGCGGGGCCCCTCGGAGCAGGTTCCGAGGCGATTCCCTCAGACCCAGATAAGGCACATGAGCGCACGATCAGGTTTCAAACCACCTGAGTCGGCAGCGCTTGCAAAACAGCCCGGCCGGCCCCGGCCGAGCGTTTCGCGGCAATCCGGTAAATAATCTCCCATTCCGGCTCCGCTTCTGCCCCATCAAAGTTTATCCGCGGCCCAGCCCGGCCCGGGGCCGCGCTGCCTCGCTGGCACCGGAGGGTTCCGCCGCGGCCCCCGGATCCAGCCCCGGCAGCGGGCCGAGGGCAGCCCGGGCCCGGCCGGGGACAAAAGGGCCCGGGCCGGGCTCCCGGAGAGGCCTTTCCGCCAGGAAACTTCCCCGATGGCGCCGCGCCCGGAGCGCCGGCCCGAACCGGGGCCGCGGCCCCGGAGCCAGCTCGGCCCTGCGCGGGGAGAACCGGGCCGGCGTCCCGGTCCGGGGAGAGCGGGAGGGGAGCGGCTGTCCCGGAGCGACCCCCGGGTGGGGCACGGGTACAAGGCGGGTGAGGGGATCCCGGGCCGGCGGCTCCGAACGGGACCGGAGCCCGGCGGGGAAACCGGGGGGAGCTGGGGTCGGGGGGCAGAAACGCGGTTCTGCTGCACGGCGGAGCGGGCCGGGCGGCTCCGAGCCCGCTCGGGAGCGGGGACCGCCGTTCCGCCGCGGGCAGCCCCGCGGGGACGATCCCGGGGCCGGCGGGGCGGCGGCGGCTCCGCGCGGGCCCGGACGAGCGCCGCCTCCCCGCTCCGGCGGGGGAAAACAACAGCGCGGGATGGCGGAAAAACCGGGCCCGGCCGCGAGAAACTCCAAAAATAAAATTAAAAAAACCAAAAGGGAAGGAAAAAAAATCAAAAAATCCAACTCCAAAAAGACGGAGCGGAAAGAAAGAAAAAAAAAAAAAAATGTCCCCCCGCCCCTCGGGCCCCCCCGCCGCCACCGGGCCGGGCGGGGGGCGGCGGCGCCATGTGACGCACGCGGGGCCCGCTCCCCCCGGCCCGGTTCCGGGGGGGGTTCGGGGGGATGTTGGCGGCGCGCGGCCCCGGGGCCGTTGCGGGCCCGGCCCGGCGGGCGGCGCGGGCCGCACAGGCCGCACAGGCCGCGCGGGCCGCGGGCGCCGTGAGGGCGCGGCCGGCGGGGGGGGCCCGGCCCGGGGTGGGGGGGGGTGGGAGGGGGAGAGGATCGGACCCGGATGGCGGCCGGGGGGGGCGAGGGGGCCCCGCGGGGAGAACCGGGGGGCGGCGGTGGGGGGGCGGGGGGGCGATGGGGGGGGGCGGGTGGTCGGGCCTACCTGTGTCGGCGCCGGTAACGGCGGTGGGCGAAGGGCGCTCCGGGCGGAGCGGGAGGAGGGAGGGCGGGAGGGAGGGGGGGGGAGGCGGGGAGGGAGCGCGGCGGGCGGGCGCGCGGGATGGCGGCGGCGGCGGCGCGGGCGCGGCTGCTCCGGCTGCGGCGGCCGCGGGTCTGGGAGGGGGCGGCGGGCGCGGCCCGATTTACACCCGCCCCGACCCGGAAACGCACCGCGCGCGCGGGGCGGGCCGGAGCGGCCGCCGCACCGCACAGCGCCCCCGGCGGCGGGGAGGTCCGGCGGGCACCGGCGGCACCGGCGGGCACCGGGGGGCGATGGGGACGGGATGGGGGCACTGGGGGGCACTGGGGAATAATGGGGGCACTGCGGGAAATGGGGGTAAAGGGGAGCGGTTAAAGCTGTGGTAGAACTGCGTACGGGGAGCTGTGGGGCACTGTGGGGCACTGGGGGGCACTGGGGAGCTATGGGGTGCCTGGGGGGCAGAAGGGGCACTGGGGGGCAATAGGAGGGTCTGGGGGGCAATAGGGGGGCACAGGGGCAGCCTCCCCTCCCCAGCAGCATTGGGGTTTGTGTGCCCCCCAAGCCCAGCCCCCACCGGCGCGAGGCAGACGCAGACACATATTGGGGTGTCCCAGAGTTTATTGGGGGACAGTGGGGACACCCCGGTCCCCCCCGCCCATGGGAGCAGGGCATGGGGGCGGTGGGGACAGGGTGGGGGTCCGGGGCTGTCCCGGTGGTCACAAGGGTCCCACGAGGTCCCGGGTGGCTCCCGGTGGTCCCGGGTGATGCCGCGGGGTGCTGGGGGGTCCCAGGAGCCTCAGTCGGAGCTGCTGGAGGAGGAGGAGGAGGAGGAGGACGAAGAGCGCTGGGGGGGGGGACAGCAGAGCCGTGAGCCCCTGAGGGGGGCTGGGGTGACCCCCTGTGCCCCCCCCGGGTCCCCCCCACCTTGTGCCTCTTGTGAGCCTTCTTCATCCTCTTCTTCATCTTCTTGGCCGCCTTCTTGTCCAGCCCGGGGGGGAACGAGGGGAGCACCCCGGGGTGGGGGAGCACCCCGGGGTGGGGGAGCACCCCGGGGTGGGGGGGGCCCAAGGGGGGGCCCGAGGGGGCCAGGGGCGGCCCCGGGGGGTACGGGGGGACCCCCGCGGGGTACGGGGGTTGCCCTGGGACCCCCATCGGGTTGGGGGGCGCCACGGGCGGGGGGTACACGGGGTTGGGGGGTGGGACCTGGGGGGGGTACGTGGGGTTCGGGGGGTACGCGGGGTTGGGGGGGGGCGGCTGTCCTGGGGGGGAAGGAAAGAGGAATTGAGGAGGGGGTCTGACCCGGGGGGGGTCAAGGCAGCCCCCCCAGTTTGGGGTGTCCCCCTGTACCTGCACCAGGGTTCCACATGGTGGGAGACTCCAGGACCTGGGGGGGGGCACGGGGGTGAGCGGGGACCCCCCAACCCCCCCCGCTGCTGTGGGGACCCGCCGGCACCCAGAGGAAACGGAGTCAGGGCGGATTTGGGGTGCGCGGGGGGATTTTGGGGTGCGGGGGGGTCCCGGGACTTCGCTCCCACCTTCGCTCCGGCCGCGGCCCCTCCCGGCAGGAAACGGGGCGGGGCTTGGGATGGCCCCGCCCACTCAGTACATGATCCCGCCCACCCGTTACTGGCCCCGCCCCTCGGCCCCGTGCCTCAGTTTCCCCACAGATCCCTGGTGGGTTCCCGGTCCCGGTGCCGGTGCCTCAGTTTCCCCACAGATCCCCGGTGGGTTCCCGGTCCCCGCCCCGTGCCTCAGTTTCCCCACGCACCTCTCGGGGGGCTGTCCCCGGGCCGGGCTCCCCCGGGGCCGGTGCCGGGGCCGGTGCCGGTGCCGGCCCCGCCGCCAGGCGCTGGAGCCGCTGCAGCGCCCGCTCGGCCGAGAGCCGCGCCTCGGGGTCGGGGTCCCAGCAATCCTCCAGCAGCTCCGGCAGGGCCCCCCCGGGCTGCGGGACCCCCAAGGCGGGGATGTCCCCCCGAACATCGCCGGGCAGCGGGGAGGGGACCCCCGGGCAGCGACCCCCAAACCCCCCCTTGGGTGTCCTGAGCCACCCACAGCCCCCGAAACCCTCTGGGGACCCGCGGGGTGACACCCCAAAACCCTCTGGGGACCCGCGGGGTGACACCCCAAAACACGGGCAGGGCACCCCCGGTACCCTCGGCATCCTTGGGCAGCTGGGCGGGGACACCGTGGGGGCCCCAAACGCCCCTGGGTGCCCCAAACACCCCTGGGTGCCCCGAACACCCCTGGGTGCCCCAACCCTGGGCGCCCCGAACACCCCAGGACACCCCGAACACCCCTGGACACCCCGAACACACCCCAGGACACCCCAAACACACCCCAGGACACCCTGAACACCCCAGGACACCCCAAACACACTCCAGGACACCCCGAACACCCCAGGACACCCCAAACACACTCCAGGACACCCCGAACACCCCTGGGTGCCCAGGCACAGACCCCCCCAGACCCCTGCCCCCCCGGGACCCCCGTGCCCACCCCTGCCCGGGCTCTGACCTGGGGGGCGCGGTGCCAGGCCGGGGGGATCAGCGGCCGCCGCCTCTCGTGGGCGGCCAAGCGGCGGAGCTGCGCCCCGCTGGGGCTGGAGCCCAGCTCGGCCTCGTAGGCCAGCCGGAACGGCGGCACCGGGGCTCCTGCGGGGCACCGGGGGCTCAGCGGGGCGGGGGCAGCGCGGGGGCACCGGGGGCAGCGGGGCTCACCGGGGGCTCAGCGGGGCGGGGGCAGCGCGGGGGCACCGGGGGGGCAGCGGGGCGGCGGCACCGGGGGCACCGGGGGCAGCAGGGCTCACCGGGGCTCAGCGGGGCGGGGGCAGCGCGGGGGCACCGGGGGGGCAGCGGGGCTCACCGGGGCCTCAGCGGCACCGGGGCTCCTGCGGGGGCACCGGGGCTCAGCGGGGCACCGGGGGCTCAGCGGGGCGGGGGCAGCGCGGGGGCACCGGGGGCTCAGCGGGGCGGGGGCACCGGGGGGGCACCGGGGGCACCGCGGGGCTCACCGGGGCTCAGCGCCTGGCAGCGGGACAGGATCTCCCAGAGCAGCAGCGCCAGCGCGTAGACGTCGGCCTGGCGCAGCGCCCGGCCCCAGGCCCGCAGGTCCAGGCTCTCGTCCAGGATCTCGGGCGCCAGGTACCGCTGGGTGCCCGCCTGCGCCCCAGAGGGACGTCAGCTGGGGCACCGGGGCCACCGGGGACAGCAGGGCCACTGGGGACAGCAGGGCCACCAGGGCCACCAAGGCCAAAGGGGTCACCAGGGCCACCAGAGCCACCAGGACCCCAGGCCGGGCTCACGGGGGTGCGTGAGCTCAGCTGGCACCCACAGCCCATGCTGCCGGTGACATCTGGGGTGCCATCCCCAACCCGGGGCCTTCCCCTCCCCGTGCCACCCCGTGCCACCTGTGTCACCCGTGTCACCTTGCGGATGGCCACGGCGTGGCGGCTGTCACTGCTGTCCTGGGCCCGCGGCGGCAGCGCCAGCGCCAGCCCGAAGTCACCGATGGCGCAGGTGCCATCGTCCCGCACCAGCACGTTCTGGCTGCTCAGGTCCCGGTGCACCACGCTGGGCTTGTAGAGCCCTGCGGGCACGGCGGGCACGGCGGGTCACGGTGGGTCACAGCGGGCACGGCACGGGGCACGGGGCAGGGGACACCGCGTGCCACCCGCGCTCACCGTCACGCCACAGCTCCTGGTGCAGGAAGGCCAGGCCGCGGGCCAGCGACAGCGCCAGGCGCACGCTGCCCGCCCACGTCCCCACGTGCTGCCCCAGGAAGTGCCGCAGGGAGCCCTGGGGACACGCGGGGGACACGGGTGGGACACGGGTGGGACATGGGGCACCCCCCGGGATCCCCCACGCCTCTCCCTCCGTCAGGCTGGCATCGCCACCCCGCTGCTCCCCACTGTCCCACAGCCCCCCGAGCTGCCGAGACCCCTGGCACAGCCCCGAGCCCCCCAAACCCCCATTAGCCCAAAGATCCCCGAGCCCCCGTTACCCCAAAGATCCCCGAGCCCCCGTTACCCCAAAGATCCCCGAGCCCCCGTTCCTCCGGTACCCCCCGAGCCCCTCAAACTCCTGTTACACCCAGCCCTGGTACCCCCCGACCCCCAAACTCCCGTTCCACCACTCCCGGTACCCCCCAAACTCCCGTTCCACCCCCTCCCGGTCCCCCCCGAGTCCCCCAAAGTCCCGGTGCCCCCGGTGCCCCCCGGTGCCCCGAGCCCGGACCCACGGCGGGGTAGAGCTGCAGCACCAGGAGCCCGGCCCGGCCCCGGGGCCCCCGAGTCCCCAAAGTCCCGGTGCCCCCCGGTGCCCCCGAGCCCCCAAAGTCCCGGTACCCCCCAAAGTCCCGGTGCCCCCCGGTGCCCCCGAGTCCCCCAAAGTCCCGGTGCCCCCCGGTGCCCCCCGGGCCCCGAGCCCGGACCCACGGCGGGGTAGAGCTGCAGCACCAGGAGCCCGGCCCGGCCCCGGGGCCCGCCGGTCCGGCTGTGCAGGAGCCGCGCCACGTTCTGGTGCTCCATCAGCGGCAGCGCGTGAACGGCGCGTTCGGCGCGGAACCTCCGCCCGGCCCCGGCCGCGAACGCCTTAATGGCCACGGGCCGCCGGCGGAGCGACCCCCGCCACACGGCCGAGAAACGGCCCGCCTGCAGCACCTGCCGGGACACGGGGACAGCTGGGACCGCGTGTCCCCAACCCCGCGGGGGACAGCTGGGACCGCGTGTCCCCAACCCCGCGGGGACACAGCTGGGACCGCGACCCGCGGGGACACGGGGGACAGCTGGGACAGCGTGTCCCCAAACCCCCGGGGGACAGCTGGGACCGCAACCCCACGGGGGACAGCTGGGACCGCGTGTCCCCAACCCCCCGGGGGACACAGCTGGGACCGCGACCCCGCGGGGACACAGCTGGGACAGCTGGGACCGCGTGTCCCAAACCCCACGGGGGACACAGCTGGGACCGCGTGTCCCCAGCCCCGCGGGGACACAGCTGGGACCCCGACCCCACGGGGACACGGGACACAGCTGGCACCGCGTGTCCCCGACACAGGGACCCCCCTACCCGGGCACCTCTGGGGGTCCCCGGGCACCCTCAGCACTGCTGTGCCCCCCCCCCCCCCCCCCCCCGGACTGATGTCCCCTCTGCCGTGAGTGTCCCCACGTCCCCTCCCAGCATCACCGCCTTCCCCGTGGGTGTCCCTTGCCCCGTGGGTGTCTCCCCATAGGTGTCCTTTGCCCCATGGCTGTCCCCCCATGGGTGTCCCTCGTCCTGCGGATGTCCCTCTCCCCATGGGGTCACCCCGTGGATGTCCCTTACTCCATGGGCGTCCCCCCATGGGTGTCCCTCGCCCCACGGCTGTCCCCCCGTGGGTGTCCCTCGCCCCGTGGGTGTCCCCCCGTGGGTGTCCCTCACCCCGTGGGTGTCCCGCACCTGCAGGAAGTGCAGCGCAGGCAGGTCCGGGCTGGGGGGCTCCGGGGGGACCCCGATTCTCCGCCCCCCCCGCGGCAGCTGCCCTGGGCGGGCCCTTGTCCAGCGCAGCCCTGGAGGGGGGACACGGGGGACACCCCCATGCGGGGACCCCCCCCCAGAAACCCCCCAAATCAGGGACACGGGACCTGGGGACACCAGGGACCTACAGCCCCCCTCGCCAGGCAGGGGACACGGGGAATGGGGCACCCCGGGATCCCCGGGACACCGGGACACCCCGCCCAGGGGTCACACGGACACCGGGACACCCCGCCCAGGGGTCACAAGGACACCGGGGACACCCCGGGGGTCACAAGGACACCGGGACACCCCACCGGGGTCACACGGACACCGGGGACACCCCACCGGGTCACACGGACACCGGGACACCCCACCCAGGGGGACACAAGGACACCGGGACACCCCACCCCAGGGACAGGGTGACACAAACTTGGGGACATCCCCCCATCCACCCGGGAGACCCGCGCTCCGGGAACACCAGAGATGTGGCATTTGGGGACACCCAGGGGACACCGGGGCGGGGCTGGCTGTGCCCGGGGGTCCCCCCGTCCCCGCCCTGTCCCTGTCCCTGTCCCTACCGAGGCCGCCCAGGCAGACGAGGAGGATGAGGAGGAGGGGGGCGGCCCCCAGCAGCCACAGGGTCCCCGCGGAGCCCCCCTGGCCGGGCACTGGGGACAGAGACTGCGGTGACACGGAGCCCCCCGAGCCCCGCGTGTCCGGGGGGTGCTAGGGGACACTTTAGGGGTGCTGTGGCTTCCCCAGACCCCCGCGAGTCCCAGCCCCCCTCAGGGACCCCCCTCCCCGTCCCCCACGGGTCCCGCGTGGGTCCAAGGCGCACCCAGCCCCCCCCGGGTCCCCGGTGTGTCCCCGGTGTGTCCCCACGGCCGAGCGCCCCCCGAACGCCCCGGTGGGTGCCGTACCTGGGCCCTGGCGGGACCCCCCCGGCCCCCCGAACGCCCCGGTCCGTACCTGGGCCCTGGCGGGGCCCCCCCAGCCCCCCGAACCCCCCGGTGCCGTACCTGGGCCCTGGCGGGGCCCCCCCAGCCCCCCCAGCCCCCCGGTGCCGTACCTGGGCCCTGGCGGGGCCCCCCCGGCCCCCCGGCCGTGCCGGTGCCGGTGGCGTTGCCGTTGCAGAGGTGGCCGTGGCACAGGCACAGCAGCACGGAGCTGCCGGGGTGTCCCGCGGGGCTGGGGGCGCAGGTGGCCGAGGGACACGCGTCCCCCCGGCCCCCCCAGCAGCCTGGGGACAGCGGCACGGTCACCCCGGGGCCCCAAAATCCCCCCGGGGCAGGAGCAACCCATCAATATTACCCCCAAATCCCCCCGGGGCAGGACCAACCCCTCCATCCCACCCCAAACTCCCCCCGGGGCAGGACCAACCCCTCCATCCCACCCCAAAATCCCCCCGGGGCAGGACCAAACCCCTCCATCCCACCCCAAAATCCCCCTGGGGCAGGAAGAACCCCTCTACCGTACCCCAAAACCCCCCAGGGGCAGGAACAAACCCCTCCATTGTACCCCAAAATACCCCGGGGCAGGATTCAAACCCCTCCATCCCACCCCAAAATCCCCCCGGGGCAGGATTCAAACCCCTCCATCCTGCCCCAAAATCCCCCCGGGGCAGGACCAACCCCTCCATCCCACCCCAAAATCCCCCCGGGGCAGGAAGAACCCCTCCATTGTACCCCAAAATCCCCCCGGGGCAGGACCAACCCCTCCATCCCACCCCAAACTCCCCCCGGGGCAGGACCAAACCCCTCCATCCTACCCCAAACTCCCCCCGGGGCAGGACCAAACCCTCCATCCCACCCCAAACTCCCCCCGGGGCAGGACCAAACCCCTCCATCCTACCCCAAACTCCCCCTGGGGCAGGAACAAACCCCTCCATGCTACCCCAAAATCCCCCCAGGAGAGGACCAAACCCCTCCATCGTACCCCAAAATCCCCTCGGGGCAGGACCAAACCCCTCCCCCGTACCCCAAAATCCCCCCGGGGCAGGAAGAACCCCTCCCCCGTACCCCAAAATCCCCCCGGGGGCAGGACCAAACCCCTCCATCCCACCCCAAACTCCCCCTGGGGCAGGCCCAAACCCCTCCCCACGCCCCTCTGCCCCCGCAGCCCCCCACCCCCGAGCCCCGGGGGTCTCACCCTGCACCAGAGCGTGGCTGCGGTTCCAGATGCCCACGCAGCACTGGCCGGGGGGGCAGCGCACGGCCCCGGCCGCTGTGCCCCCCGCGCCCCCCAGCGCGCCCCGCACGCTCGGGTGCTTGTAGGACACGCAGGTCAGGTTGTGGGGGCCTGGGGGGGACACGCTCGTACCAGGGAGGGCTTGAACCCCCCAAAAAACCCCCCCAGCCCCGGCTGTGCCCCCCAGCACCTACCTGGGTGCCCCATGGGAGCCTCCGGGGGTCCGTGGGAAGAGGAGCGGAGCGGGAGCAGGAGGAGGAGGAAGAAAAGGAGAAGGAGGAGGAGGAGGAGGAGGAGGAGGAGGAGGAGGAGGAGGAGGAGGAAGGTGCTGCCCCCGCATCAGGGAGGAGAGAGCCGGGGTGTCTGGGGGGGCAGCCAGGCCTGGCCCCTGCCCCACATCGTCACCCGAGCGCAGCTCAGGGTCCCCTGTCCCCACTGGTGCCACTCTGGCAGCCACTGCACCCCTGCCACCCCCCAAAACCGGCTGTGCCACCCCCCAAAATCCGGCTGTGCCATCCCCCAAAAACCAGCCCTGCCCCCCCAAAACCGGCTGTGCCATCCCCCAAAAACCGGCTGTGCCACCCCCCAAAAACCGCCTGTGCCACCCCCCCCAAAACCGCCTGTGCCACCCCCCAAAAACCGCCTGTGCCACCCCCCAAAAACCGGCCGTGCCACCCCAAAACCGGCCGTGCCACCCCAAAAACCGCCTGTGCCACCCCCCAAAAACTGGCCATGCCCCCCCAAAAAACCGACTGTGCCACCCCCAAAACTGGCTGTGCCACCCCCAAAAACCACCTGTGCCACCCCCAAAACCGGCCGTGCCACCCCCCCAAAACCGGCTGTGCCCCCTCAAAAACCGCCTGTGCCACCCCAAAAACCGGCCGTGCCCCCCAAAAACCGGCCGTGCCCCCCCAAGGGACCCCCCCGCAGACTTCCAGACAACGCCAGCGACTCGTGTTTATTACAAAAAGAACTCGTCGTTCCCCATTTACAAAGGAGCCCCCCAAAACTAACAGTTTCATCTAAGTCTTTTTGTACAAAAAAATAGCACTTTGGGACCCAGAAAAAAAAAAAATCATCCACCATCCTCCCCCCCCCCCCAAAAAAAAAACCAAAAATCGCCTCTGGGGGGGAGGTTTATACATCAGCCACCGGATTTGTAAAAACCAACCCCCCTCCCCTCCCCTTCCCCAAATTAAAACAACAGAGACGGGACGAGATCAAACAGGGAGAGAATTATTGCCAGTTTGGGGGGGCCGGACCCCCCAGGACCCCCCCGCTGCATAGAGAACCGGCCCCGGCCCCCCGGAATGAAGGGGTGACAGTGGGTTAAAGCTGGGAGATGGGGCAGCCCCCCGAGCCCCCCAGAGCCCCCCAGAGCCCCCCAGAGCCCCCCAGAGCCTCGCTGGGGTGGGGGGGGCAGGAGCGGAGCGGGGGGCTCATCCCCAGCCTGTCCCCCCTTGTCAAGGCACGTTTGTGTTTTGTGTCCCCCCCGGGCACGGCTGGGGGGGTTTGGGGGGCGCTGGGGGGGTTGGGGTGCCAGGAGCAGGGGGGGGACCCCGGTGCCAACAGAGCCAAAGTGGGGCGGGGGGATCCAGCCGCCCCCCAGCCCCGGCACTGGGAGCAGCGCTGGTGGTGTGGAGCCCCCCAAAATGCTCTGATCCCCCCAAAAAGCGCAGGGGAGCAGCCCAGGCTCTGAGAGAGACCCCCGGGGGTCCCAGAGGAAAGCCGAGCTCCTTCGGGGACAATCCATGGGGAAGGGACAGCGGGGACACCCCCGGGGGGACAGCGGGGACAGCCCGGGGGGACAGCGGGGACACAGCGGGGACACCCCGGGGGGACACAGTGGGGACACAGCGGGGACACCCCCGGGGGGACACAGCGGGGACACCCCCGGGGACACGCCGGGGACACCCCCGGGGGGACACAGCGGGGACACCCCCGGGGGACACAGCGGGGACAGCCCCGGGGGGACACGCCGGGGACAGCCCCGGGGGACACAGCGGGGACACCCCGGGGGACACAGCGGGGACACGCCGGGGACACCCCCGGGGGACACAGCGGGGACAGCCCCGGGGGGACACAGAGGGGACACCCCAGGGGGACACAGTGGGGACACACAGCGGGGACAGCCCCGCACCAGGTCGGGATCGGGTTTGGCACTTGATCCCCTCTGGGGACAGAGCTGGGCTCGGGGGGCATCGGGTGGGGGTAAAATAATCAAATTGAGCATTAAATTAAGAAACCTCCTGTTTTTTGTCCCAATCCTTTGTGGGTTTTGGGCTGGGGGGGTGGGGGCGGGGGGAGCTCATAGTGCTTCACAGGGTTATTAAAATACAAATGCTTAAAGTTTCCTATATAAAAATATACAAATGCAAAAATAGATATCGAGAGAGAGAGCTGGGGAGGGTCTGGGGGGGCCGGGCCCTGCGCCCCCTCCCCGGGGAGCTTCTGCCGCCTTTCCTTTTGTGTTTTACAAAATAAAAACCCAAATCAAAACAAGATTCCTGCTGGTTCCCGGGGCTCCGGAGCGGGCAGAGCTCCGGGATGGAGATGGGCAGCGGGGTCAGCTCCTTTCCCGAGGGACTCGGCACCTTCCCGGTGCCCCTGGCTCTGCCGGAGCCTCTCCCGGGAACGGGGAGCAGGAGAAGGGTGGGGAGCACGGGCAGGAGCATCACCAGAACGGCCCGGGGCAGGCGGGAATAATGCCCGGGGCAGGCGGGAATAATGCCCGGGGCAGGAGGGATGAACTCCTGGGGCAGGAGGGAATAATGCCCGGGGTAGGTGGGATTAATACCCGGGGCAGGAGGGATGAACTCCTGGGGCAGGTGGGATTAATGCCCCAGGCAGGTGGGATGAACAGCCCAGGGCAGGAGGGATTAATGCCCAGGGTAGGTGGAATTAATGCCCAGGGCAGGAGGGATTAATCCCCGGGGTAGGTGGGAACAGCCCAGGGCAGGAGGGATTAATTCTTGGGGTAGGTGGGAATAATTCTTGGGGTAGGTGGTATTAATTCTTGGGGTAGGTGGGAATAATGCCCAGGGCAGGTGGGATTAATGCCCCAGGGCAGGAGGGATTAATTCCTGGGCAGGAGGTATTAATTCCCGGGCAGGAGGGATTAATTCCTGGGGTAGGTGGGATGAACTCCCGGGGTAGGTGGAATTAATGCCCAGGGCAGGTGGGAATAATGCCCTGGGGCAGGTGGGATTCATCCCTGGGCAGGTGGGATTCATGGATCTGCCGCGTCCCCGGGGGTTCTCCCCCTGCACCCCCTGACCCCAGGATGGGAGCGGGGAAGCTCCTGCTCAGCTCCCTGTCCTCCTCCTCCTCCTCCTCCTCCTCGGGGTCACTCCAGGGCCCCCAGGCTCACCCCAAAGCTGCTGCTCGGGAACAATCCCAATTTCCCCGTCTGGGGATCCCTTTGTGCCTGGGGCAGGAAGAGGAGGGTGTGGGAGGAAGAGCGGAAAGGACCGAGCCCTCCCGCGGCGGGAAGAGCAGGATCCTGCAAAACCCTTTTTGGTTGTTTTTTTAACAAGCTCTCCCTATTTCCAGCACCTTTTTTCCTTTTTTTCTGTTGGTGCCACAACAAAACCCTCGTGTCCCTGCGGTGCTTCCCCCTCGCTCCAGACCGGCTGAGCTCCGCAGATTCTCCTTTTTCCCAATTATTACTATATTATTATTAATTCCAATGCTGGCTGTAATTTAAAAATCAACTTTTCCCCCCGAGCAGGCTCCAGTTGTCCCTCCAGGGCTGCGTCCCGGCCCCTCTGTCCAAGACCTTCCCAGGAGCAGCTCCACTCCCACGGGACCGGGAGCCTCGCCAAGAAAACGGCTGGAAAAACCCGAGATCCAGAGAAAGAAAATAAAAACAACACCTGCCGAGGCAGGGGAGGGCAGTGGGAGTCCAAGGGCGAAAAATCCAGCGGGATCTCCCCCGAGAATGCCAAAGGAATGACAGAGTCACCTCAGAGCAAATGTCCGAGCGCCCGGGAGGGTGCGGGGCTCTGGTGGGGTCCGGGCGGGGAGGGAGAGCTCGGGCATCGTCCCAGAGGGGCCAACCTGCTCCAGGATAAGGCATCAAAGGGACCACGCCATGGTCACAGCAACATCTCTCCTCTCTCAAACGAACACATTTTATATTTTTATATATATAATAATAATATAGAATCTTTTCTCTTCTTTTTTTTTTTGCTTTTTTGCTTTTTTTTTTTTTGTATTGTTTTGTTGATATTTCTGTTGTCAGGGTTTCTTTTTTGTTGTTGGTTTTCTTTTTTTTGTTTTTTTTTGCCTTTTTTTTTTTTTTTTTTGCTAAAAGGACCGAGGCGTGACGACGCCGAGGGACCTCGGGTGGGGAGGCAGGAGGGGTGGGGGAGGAAAAAAACGGGGAGGGAGGGAGAGGGGGGGACAAAAAAAAAAAAAAAAAAAAAAATCAAGCCGAAATTAAAAAATATATATATATATAGCTCTGGCCTTCGAGTGGAGGTGGCAGCGCTCAGAAGCCGTTGCCGCTGATGTTGATGGACTGCAGGTCGGCCACCTGCATGACGTTGATGCCGCTGCTGGCCAGGCGGGCGATGCCCTCGGGGCAGATGGCCTCCATGGCCACCATGTTGGTGGCGATGAGTGCCGAGGGCGTGGCGCCGCCACCGCCGCCCTCGGCCGCGGCCGCCGAGTCCAGGGGCACGGCCGAGACGTTCATGGCCACGCCGGCGGCGCCTCCCTTCTTGTTCTGGTGGGTCTTGATGTGCTTGGAGAGGTGGTCGCTGCGCATGAAGCGTTTGGGGCACTCCGGGCAGGCGAACTTCTTCTCTCCTGGGGACGGGAGAGGGGCGTGAGGGGCGGCACAACGGGAAAAGGATTGCTGCTGCCAGGCTTTCTTTTTTGTTGTTGGTTTTTGTTTTTTGTATTTTGTTTTTTTTTTCTTTTTTATTGCTAAAAACCAAAACCTGAAGGGCAGGAAACTCTTCCCTTTTTTCGGGAAGAGGTTCCTACCCTTGAGAGGGTCAGACCCCGGAGCGAACACCTGAAGGCCAATTCCCCTGATTTTGGTTAAAGGTTCCTCCCCACGCCAACGCTCCGGCTGCGGAGGGGTCCCCCACCCCAAGAGAGGCCAAGGCTGGAGTTTGGGGTGCAGAATTTCGGGGTGGCCGCCCCACAGAGCCCCCCGAGCCCAGCCCCACCTGTGTGCGTGCGCTTGTGCCGCTGCAGCTCGTCGGAGCGGGTGAAGCGCTTCCCGCACAGCACCCAGGTGCAGATGAAGGGCCTCTCCCCCGTGTGCCACCGCAGGTGCGCCCGCAGGTGAGACGTCTTCCCGTACACCTTCCCGCAGCCCGGCACGTGGCAGATGTGCTGCTTCTTCTTCCCTGGGTCCCCAGAGCTCCTGCAACGAGGCAAGGGTTAAAAAAACACCCGGGGGAATTTCGGGTGGCGTGGATCTGCTGGGTGAGGATTGGTGGCCCCGTGGGATCGATGGGTTTGGGGTGAGGATCGGCTGGGTCCTGCCCTTGGGTCACTCCAGGCACGGGGAATTGAGGCTGGGAAAGGACCTGAGGGTGCCCAGGTGGGGACAGGGTGGCCTTGGCAGGGCTGGGGGAGCAGCTGGATGATCCCAGGGAGCCTCTCCAGCCCAAACAATTCAGAGAGCGGCACTCCGGGTGTGCCGGGCGCTCCTGGCGCTCACCTGCCCTCTCCTTCCTTGCAGTAGGGGCAGGTGCAGGCTTCCCTCCGCGTTTTCCGGCCCTGCTGGGGCTGGGGGTCCGGGCTGGTCTCCCCCTCCTCCACGGCCGCGCTCTCGTCGCCCAGCCCGTCCCCGCTGCCGCCGTGCAGCCCCAGCTGGGCCCCGTGCTCACCTGCAAGGCAAGGGACAGGGGAGGTCAGGCAGGTGAGGAACGGGGGTCTCCTCTGCCTGAATCCCACCCTCCTCCCTCGGCTGCCCTGCCCTCCCCAGCCCCTGCGCCCCCCACACTTCCCCGTTTTGGTCCAGGTCTTTAATTTATTTCCGCCTTTTTCACACCGATTTCCTCACGGGAAGGACATGCTGTCACCTGAACCTGGCAGCTTTGAGACAAATTCACCTTTTTCCCAGCAATTCCCCCCACGAGGAATCTGATTTCTGTGCCCCGAGTGTGGCAGGTTTGAGACAAGCACACCTGGGGTTTTATCTCATTCCAGAGATGCTCTCCCAGGGCTGGAAAATGAAGCTCCAGGCGGAAATTATTCCCAAAAAACCCATCTGGGGCATTTCCTGGTACTGTTTGCAGCAGCCCCAGCGAGGATGAGGCGACAGCAAGGTCTGTGGGGGTGTCCTGGGGCTGCTGGTCACTCCCTGCATCCCCAAACCCCCGCCCACGATCCTTCTGGGAAGCCCTGCTGAGACCAGACCTTGGCCAGCAGGGAAATCTCCTTTTACAACCCCAGATCTCCACGCAGGAGCTCCGAGGCAGGAGCTGGGCTGGGCTTGGAGAAGGACAAATTTCAAATCCCCCCGTGAGGTGCAGGCTGGGCGCTCCTGGAGGTGCCAGGAGGGAGTTTCACAACCCGAGACAGCGCTGGGAACGAGGAAGAATTCCTGGCAGGAACAATTCCCCAATCCCTGGTTGTGCCGGTGCCAGCAGGCGTCAGTGGTGCCTGGGCACAGCTCCACGGAGGGACAGGAGCCACCAGAACGGGTCCCTGGGGCTCAGGAACCACCAGAACGGGTTCCCGGGGCTCAGGAGACACCAGAACGGGTCCCTGGGGCTCAGGAGGCACCAGAACGGGTCCCTGGGGCTCAGGAGGCACCAGAACGGGTCCCTGGGGCTCAGGAGGCACCAGAACGGGTCCCTGGGGCTCAGGAGGCACCAGAACGGGTCCCTGGGGCTCAGGAGCCACCAGAATGGGTCCCTGGGGCTCAGGAGGCACCAGAACGGGTCCCTGGGGCTCAGGAGGCACCAGAACGGGTCCCTGGGGCTCAGGAGGCACCAGAACGGGTCCCTGGGGCTCAGGAGGCACCAGAACGGGTCCCTGGGGCTCAGAGGAGACACCAGAACGGGTCCCTGGGGCTCAGGAGCCACCAGAACGGGTCCCTGGGGCTCAGGAACCACCAGAACGGGTCCCTGGGGCTCAGGAGGCACCAGAACGGGTCCCTGCCAAGCTGAGGATTCCAGGAGTTCCCAGTCCCTCCCTGCAGCTCCCCTGACGTGTCTGCAGTCACAGCCCCGTGCGGAGGGAGCCTGGGAGGGGTTTTTAAGCTTCCTAAGCCAGCAGTGACAGCTTTGTGCTCCAGCCATGGATTAGAGATTTCCCCGGATGGGAAGAGCTGCTGGGGAAAAAAAAACCAAACCAACAAAAAAAAACCCAAGGGAAAAGAAATAAAAGCCAAGAGAAAACACAACTCTCCCCAAAAAACCCCAACCACAAGTTCTTTCCCCAAAAATACACCAGGGAGGGGGAGAATCCAAAGCCAGGATGCCGTGGAATGGCTTCAATCCTCCAAGAGGCAAAAGCCCACACGGCGTTTTCTGGACTTTTGGTGCTGGGGAACAAACCCCAATCCTGCTGCTGGAGGTCTGTGGCCGCCTCTCAGCGAGGTACAAACGCAGGGCAGCAGATCCTGGAGCTGCAGGGATCATCCCACCCCAAGCAGGAGCTCTGAAATCTCTGGGATAGGGCAGGTTCGGGGAAAAGTGGGCAGGGAGGATAATTCATGTTTATTATCCCCACTAATACACATCTCTGCTAAGACTAAAGCTTCCCTGGAGGCTCCACACTCGGGCCAGCAGAGCCCTAGGAAAATATATTATTAACAGAGCAAGAGGAGGTTTAATCCTGGGAGAAAGAGAGATTTTGGGAAGGCAGGAGAGGGGAGCTGCCCCTGGCCCGGCTCCACCTCTGAGCCCCCCCGGAATGGGGCAGTTCCTGGTGTCCCACTAAAAACCCCAAACCCGGAATCTTGGCCTGGGCATTCCCTGCAGACAAGGTGCTCCTTGTGCAGGAAAAAGCTGGGGTTTGTTTGCTTTATTTAGCAAACTACCAGGAGGTGAGAGCAGCTCTCACACCCACCCTGGCCAGCCTCAGGCAGGGGAACAGACCCCGTGTTCATTTTTAGGGGAAGAGCTGGAAATAAAACCCAAAACCAACAAAGCAGGGCTGATTGTGCAAACTCTGCACCTCTGGCCGTGCCTGGGCAGAGGGTGAGGGGCAGAGCTGGCACCAGCACGACGTGGCTTCCACGCACCAGGAAGTCTTCAGGTGAAAAGAAAGAAATGCAAAACCTGGGGACACGCAGCCCCAGCCTCTCAGGGTGTGTTCCTGAAAATACCTCCAAAATCCACATTTTCAAGCTCACAACTCGAGTTGTCCCCATTTCCTGCCCGGTTTTTGGGGTCACTGCCCTGCCCAGAACAAACCTCAGCTGCTCCAGACACACCAAGGAGCTGCACAAAGGGACAAAGTGGCTTTGGAACGATGTCCCCTTGGTTTTTTTCCCCATCTGAATCCCTCCCTGGTTTGCAAAACGAGTTAATCTGCACCAGGAGCTCATCCATGTAAATGAGCCAAGCTCTGGCTCAGCAATTCCTTGGAGGTCGGGGCCTGGAGAGGGAAGCAGGGGATGGGGCAGGCTGTGAGCCTGCAGCCCAGTGAGTAATGGGGCTTTAGTTGGGACTCTGATGACTCCAGAAGCCACTCCTTGGGCAGCTCCTGTAATTGCTGGAGGTTTCTGTGCATCAGGATGAGCGACACTTCCTTTGGAGAGGGGATTCACCCTCCAAATTCCTGCCTGAATGGTCACAAACCGTGAGGAAGCCTCCGGTCCTGCCCTGCCTTGGCTGGGGTGAGCAGCACGGGCAGGTCCCACCACAGCACCCCTGCCATCAGGCAGAAATGCCCGTGCTGGGCTGAGGAAGGAGGAAAATGCCTGGCTGAGAGAGGGAAGGGCAATTCCCCAGGTGGGGAACCCCAGCAGGCGCCTCCCTCCTCACCCAAAGCTCTCCCTGCTGCAACCAAGAGTGGGTGCTCTCCTGAGCCACAAATCCCAGGTTTTTAACCCCAAGGAGGAGGTGCTGCCTCTATCACCCCCAGGATCTAGGCCAGGCTGGGGAGGGAAGGATCAGGAGCCGTCGGACGCTGCCAAAGGTGGGAGCCGCCGCTCTGGAGAGGAGCCAGGCGGGAACTCCCCCAGACCCGGAGCCAGGAGCGTCTCCTGTGCGGGGTGATAAGGACGGGGCTCCAGCAGGGCTGGGGCTGGCCCAGATAAAAGGAGAGGCAGATTGGGGGTGGCAGACGGCTCTGGGGCCGGGACCTCTCCCGGCAGGAGGCACGGGCTGGGTGCCGGTGGTGCCCGACCCGTCGGACCGGCGCGGCCGCCAGCCCTTCCCAGCCCTGCTGAGCCTGGCCCGGAGAGGAGGAGGAAGAGGAGGAGGAGGAGGAGGAGGAGGAGGAGCAGGGCTGCCCCGGGGAGCCCAGGACCCACCGGCTGTCCCCCACGGGGACTCTGTGTGGGGCACAAGCCCACCCGGACAAGGCTGCCAGGACACGGGCTCTGCCAGGACCGCTGCCCTTCTCCCCAAGCCATCCCCGGGCTCTGGGGGACGTGTCAGTCCCCAGGGAAGGACAGGGACGGAGGTCAGCCCAGGAATCCAGAGGGGCCGTGAAGCCCAGCCTGGCTGGGGCTCAGAGCAGGAAGTTTCACAATCCGCTGGACTGATGTCACGGCTGCGTGAGACAAACAAGGGCTCGGGTCCCTTCTCCCCTCCCCATGTGGATGCCTCATCCAGGCCCTGCCACAAAGCTGCCCTTAAAGCCCAGCAAACGGGACACAATCGGGGCTTTGTGCCACCGGGCAGGGCCCTGCAAGGACCAGGGGGAGCAGGGAGGGCTCTGGGGCACACACTGCCCAGGGCTCCTGGCCCCTGCTCGACTGCCCCACATCCTCTGTCCAAGGAGCTCGTGCGGCCCAGAAAACCCCAATGCCACCCAACAGCTCCATCAGCCCTGGAATCAACATCCCAAACCCAGGGATAGCCCCTGAGTGCCCCCAAAACAAACCAGGGATAGCCCCTGAGTGCCCCCAAAACAAACCAGGGACAGCCCCTGAGTGCCCCCAAAACAAGGGGGTTTAACTCCAGTGCTGACCTGGCTGGTGGTCACCTGCTTACCCAGCACGTTCCTCAGCCAGGTAGGGCTGGGACACTGGGACAGGGACGTGGGGACAGCAGGGCTCTGCAGGGACAAGGGGACAGAGCCACTGTAAGGACACTGAGCTCAGAACAGTCCCTCCTCCCCCTCCCTACGGCAAAAGAGGAAGAGAAACCCCGATGTCACAAAGCCCCCACCGCCATCCCCCTCACACAGGATGTCCCTGCCCTGTGCGGGCTGGGGTGACACTGAGGTGGCTCTCAGACCCCAGTGCGGTGTCACAGCCCCCACCTGAGCCCCAGACCCTGTCCCTGCCTCACCTGGTGCCCACCCACGTGGGCAGTGCTGGCAGCAGCCCAGGAGGGTTTTTGGGCACTGCCAGCTGAGGAAATGTCCCCTCCCTGGCTCTGGGGTGCCCTCCCCAGGGGCAGGGCCAGGGGAAGGGCCTGTTTGCCCACATGCCAATCTGGTGGCCACAGACCTGGCCCTGCCTCTGCTCCTTCCCAGCCTGGCCAGGGGGGAGCAGGAAACAGCCTTTGAGCCGCCCTATGAACAGACTCCAAGTCAGAGCTGGGCTCTGCGTCCCATCCAGGAGCAAAAAAATCCCAGTTTTAAAGACCTTTCCAGGTGTTGTTTTCTCCCTGAGGGATTTTTCCCCTGTCAAAAAACAGGAGACAACCTCGTTGGCAACAAACCCGAGGGGCTGGGAGCCACAGCCCCCCGTCCACCTCCGGGGTTCAGGAGGGGACAGAACAGCCGGGAGGCCGAGCTGAGCTCTGGAAGGGGCAGGACACGCAGGGCTGCCAGCCCAGGTGGCAGCTGGGGCCACCACAGCCCTGGCTGGGCACACCACAGCCCTGGCTGGGCACCTCCTCCCTCCCCAGCAGCCCGGAACAGCAGCAGCATCCGAGGAAAAGCAGCCACAGTCTCCTCCCCAGCCAGGGCCACTTTCCATCTGCCTCCCCCCTGGAAGCAGAGGAGCTTTTCCTGCTCCAGAATCCCTTCCCAACTCCTTGCCTGGAGCAGAAAGTTCCGGCACACGTGGAGGCTTGGAAAACGCTCAGGGAAGCGTTGGGAACAAACCCCTCCCTCAAATTCCCACTGAGAGCTCGGATCCGGAGGGATGCAGGTCTGGGGGGGGGCTCAGCACCCCTTGGAGAGGGGCTGGAGGCGGCTGGGGGGACAAAGGGACCCATTGCCACGTCTGAGGGACACGGCCAGAGAAAAACTCCTCCGGCCTGGAGTCAAACCCTGCCCCTGGACAGGCGCCAGGAAGCTCCAAACTTCCCCCATTTCATCCCAGGAGCCTCCCGGACCATCCCTGGGAGCTGGGGCTCCCCAAAAAACCGCTCTGAACCCTGCTCTGGCTTTTCTCTTAAAATGTCCCCGTGCCGCAGTGACAGTGCCAGCGTCACGTCCTCGGGGCTGGGGACAGAGCCAGGAGGCCCCACTGCTGCTGCTGCTGCTGCTGCTGCTGCTGCTGCTGGCGGGGAATTCTCCACGGCAGATCAAGGGCTGAGAGCTGCTGAGCTAAAAAAAAGGAGAGGAGGAGGAGGAGGAGGAGGAGGAGGCGGTTGCATGGGTGGTCTCTAGAACGTTCCTCCCTGCCCCACCTCCGAGGGCAGAGCCAGGCACGAATACAGGAACTGGGCTCGCCCATGCCTTTCTCCAGCGCCTCCAAAACAAGGAAGGAGCCCGGGAGCAGCCCGGGAAGGAGCCCCAGCCTGGGACCCCGCGGGTCACACCGGCTAAGCCGCGTCCCCCCGGTGCCAGCCCCGCTCGTGGGAGCCCCTGCGGGTCCCGAGCTCGGGGAATCCAAGGATAAGCCTAATCCCGAGGCTGGAGTGACCCGAGGCTTGCCTGCGAGCCAAGCTGCTGTAGCAACAGCCCAAAATAATGCTGCAAAACAAGGCCGGGGGAGCAGCCGCAGCCGCCTCTCGCGAGAGGGAACTGGGGCTGGATTGAGCAACATTTTCTGCTGCCTCTCAGCTGTGACTAAATCCAGCAACAGCGCCTTTCAGCCAGAGCCAGAGCACAAAAAAATAAACCCGGAAAAAAAGCCCAAGGAAAACAGTGGAAAAGCAAGAGGAGAGCGTTGCCAGAACCGATCCCTTCCGCGGCAGAGCTGAGCAGGCTCCAGCTCAGTTCCCATTCTCGTATCCCGCTTTTCCCAGGCTGGGGGAGATGAGGGATGGATCCCCGGGTCTGAGCAGGGTGCCCGTGCCCACGGGAGCGCCTGGGCCAGGCTGAGCTCACGCTGTCCCACGCCAGCACCCAGACACTCAATGAGCCCTTTCTTCCGCCCCTGTGAGGAAACTCCCCGCGGCTCCGTGGCTGTGTTTGTTTTCGTGGGCTCTCCAGTTAATCCCTGTGTTTTATGGCCATGACTCCTCACAGGCTCGGGTCCTCAGCCCAGCCTGACCCGAGACTCCTCCAGGGCAGGACAGCGGCACAAAACCAGCTGTCCTCCTTCTTCTCTGCTTTCCCCCCACAGCCACCTCCTCCCTTTCTTCCCAAGACTATTAAACTCCCCAAAAACACCTTTGGTAGCACAGTCCGTGCCCAGGGCTGGCACAAGCCCCACCCCGGCCACCAGCACCATTTGGCACAGCCCACGCCCGGCCCAGGGCGTTTCTCCTCCCCGTGCCTGGCTGCCGAAGGGACCGAGCACTCACCGGGGGCGTTGGCGATGGCCAGGGGCAGCCCCTGCAGCTGGTGCACCTGGATCCCGGACGCTCCCAAGGCACTGAGGTTAATAGTCTGGAGGCCCGGCACGGAGGAGAGCTGGGCGGCGTTGACGGTGACGGTGCCGCTGGGCAGGGAGGCGATGGGGGTCAGCGTGGTGCTGGTGCTGCCCGTCTGGCCCAGCGACACTCCCTGCATGGGGGCCAGCGTGATTGTCTGCGCCTGGGGGTTCTGCACCTGCAGGTTCTGCAGCTGGATGGTCTGCCAGCTCACCTGCCCGTTGGGACCCACCGTGGGCGTGCGGATGATGATGGGGCCGGAGTTGGGCACGGCTTGCAGCTGCAGGTTCTGCAAGGTGTCTTGGGAGATGGCTTGAGTGGCAAAGGTCTGCCCAGACAGTGGCGTGGTCTGGAGGGCTTGGATCGTCTGCCCTCCTTGCACCAGCTGCGGCTGGATCAGGATCTGCTGCTGCTGCTGCTGCTGCTGCGACTGCTGACTCTGATCCCCCTCCTTCTGCTGCCCCGGCTGCAGGGCCACCCCGGACACCGGGCTCTGCAGAGAGTCCGAGCTGGGGACACTGCTGGCCCTCTGCGGGGTCTGTGCCTGCACGTTGGTGCCCACCGTGGCGCTGGTGGAGAAATTCATGACGCCCACGTTACTGGTGGTGGTGGTGGTGGAGTAGCTGTTGGCGTTGGTGAAGAAAGCGCCCGAGCTGGCCTGGGACGTGGCCGTGCTGCCCGAGCTGCTGGCAGCCCCCGAGGTGGCCGGCTGGGAGCTGCTGTCCGGCGAGCCCGAGCTGCTGAGGGTGCCCGTCTGGGACGTGGGCGCCAGGCTGGCGGCCACGCTGTTGACCGGCAGCAGGGTGATGTTGCCGTTCAGGGCCACGGGCACGTTGGCCACGTACTGGGTCTGCCCGGAGAGGCTGTTGTTGGCCAGCCCCACGCCCTGGATGGGCACGGCCTGCTGCAGCAGGTTGGGCATGGCGATGAGGTTGCTGCCGCCCGCACGGCTCGTGATGATCTGCTGGTTGGAGCCGGGGATGATCTGCAGCTGCCCCGAGGCATCCTGCTGCACGTTCACCTGCGCCGGGGTGGTGGCAAACTGCAGCTGCTGCCCGTCGATGGTCTGGAACTGGGGGATCACCTGGTACTGGATGTTGGGGATGACGCCCGGCAGGCCGGTCAGCACCTGCTGGTTCTGCAGGCCGGACGCCGAGGTGACCACGTAGGGCCCGGTGCTGACCGGGCGGCTCTTGGAGGCGTCGCCGCCGTTGCTGCCGTTGCTGCCCGGCTCCTTGGAGCCCGTGGGGGTGCTGGAGCCCGCCGAGATGATCTGCCAGCCGTTGGCCGACTGGGTGAGCTGGGCGGCGGCCGCGTTCAGGTCCAGCTCGCCGCTCCCGCCCTGCTGGCCCTGGGAGCTGTTGGAGTTCTCATTGGGAGACTCGATGCGGCTGCAGGTGGCTGCCAGCAGGGCCAGCGGGGACGGCTGTGACTCCTGGGGACGAGAGGAGGAGTTACGGGGGTGGGAGGCGGCCCGAGAGGCAGGCCCGGAGTAAAAAAAAAAAAAAAACACACAACGGGGAAACAAAAAAAAAAAATTAAAAAACCAACTTAAGAAAACAGGGAGGAGCATACTCGGAAAAGATAAACACTCCTTCCTGAACAAACCCACCCACAGCCGGAAAAATACAACTGCCAGGCACAAGGCTGTCAGGCCGGGACAGCCTGAACCCACACGGAAAAGCCTTTTGGGAGGGAGGGAGCCTGCCTGGGAAAGCCAAGAGAGGAGAGGGCTCCTCCAGGGCCGAGCCAGGAAATCCCCCTGAGGCACCACGAACCCCCAGGAATGAGGGTCATTCCTGGGCTCCCCGAGCTGGACACGGGCCAGCGGGGCCGTGGTGTCACCGGGAGCAGGGAACTGCGTGTTTCCGAGGAGAGCCGGGGAGGAGGGGAAGGCACGGGCGCTGCCTGGCAGGGCTCACCCTCCTTCCTGCCCGGGCCCGGCAGACAGCTCAGCCCGGGCCCGGCAGACAGCTCAGCCCGGGCCCGGCAGACAGCTCACCCGGGCCTGGACTTTGCCACGGGCTGCCCGGGGCCAGCGGGGCCGGGCGGGGGCCGATCCTCCCCCCACTCACCTGCGCCTCCCCACCGCCGCCGCTGCTCGTGCTGCTGGCGTCGCCTTCGCCCTTGTCGGGCTTCACAGCCGACATCTCCTCGGTGCTCTCTTGGTCTGCGCAGGAGGGAAGTGACAGCCCCGGTTAGGGACATTTTGGGGCAGGGCAGCGGCACGAGGCTCGGCAGGGCCAGGCAGGGCCCGGAGGGGACACGGCGGGTCCAGGAGCTGCCGGCGCCGCCGGGAAGGGGCTGCGGAGCGCGGGGAGCTGCCAAAGAGGAGCTGGCAGCGGGACAGCGGGGGAGGACCCGGCCCCGCTCCAGGGCCCGGCTCCTCCCCGGCCGCCCGGGACACTCCCTGGCCCCCGCCGAGGCGCTCCCGGGGCTCCCCTGGCCGGGCCGGCCGGCCGGGGCACACACCTCCCGCCCCGGGATCCCCCGGCGTGGGTCCGGCCCGCGGGATCCCGGCCCGGGGCTGCCCGCCCGCGGCCCCGCCAGCGCGGGGGGCTTCTCTCCCACCAAGTCCTTGCTCCGCCGGCGCTCGGCCGCCTCCTCATCCTCCGCCGGGCACCGGGGCTGCCGCCGTCACCCCCAGCACCCCTCACCGGGGGCTGCACCGGGGAGGGGGCGCGGAACGCCCCCGGCCGCTCGCTCCTTCCCGCGGCCCTCCCGCACGGCCCCCCCGCCCTCGGCTCCCGCATCCGCCCCCGCAGGGCGCCGTGCCCGGCAGCGGGGGAAAGCCCCCCGGCAGCGGGGGAAAGCCCCCCGGCCGCTGCGCCCGCAGCCGCCCACCCCCGCGGCCGCCCCCGCCGGCCCCGCGCCCCCTCCCCCGGGATCCCGGCCGCCCCCCCCCGCCCCCAGCCCCGCTCCCCGGGGCCTCCCCATCACTCCCCGCCGCCCCCTCCTCCGCTCCAGCCCTGCCCGGCGCGGCCGCCGGTCCCTCCCCCGAGGCCTTCCCCCCTCCCCCGGGTCCCTCCCCCGGCAGGTCCCCCGGCGCGGCGCGGCGAGGCCCGGCCCGGCGGGGCCCGGCCCGGCGGGGCGGGGCCGCCTCTGGCCCCTCCGAGCGGGCGGGCGCCGCCGCCTGTGCGTGTGCCCGGGGCCCCGCGCGGCGCTCGGCCCCGGCCCCGTCCTTACCGCTCATGGTGCCGGGGCCGGGCCGGGCGCGCGGGGCGGGGCGGGGGCGCGGGCGGGCGAGCGGCCGAACCCGCCGGTGCCGCCGAGGGGCTGCCGAGGGAGGGGCCGCGCGCCGCGGCCGCAGCCCCGCGCCCCGCCCCCGCCGCCCCCGCAGCCAATGGGCGCTGCGCGAGCGGCGGAGCGACGGGCAGCGCGGCCAATGGGAAGAGAGGGCGGTGCGGAGCGGGGGGAGAGGAGGGCGGGCGGGCCCCGCCCACGGCGCCCCGCCCCGTGGGGGAGGGGGAGCGCGGCGGGGCGGCGGCCAATGGGGGCGCGGGGGGGAGGGGGCGGGCGGCGGCTCAGCCAATCGGCGCCCGCGCGGGCTCGCAGGGAGACCCCGTATGGGCGCGGCCGCGGCGGCGCGGGCCGCGGCGTGATGAACGTGCGCCGCCGCCAATGGGGCGCGGGAGGCCGGGCGTGGCGGTCACCGGCAGCGCCCCGCGCCAACCGGCTGCGCAGGCCGCGCCGCGGGGCGGGAGAGGAGCCGATAGCGATGGTGGCGGCCGCTAATCCGAGCGCGGAGGCGGCAGCCGTGGCGCGGCTCGCAGCCAATCAGAGCGCCGCTCGGTCTCAAACGGGCCAATGGGCGCCGCGGGGGGGCGGGGCCAGCGGCCGGGCTGCGCCCTTGCGGGGACGGCGCGGCGGATGGCGGCGCCGCCATGTTGTGCTCGGCTCCCTCAGGGCCGGCCGCGCTCCCCGGGCCCGGCCGGGGCTGCGCTCGCCTCGGTACCGCGGGCTGCGTGCGGCTCTTCCCTGCCCGAGTCCCCGCTCCATGCCGCACGACGGCTCGGCCGTGTCGCGACCGCCGCCCGCGGCAGTGTGTGAACCCCAGAGCCCCGTCATGACACCGCCTGGCCCTGTCCCGACACCGCCCGGCCCTGTCCCGACACAGCCCGGCCCTGTCCCGACACCGCCCGGGCCCTGTCCCGATACAGCCCGGGCCCTGTCCCGACACCGCCCGGCCCTGTCCCGACACCGCCCGGCCCTGTCCCGACACCGCGGGCCGCCCTTGCCGTGGGAGCGCGGCTTGGGGACTTTGGGGCCCAGCTCCTTCATTCCCCAGCACAAGGGGCGCTTTGGGGGCGCCGGGGGACAGGAGGGACGCGGCCCGGCCGTGGTTTCGTGACCCTCCCGTTTCCCGCTGATTTCGGCCCAATTCCCGCCCCGCAGCCCGGGAAGGCCCCGCGGCCTCGGCCCGTACCCGACGGGGCTTGGGGACAACGTGGCCCTGTCCCTGTCCTGTCCCTGCCTTGTCCCTTCCCTTCCCTGTCCCCATCTGTCCTTGTCTGTCCCCCTCTTGTCCCCGTCCTGTCCCTGCCCTGTCCCCTGGACCATGGGGCGGTGGTGGCACCTGGCAGGGACACCGGGACTGTCCCCGGGGGCTGCTCTGGGCTGGGGGGTCGGGGACAGGTCCTGCCCCGTCAGACCCCCCCTCACCCCGTTACCCCGGCCGGGTCTGTCCCGGTGCCCCCTCCGGTAACTGCCCCCGTCTGGGGGCACCCATGGCCCCCCAGCCCCCAATTAACACCGCCAATTAACGCCTCACTGCCCCCCGGGACCCCTCCCCAGTGTCCCCAGTATAGCATTAACCCCTCCCCAGTGTCCCCAGTACCGCATTAACCCCTCCCTGCCCGGGACCCCTCCCCCGTGTCCCCGCGCGCCCCCCGGTGGTCGCGGCCGGGCGGTGCCGCCCCCGGGCCCGGGGCTTTGCTGCCGCCTGGCGGGGGCGCCACGGGCAGCGACAGTGTCACCGACAGTGTCACTGAGTGTCACCGAGTGTCACCGACTGTCACCCGCCACAGTGGGACCTGGGCACCGACTGTCACTGGTCCTGCCCTGGCACCAACACTGTCACTGACCCTGTCCTGCCCCCAGGAGTGTCCCTAGCAGTGTCCCCAGTCGTGTCTTGTCCCCAAGGGTGTCCCCAAAGCTGCCCTGTCCTGTCCCCCATCCCTGCCCTGTCCCTGTCCCCATCCCTGCCCTGTTCTGTCCCCAACTCTGTCCTCAGCCGTGTCCTGTCCCCGGGCTTCTCACACCCGGCTGCTGTCCTGTCCCGTGTCCCCACAAGTGTCCCCAACCCTGCCACTGTCCCTGCGCTCCTCGCTGCTGTCCCCAGGCCTGTCCTGTCCCCATCGTGTCGCTGTCCCCACCTCCCCCCGGCCGGGGCTCCCGGGGCACGGGGACAGAGGAGCCTCAGCCTTGAACTGGGGCAAACTGGGAGCACTGGGGCGAGCGGGGGGGGGGGCAGCGGGGCCAGCCTGGGGTCCCCACCCCCGCTGCCACCCCCCGATTGTCCCTCTGGGTCCCCCCCGCCCCGGCAGGTCGCGGCCGCGGAGGAATCAGGGCGACGCCGGGCGACTCCCGGCAATTTTGGGTTGGGAACCGCAGAAATGCAGCGCGGCGAGAGCCAGGGCGGAGCGGCCCGGGACAGCACGGGCGGGGGCACCGGGGGGGACACGGGACCGGGGGGGGACACGGGGCCCGGGGGGGACACAGGGCCGGGGGGGGACACAGGATCGGGGGGACCGGGGGGGGACACAGGGCCGGGGGGGGACACAGGGCCGGGGGGGAAAAAGGGACACAGGGCCGGGGGGGGACACAGGGGCGGGGGGACCGGGGGGAACACAGGGCCGGGGGGACCGGGGGGGGGGACACAGGGCCGGGGGGGCACACAAGGCACCGGGGGCTGAGACACCCGGAGCATCCGGGGGGGCTCAGGGCTGGGGAGGGGTCGCTGCAGGCTGGGGGGTGGTCCCAGGGTCAGGGGGTCCCTGGCAGCGTGGAGGGGTCCCGGGATATTGGGGGAGGGGGTGTCCCAGGGGTGGGGGGGGGGTCCCTGGCAGCTTGGGGGGCAGGTGGGGCACCCCAGATTTCCATGGGGGGGTCTTTGGCAGCTTGGAGGGGACACGGGGCACGGTGGATCTTGGGGGGCTCCTCTCGGCAAACTGGGGGGGTCCTTCAGCAGCCGGAGGGGGGGGGGGTCAGGCCCCCGGTGCCGCCCCCGCGGCTGCCGCTGCTCCGCTCTGATGTGGCTTCGGCACCGCAATGGGAGCCACATGGCGGGGGGGACACGGGGGGAGCATACGGACCGGGGGCTGCCGTGCTGGGGGCCACCCGTGTCCCCCCGGGGCCACCCCTGTGCCCTCGGGGCACCCCTGTCCCCCCGGGACACCACTGTCCCCCCGGGGCCACCCCTGTCCCCCCCGGGACTACCCCTGTCCCCCCGGGCCACCCCTGTCCCCCCGGGACACTGCTGTCCCCCCGGGACCACCCCTGTCCCCCCCGGGGCCACCCCTGTCCCCCCGGGACACTGCTGTCCGCCCGGGACCACCCCTGTCCCCCCCGGGGCCACCCCTGTCCCCCCCGGGACACTGCTGTCCCCCCGGGACCACCCCTGTCCCCCCGGGGCCATCCCGTCCCCACCGGCACCACCGCTGTCCCCCCGGGGCCACCCCGTCCCCCCGGGGCCACCCCTGTCCCCCCGGGGTCTGTCCCAGGTCCGTCTGTCCCCCCCGGGGGTCCGTCCGGCTCGGTGCCCGTGTCCCCCCCCGCCCCGTCCCCCGCAGTTATTTCCAGGGATAATTCCGGGATAATTAAAGGGTGGGAGGAAAACACCGGGGCCGTGGGCGCAGCTCAGCCCCGGGGCCACCCTGCGCTGGTTCCCCGCGGGTGGGACCCCCCCGGGACCCCCCCCCCAGCCCCACTGCGGGTGCCCCTCTGTCCCTGCGGGTCCCTGTCCCCGTCCAGCCCCGTGTCCCAAACGTCCCCCGGCTCCTCCTGCCCCCCAGCCCCTCCCTGTGCCCACTGCTGGGGGGCATCTCTGGGGTGCCGGGGGGCTCCGGACACCGGGGTGTCCTCCCACGTGGGTGGTGCCGGGGTGGGGGGAGATCGGTCAGTCCCGAGCCCTCGGAGCCTCCCGGTCCCCCCCGGTCCCCCCCGGTCCCCCCCGGTCCCGCGGGCCCGTGGGCGGCCGTGGCGGGCGCGCCCAGCGCGGGGGCTGCGCTATTTCGGGACCTCCGACCGCAGGGAAACATCCGCGGGGCGGGGGGGGCAGCACCGGGCCGGGGGGACACGGGGGACACCGCCCCAGGTGAGGGGGGGACCGCGGGGATCACCCCGGGCCGGTCCCGCTTCCACCGAGGGGTGCGGTGCCCCCGCCGGGAGCGCGGGGATGGGGGGACAGCGCTGCCGGGACCCCCGCACCGGGCACCGGGATGGGGACAGGGACAGGGACAGGGACACGGACACTCCAGCCCCGCAGTCTCTGTCGTGCTGAGACCCCCCCAGACTCATCTCAGGGGGCTGAGACCCCCCAAACTCGTGTATGGTGGGGCTGACACCCCTCAAACGTGGGGCAGAGCGGCTCAGCCCCTCGAATTGGTGTCCGTTCCGGAGCGGGCGGGTAAATGGGGGATGAGGCAGAGGAGGGAGCGAGGATGGGAGGGAGGGATGGACAGACGGACGGGGCTGGCCGGCTGCCCGGGACGGACCCCCCCGCCCCGTGTCCCCCCGCCCCGGCGGGTATAAATACCGGCTAATTGCGGGGGCCCGGCGCGGCCGCGGGGCCGTGGGCGGCCGAGCCCGGCGCCGCCCTGTAATCAGCCCCCGCCGCGCTTTGAAGGGTCCCGGACACACGGGGGGGTCCCCACCGCCCCCGAGCCGCGGGGAGACCCCCACCCCCAGTGACACCCCCACACCCCCGGCCCCGGACCCCGGTGGGCGATGCTGGTGCGAGAGAAACCCCCCAAAAAAAATCTCCCCATCCCACGGCGGGCTGGCTGAGGAGGAGGAGGAGGAGGAGGAGGAGGAGGGCTGCAGTGGCCGTCCCAGTTTGCTCCCAGTTCGTGGGCAGTGGAAGCCCCAGCGAGGGGGGGCCGGGGGTTGTGGCCTTCGGCGGCGCCGGCGGCTGCGGAGCGGAAAGCCGAGTCAGGGCTGGGAAAGGGCCCCGCTGGCTCCGGGGGAACGGGGAACGGGACACGCGAAAAGAAAACGGGAAGGAAGGATGGGGGAGTAATAAAATAAATTAAAAAAAAAAAATGCCGGGGGGGGGGGGGAAGAGCAGTTGGAACAATTCCTTCATGGGGGGAAACTGAGGCACGGGGGGTGCCCAGCCACATCGCCAGAGCCACGTGTGTCCCTGTCACCCTGCACATGTCCCCTGTGCCTGTCCCCAGCCCTGTTCCTTCAGAACTCGGCTCTGTCCCCGCTCCCTGACCCCCAGCCCGGGTCCCTCCAGCCCCGTCTCTGCTCCATTCCCAACTCCCGTCCCCATCCCACACCTCTGATCCCATTCCTGGTACCTGAAGCTCCAGCCCGCGTCCCTCCCATCCCCGTGGCTGTCCCCTCCTGTGCCCATGGCAGCCCCTCATCCCCATCTCTGCACCATCCTGGCACCTTCTGGGGTCCGAGCCTGGGGGTGCCCGGCTGTCCTGTCCTCCTCTGTCCCCCTTCCCTTCCCTTCCCCATCCATCTATTCCTTCTTTCCTTCTCTCCTCTCCAGCACTTTTCCTGTCCATCCATTTCCCCTTCCCAGCCCCTTCCTCCTCCTTTTCCTGCTGTCCATCCCTTTCTGCCCCTCTCCCTCCTTTTCCTTCCACTTTTCCTTCTCTTATTTCCTCTCTCCTCTCCTTTCCTTTTCCCTCCTTTCCCTTCCTTCCCTCTCCCCACTTTTCTCCTTTCCTTTTCCCCACAGTGGTCCCTGTCCCGTCTCCCCTCCTTCCTCCAGCTCACAGCCTCCTCATCTTCCTCCTTTCACACCTTTTTCTTTCATTTCTCTTCTGTTTCCTTATGTCATTTTTCTTGTCTCTTCCCTGCCTTTTTCACTTCCTTTTTAACTTTCCCCTTCCTTTTTCCTTTCCCCTTTCCTCTCTTTTCCTTTCTTCCTCATCTCTTTTCTTTCTCTCCTTTCCTCACTTCTTTTCCTCTTCCAACTCCTTTTCCCCTTTCCCTTCTTTCTGCCCCTTTTCTCTTTCTTTCCTCCTCTCTCATCTTTTCCTTCCTCTTTCCCCTTCCCCTTCCCCTTCCCCTGCCCCCTCCCCGCGGTGCGCGGCCCCCCCGGCCGGGGGCGGTTCGGGGCCGGGCTCCGCTCCCGTTCCCGGCCCCGGTCCCGGCCCGGCCCCGCCGCAGCGGCACCGCGGGGCGGGCGGCGGCCGCGGGGCTCCGTCCCTCCCTCTCCCCTCCCTCTGCCCCGTCCCTCCCTCCCCCCGCACCGAGCCCCGGCATCCCGGGACAGGCATCCCGGGACAGCGGCACCGGCGCGACACCGCGACAGCGGCACCGCCGCGGGAGGAGCCACCCCCGGACCCCCGAGCCCGGTAAGGAGCCCCGGGAGCCTTCGGGATGGGGACACCGGCCCGGGAGCGGGACCCGGGGACAGAGGAACACGGGCGGGGGATCCCCCTCGGGGGCAGGGACCCCTTGGGGTGGGGGATCCCCCTCGAGGGCAGGGACCCCTTGGGGTGGGGGATCCCCCTTGAAGGGCAGGGACCCTTTGGGGTGGGGGATCCCCCTCGGGGGACAGGGACCCTTTGGGGTGGGGGATCCCCGCTCTGGGACAGGGACCCCGGGATTCACGACCCACAGCACGGTGGACTCGCTGCAGGATGGGGGAGCCCCCTGGGATGTGGGACCCCCAAGGACAGGGAGCTGTGTGGGACCCGAGTGTCCCCTGGCCCGGCAGGGACCGCCCTGCCATCCCCGGGGGGACACAGGGACAAGTGCCACCGTCCCCCCGAGCTGTCCCTCTGGCTGGGGACAGTGCCACCGCACAGAGCCAGGCCCAGGTGCCCTCGGGCTCAGGGGACACAGGGTGGCACTGGCGGGGTGGGGGAAACTGAGGCAAAGGCTGTGGGGACACTCGGAGCCAGGGACCGGGGACTGGGGACCAGGGATGGGATTTGGGGATTGGGCTGAGGACAGGGACTGGCTTTTGGGACCAAGGAACTGCAGAGTTCGGGGACACGGGGACAGGGAATAGGGAGCTGCAACAGAGGCTCAAGAGCTGGACACCGGCGGCCAGTGACAAGAGACCGAGAATTTGGGACCCGGAATTTGGGACCCGGAATTTGGGACCCGGAATTTGGGAGCAGAGACCCCCAGAGCGGGGGCCGGACCCCTCCCACGCCGGGAGGGGACATGGGAGGGGACAAGGTCCCTGACCCAGCGGGAGCCACCAAGGGACTGTCACCCCGGGCGAGCTCAGCCCGCAGCTCCCGGGGCTCCTTCCCGGCTCCCTCATTTCCCGGCGCGAGCGGAGCTGATTTATGGCACTTTGACACTATTTTAAGCGTGCGCCTCCGTTTGCCGCTCGCCCTGGTTTTAATTACCTCGGCTCTCGCGGCAGGGCAGCGTTCCCGGGGCACAGGCCTGGCCCTTGTTATCCTTGGAAAACCGGGAGCGCGCTTGCGGCCGCGGCCGGGGCCGGCATAAAAATAGGCGCAAAAACCACGGAAAAAAAAATTAAAAAAAAAAAAGAAAGAAAGGGGGGCAAGGGGAGGAACACCCTAAAAAAAAACCCAAACAACCAAACAAAAAAGCCAAAGTGGAAATGCCCAAAAGTGGGTGAAGAGATGAATTAACAAAAAAACAAATTAAAATAAAGGGAATGCCGGGGGTGCTGGGGGTGAGGGACAGCGCGACACCCCGGCCCAGCCTGCGCAGCTGAAAGCCATGAGGGTATAAAAGCAGAGGAAGTCACCCGGGCAGGGGGGAGGCCACAGCATAATTCGATTAAAAGGCCATAAAGGCAGAAGGAGCTGAGATTGGGGGTGGGGGGAGGCCCTGCCACCAGCACAACCCCACGGCAGCCCCTGGAGAAGCCCCTTTGGGGGGACGCTGGGCTGGGGGTGACGGGGTGGCCTCAGCTCTGCGGGGGGAAACTGAGGCACGGGGGACGGGGAGGGAGTGGTGGGGGTGCCGGGACTGGGGGTGCTGCTGGGTGCCCCAGTGGGGCTGACACCCCCTTTGGGCTGACACCCCCTTTGGGCTGACACCCCCATTGGGCTGACACCCCCTTTGGGCTGACACCCCCGTTGGGCTGACACCCCCATGGGGCTGACACCCCGGTACAGCCACCCCCAGTGCTGCCCCCCAGGACGGGTCAGCCGTGGCACACGGGGCCCCTCGGAGCCTTCAAGCCCCGTTCCCCTTTTCCGCAGGCTGCTGAGCGCCATGGCCGCGAGCCCCCGCTGACATCGACCCCGCACCTCGGGGTGCCCCCGCTGACATCGACCCCGCACCTCGGGGTGCCCCCGCTGACATCGACCCCGCACCTCGGGGTGCCCCCGCTGCCATCGCCCCCCGCGCCTCGGGGTGCCCCCGCTGCCATCGCCCCCCGCGCCTCGGGGTGCCCCCGCCGCCGCCGCACCCATGGGTGACTCCTACGCCGCCGCCTTCCCCAGCGCCCCGGGGCTGCTGTCGCCGTCCGCCAGCCCCCAGGCCTCCCCCGGCCCCTACGGCCCCGACTACGGCCCCTTCGGCCACCCCTTCCCCGCGCCCTCGGGCGCCCAGGAGGTGCTGGGGGCCCCGGTGGTCGTGGCCACCAAGGGCCACCCCGCGGGCGAGTGCCTGCCGGGCGTGTACCCCTCGCTGGAGATGCCGCACCCCTACGGCTCCTGGTACAAGGGCGGCATCGGCGGGGGGCTGCCGGGGGGCTCCGGGCCCGCCGCGCCGTCCTGGTGGGACGTGCACCCCAACGGGGGCTGGCTGGGGGGGCCGGGGGGCGCCGAGGGGCTGCAGGGCTCTCTGCAGGCCCAGCCCGCCCTCAGCCCCCCTCTGCCGGCCTACGGCTCCGATTTCGGCGCTCTGAACCCCCCTCCTTACAGCGGCGCCCCCGCCGCGCCCCCCGGCACCCCGAAAGGCGCTCCGGGCTCGCCCCCGAAGGGTCCCCGCGGCGGCTCCCTGGGGGCGCGCCCGGCCTGCGACTGCCCCAACTGCCAGGAGCTGGAGCGGCTGGGGGGCGCGGGGGCGGCGCGGCGCAAGGCGGTGCACAGCTGCCACATCCCGGGCTGCGGGAAGGTGTACGGCAAAGCCTCGCACCTGAAGGCGCACCTGCGCTGGCACACGGGCGAGAGGCCCTTCGTGTGCAACTGGCTCTTCTGCGGGAAGCGCTTCACCCGCTCCGACGAGCTGGAGCGCCACGTCCGCACCCACACGCGCGAGAAGAAGTTCACCTGCCTGCTCTGCAGCAAGCGCTTCACCCGCAGCGACCACCTCAGCAAGCACCAGAAGACCCACGGCGAGCCCGGGCCCCCCAAGCCGCCCCCCGGCCCCGAGCAGCCCCCCGCGTCCCCCCGGCCGCCGCCCGCCTCGGCCGAGCCCGCCAAGGACGGCGGCAGCCCCGAGGCCGGCACTTTGCTGGAGATTTGAGCCTTCCTTCATCCTCCTCCTCCTCCTCCGCGCCGCTGGGGATATTTATTGTGGGGTGCTGCTCCCCCCCAAGCCCCTCGCCCTCATTCCCCAGCTCCTCGTTAGCCGTTCTAATTTATGTCTTAAATTTAAATTATGGGGGGGATCTCCGAGCGCTCTGGGGCTCACGGGGGGTGTCAAGGTGAGACCCCCCCCCCGCCCTTTCTGTTTTCCCTCCCACCTCCCCCAAACCCTCTCGCCCCCCGGCCCCGCCTCGCCCCCGCACTCAGGGACAGGGTTTGCCCCCTCCCCAGCCTGGGTCATGTAACGTGTCCCCCCCTCTTTTTTTAGCTGCCTGCCCCCCCTGCCCCCCGAAAAAAGCAATAAAAGGATGGAGAGTGGAGCCAGGCCCCCCTTCTGCGGCTTCATCACAGGGACACGCTGGGAAACTGAGGCACGGGGGGACACGGGGGGGACATGGGGCTGCTCAGGGTCACTGTGTCCCCCCTCTGAGGGGGTGGCAGGAGCTGAGCGAGGTTTGGGACAAGCTGGGCTGTGCCCTTGTCCTCTGCCCCTGGGGTGCCATGTCCTGTGTCTGTCCCCTTCCTCAGGACCCCACATCCCCCAGGATCCTGTCCCCACGGCTCCGTGTCCCCAAACCCCGTCCCCCGTGTCTCCCTGGTGCCACATCCCTCTGTCCCCGTGTCCCTCCTCGTGTCCCCAACCTCAGGGACAGCCAAACCCCGTCCCCCGTGTCTCCCTGGTGCCACGTCCCTCTGTCCCCGTGTCCCTCCTCATGTCCCCAACCTCAGGGACAGCCAAAGCCCGACTTGGGGCTTGGGGCCCTGACAGGACTGTCCCCCGCCAGCCCCACCCTGCCCACGCGTGTCCCACGCGTGTCCCCGCTCCCAGGGACATCCTGTGCTCGGGAGCACGCGTGTGCACGGCCCCGTGCCTCAGTTTCCCCGGCCACGTCCCAGGGCCCACGTGGCAGCCGCGGGCACGCGGCGGGGCCACGTGTCCCCGAGGACACCCCAATTTTGGGCGCTGTGGGCTGGCGGGGACCCCGCTGCGCTCGCCTCCCCCTGGCCTGGGCTCCCGCCAGCCCTTTGATGTGCTCAGCCCTGGTTTGGGGCTTTTCCTGAAAAAAAACCCAAAAAGCCACGGAAAAAGGCAACAGGAGGCGGAAACGAGCTCCAGTGCCAGCACGGAGAGGGGGGGAGCTGCCAGCGGCCACGGCCCCACGGGGGGACAGGGACAGGGACACTGGGGACAGGGACAGGGACAGGGACGGGGACAGTGAAGGGGACAGGGACGGGGACAGGGAAGGGGACAGGGACAGGGATGGGGACATTGGGGACAGGGATAGGGACAGGGATGGGACAGGGACAGGGATGGCAGCAGGGCCCGAGCCAGCCCCCGCTGAGCCACGGTGGCCACGACCCCGCTGTCCCCAGGGAAAGGGGGACACAGGGTGGGGAAACTGAGGCACAGAGGCTCAATGGAGCGGCCGGAGCTCAGTGCCACCACACAGAGGTGACAGAGCTGTCCCCAGGGTGGCTCCCGGGGGGAATTCAGAGTGGCAGTGCCACCTCTCGGCGCAGCTCGCCCTCCCCGACACAAACTCGCCGATTTCGGGGTTTTTCCCCCAGAACTGCCGCCGCTCGCCGTGGGTGGGCCGGTGCCAAGCAGGGCAAGGAGCCACGTCCCCGAGCCAAACCCCGGCCCGGCGGCCACCGAGGGCTCGACCGCCCGGAGCCTCCCAAACCACAGAGCCCAACCCCATCCAGCGCCCCACCGGGGACCCCCCCGCCTTGTCCCGGCTCGCCGCCCCACCGGCCGGTTGGGGGGTCCGCGGGACGCCACGCCAGCCCTGCGGTGGCTCTGATGTCGGCGCCATCGCAAATCGGCGTCTCCTATCGAGCCCCGCTCGCTCCGTAACGGGTGAGGAATGTGGGCCCCGCCGCAGCTCCCCCCGCCGCCTTTATTTAATATCCCGAGAAAATTCAAATAACTCCTGCGGCCGCTAAGGAAAACACCGAATAAACACGAGAAAAGCGGCAGCCCCGGCAGAGCGGCTGGGGCCGAGCCAAGGGGGGGCAGCGGCGGCACCCGGGGGACGCGGCGACAACGGACACGGGCACCCGCAGGAGGGGACACCGGGGGAGGCGGCACCGGCGGCACCGGAGCGCAGGACACCGGGCGTGCGGGCCCGGGGGTGCCCGCGGGACAGCGGGGTGCGGGACACGGGGGTGCCCGCGGGGATCGGGGCTGCCCCGGGGGTCCCGGTCGGGGTCCCGGTCGGGGTCCCGGTGCCGGTGCCGGTGCCGGTCCCGGTGCAGCCCGGCCCGCACACCACACACGCCCTCACCCCGCCCCTCACGGGAGGCTCCGCCTCTCTTAAAGGGGCAACGTCAGAAAAGAGTGGCCCTCACGTTAATCAGTCCTCGTTAAAACCGGAGGGCCGCTAAGTCACCGGCGGAGCGCGTCGGTGCAGGGGACGCTGACGCTGGCTCTCCGCCGCGGAGGAACACCGGGGAGCGTGGCGCTGTCCCTCAGTGAGGGCTCCTCGTGTTTCCGCCGCGAGCCGCGGCCCTTTTAATTCCCCTCCCGCGCGCGGCGGCGATTGGCGCGAGCGGGGAGCGGGAACGGTGAGGGCGGCCAAGATGGCGGCGCCGGGGGCGGGGGGCGGCTGAGGGGGAGCCGGGACAGACCGGGGGGCTGTGAGGGGTGCCGGGGGCACCGGGGGCTGTGAGCGGCTCCGGCCTGCAGCCGGCGCATCCCGGGGGCAGCGGAGGTTTCAGCGGTCGCCCCCCGCGCCGGGCTCGCCCTCAGCCCCGGCGCCGCCGGCCATGTGTTCCCTGGGCTTGTTCCCGCCGCCGCCGCCCCCGGGGGATGTCACCCTGTACGAGCTCAACAACGCCCTGGTCTGCGGCCGCCTCAGCGAGCAGCTCCCGCTGCCCTTCCAGAGCCAGGTGAGCCCCGGCCAGGGGGGCTCAGGGGAGCTGAGGGATGCTCAGGGAGCTCAGGGGGGTTCAGGGGAGCTCAGGGGGGTTCAGGGGTGTTGAGGGGAGCTCAGGGGGGTTCAGGGGTCTCAGGGGGGTTCAGGGGTCTCAGGGGGGCTGTGTGTGCCGCAGGTTCCCGAGCTGCCCGTGCTGAGCCTGCCCAAGGAGCCTCTCAAGGCTCACGGCCGCCTGGAGCCCAGCGCCCGCCCGCCCTTCATCCACCACCGCGAGTCCCTCTGGAAGCGCTGCCTCAGCGCCTGGTGAGAGTCCTGCTGTCCCCACACAGCCAGAGCTGTCCCCACACAGCCAAAGGTGTCCCCACACAGCCAGAGCTGTCCCCACACAGCCAGAGCTGTCCCCACACAGCCAAACGTGTCCCCACACAGCCAGAGCTGTCCCCACACAGCCAGAGCTGTCCCCACACAGCCAAACGTGTCCCCACACAGCCAGAGCTGTCCCCACACAGCCAGAGCTGTCCCCACACAGCCAGAGCTGTCCCCACATAGCCAGACCTGTCCCCACACAGCCAAAGGTGTCCCCACACAGCCAGAGCTGTCCCCACACAGCCAAACATGTCCCCACGCAGCCAGAGCTGTCCCCACACAGCCAAATGTGTCCCCACACAGCCAAATGTGTCCCCACACAGCCAGACCTGTCCCCACACAGCCAAATGTGTCCCCACACAGCCAGACCTGTCCCCACACAGCCAATCGTGTCCCCACACAACAAAATGTGTCCCCACACAGCCAAAGGTGTCCCCACACAGCCAAACGTGTCCCCAGGCAGCCAAACGTGTCCCCACACAGCCAAAGGTGTCCCCACACAGCCAAACCTGTCCCCACGCAGCCAAACGTGTCCCCACACAGCCAAACATGTCCCTACACAGCCAGAGCTGTCCCCAGAGCGGGCAGGGCCGGGCAGTGACCCCCAAACCTGTCCCCAGAGGGGCAGGGCGGGTGCTGACCCCCCAGACCTGTCCTCAGAGCAGGCAGGGCTGGGTCCTGACCCCCAAACCTGTCCCCACAGCGGGCAGTGACCCCCAAAGCTGTCCCCAGAGGGGCAGGGCTGGGCAGTGACCCCCAGACCTGTCCCCAGAGGGGCAGAGCGGGTGCTGACCCCCAGACCTGTCCCCAGAGCGGGCAGGGCTGGGCAGTGACCCCCAGAGGGGCAGGGCTGGGCAGTGACCCCCAAAGCTGTCCCCAGAGCGGGCAGGGCTGGGTGCTGACCCCCAAACCTGTCCCCAGAGCGGGCAGTGACCCCCAGAGCTGTCCCCAGAGGGGCAGGGCGGGCACTGACCGCGCTCTCACTGCAGGCGTGACGCCGGGCTCTGCGGGCTGCTCAGGGAGCTGGCGGGCGCCGAGGAGGAGGGTGAGTCTGGGCTGCCCCGAGCTCCGGGCGTGTCGGGGGTGCTCCAGCCGGGCCCTGCTGTCCCTGCATGGCTGGGGATGCTCCGGCCGGGCCCTGCTGCCCCTGCCTGTGTCCCCGGTGGCCTGGCGGGGACGCTGAGGTCCTTTGCCCGGCAGGGCTGCGGTGGCTGCGGACGGGCTCGAGCCACGCGCTGGCCGTGTGCCGCTGGCTGTCCTCGCTGCACGGATCCCTGTTCCCTCACCTGTCCGTGAGTCCTTCCCGACCCCACTGCCGTGGGAGCCATGGCAAGGGGAGCCGTGATTTGGGGTGGGGGGGTCCCTTCCCCATGAAAGCACCCCCAAAGTGCTCCGAGAGGGGCCCGAGTGCAGCTGGGGACAGGGAGAAGGGGCTGCAAACTGGGGGTCCGTGCTGCCAGCTCAGCGTTCTCCTCTCCCTGCAGCTGACCAGTGAGGACATGATCACAGCCTTCTCCCAGGCCGTGGACTGGTGAGTCCTGGTGTCCCAAAATCACCCTGCCGGGGTCTGGGACCCCCCCCAGTGGGTGTACAAGGACAGGAGGGCCCCGTTTGGGTGGGCTCAGCCATCAAAGGCAAATATTGCCCCACTGACTCTGTGTGCCCTGGTAGGAGGGAGAGCAGGGTTAAAGCAGATCCGAATCAGAATTGGAAAATTCCTTCCAATTCCAACCCCAGGCTGTGGTTACCAGCCCCTCTGCAGAGCCCTGTGAATAATTCCCAGAAACGGGATTTCTCAAAGAAAATGGTCCCGTTGAGCAGCAGAAAGGAAGTTTTATTTCTCTGGGGACTCTGAGAGGGGTCTTTGCCAGCCCAGGGGGTGCTGGAGGGGTCTCACCCTGCCCTGTGCCCCCTCCAGGGCCGGCTGCACCATCCGGGCCTTCGCCTGGCACCCCCACACCAACAAATTCGCTGTGGCTCTTCTGGACGATTCCATCCGCGTCTACAACTCCAGCAGGTGGGGCTTTGTTTGTCCCGGGATCGGGCAGCCCGGGGCGGGCACTGCCCTCTGCCCGTGGCCTCCTCGCCCACCTGGGCACACCTGGGCTCCCGTTCAGCCCGCCCTGCTCCTTCCCTGCTCTCCCCCAAGCCTCAAGAGCTTTGCCTGTCCTCTCCCTGCCAGCCCCGTACCTCTGGGGACATCCTGGGGGTGACGCAGCCCTGGGGGGCGGTGACAGAGCCGGGGGGACACGGGCTGAGTGTCCTCTGTCCCCCAGGTCTCCCTGCTCCCCCAGGGAATGCCAGTCCCTGCTCAGGAGAAGACTCAGCCGGCTGCTCCTGCAGCCCCCCCAGGTGTCCCCAGGCTGGGACTTCTGGCCAGCCAGGGCCCTGTCCGGACCGGGGACACCTCGGCCCAGTCACACCAGGTGTGCCCCGGCTCGCGCCGGTGTCACCTGGCTGCAATTCCCGTCCCCTCCCCGTAAGCGCGCGGCAGGGCCCCCCGCTCCCACCCTGCTGTCCCCGCTCTGCAGCCAGGGCTGGCCCGGTGTCACCTGTCCCGGTGTCACCTGTCCCTCCCCGGCAGTGCCACCGTGCCCTCGCTGAAGCACCGCCTGCAGCGGAACGTGGCCGCCATGGCCTGGAAGCCGCTCTGCGCCTCCATCCTGGCCGTGGCCTGCCAGAGCTGCGTCCTCGTGTGGCACCTGGACCCCACCTCCCTCTCCACCAGGTGACAGCTCCCATTGTCCCTTCCTGCCCGCGCTCACCCTGCTGTGGGGCGGCAGTGGGCGGCTGTGGGGTGGCTGTGGGGTGGCTGTGGGGTGGCTGTGGGTGGCTGTGGGTGGCTGTGGGCGGCCGTGGGCGGCAGTGGGGTGGCTGAGGGGCAGCAGTGGGGCGGCAGTGGGGCGGCTGTGGGGTGGCAGTGGGGCGGCTGTGGGGTGGCAGTGGGGCGGCAGCGCCATCCCACCGGTCCCACACCCCGCCGGCCCCTCGCTGTCCTTGCGCAGGCCCTCGTCGGGCTGTGCCCAGGTGCTGTCCTACCCCGGGCACGGCCCTGTCACCAGCCTGGCCTGGGCGCCCAGTGGGGAGCGGCTGCTCTCGGCGTCACCCGTGGACACGGCCATGCTGGTGAGACCCGCTGGGGACACCCCCGGGGCCACCAAGGGACGCCCCAGCGCTGACGCAGAGGCGGCTCTGGGATTGCACCCGAAATCTTCGCCCTAATCCCGCTGTCACCGTCGCCCTCCGTGTCCCCTGCAGGTGTGGGACGTGTCCACCGAGACCTGTGTGCAGCTGCAGTGGTTCGGGGGTGGCGGTGTCACCTACGTGGCCTGGTCCCCCGATGGCAGCAAGGTGCTGGCGGCCACCCCCTCGGCCGTGTTCCGGTGAGCTCCTCATCCCCTCCTCATCCTCACTCCAGAACGTCTGGATCCCAAATGTCCTCCCTGCTCCTGTTCCCATTGCGGGATTGGGGTTGGACGTGGTGGATTCCCAGAGCAGCAGGACTGGGGCAAATTCCCGGGAATTCTGCCCCTGAACTCCGTCTCCTGCAGGGTGTGGGAGGCCCAGATGTGGACCTGTGAGCGCTGGCCCACCATCAGGGGACGCTGCCAGGTAGGTGGGACATGCCCCTCCCAGGAACCATTTGGGCTGGAAAAGCCGCCTGGGAGCACTCAGGCCAGCCCTGGCACTGCCACGGCCACCACTGCCCCGTGTCCCCAAGTGCCACCTCCGCAGGGCTTTGAAATCCCTCCAGGGACGGGGACTCCACCCCTGCCCTGGGCAGCCAGCCCAGGAAATTGTGGAATTTTCCCTAATTGTGGGAATTTTCCCTGATTGTGAAAAATCTTCCCAATGTCCAACCTGAGCCTCTCCTGGCGCAGCCTGAGGCTGTGTCCTCCTGTCCCTTGGCTGTCCCCTCTGGAAAAGTCCCTCCTGAGCCTCCTTTTCTCCAGTCTGAGACACCCCAGACAGGGTGACAGGGGTGACACTGTCCCCCAGACAGGGTGACACGGGTGTCCCACAAACACGGGTGACACTGTCCCCCAGGCAGGGTGACACGGGTGACACGGGTGACACTGTCCCCCAGACAGGGTGACACGGGTGACACGGGTGACACTGTCCCCCAGACAGGGTGCTGGAGCCCCGATGGCAGCCGCCTGCTCTTCACGGTGCTGGGCGAGTCCGTCATCTACTCCTTGTCCTTCTCCGAGTACCGGGGTGAGTTTGTCCCCCCTGGAGCTTCCCAAGGGCTGGCAGAGGGTCCCCAAATGCCCCCACAGCTTTGGGGTGAGGAGTGGGACACACAGGGGAGTTCTGGGGTCTCCAAGCACGGAATCGCTGGGATTCAGGTTTTCCATCCTTCACGTTGCTCGTCACTCTCAGTCACAGCTGTTGGGTCTTGTGGGGGTTTCAGGGAGACTCTGGTGAGTCCAGAGCCAGCCTGGGGGTCCTGGAGAAGCTGTCCCCTGTCCTCCATCCATCCTGGACACCAGCACAGCTGCTGTGAGAAGGAATGCATTAATGATCCCAGGGGATTGATGGGTGGGCAATTCTCTCATTTCAGGGGAGATGCAGGGGCAGGTGGGAGGCTCCAAGACGGCCTCGATTGTGGCAGATCTGTCCGAGACCACCTTCGAGACCCTCTATGGGGAGGAGAGGTGGGTCTGGCGGGCACAGGGGGGACCCTGCCCCTCCTGGCAGCCACCCCTCGCTGCTGGGGACACCCGGGGGGGCTCTGCCCGCCAGTTTTGGGCACGTGTGCTGTTGCAGGATCGGAGGAGAGGTTCATTCCATGGTGTGGGACCCCACCGGGGAGAGGCTGGCGGTGATCATCAGAGGTCAGTCCTGCCCCAGGCTTGGCCTGGGAGTCCTGCTGCCTGCAGGGAGGGGGACACGGGGGACAAGGGAGAGCCTTCGTGTCCCCCACAGGACACCCCGAGTCCGTGGGCAGCCAGCCGGCCGTCGCCGTGTTCCGCACCCGCAACAGCCCCGTCTTCGAGCTCCTGCCCTGGTGCGTGGGGGCTCGGGGGGTTCGGGTGTGTTAGAGAGGTTTTGGGGGCTTTGGGTTCATTGGGATGGGTTTGGGTTTGTTAGAGAGGTTTTGGGGGGGTTTGGGTTCCTTGGGATGGGTTTGGGTTCATTGTAACGGGTTTGGGTTTGTTAGAGAGGTTTTGGGTTCATTGTAAGGGGTTTGGGTTTGTTAGAGCAGGTTTTGGGTTCATTGTAAGGGGTTTGGGTTTGTTAGAGCAGGTTTTGGGGGGTTTGGGTTTATTGGGGTGGGTTTGGGCTCATTGCAAGGGATTTTGGGTGGCTTTGAGTTCATTGGGATGGGTTTGGGTTGATTGGGTGAGTTTGGGTACATTGGGATGGGTTTGGGTACACTGAAGGGAGTTTTGGGTGGGTTTGGGTCCATTGAAGGGAGTTTTGGGTGGGTTTGGGTACATTGAAGGGAGTTTTGGGTGGGTTTGGGTTGACTGCAGCAGGTCTGGGATAGGTTTGGGTTCCCCGAGTCCCGTTAACTCCCAGGATGTGATGGGGAAGCGCTGCCCCGGTGCTGCTTCACCCTGAAATGTGCTTGGGCCACACGGAACCCTCCCCACCTCACCCCCTTGGCTTTGGCTTGTCCTTTCCCAGTGCATCCCCTCACACCCCAAACACCCCAGTTCCCTGGGAATGTGCTGTCTGCCCCTCAGACCCCAAACCCCCCAGTTCCCTGGGAATGTGCTGTTTTCCCCTCAGACCCCAAACCCCTCAATTCCCTGGGAATGTGCTGTTTCCCCAAACACCCCCAGTTCCCTGGGAATGTGCTGTCTGCCCCTCAGACCCCAAACCCCCCAGTTCCCTGGGAATGTGCTGTTTTCCCCAAACACCCCAATTCTCTGGGAATGTGCTGTTTCCCCAAACACCCCCAGTTCCCTGGGAATGTGATGTTTCCCAGGCCATAATCCTGGCTGTTCCCCCACCCCACAGCGGCTTCGTGCGGGGCGAGCGCGGTGCCCGGCCCCAGCTCATCTCCTTCCACCCCTGCTTCCCTCAGGGCGCCCTCCTGACCGTGGTGAGTCCCTCCCGGGGCATCCCCAGTCCCAGGGCGGCACTGGGGAGGGGGCTGGGATCAGGGTGAGCGAGGGGGGCTCCCAGGAGAGGAGGTTTAACCCCCCAAACCCGGACGTGGCGCTTGCCAACAAGGCCGGGGTGACGAGGCGCTGCCAGGCTGTGGGCTGGACTCCATCCCAGAGGGTTTTTTGGGTTTTTTTTCCCATTTCTGTGCTCTTCGGCCACTCAGCCCTGCCCCCCCCTGTCCCTGCAGTGCTGGTCCTCGGGGAGGATCTCCCACATCCCCTTCTTCTTCGTCAGCGCCCTGGAGCCGCGCGGCAGCCCCCGGCGCAGCCCCGCGCCCGTGCTGGGCAGTGTGCGGGAGCAGCCGCTCTTCTCCGAGCTCTGAGCAGCACCCCAGGGCCCCCCCATCCTCCAGGAGCCCCCACGCCTGCTCAGGGCCGCTCTTCTCCGAGCTCTGAGCAGCACCCCAGGGCCCCCCTCCCTCCAGGAGCCCCCACACCTGCTCAGGGCCGCTCTTCTCCGAGCTCTGAGCAGCACCCCAGGGCCCCCCTCCCTCCAGGAGCCCCCACGCCTGCTCAGGGGCTGCCACTGCCCATCCTGCCCCCATTAAAGGTGCATTTTCCCTCCCTCTCGTCTTCTTTCCTCAGCCCAATGGCACTGGAAGATTTTTTGGGGTGAATTGGGGAAGTCCTGTGGGTCTGGAGGGGTTCCAGAGTTGGTTTTTGGGGTCAGAAGGAGCTTGGAGTGAACTCACAGACCTGGGCCAGGTTGGGCCCATGGGCCAGAGCTGCTCTTTTGGGATCAAAGAGCCCCGTTTTGGGGAAAGGGGATGGCTGAAGGGGTTTTGGGGGTTTTTGGCCACACACACAGCCCCTAAGCTTTGCTTTGAGGGTGAGCAAAAGTGAACCAAAAACCCCAAAGTGAACCAAAGCCTCTGTGGGTCCCCAGCCCCCAGCCCTGGGTCCCCAGGGTGCTGGTGCTGGCCCCAGGTGACCCCCCAGCCCCACAGGAGGGGGGCAGCAGCTGGGCCCCCCCAGAGGGGGATTAGCACCGTGAAATCCCGAGATTACACAGCCTTAATCCCAGGATTACCCTGCACTGGGAGGGAGGATGGGGAGAGCACGGGGTCCCTGCTCCCCCACCCCAACACCCCCAGGACCCCCAGAATCCTCCCCAGAGCAAGGGGGAAACTCCCTCTTCCCCCACGCCCACGGCATCCTGCCTGTCCCGAGGCTGGGCAGGGGGATCCAGGAGGATCTGGGAGGATCCAGGAGTATCCAGGAGGATCTGGAGTGATCCAGGAGGATCTGGAGTGATCCAGGAGGATCCAGTGGGATCTGGGGTGAGCCAGGAGGATCCAGGGGGATCTTGGGTGATCCAGGGGGGTCTGGGGTGATCCAGGGGGACCTGGGAGGATCCAAGGGGGGGATCTGGGGTGATCCAGGAGGATCCGGGGGGGGTCTGGGGTGATCCAGGGCTGACCGGGGCTCCAAACCCACCGCAGTGCTGAGGAAATCCCGGGGTGGTTTCACCCCTCGGGCCTGCCCGGTTGGCCCCCGGTGCTGAGCGGCTCTTCCTCCTCCTCCTCCTCCTCCTCCTCCCGTGGCCGTGTCTCCCGGCGGCTCCGGCGCACGAAGCGGCGCACGGCGAGCAGGACGAGCCCCGACCACCCGCCCAGGGCCACCAGGGCCGCCACATCGGGGGCCCGTGCTGTCCCCGCGCCCCTGCCCAGCGTCGCGTTCTGGCCGCCGGGTGGGACCGGCGGGGCCTCCCCGGGGCACCGGGAACCGGCCCGGGGCTGCGGGGGCAGCAACAGCGGCAGCAACAGCAGCCCGGCTGCCCGCATGGCTCCGCGCTGCGCCGGGACCCCCCCGCGGGGCTGGTGACAGCCCTGGTGACACCCGGTGCTGGTGACACTCAGTGCTGGTGACACTCGGTGTTGGTGACACCTCTGGTGACACGCGGTGCTGGTGGCAGCGGTGCTGGTGACACCCCTGGTGACACTCGGTGCTGGTGACACGCAGTATCGCGGTTGCTGTCCCCGCGTTGTGTGGGGATCGCTCCCCGAGTCACAGCGACCCCCCAGTGTCGCACGCAGCCCCCCCAGACCCCTCAACAGCAAAGCCACTGGGCCCACACTGGTTTTTACTGGTGCTGGGACAGGGCAGGAACAGGGTCAAACTCCCAGGAAATGGAGCCCAAACGTCTCTGGCTGGGCTGGCACCCATCCGGCACGGGGGTGGGTGCTCTGAGACCCCCGGGAGGGGCTGTCCCCCCCCAGCACAGCAGATCCCTCGGAGATCCGGGATCCGAGCGGGAACGGTCCCTGCACGTCCCCGGGACCCCAAACTGGGGTCGGGGTTCCCGCTGGGGAGGGGGCTCATGTGCTCCCGGTGCCCCCCCCGAGCTCCAGCGCCCTCCGGGCCATCTGCAGGGCCCCCTCCCGGGTCCGGTGCCCCCCGATGAAGCCGCTGGCGTGGACGAAGACGCAGCCGGGGATCCCGGCCAGCTCGGACAGCGCCTCGTCCCGCAGCCCCCGCCAGGCCTCGGGCAGGGGGAGCCTGTGGGGGACACAGGGCTTGAGAGAGACCCCAGCCCGGGGAGCCTGTGGGGGACACAGGGCTCGAGAGCCACCCCAGCCCGGGGAGCCTGTGGGGGACACAGGGCTTGAGAGAGACCCCAGCCCAGGGAGCCTGTGGGGGACACAGGGCTTGAGAGAGACCCCAGCCCGGGGGGGACACAGGGCTCGAGAGAGACCCCAGCCCGGGGAGCCTGTGGGGGACACAGGGCTTGAGAGCGACCCCAGCCCGGGGAGCCTGTGGGGGACACAGGGCTCGAGAGAGACCCCAGCGCAGGGAGCCTGTGGGGGACACAGGGCTCGAGAGCCACCCCAGCCCGGGGGGGACACAGGGCTTGAGAGCCACCCCAGCGCAGGGCGGGGCGTGGCACGGCCAGGGGAGGGGTCTCACCGGCTCTGGAAGCTGTGGGGGGCTGTGGGGACGCTCTGCACCCGCCACTGCCCGCCCCGGTCCGGGAACAGCACGAGCTGCAGCGGCCGGGGCAGCGCCAGCTCCCGCTCCAGCTGGAAGACGTGCTCCTGCCAGGGACAGCCGCCCTGGGGCAGCTCCAGGACCTGCCCGCTGGCGTCCACCTGCGGGGGGACACGCTGGGGACACGCTGGGGACACGGGGGGGACCCCCGAAACCCCCCCGGGCTCCGTGCCCCGAAAGCTCGGAGTGCCCTCCCACAGGGGTGCAGGATGTGGGGTACCAAGGACCCCCCAGGAGGTTTCTACCCAAGGGATTTGACCTCCCCACACCCCAATTCTGCCCCAAATTGCAGATTTGCCCCGGGCCGGCTCGGTGGTACCTCGAGGCGGTGCCGGACGGCCTCTTCCACCAGCGCCCGCGCCGGCAGCCAGGCCCGGTGGTAGAAGTCCAGCCGCTCCAGGAACTCGCTGCCCACCAGCTCCATGGCCCTCCTGAAGCCCGCCTGGGGACACGGGGGTCAGCAGCGACCCCGGGGAGGGCGTCCCCGAGCAGGGTGTCCCTGGGCAGGGTGTCCCTGGGCAGGATGTCCCTGGGCAGGATGTCCCCAAGCCGGGTGTCCCCATCCCCGAGCAACGTGTCCCTGGGCAGGAGGTCCCCAAGCAGGGTGTCCCAGAGCAGGATGTCCCTGTCCCCGAGCAGGACGTCCCTGGGCAGGAGGTCCCCCAGCAGGATGTCCCTGTCCCCCAGCAAGGTGTCCCTGGGCAGGGTGTCCCAGAGCAGGATGTCCCTGTCCCCCAGCAGGGTGTCCCCAAGCCGGGTGTCCCCACCCCCGAGCAGGACATCCCTGTGCAGGAGGTCCCCAGGAGCCATGGGGGCTGTCCCCACCTCGGTGTCCTGGTCGGGGTCGTTCCAGCGGGGGTTCAGGTGCCCCACGCGGGCGCTCAGGGTGGTGCTCAGGGCGTAGCGCGGCTCCCCCGCCGCCGGCGCGATCCCGTTGTCCATGGCATCGATCTCCTCCACAAAGTTCTCGTACAGCTGGGGACAGCCAGGGGACAGACAGGGGACAGCAGGGGGACATGAGCAGCAGGGGGGGGACAGCAAGGGGACAGCCAGGGGGACATGAGCGGCAGGGAGGGGACAGCGAGGGGACAGCAGGGGGACATGAGCGGCAGGGAGGGGACAGCGAGGGGACAGAGGAGGGGGAGCAGCAGGAACAGAGAGGACAGCAAGGGGACAGCAGAGCAGAGCCTGGCTGGAAGCACAACTGGCCCCAGCAGCTGCCACAAACTCTCCCCTTTCTCCACTGAAACGTGGATGAAAATTAAACTTTGTAATTCTAATAGAGATTTGTAGGGAATGGGTATGTTCATTTATAGTGTTGGACGTATGTGGGGACTTATTGTTCTTTAATGGACATACGTACCTCTGAGAATTTTTGATTTTTTAAAAATAATTTTTACTAATTTCTATATGCATAGAATTTTATAATATGTTCGTTCATATTTATTCTGCTGATTTTGCGTTACATTTATAGTTAGTTACACTTGTAGTTAGTTTTTGTTAGAAAGCACAGAAAGAATTCTTGGGTCACTCTGCCCTGTCCGTTTTAAGGTCTGAGGAGTCTTTTTTAGTTCTTATTTTTTAGTGTGGAAATTCGTATTTTTTTTCTTCAGCTGGGATAGTTTTGTTAGTGTTGTAGTGACTAGACTAAACAGGATATTTTACTGACATTAGTAAGCTTAAATTAGTGTATTTTACTTAAATTTAAATAGATTTTTGCTCTGTTGAATTTTCGCTCTGTCTCACCACCGAGGACGAGCCCCGGCAGGTGCCACAGCCCCGGTGGCCGCTGTCACCTTGTCAAAGAGCGCCGTGACCACGGGCCCGTGCTCGGGCTGCCCCAGGAGCGCGGCGAGGATCTGCGGCCCGAAGTGGCCGTACACGAGCCCGGCGCTGCTCAGCTTCGTGCTCCAGGGCTTGTCCGGCCGCAGGCTGCGCATGGACTCCGCGAAGGACCTGCGGGGCCGCGCGGTCACCGGGCACCGGGGCACCGGGGGCACCGGGGGCACCGGGGCACCGGGCTGGGGGGGGTCTCACCTCTGGTGGTGGTCGTAGCGGTGCCGCCCCGGGTCGTACTCGCCCCCCACGTCCACCAGCACGTCACAGGCGGCCAAGAGCTGCGGGTCCCGCGTCCGCACGATCTCCGCGTCCTGCGGGACAACCGGGGACCCCCCGGGACCGGCTCCGGGTGACGAGGGACACCGGGAAGGGACACCAGGGAGGGGTGGGGGAGATACGGGTGACCCCCAGGTGGCACCGGGAACCCCGAGGAAGGACTGGGGACACAAGGGTGACCCCCCGGTGACACCGGGGACCCCGAGGAAGGACTGGGGACACAAGGGTGACCCCCAGATGGCACCGGGGACCCCGAGGAAGGACTGGGGACACAAGGGTGACCCCCCGGTGGCACCGGGGACCCCGAGGAAGGACTGGGGACACAAGGGTGACCCCCCGGTGACACCGGGGACCCCGAGGAAGGACTGGGGACGCAAGGGTGACCCCCAGGTGGCACCGGGGACCCCGAGTGGGCTCAAGCGTCCCCACATGGGACAGAGAGAGGAGCGACCCGGAGGAAGACCCCGGGAGCCGGCAGCGCACGGTGCCCCCGTCCCGCTGATGGCCCGGGCGGGACCCCGAACCGGGCGCGCTGCCGGTGCCGTACCCGGTAGCGGGGCAGGAGGCGCAGCAGGAAACACGCCAGCGCCTCGTCGCAGTGGAAGGTGCCGTCGTGGGTGCCGATGCGGGCGGCGGGCTCGGGGTGCGGCCGCTTGTGCGCGGGGCCGGTGCCGGTGGCGGTTCCGGTGGCGGCCATGGCCCCGAGACGGGCGGCGCGCGCCGCCCCGCGCATGGCGGCACCGAGGCCACGCCCACCCTGGGCACGCCCACCCGGGCCACGCCCACCCCCGCCAGCGCTTCCCGCCAAATTTCTCCCGCGCCTGCCCGGGTTCGGCCCCGCCCCCCGCGCGGATGCACATGCGCGGAGCGGGGAGGGGCGGGAGCGGCGCGCGCCCTCTGGCGGCCGGGACCGGGGCAGACGGACGGGGACACGGGACAGGGACACGCGGACACCCGGGACAGGGACACGGACACGCGGGACAGGGACGCGGACACCCGGGACAGGGACACGGGACAGGGACACGGACACCTGGGACAGACACACGGGACAGGGACACGGGACAGGGACACGGGACAGGGACACACGGACACCCGGGACAGGGACACGGACACCCGGGACAGGGACACGGGACAGGGACACGGACACCCGGGACAGACACACGGCCCTGCACAGGCCCCGGGGAGCCGGGGGTGGCCAGAGCCCCAGGGATGGACACTCGGGCACGGCCGGATGGACACACGAGCCCGGCACTCGGTTGATTTGCCCAAGCAGGAGTTTATTGGCCCGAGCCGGGGACCCGCCGGACACTGGGGACCCGCCGGACCCTGGGGACCCGCCGGACACTGGGGACCTCTGACCATTGCTGATGGCTGCGGGGGCTGGGATGACTCTTCCCAGGGGTCTGGGGCCCCCCAGCTCCCAAATCCCCCTTCCAGGGCTTGCTCCGGGTGGGAACAAGGACCTGGAGCCACCCCCAGAACGCGGCAGGGGGGGAAGCCAAGCTGGAATTGGGGGTCCTGCCAGGGGGTCTCAGGAGTCATCGCCCCATCCCGCGGAGGGGTCCAGCTCCAAAGTGGGGGCGTCTCCTGGGGACACCCCTGCTCCCCCTGCCCAGGGAGTGCAAACAAAGCTCGTCCTGCTCTTCCTTTGAGGGGCGAGGACATTTCCCCTCTCGGGCCCTTCTCGGCTGCCTCTGGCTCGCCCCAGTCCGGCGGCAGCAGCACCGGGACGTGCTGGGGCTGCGGGGCCCCACCCGTGGCACCTCCTGGCCGCGGTTCGGGGTGTCTGAGCCCACGGGCGCTGTGGGATTTCGGGGCGGGGGTGGGGGGAGCAGAGCACGGCACCCACAGCCCCATCCCCGGCGTTCCCCTTCCCAGGACAAAGACAGAACGGCCCCGGGGGATCGCAGCCCCGGCCCGGGCTCGGCGCTCCCGGCGCCGCCTCCTCCGTCCTCCCGCGGCTCTCGGCGCCGCTCAGGCGATGTCGTTACCGAACACCTCGAGCAGCAGCGGCGTGAGCTGCATGCTGTGCTCGGGCTGGAAGGACAGGCAGCGGTACTGCCGCGAGTGCTCCTCGTTCAGGCTGCGCAGGTCCGCCAGCTTCTGGATCATCTTGGCGTAGAGCAGGCGGCCGCCGGGCGCGGCGTGCCGGGCGCGGATGTAGCTCTGCAGCACCTCCGAGAGCCGCTCCTGCAGCGCCTCCACCCGCAGCGGCTCCCGCACGCCGGGCCGGTCTGCGGGCAGCGGCGGGGCTCAGCGGGGCCGCTGCTGCTGCGGGGGGCTGGGGGGTTCCCTCCCTTTTGGGGCTTTGGGGGGGATTCCCTCCCTTTGGTGGCTTTTGGGGGTTTGGGGAGATTCCATCCCTTTTGTGGCTTTTGGGGTTTGGGGGGATTCCCTCCCTTCTGTGGCTTTTTGGGGTTTGGGGAGATTCCCTCCCTCTCATCCCTTCTTAGGATCTAGGGTGATTCCCTCCCCTTGGTGGCTTTTGGGGGTTTGGGGGGATTCCCTCCCTTTTGTGGCTTTTTGGGGTTTGGGGGGATTCCCTCCCTTGGTGGCTTTTTGGGGTTTGGGGGGATTCCCTCACTTTCATCCCTTTTTAGGATCTAGGGTGATTCCCTCCCTTTCATTCCTTTTTAAAATTTGGGGGGAATTCCCTCCCTTTCAGCCCTTTTTAGCATTTGGGTTGATTCTCTTCCCTTTTGTCCCTTTTTAGAGTTTAGGGTGATTTCTTCCCTTTTGTGGCTTTTTGGGTTCTGGGGGGATTCCCTCCCTTTCACCCCTTTTTAGGGCCAGCTGTACTGTGGGGTTTCAGGGTTTGGGGTGGGTTTGTCCCTACCTGGGGACAGGATGCAGATGGCCATGAGCAGCACGTGCTCCTCCTCGTGCAGGTTCAGCTTCTTCAGCCCCACCTGGAATTTCACCAGCGGCTCCAGCAGGTCCATGCTGTGCCCGGCTGTGGAGAGAGCGGACCCTCAGGGGGGTTCTTTTCCTCTGAAAGGGGATTTTTTCCCTCTGAAAGGGGATTTTTTCCCTCTGAAAGGGGATATTTTTTCCTTCTGGAAGGGGATTTTTTTTCCTTCTGGAAGGGGATTTTTTCAGACATGTTGGGGTGGCACTGGGGCCATTGAGGAGGTGGCACTGGAGACACTGAAGTGACACTGCAGACCTTGAAGCACCACTTGTCACCCCCCAAACCCCCAAAATCTGGGACAGGACCCACCCTCATTCTCAGCACACAGCCAGGTGCAGAGAGAAGGCCCAAGAGGGGAGAGTCAGGGGATTTTGGGGTTCGGGGCTGACACTCCCTTACCTTGGGTGACATCGCTGACCCTGTACTTGAAGTCGCTGCTGCCACAGGTCCAGGACATGTCCTCGAGGGTGAAGGACTCGTTGGAGCGCAGCATGATCACCTCCATGGCGCTGCACTTGAGCAGCACGATCTGGTCCTCCACTGACAGGTCCCTGCAGGAGGATTTGCCCTCAGGATTTGCCCTCGGGATTTGTCCTCGGGGTGCTCAGGAGGGACAGAGGGGACACGGGAGGAGCTGCCACCCCCGGGGCGCTCACCGGGCCCTCAGCCGAGACTCCCTCCCCAGGAATTCCCGTCCCAGGGTTTCTTTCAGGTACATTTCTGCCCCAAATCTCGGAATGAGCAGAACCTGTGGCCCCTCCCCAGATGCTCTGGGTGTCTCCCTGGCGGAATCCATGTGTGTTTTCCAGGGAATTGGGAATAGAGGAGAACCCCGGGGAGGGGGAGAGAAAGCAGCAGAGCTGGGAAGGGAGCAGAGCTGAGGAAGGGCTGGGAAGGGGAAGAGGGAAGGGCAGGAAGGGCAGCACGGGATCCCCGGGAGAAGGAAACCCGAATTTGGGATCCGAGGGCTCACCTGAAGCCTGGGATCATCTTGGCGAAGCCGATCACCTTCTGGATGCTGTAGCTGACCAGGTCGGCCAGGTGCGGGAGCATGGAGAGCTGCGAGAACTCCGCGTTGACGGAGGAGCTCTCGTCCCGCTCCTCGGGCAGCGCCAGCCCCGGGAACGGCGGCGGCTCCGCGGGCTCTGCCGGGGAAACGCTCTGAGGGCGCCGCCGGGCTTGGCACCAGCGAGCCCCACAGGAGATGGGAAAGGCTCTGGAACGGGCAGCCCACGGGGCGTTGGGATTCGGGGCCGGTTTGGGATCTGGTCTGGGAGTGTGGGAGATGTGGGAATCCAGGAATTCCCTCTGGCTGCCCTGGCAGGGGTCAGGAACCCCCTGGACAGAGCCCCCAGAGACACTGGCTGTGATCTCTGCCCATGGAAAAGAGTTTTCAATCTTACAGGATGAATTACCAGCTCTGAGGGTTTGATATGAGTAATAATTAAGTGTGGCACGGGTGCAAAAGTAAAATTTTAGGATTCTAGATTAGGGGTCCAAAGGGGACAAGATGGAGGAAATTGGGTGTGCCTTGTCCTTTTTCTCCTTCTTCATGCCCTCCATGTTTCACTGTGGTGTTGGCATTTTTCTGTTGGTTCAGGCTGGGGACACACTGTCCAACGTAGGTGACAGATATTGGCACGTTATTGTAAATCCAGCACAGGTAGTTTGTGGTATTTAATGTTTGTACCATCCCACTGAGGGCAGAGCCCCACACGCTGCCCTGCAGGACAGAGCTGCGGCAGGGCAGCAGAACATGTTAGAGATAAACAGAATAAACAACCTTGAAACCAGCACAGACCAATTATGGCTTCTGCTTTGGCAGCGGGGCTGACAGACAGAGACTTTCTACAATCTTGGGATCATCAACACCTCAGATTCCGACATGGGATGAGGAGGAAGAAGAGCAGGGCAGACCCTCGTACTGGGGTTAGTTTGGGTTCTGGCACAACCCTTCCCCACCCCTGGAATTTGGGATGGTTTGAGACATCCCCTCCAGCCCAAGCAGAGTCCTGGGGCCCCTCCCTGGTTCCCAATCCCAGTTTGGGGCCAGAAGGAATTGGGGCACACCTGGGAATGTGCTGAAGGCCTCGGAGCTGAAGAGATCCGAGGAATCCTCCGAGGACAGGTCCTGGGTGAGGAGGGACGAGGATTTTGTGGCCCCTCTGCTGCTGGGGTGGCTCCTCACGGGGGGCTGGGGGAGAAAACAGAGAAAACTCCTTGAGGAGTGGGGCAGGCAGAGGGGTTTGTGGATTTCACAGGAAGAATTTGAGAGATAAAAGATTTTTGGGGTCAGTACCCGAAATTTGGTGAAGTCAGCATAGGTGGGGTCGTAGGTTTTGCGATGGGCCTCGAGCAGGATGTCGATGACTTTCTGCTGCTCCTCCGAGAGTTTGGGTTTGAGGCTTTCCCTCAGGGCTTCCTCCTCCTTCCTCTTCAGGATCATCTCCCTCTTCCTCTGCACCTCCTCGTCCGTGAGGATGACTGGGAAAGAAAAAGGGGTGGAATTAGGGATTGGAACGACCCCTGGATGCCGCACCCAGCCCCTGGACACCACACCCAGCCCCTGGAAAATCGCCTTTGCCACCTAAAAATCGCTTTTTCCCCCTGCAGCACCTCAGCCCTGGTTTCCTGCTGTGCCCAGGAGGTTTCTGGTGCTTTGGGGGCACCGAGGCCGTGCCAGCCGTGCCAGCTCTGCTCCCTCCCTGTTTGCTTGGCGCTCCCAAATCCCCAAACCCTTGGGGCTGCCGGGTTCACCCGGCTCCTCTCGGCTCCCAGCTGCCACCAGGGGTGTCCAGCGCTGCTCCGGGGCAGCTTTAATCTGATTTTTAAGGTCAAGGCACAGCCAAACCTCCCCCGCCCTCAGGGTTGGGGATTTATGGCTTTTATTGGGGTGGCGGCGCCCGGCAGCGGCCAAAGGTTGGGCTCCACGCGAGGCTGGGGCTGTTTGTTTAGGGAAAAGGAGCAGCCGGGGGCAGTTTGGGCTCAAATCTTCACTTTTTTATCAACCACTGCGAGCCCTGAGCGGCCCCAGAGGGGCTGGGAGGGAGCAAAGCCACGGGAATGTCTGGGTGGGACAGAGCCCCCTCGGAGCAGGAATTCCCTTCCCTCAGCCCTTTTTCCAGCACTGGACACCCCCGGGAGCTGCTCCTGAATTCCCGGGTAATTCCTGGGTGCAGGGACCCAGTCCTGGGGGAGTCAAGGTGGAATTCAGGGCGGGAGGAGCTCCAGGCAAGGAGGGCCGAGGGCGATTTTCCGTTCTCCATTTTCCATTCTCCATTATTTTCCATTCTCCGGCCTTGCACAACCTCCCAGGGGCCGAAAGGTCGCTCCCACCTCCACCTGCCTGGGGAGGAAAATCAGGATTTTGCCACTTCCCCACCCTTGTTTTTAATACAAAAACATCGGGTGCACACGGGCACCGCCTGCTCTGGGTCGCCCATCCCTGGTGCTGCACGAGGAGCTGTTAAAAAATCAGTGGAAAAGGATTTTTTTAAGGGTTCTTAGGGGAGGATCCAAGGGAGCCCCAACATCCCTGAGGGATGGACGCCCAGGCAGCTGGAAAAAGGCAGGGAAGGGGTAATTCCACTTTTTCTGGCCAGATTTCCCAGGCAGTGAGGAGGGAACAGCCCTGGCCGAGACCTGCGCTCCCCAGAGCCACCCCAGGAGTGACAACAGAGAATTCCCAAACCCCCAGGGCCTGCAGGGCCTTTTCTCTGCCCTGTTTGTCCCCAGAAAACCACAAAGATTTGCCCGAGCTGGCTGGAAACGCCACGTGGTGACCTGGGCTGGCAGTGCCTGGGAGGGTTGGGGGTGACAGGAGCCCTGGGCTGGCCAAACCCGACCCCAAACCGGGGCTGGCAGCAGGGGGAACCCTAAAACCCCAAATTCCACAGGTGGGGAAGGGTCTGTCTGGCTCAGAGCCCGAATTCACCCCGGCACGAGGGTCTGCCCTGCTCCTCTTCCTCTTCTTCCTCCCCATCCCACACTCCCAGCCCTGAATCCCAATGCCCTGTGGAAAACAAGGCCTCAAAAACCTTCCCGATTCCCTCCTTCCACCTAAAAATAACCCCAACCCTTCGTCCTCCCTCGTTTTTCAGCAGCAAAGTCCATTTTTAGCTATTTTTAGCCTGTCTGGGTCAGTTTTGGTTAATGCAGCAGGATTTGCTAACGGGGCTGTTTATACGTTAACTCCTCTGGGGAAAACTTGGAGAAAACCTGGAGAAAAGCCTCTGGAATTACTGCCCAGGAACTTGCCAGCCCTTCCTAGGTAATTAATTGGTAATAAATTAAAGCACTTCCTTCATTAGGGGCTCCTCAAAAACCAGGGACAGCTCCCCAAAATCTGGGGACAGTCACCGTGGGGTGTGGCCTTTCCCTCCCTCAACCTGCCAATCCCAAAGAATAAAATCCAGGGATTCCCATCAGGATCATTGAAGATGTAAGTATTTTTTTTTCCCCAGCAAACACTCCAAATTCTGATTTTCTGAAGGCCCTGGGCTGACATCAGGCTCTGTTTGTGCCCTGTTTAGCACATCAAGAAAAGAGCTCTGCTTCCATATCCTAAATTTCCAAATTTCCAGCTCCGTGGACACCCTGGCCACAATCTCCCAGCAGAAAATGTTTGGTTGGAGCTCTCCAGGAGCACCCAGCTCCTCCCCAGCACCTCAAACACGTTTTATTTTTAAAAGCCACTTATCTCTAAATACACCCGGAGAAAACAAACATTTGGGCCACATTTGTGTGTTTGGACTGGGCTTAAAAACCGCTTTAATTCCCTCTGCTGTTGACTTAAGTCCCTGCTTTATCCCCCATGGAAAAAAGGGTCAGGAAAAAAAAAACCCAGGGGGAGAAGAGGAAAACCAAACCCGGCTCCGTGGGGATGGGGAAGCTCATCCAGCTCTCCCCGTGGAGCGTGGAAAATGCTGGAAAAGAGGATTTTTCAGAGCCATTGGGAGCCACGGAGCTGATTTTCCTCAAAAAAAAAAACACCAAAAAAAAAAAAACAAAAACAAAACAAAAAAAACCAAACAAATAAAACCCAAAAACCCCCAATAAAAACCAAAGAATCCCCAAAAAAACCCCACCCCCCCCCCAAAAAAAAAAAAAAAAAACAAACCAAAAAAACAGGAGAATCCATGAGAACACAACTTCTGAATGGGATGGAATCATTAATCCAGCTCCTCTCAATCATTACCCACTGCTTCCTCTGCCCTTTGCATCCCCCGGAGGGGCACCCCTGGCCCCGGGAGGTGGCAGGGACAGGGACAGGGACACGGCCCTGGGGAGGTGGCAGGGATGGGGACATGGGCACGGGAAGGTGGCAGGGACAGGGACATGGCCCCGGGGAGGTGGCAGGGACAGGGACATGCGGAGGTGGCACAGACAGGGACAGGGACACGGGGAGGTGGCACAGACAGGGATGGGAACACAGGGAGGTGACAGGGACGGGGACACGGGCACGGGGAGGTGGCAGGGATGGGGACATGGGGAGGTGACAGGGATGAGGACACGGCCCCAGGAGGTGACAGGGACGGGGACACGGCCCCAGGAGTGTCCCCAGCAGCTGGACACTCACACTCCTTCATCATGCCGATGTCCAGGCAGCGCTTGAGCCGGCAGGCCTGGCAGTGCCGCCGGTTGTCCTTGGTGATGTGGCAGTCCCCGCTGAAGGGACAGGTGAACATGGCCTTCCTCTTCATGCTCCTCCTGCAAAAGGGACAAAACCCTTTTTTGGGCTCAATTCCCGCTGTTTTGGCTGGTTGGGAGCTCCGGGTGCTGCTGGAAAAGGAAAATTTCCCACAGGGAAACATCCCAGGGGTTCAGCCACGGGTTTATCCTGAAATGCTTCAGGGGAAGTGACCTTGAACCCAGCTTGGTTAAACCAGGCTGCTCTGAGCCCAGCCCAGCCCAGCCTGCTGGGTTTGAGAAGGTTTTTGGGTCTAAAAAGGGGTTTTTAAGGGTGGAAGCATTGCAGGATTGCAAAGAACCCCCCCGGCAGCAAAATAAAGCCGAGCTGGGGCGTGTGGTTTAAACCCAGCTGCCCTAAGCCTGGCTTTGCTGGCAGAACTGGCCCGAGCACATTTTGGGTGTGCAGGGAGAGGAATTCTCCCTGCAGGACACGGAGAAAGGAGCCCGAAAATGACAACCCTGAGCTGCAGCGAAACCAAAACCACAGCGCGGCCCGGGCGGAATGGGAACGTGGAGCCGCCGGGAGAAAGAGCCAGAGCCAAAATCACCCAGGGAAAAGGGTCAGGGCCTGCCAGGACAAAGGGTCAGAGCCAAAATCATCCAGGGAAAAGGGTCAGGGCCAAAATCATCCAGGGAAAAGGGTCAGGGCCAAAATCACCCAGGGAAAAGGGTCAGGGCCTGCCAGGACAAAGGGTCAGAGCCAAAATCATCCAGGGAAAAGGGTCAGGGCCTGCCAGGACAAAGGGTCAGAGCCAAAATCATCCAGGGAAAAGGGTCAGGGCCTGCCAGGACAAAGGGTCACAGCCAAAATCTTCCTGGGACAAAGGGTCAGAGCCAAAATCATCCAGGGAATAATGGCCAGAGCCAGAAATTCCAAGGAAAAAGGGTCAGAACCTTCCAGGACAAAAGGTCAGAACCAAAATCACCCAGGGAAAAGGGTCAGGGCCTGCCAGGACAAAGGGTCAGAGCCAAAATCACCCAGGGAAAAGGGTCAGGGCCTGCCAGGACAAAGGGTCAGAGCCAAAATCATCCAGGACAAAGGGTCACAGCCAAAATCACCCAGGGAAAAGGGTCAGGGCCTGCCAGGACAAAAGGTCAGAGCCAAAATCTTCCTGGGAATAATGGCCAGAGCCAGAAATTCCAAGGAAAAAGGGTCAGAACCCTCCAGGACAAAAGGTCAGAGCCAAAATCTTCCAGGACAAAGGGTCAAAGCCAGAAATTCCAAGGAAAAAAGGTCAGAACCTTCCAGGACAAAAGGTCAGAGCCAAAATCTTCCTGGGATAAAGGGTCAGGAAGATTTTGGCTATCCAAATTATTCCAAAGGGGCAAGGCCAGAAACTTCCAAGGAAAAATGATCAGAGTCTTGCCAGCACAAAGGGTCCGAGCCAGAATTTCCCAGGAGGAAGGTGGTAAATGGGATATTGGGAAGAAATTCCTCCCTGTGAGGCCATGGAATAGAATTCCCAGAAAAGCTGTGGCTGCACCATCCCTGGAGGCGCCCAAGGCAAATACTCAGATCAAAAATGGGTAAAAAAAAAATTAAATAGGGGTAAAATATGGGTTAAAAGATCAAATATGGGTAATAAAATAAAATATTTAGTAAACTATTTAAAAACAGGTAAAAGAATCAAAACCTGAGTAAAAATCTTCAAGATTTCCTCTGGCTGCAGCCCCAGGAATGAAAAGCTGCTTTTAGAAAGGGAGATGTAAACAAAGTGGCTGCACTCTGCCTTTTCCTGCCGGGAATTTGGGATTTTGGGGAATTCATCCCAGAAAAATGGATGGCAGGGCCCTGTTTTATCCCATTCCTCCAAAACCTCTGGAGTTTTGCTGTTCCCAATGGGGAAACACAATCCCAGCACTCGGAATTCAGCCCTGGACACCCCAAAATTCCCAATTTTGGTGCACAAAAAGCTTCTTTTTTCCACAAAAACCCAAGGAAAGGCCGGGAATGCACAAACAACAAGGCCTTGGAGCGGGGAAAAACATTCTCAGGGCTCAGGACAGGCCAAAATTCCAGGTTTGGAATGAAAATTGCAGCCTGGGTGGCTCCGGAGGCTCCCTGGGTGACACGGGAGCCGGGCTGGGCTGGAATTCCATGGAAACCTTCCCCAGCCACCCATTCCCAGGCGGATTTGGGATCCCAGGGGCTAAAAATAGAGAATTCCAAGGCTCATTCCCTGCCTGGGATGAGGGATTTGTGTGCTGGGAGCCGGGGAGGGCTCCAGGGCCGGGTGGGGATGGGGGGATGATTCCAAGGGTGACACAGGATTCCCAGAGGGAGCAGCAGAATTCCCTGGAAATATCAGATTTTGGGAAGAGCTGCTCCAGGAGATCCCCTGCCCTTCCTCATCCCTCAATCCCAGAGATTTTTTTAGATTTTAGTGCTTTTTGACTCGGGGAAAAAACCCCAATTTGTGACCCATGGAGAGTTTTCCCACACTCCCCCTTTTTCCTGGAGCACTGCAAGGCTCCCAGATCCATTAAAAACCCTGGAAAAATGGGGGGGAAAAACCATCCCACCAAAAAACAACAAAACAAAACAAAAAAAATCCATTATTTCCCCCGTTTAAACCACGGGAACGCGGCACCGCCCGGAATTCCAGGCCGGTTTCAGGATCCCGCTGGTTTCCCACTGGGATTCCCGTGTTTATTTTTGGGTTTTTGGGGTTTTTTTGGGATGGGGCATTCCCAGAGGTCCCGGCACACCTGAAGAAGCCCTTGCAGCCCTCGCAGGTCATGGCGTTGAAGTGGAAGCCGGTGGCCCGGTCCCCGCAGACCCCGCAGATCCTGGGGACGTTCCGCTCGGGATCCCCGGCGGGATCGGCCACAGAGGTGCTGGAAGCGCCCGGATCCATGGCTGGGAGAGGGAAAAAATGGGATTTGTCACCAAACTTCTGACTTTTCTTTTAATTCCACCTGATCTGGGGCAAAATCAGGCCTAAAATTATCCCTAAAATTCAGGATTTTCCCCTTTGATTCCTCCTGATTCGGGCAAGGAATTTTTATTCCCATTGGCTCCGGGCGATAAAACCACCCAAAAATTCCAATTTTTGGGATTCTGGAATGCTGGGAGAGCTCTGGGATTGGGAGAGGCTCAATTAAGGCCTCGCTAATGAGGCAAAACAACCCCAAGGCTCCTTAAAAATTCCTGGTGCCTCTGGAATATTTTCCTTTAAAAAAGGAGAAACAAAAGTGCTTTTTTCCCATTCCAACCCACCTATTCCCAAATTCCAGCTGTGCCTTTAAATCCATTAAATCCCATTAAACTCCCAATGGAATGATTCCCTCTGCTTGGGGGCTGTTTTCCAGGGATTGCTGAGGGGGATTTTGGGGTTTTCCCTGGAATTCCCTCAGACAGCATTCCCAGCTCTCCTCTCCCACCGTTCCCAGCCAAGGCCTGGATTTTCACCTTCATTCCTTCAATTCCTTTGGAATTTTGGGGTTTTTTTTGGATTTTCCCAGCTGGCCTCGGGGCTGGAGGATCCCTTCCCATGTTTGGTGAAGATCCCAGGGAATTGTGTCCCCAAACCCCCCAGGAGCTGCTGCACTGGGACATTCCAGATAAAGGAAAATCCATGGAAAAGCAGGAGAGGGAAGGGGTGAAAGTTTCCCAACGGAATCAGAGCAAAGAGCAGGGGCAGATCCAACGCCCTGGGAATTCCAGCTGGGAAAAACGAGCCTGGCAACCCCAGAGCTCCCAGCCCAGGAGGGAACTCTGGGATGAGGCATTTGGAATCCACAGATCCTGGTTTTCTCTCTGTCCCGTAAAAAATCGGGAATATTCCGGGTTAAACCCTCGGATTGCCATTCCCTGGGTTGCAAACACATCCCACTGCTCCTTCTAAATGGGAAAATCCAACTGAGCCGAGATTTTCCTGGGATTTCCCCCCACAAAAAAACCCCTCCAGCACCTCTGAGGTCATTCCATGGAGAAGCTTTCCCCCTTTTCCAAGGAAAAACTCAAAGAAATCCAGGAATGGGAATTTTTCCCACAGAATCTTCCCTGGTGTTCCCTGAACCCTTCCTGGATTTCCTCCTGCTGCCCCAAGTCTTTCCCTTTGCTCCTTTATTTCCTAATCCCTGATTCGATCCCAAACAAAATCCAGGGAAGGCCGGCAGGCAGAAGCTGCCCCTGCTTGTGGGAAATTCCAGAACTCCTCCGGAGCTTCTCCCTGGATTTCGAAATATTCCCAAACAGGTTCGTGCTCCGTCACCCTCCGCAGAGAGAAAACCACGCCGGGAAAACGCAATTCCCAGGAATTTTCAACAGGGATTAGGGTTTTTTTACCATCTCCAGCCTCCCTTGGGGCTTTTTTGCTGCAGAGGGAGGAAAATTCCAGTCAAATGCTCCCAAAATCTGTCCCAAAAGCAGAGGCTGGGAGAGGAAAAGGAATTTTGGGTGGGTCCCAGCCCCCTGTGCTGCTCAGAGACCCCACAAAGGTGTCCCGACACCAGACCAGGTGATGGGGAGGGTGACAAGGACGAGCTGGATCCCAAATCCTGGTTTTGCACACCCGTCTGGGCAAGCCAGGAGGAAAATTCCAACTGATCCCAGCACGTGACGGGGCCTGGCCCTGCCCTGCTCCTTCCCTGGCAATTCTCCTGCTGCTGGAGCTGCTCAGAAATTGAGGGAATTTCTGCTTTTCCCCTTCCCGGGAGGAGCTGCAGCATTCCCAGTCCAGCTGGAGCAGGAATTGCTCTTCCCAGCTGTTCCTGGGCTGCAAAAACACCCAAAAATGACTTTTTTTTTTTTTTTTTGTGTGTGTGTGTGCTGTGAGCAAAGCCCTGCCCTGGACCTGCTCCCCCTCCTCCAAAGATCCCAAATCCCCCTGGGATTCAGGAATCACATCCCTCCTCACCCTTTTCCATGGGCACAACCATTCCCAGACATTTTGTCCTCAGCCTCCCTGGCTGGAAACGCCACCCTGGGAGCAGCAGGAAGAGAATTTCTGAGGAATGAAACGGCCCCAAAATCCCAATTTTTGCATCCTGTCCCACGGGGGAGCAGGGTGGGACAGGGACCACCCTGGGCAGCAGCAGGACACAAATCCAGGGTTTTCCCATGGAATTCTTGGAGCGTCCCAGCCCCTCAGGAAGGGACTGCAGAGCCCAGGACTCCCTCAGGCACAGGAACTGCACCAGATGCCAGGAGGAAATGGGAAAAGACCACAAAATTCCAGAAAAACTGCACTGGGAAGGGCTCTCCCTATAGAAAAATTCCCAGAGCAGAGGTGGGAGGGCAGCATCAGCAGCACACTGTGGAATAAAATCCCTTTTTTGTGCTGGAAACAGCCCTGGGAAGGTGTGGAGCCACACAAGTGATTCCCAGCTGCGGCAATTCCCAGGAAATCTGGGATTTGCTGTCCCCTCCCGGGGCCATCCAGGTGAGCCCCAGCACAGGGGACACATCCTGGTCGAAAAACAGAGCTGGGCCTGGTCAGGCTGCCGAGCAGGGGATTTATGGAGATGTCCCAGGGATATTTGGGAGGAGAAATCGATTTTAGGGAGTTCTCTGGGGCAGCAGGGAGCCCAAATCCCCATCCCTTCCCTGGGATGTGCCTGGAGGAAAAGGGAATTTCACAGCATTGGGGCTGGAAAAGGAGCCTCCAGAGCCTCAGATCCCTGTCCAATCCTTTCCCTGGGATAAACCCTCTGGAAAAGGGAATTTCACAGCATTGGGGCTGGAAAAGGAGCCTCCAGAGGCCTCAGATCCCTGTCCATTCCTCTGGAAAAGGGAATTTCACGGCATTGGAGCTGGAAAAGGAGCCTCTAGAGGCCTCAGATCCCTGTCCATTCCTTTCCCTGGGATAGCCCCGCTGGAAAAGGGAATTCTCATTCCCCAGAACCCCGACTTGCCCAAGGAGGGAGGAGGAGGAGGAGTGGGAATGATGCAGCAGCCGGAGCTGTTGCAGCCTGGAATTGGGAAATTGGAGCAGCAGCCACGCCTGGGGCATGGAGAAGGTGGGAAAACCCTCAGGAAGCGGCTCAAGCTTTTCCAGAGAATAATTAGGAAGGCTCCATGTGCCAAAAAAATCCCCTTTTTGCACCCAGTTTGGCTCTGGGGAGCAGGAACACGCTCAGGAGCGGCTCCAGGAAAGGAAAATCCCTCCCCAGGAGGAGCCGGAGCAGCTCCTGGGAATGAGGAAACGCCTTTGGATGCCGGGATGAAAATTCCAGGTGTTGTTTTCCACCTTTTTCCGTTTATTAGTTGGGGGGGGGGAGAAAAAGGGCGAGGGTTGAGCTGATAAGGGCCGAGATAAGAGAAACGGGCCCGAGGAGGAGCTGAGTCAGCAGCGCCGGGGGTGGCACCGGTGACATCCTGGCAGTGCCACCCTCGGCGGGTTTTTGTTCCATTCATACTGTGGTTTAATCTTAATTTCCCTGGATTTTTGCTCCCCTGGCTTTCCTCGCATTTTCCCTGGATTTTTGCTCCTCTCGCCCCTCGCTTTCCCCATCATCTCCCTGAATTTATTTATTTTATTTTTCATTCCCAGAACCGTTTCCATTCCCATTCCTCTCCTTTTTAGGCTCCTACTTCCATCCCAGCCCACCTCCAGTCGGGATTTTCCCTCTCCCAATCCCTGACAATTCCAGAATTTCCCCTCAGGGAGCTCAGCCCAGGCTGGCTCTGCTTTGGCCTGGCCACAAGAAGTTAAAAATTATTCTCTGGAGCAGGATTAGCCATTAAATGGGGAAAAATCTCCCTGGATTTTCCATTTATTCCTCCCTAAACACAGCAGGATTCAGGGAAACAAACCTCAGCCACGACCCCGGGCGCGTTTTTATCTGGGAAAAATCTGATTTTTGGGATTTTTGTTATTTCTAGGACATCTCAGTCCTGATCTGGTCACACCCTGGAGATCTGGGGCAGACATCTCTTCATCATCCTCATCATCATCTGCATCATCATATCCCAGACTTTCCTTGCTCCGGGACTCCAGAGGGAACCCAATCTCACCCTGGAATTTCCACCCTTTATTTCACCCCATTTCCACAGGTCCAGCCCAGCACTGGGGCTTTTAAAACTTTATTTAATTTATTCACGCCACTTTTGCTCCCTTTGGTTTCCCCATATTTCCCTGGATTTCTCTCCACTCACCCTTGGGTTTAATCTTAATTTCTCTGGATTTTTTTCCCCCTTTACAGCCCGATTTCCCTGGATTTAATCTTAATATCCTGTGATTCTTGCAGCCTTGATTTCCCCATCACTTCCCTGGATTTTTCCTCCCTCTTCCCTGGATTTTCCCTCCCTCTTTCCCGGCTTTAAACCCCAATTTCCCCCGGATTTTTGCTCCGCTCACACCTCGCTTTGCCCATTATCTCCCCGGATTTTTGCTCCCTTTGGTTTTTCCGGATTTCTCCCGTTCCCGCCCGGTTTTAACCGCAATTTCCCGGGATTTTCGCGTCCCGCCGCGGCCGCGGCTCCTGCCCCGGGCCGGAGGAAGATGAGTCACGGGCGGTCCGGGGGAGGAGGAGACGCCGCAAAAAAACCTCACTTCTCCCGAAAACCTTTTTCCGAGAAAAACACTCAACTTTTCTCAAAGCTCAGCTTTGAAAAGGAGACGAAGGAGCGGCTCAAGCGCCTCTGCCAACCCCAAAATCTCTTTTGGGGTGCGCAGCGGAGGATCCCTCAATTCCTGCTGGATAAAATTCCCCTGTACCTTGATTTTCCTGGGGCAGGAACGGCTCGAGATCCTCCGAAATACGGGAAGGCGCTGAGGAATTAAGAAATAGGGCGATTAATGCCGCGCCGAGGGGCTCAGCCCCCCAAAAAACCCCAAAAAACCCGAATTGGGACCTTGAAGGTGGGTTTAAATGGGGCGCTCAAGCACGAGAGCAGCCAGAAACCCCAAAATCACCTTACAGGAAACCCCAAAATCACCTTACAGGAAACCCTGAAGTCACATCAGCACCCCCGGGGATTTCCCAGCTCCGAAGGCCCCCCAAAACGGGGGAGCCCCGGGGGGGACAGCGGAGCCGTTCCGGGATACCGGGACACCCCGGAACACCCCAAACCCCGGATTTTTGGGGTGCTCGGGGCCGGGACTGGAGAGCCTCGGAGCCCCCTAAAAGCAGGAGGCACCCCCAGCCCTAAGGGGGTCCTCATTGTGGGGGGCACGGGGAGTCTCACGGGGACCCCCGACCCCTCCCGGGGCACCGGGAGCCCCGAGAGCGCCAACCAGGAAGCACCGGGAGCCTCAGCGCCCGGCCCGGGGCTCCTGCCGGCGGGGACACCGGCGGGACCGGGAGCAGCCGGTGCTGGGCAGTGCCCCCGAACCCCCGAACCCCAACCCCGGAGCCCCCGCCGACAGCCGCCCCCGGTTCGCCCGCAGCGGTCACCCCCGAGTCCCGCGGAGCGCCGGAGTCACGGCAGGGGCGGCGGGCGCTGAGAAGGGCCGGGCATGGCTGGACCCGGTGATCTCTGTCCGGTACCTGAGCCCCGGTCCCGGTGCCCCCTGCCCGGTACCTCAGCCCCGGCCCCGGTGCCCCCTGCCCCGGTATCGGTCCCGGTGCCCCCTGGCCGGTATCTGAGCCCCGGTCCCGGTGTCCCCTGTCCCGGTATCTGAGCTCCGGCTCCAGTGTCCCCAGCCCCGGTGTCCGCGGTCCCGGTACCCGAGTCCCGGTATCCCCTGGCCGGTATCTAAACCCCGGCTCCGGTGTGTCCGGTCCCGGTACCTGAGCCCCGACCCCGCTGTCCCGAACCCCGGTGGCCCCAGACCCGGTGTCCCGAGGCCCGGTACCCCCTGCCCGGTGTCCCGAGCCCCGGTGTCGGTACCTGGGCCCCGACCCCGGTGTCCCGAGCCCCGGTGGCCCCAGCCCGGTGTCCCGAGCCCGGTGTCCCGAGCCCCGGTGTCGGTACCTGGGCCCCGACCCCGGTCTCCTGAGCCCCGGTCTCCTGAGCCCCGGTCTCCTGAGCCCCGGTACCCCCAGCCCGGTGTCCCGAGCCCCGGTGCCGGTACCTGGGCCCGACCCCGCCGCCGCCCCCGCCCCGCCCGCCGCCGCCTTTTGACGGGAACCGGCGCCCCGGCCCCGCCCCGCCAATGCCTGCGCGGCACCGCGGGGCCCCGCCCACTTTTACCATATAAGGGCAGAGAAGGGCGGGGCCACGGCGGAGGGGGCGTGGCGAGGCATTGCACGTGGCCCCGGTACCGCGGGGGCTTCCCCGGAGGGGCCGCTCGGGGTCCCGGGACCCGCGGACCCCGCTGACCGCCCGGGTTTCCGCTGACCATTCAGTGCCCACCCCGTTCCCGCTGACCGCCCGGTGCCCACCCGGGTTCCCGGTGCCCACTCGGGTTCCCGCTGACCGCCCGGTGCCCACTCGGGTTCCCGCTGACCGCCCGGTGCACCCGGGTTCCCGCTGATCATTCAGTGCCCACCCGGGTTCCCGCTGACCGCCCGGGTTCCCGCTGACCGCCCGGTGCCCACCCGGGTTCCCGCTGACCATTCAGTGCCCACCCGTGTTCCCGCTGACCATTCGGTGCCCACCCGGGTTCCCCCTGACCACCCGGGTTCCCGCTGACCGCCCGGTGCCCACCCCGTTCCCGCTGACCGCCCGGTGCTCCCCCGTTCCCGCTGACCACCGAGTGCCCCCCCGTTCCCGCTGACCACCGGGTGCCCACCCCGTTCCCGCTGACCGCCCGGTGCTCCCCCGTTCCCGCTGACCACCGGGTGCCCACCCGGCTTCCCGCTGACCACTCGGGTTCCCGCTGACCGCCCGGTGCCCACCCGGGTTCCCGCTGACCACCGGGTGCCCCCCCGTTCCCGCTGCCCGCCCCACGCCTCTCCCCCAGCCCGGAGCCCCCGGCAGGGCAGGGGACCCTCGGGGTGGCAGCGCCCGGCGCTCTGGGGGCTGCCAGCGCTGCCAGGGGCGCGGTGAGCTCGGGCAGCTCCAGTGAGTGCCCGGTGCTGGAGCGGCACCGAACAAACGGCACCAGTGCCAGAGTGCCACCCCGGCACTCCCGGTCCTTGCACCTCCCGGTGTCCCCGCAGAGCCCCGAGGCTGATCCGGGCCCGGGGACCCGCAGGACACCGGGATTTATCTGCTCCTGAAGGAACTGAGAGTATTTGGAGCAAGAACCGACTTTGGCCACCCCAAATCCTGTTATTGGTGACGCGGAATGTGCGATTTGGGGCAGAGCCAGCTCAGCCCAACCCAACCCAAAGATGCCCGGTTGCCTGGGCACGCCGCATCCCCGGTCTAAAAAATGGGGATATTCGCCAATTTTCCCCTTTCCATCCTCAATTCCCCAGCCGGGATGCAGCCACATGCAACAGCGAATAAAGCACGAGAGGCGCTCCCAGAAAAGCCCTGCAGCGGCTGCCGGGGTTTATCGGGTGTCCCCTAAACCCCAAATCCCGGGAGCAAACGAGCCCCCGCCGGAGCTGAGCCCCCGCAGCCGCGGGCACCGGGTTCAGCCGCCGCGCTTTGCGTGGGGAAAACGCTTCGAAATCGCCGTTAAATTGATTTAATGAGGCCGAGGAGGGGAAAACAACGTCTGGGAAGAAATGGGAGCTCATCAGAGGCAATTTCGCGGCGCGGAGGGATTTCGGGAGGGTGGGGAGCGGTGGAAGCCGCTCATCCCCATCCCAAAAGCATCTCCAGGTGCTTTTGGCATCGCAGCTCTTCCCGTGCCAATGTCCCAAAATCTCCCAGGGCTTTTCCCCCCTGACACGGCCCTGCACCAGAGCAGCGTGACGCATTTTCCATCCCAATTTTTACCTTCTTCCCGCCGGGAATTTGTGCCCCCCGAGCTCTGGGGAAATTCTGTGGCCGAGGAGGGTTTGTTGGAATTCCCTCCCTCTCTCCCGCTTTCCTGCTGCTTTGCTGCCCCCAACCCCCCCGGCACGAGGCTATGGGCCAAATCCCGCTCTGCTCCGCATCCCCGGGACCGGCGGCACCTGCGGGACTCGGGAGGGTTTCATCCCGAATTCCATCCCCGCCTGGAATTCCCAGAGCTGTGAGCGGGAATTCCCAGCCTGGAAAAGGGCTCGGCGGGGCCGGGAGAGGAGGAGGAGGAGGAGGAGGATGGCCCAGGGGGGTGCAGCGGCACGAACTGGGATCCCCACATCTCCATGGGGCGCTTTGGGCTCGGAAGGGACCTTAAGGACCGTCACCGCCACCCCCGGGATTGTCCCTGCGCGGGGCCCGGAGCCACCCGGGAGGGCGGCAGGGGTGGGATAAACGGGGCTGGGTGAGCTCCGAGGTCCCTCCCAAAAAATCCTGCGGTTCCACCATCCCCTTGCAGGGCTCAGAAATCCCTGGAAAAGAGGGGGAAAGCCCCACTCCGGTATTTCCCTGTCCTTGGAGCAGTTCCCTCATCCCGGAGCTCCTCCGGGGATGGCACCGGGCTCGCCCATCCCGGGAGAGCGGAGATTTCCCGGGAAGCGCTTCCACCATCCCGCCTGGTGCCTGGAAAAGCGCCTTTCCCCCCTTCCCCCCTTCCCGCTGGCTTTGGGGGCAGAAAAAATTTGGTTAAAAAAACCGGGATCCAACGCAGGACGCGACAGGAGCCGAGGGGAACTGCGGGAGGAATTTTCCCTTTCCCTTCTCTTTTTCCAGCCCTTCACGCCACAGCCCCCGGGAAGGCGCAGGAAGGAGCCGGGGAAGGAAGGAAGGAGAGCCGGGAATTCTCCCCCCGCCTGAAATTTCGCTCCTGGGAAGGACAGAAGAAATGATCCATAAAATTCCCATGGGATACGTGTCCCGCGTCGGGCAGGCGGTGCCTCTGGAGCTCACAAAATATTTTCAATTTGCCGTGAATTTTATTTTGATGGTTTGGGTGATTGGGAGAGGGAGGGATTTCGTTTTCCATCGGTTTTTCTCTCGGGTGTGGTGGGGAAAATTCCCACGGGAGGGAATTTATTGAAGGAAAATGGAGCGGCCGGGGCTGGGGGGAGGTGGGAGGGAATGGCCCGGGGGCATTTCCCCCCGAAATGCAGAGGTGCTGGAGGGGACGCTGGGCTGGGCCGGGACAGGCGGGCTCAGGAGGGCTCAGGAGGGCTCAGGACCGCTCCGTACCGGGACAGGAGGGCTCAGGAGGGCTCAGGACCGTTCCGGACCGGGACAGGCGGGCTCAGGCTGCTCGGGACCGTTCCGTACCGGGACAGGTGAGCTCGGACTGTTCCGGACCGGGACAGGCGGGCTCGGACTCCTCGGGACCGTTCCGTACCGGGACAGGAGGGCTCAGGCTGTTCGGGACCGGGACAGGAGGGCTCAGACCGCTCCGTACCTGGACAGGAGGGCTCGGACCGTTCCGTACCGGGACAGGAGGGCTCGGACCGTTCCGTACCGGGACAGGAGGGCTCGGACCGTTCCGTACCGGGACAGGAGGGCTCAGGCTGCTCGGGACCGGGACAGGAGGGCTCGGACTGTTCCGTACCTGGACAGGAGGGCTCGGACCGTTCCGTACCTGGACAGGAGGGCTCAGGCTGTTCCGGACCGGGACAGGAGGGCTCAGACCGCTCCGTACCTGGACAGGAGGGCTCGGACCGCTCTGTACCGGGACAGGTGGGCTCGGACCGCTCCGGACCGGGACAGGTGGGCTCGGACCGCTCCGGACCGGGACAGGAGGGCTCGGACCGCTCCGTACCGGGACAGGAGGGCTCGGACCGTTCCGTACCGGGACAGGTGGGCTCGGACCGCTCCGGACCGGGACAGGAGGGCTCGGACCGCTCCGTACCGGGACAGGAGGGCTCGGACCGTTCCGTACCGGGACAGGTGGGCTCGGACCGTTCCGTACCGGGACAGGAGGGCTCGGACCGTTCCGTACCGGGACAGGTGGGCTGGGACTGCTCGGGACCGCTCCGTACCGGCGCGGGCCCGCTCCGGGCTGGGAGCGGGGCTCTCACACCGGCGTGGCACGAGTCTGCACTGGTGTGATGGAGCTCAAACTGGGACAGGGATCCCCAAACTGGGACTTGCGAGCCCGGCACTGGTTCCAGTTCCCCCCCCCCCCCCCCGCGCATGCGCGCTCCGGACGGGACGCCCCCTCTGCGCGCGCACACGCGCGTGATTACGTCACGCCCCGCCCTGCCACGCCCAACCGGAACCACGAGTTGCTTCTGCGCTTGCGCGAATCTGACCACGCCCATCGCATGCAAATGAAGGGTGTGGTCGCTACGCCCACCCCTGCCCATTGGCGCGTGCGCTTTGGGCGAAACGACGGGGGCGTGGCTCGATAAACCCCGCCCTTCACTGGGATTAATTTGAATAACCCCGCCCATCCCCACGCGAAGAGGATGGGCGGGGTCAAGGCGAGGCCCCGCCCAGCGGCGGCTCGCGCGGTTGCCATAGCGACGGCGGCTGCGCGCGGGCGCGGGGGCGGGGCCGCGGGCGCGGCGGGAACGGAGCGCCCCCTGGCGGAGAGCGCTGAGGGAAGGGGTCCGTGAGGGGGCGGCTCTGGGGGACTGAGGGAATGAGGGAATGAGGGAATGAGGGAATGAGGGACTGAGGGAATGAGGGACTGAGGGACTGAGGGAATGAGGGAATGAGGGACTGAGGGACTGAGGGAATGAGGGAATGAGGGACTGAGGGAATGAGGGAGGGGGTCTGTGAGGGGGCGGCTCTGGGGGACTGAGGGAATGAGGGAATGAGGGACTGAGGGAATGAGGGAAGGGGTCCGTGAGGGGGCGGCTCTGGGGGACTGAGGGAATGAGGGAATGAGGGACTGAGGGAATGAGGGAATGAGGGAATGAGGGACTGAGGGAATGAGGGAGGGGGTCCGTGAGAGAGGGAGGGGGTCTGTGAGGGGGCGGCTCTGGGGGACTGAGGGACTGAGGGAATGAGGGAATGAGGGAGGGGGTCTGTGAGGGAGAGGGGTCTGTGAGGGGGCGGCTCTGGGGGACTGAGGGACTGAGGGAGGGGGTCTGTGATAGAGGGAGTCTGTGAGGGAGGGGGTCTCTGAGAGAGGGGGTCTCTGAGAGAGGGGCTCTGTGAGAGAGGGGGGGTCTTCAAAGGGTGTTCTTCAGGAGGGGGACCCTGAGGATGAGGGATTTTCTGAGGTGGGGGTCCATAGCGGGGCCTGTCCCTCTCCTGGGGTCAGGGGCTCTGGGGTGCTCCTGAGGGGACGTGGCCGAGCCCCGGCCCCGTTTCGTGGGCTGGGGGCTGCCCCCCAAGAGGAGATGCTCTCTCAGGGGAGGAGGGGGTGCCCTGGCACGCGCTGGGTTTTGGGTGGCTGGAAGTGGAGCCCATCAAGGTGTCCCTTTCTCCCCTTGTGGATGGGGACACTTTGTGGTGGCTTTGGGACCCCTGAGAGGGGCTTTGAAACCCTTCCAACAGCCCTGAGCTGCCGCTGCTGCCTCTCACAGGTGACACCGTGCCGCCACCATGGGCTCCGTGCGTTCCCTGCCCGCCGCCAGCGCTGCCCCGAGCCGGAGGAAGGCTGAGCATGAGGAGGATGAGGATGTGTTGGTCGCCCAGGAGCCCGTGGAGGACGTGGCCAAGATTCCCTACATGGAATTCACGGGCCGGGACAGCGTCACCTGTCCCACCTGCCAAGGCACTGGCTGCATCCCCACAGGTGGCTGCTCCTCTGGGGTGTAAACACCCCAAATCCCAGCTCTAAAATGCAAAAAAAAGTCACTTTTTAATGTGTTATTCGCACTTTACTTCCCAGAGCAGGTGAATGAGTTGGTGGCTCTGATCCCTTACAGCGACCAAAGGCTTCGTCCTCAGAGAACGTAAGGGAGGAGTTATTTTAGGGGTTGTTTTCACCCCCAAAAATAGGATTTAAAGTTGCTTTTAAATATTTCTACCATGGGCACCACGATCCCACTCCCACCTTCCATCCCCTCACTGGAGTTTTGGGAGCAGCTGTAAAAAGACCCCAAAATGCTGCTTGGGTTGCTCAGTGCCCAACCCCCAATGTGGAAAGGGAGGATTTTGAGCCATTTTGATATTAAAAATGTGACAGCAGCTTTGGGTGCCTCTTCTAAGGAAACCAAACAAGAGGTGGGGTTTTTTAGGATCTGAATCTAGCAGAGGAGGTGAAGAATTTAATTTTTTTGATTTTTTTTCCCCAGGAAACTCTATGTGCTGCTCTCAGTGCTGCTCTGCCTGCTGCTATCCGGCCTGGGGGTGTTCTTCCTGTTCCCCCACTCCGTGCTGGTGGACGATGGTGGCATCAAAGTGGTCCAGGTGTGGTTTGACAGGAAAAACTCCGCTGTCCTCCTGGCCATCACGGTAAAGTTCCTGTGGATTTGGGAAAATAAATCACCAGGGGAACAAGCCAGCAGGGTCAGGGTTGTTTCTGTCCCCCTCCAGGCCACCCTGAGGATCAGGAATTCCAACTTCTACTCGGTGTCGGTGAGCAGCCTGAGCAGCCAGGTGCAGTACATGAACACCGTGGTGGGCAGCCAGCAGCTCACCAACGTCTCCAGCATCCAGCCCCTGAGGGACAAACTGGTACTGAGCAGTGTCCAGGGGCCACAGCTGCTTTTGCTCCGTCCACGCCCTCAGAAATGGGGTTGAAGGGTGATGAAACCGCGCTGAAATCCGATTTTTCCGCTCTGTTGCAGGTGAATTTCACCGTGAAAGCAGAGCTGGGTGGATCCCTGTCCTATGTGTAGTAAGGATTTACTGCTCCTTGGAGATGCCTGGGGAGGGAGAGGGTTGGAGCTGCTTTGATTAAAATTTGGGAAATTATCTGGAAATCACTCGCTTTTCCTGCTCACTTCCTTGGCCAGGAATTTTCTCAAGGAGCTGTGAGATGGTTTTGTTAACACCAAAGTGAAAAATACCAGCAGGGGCTGCCAAAAACCCCCAAATTCCTCAAGTTTCTCACTTGCTGACCAATTTCCTTGATCTTTTCCAGTTTTTTCTGCACTTTGCCCAAGGTGAAGGTCCACAACATCGTGATCCTCATGAGGTGGGTGCTGCTCCTGCTTTGGGTTCTTGGAGCTCTTTTCCCACCTTGAAGATTCTGTTCAGTGGTTCCTGAATCCCAGGGGGGTTCCAGCTGCGGATTTGGGCTCCGGGGAGAAAATCCTGCTTGGATTTTTCCCAGGTTCCCCCCAAATCCACCTCAGAGTCAGGTTTTAACCCAGCCCAGGGGGGTAAATATGGTGTGGAGCCTCCCTCCAGAGGCTGCAATTCCCACCTTTTCACCAAAACCCGCAGGAATTTGGGTTGTTTTTTGGTTTTTTGAGGAAAAGAGGAGTTGTGTGATGACTCCAAACGTGCTGCAGTGTCCCTTTGCCCTGCCAGGACCTCGGTGAAGCTGTCCTACATCGGCCGCAGCGCCCAGAGCGCCCTGGAGACCTTCCACTACCTGGACTGCAGCTCCAACTCCACGGCCCCGCTGCCCGCCGCGGCCCGGGCGGCGCCCTGAGGGCACCGGGGCAGCACCGGGGCAGCACCGGGACGTGAGTGGCTCTGCGGGGACACACCCGGCGGCTCTGCGGGGACACACCCGGCAGCTCCGGGCCCTTTGGGTGCTCCTTCCCCTCCTCTTTGCTGAGGAATCCGGAACTTTTCCCTCCTCAATTAAGGGTTGAAAATCACAGAGGTTTTCAGTGCTCTGCACCTGTTCTGCAAGCTTGGTGCCGCCAGGGTGTTTCGGGGTAAATGGGTTTGATTTTTGAGAGTGAATGTATTTATTTTTTTCAGGGGAAATGAGGTTATTTTCCTGCTCAGTGGTGGCAGCACCTCAGGACCCCAAAAAAGGGACAGTTCCCACCTGCAATGAGCCTCTGTTATACCTTGGAAGGAGGCAAAGGAACCCAAATCTTGGGAATGAACATCTTCCTCATTTTTCCCCTGTGGCTCCGACAGCTTTGGCATCCAGAGGCTCTTCCCTGGGGTTTGAAATCCGGGAATTTGCTGCTTTTTGTGCTCCACTTCCCAAAGCAGCGGGGACTGGAGGGGGTTCTGTGGGAGGCTGGGATTCCAAGGCCTCCCTGCCGGGAGCTGGACATTCCTGCCAGGCACTATCGAGAGCAAAATCCAGCTGCAAGCTCGGCCCCCGCAGCCCTTTGGCATTTTGCCCCTTTTTGGGAGTTTTTTTCTGGAATTTCAGCCCTCGTTTCCCGTGGGATTTGGGATTCAGACACAGCTACATCTGAGGGGATCCTTCCTCAGTGGAAAAATTACTGGATATTTGGGTGACAGTGGCACAAAATCCACACTTTGCTCCCTTTTCCAGCAGGAGATTCCTGCCCCTGCAGCATTTGTGGGGCTGAATTCTTCATTAAACCTGATTTGGATCTTTCCATGCATTGTCCTTTATTTCTTTTAACGAAAAGCTCTTGATTTGTCCTAAATCCAGTGCTCTGCTGGGATTGCTCCTGTGGTGTTTTTTGCCCCAAAATCCCTGTTTTGCTGAGGGATTTCCATAGAATCCCAGAATGGGTTGAGTGGGATGCTAAAACTCATCCCCAGGGATGGGGAATCCTCTGGGAATTCCATCCTGGGGCCTCCCTGCCCTCACAGGGAGGAATTCCTTCCCAAAATCCCACCCAAACCTCCAGATCCCGGTGGGAAGCCACTCCCCATGTGCTGTCCCTCTGTCCTTGATCCCAAATCTGTCCCCAGCTCTCCTGAAAGGTCACCCTGGAGCCTTTCCTTCTCCAGGCTGGAAAATCCCATTTTTCCCAGGCTTTCCCAGGAGTTTTTTGTGGGGAAAAAACTCAACCAGGTGCCCATTCCCAGCTGGGACCAGTGCCCAGATCCCAATCCCAACCTCCTTCCCTGGTGACCAATTCCCACTGAATTTTCCTTTTTTTTTTTTTTAAGGAAAAGTAAGAAATCCCAAACTTTGCTATTTCTGCATTTTCTTCCTCCTAGCTGGGTTTAATCCAAATTTTCTGGGGGTCTCCCCACATTCCCTTTCCCCCTCTTTATCCCCATTCCCACTTTTCCAAGGATCCTGGAGGGTTTTTGGTGGGGCTGCCCCCAGGAGGGACCCCCGAATTTGCTGCTTGGCTGCGCCAGGAGGGGAAAGATTTGACCCCAAACCCTCGGTGCAGAGCCCCCATCATTAGGAGAGCGTCTCAAAGGGCATTTTGGGGTGGAAAATCCTCTTTAATCCCCCAATCCTCCTTAATGAATTTCCCCTGCCAATGTTTTGGTGCTTGGCCACAACTGGCAGCTGCTGCACTTGAAGCTGGGAGGGTTTTTAAAAGTCAAATTCTGCCCCAAAATGGCTTTTTAAAAAATAATCTTTTCAAGTTATAATTTCTCTGAGCAAAGCTTTGCCATCCACAGAGATAAAAAGAGGAGTTTTGACCCAAAAGAATCGGGAGGAAGCTCCGGAATTCCTCACCCAGGAGCTGCCTGGGGCCTCTTGCAGGAGAGATCTGAGCAGGTCTGGGGCTCTTCGGGGTCACTGGGCTGATTTTTGTCAAGATCATTAAAAAAATCCCATTTCTGACCTTTTTTTTTTGCCTGTAATGAACAGCCTGGTGAGGAGAGGAATTTCCATGTAGGATTTTTTGTGGTGCAGCAAGAGGGGAGTCTCCTACTTCCAGTGCTGCAAAACAGCCCAAAATTGAGGGTTTTTTTGCAGGTAAAAATCAGGATAAAATTCGTGGGGAGGAGGGGATTGCCCTGGTGACACCGGGATTGTCCCAGTCCTAATTATGGGACAAGAATTCCACAATTAAACCTCCTGCTTTTCCAAGAGTTTCTACTTCAACTTTTTTTTTTTTTTTTTTTTTTTTTTTTTTTTTTTTGGAGAATTTAGCCCCTCTCTTCCCCCTTAGCTTGAAATATCCCAACCCAAAAGATGTGAAATTTTAACCCAAAATAAGGATTTCAATAGGATTTTTTCCCAACCTTAAGAACTGTACAGTGGCTGAAACGGGGAGGAAATATTTAAATTAACAGCAAACACACCCAAGAAAAAAGAGACTGAACTCAGCTTTTACTTTTGACCAAAAGTTTTTTTTTTTAGATTTTTTTCATTTTATACCAACAGATGTTAAAAAATACAGACTTGTTTTACAAGAATAGCACCATTTTTGATTTTTTTTTGTGTGTTTTTAAACTCATATTATACATGAACACTCCTGCTGGGGGTAAAGGGGAAAATTAGGGGTGAGGAGGGGATTTTTGATACCTGGATTGGTGAAATCCCATTTTTTTCAAGGGAAAAAGGGATCACTGACATTCCCACCTCCACCTGACCTCAAAAACAGGTCTTCCAGGAAGAGAATAAATAAATATTAACGGGTTTTTCCTTTGATTCCGGTGTTGGGATGAGGTGGTTGCTCCCTGATTCGGGGTGAGCCCTTTCAGTGCAGAACTTCTCAGCTCCTTTTTGGGGTGGATCCCGTTTTTTGTGGTTTTTAATTTTTTTTCTTTTTTTAAGGAATCGGGCCGGGCTTTTTAAAAAAAAAGCAAAAACCAAACCAACAAACAAAAACCACGACAACCCAAAACAAACAACCACACCAAAAAAAATCCTGTTTTTTTTTTTTACAAGAAGCAGACGGGGCCGAGGTCGACCCCAAACTCCTGCTCGGGTCCCCCAATGTCCATAGGTGCAATGTCCACGATGGGCAGGCGCGAGGTCTTCTGTGAGCGGTACTCGATGACAGTCCTGCCCCACTTCCCCGTGTGTTTCTGAGGGAAAAACGGGCAAAAATGGGGTTATTTCATCTATTACATCCTCGCCAAACCTTTCAAATCCCAGACTGAGCCCAAATTTATCATCAGGCCCCAATTCTTGCTGTGGTTCTAAGGGGGAAAATGGGTAAAAATGGGGTTATTTAATCTTCTAGGACCTTCCCAATCTCAGTTTGAGCCCAAATTTACCATTAATATCAGAAAAATGGGGTTATTTAATCCTCTAGAACCTTCTCAATCTCAGCTGGAACCCAGATTTATGATTGGAATTGTAAAAATGGGGTTATTTAATCTTCTAGAACCTTCCCAATCTCAGTTGGCACCCAGATTTATGATTAGAATTGGAAAAATGGGGTTATTTAATCTTCTAGGACCTTCCCAAACTCAGTTTGAGCCCAAATTTACCATTAATATCAGAAAAATGGGGTTAGTTAATCTTCTAGAACCTTCCCAATCTCAGTTGGCACCCAGATTTATGATTGGAATTGAAAAAATGGGGTTATTTAATCTTCTAGGACCTTCCCAATCTCAGTTTGAGCCCAGATTTATCATTAGCATTGGAAAAATGGGGTTATTTAATCTTCTCTGGATTTGGACCTTCCAAACCTCAGTTTGAGCCCAGATTTATCATTAGAACTGGAAAAATTGAGTAAATTCATCTTCCAGGACCTTCCCAACCTCCATTTGAGCCCCATTTCATGGGTACACCCATCCCTGGAGCGCCGTGGCCACCTGCGGGTGTCACCGGAGCCCGGGCGCGGTGACGGGCGGTGACACCCGCTGAGATCCCAACCTCGTTCACCCCTGGATTTGCGGAGCCTGCCTCGATGTCCCCGCCCGGCACCCACCGTGCAGCCGTCCTCCAGCACGCTGTAGGTGAACCGGCTGTTGCCCTCGGCGCGGATCTCGACGTCGTTGGAGCCCTGGATGAGCAGCGCCTTCCTCAGGCTGCCCGACTCCTCGTCCAGGTAGGCCACGCTGTTGCGGCAGTGGTAGGTGACGTTCTGGGAGCCCTCGGTGGACAGCAGCCTCAGGAAGGTCATCTGGATGTTGGCCGTGTTGGGCGCCAGCTCCTCAGCGCCGTAGCTGAACTGCGGGCAGGAGTGAAGCTTTTTTTGGGGCATTTCGGGGGCATTTCCGGGCTCTGATTTCCCGGAGGGGTGCAGCTGTCACGGCCTCATGCCCAGATTTCTGTGAAAGTCTCTAAATCGACCAGTTCTGGTGCAAAACCCACCAATTTCACCTCAAGGAAGGACATCAAGTTTTCCATAACATCCCTAAATCCACCCATATCTGATCCAAACCCCACCAATTTCACCTCAAGGAAGGACACTGCTCCAGGATTTCCATAAAGTCCTGTGGATCAACCAGTTCTGATCCAAACACCGCCTATTTCACCCCGAGGAGGGACATCAACTCCAAACTTTCAATAAAATCCCTTAAATTAACTATTTCTGATCCAACAACCGCCAGTTTCACCCCTGGAAGGACATCAGCTCCAACTTCTCCATGGACCTCCACGCCCACCCCTTTTCCGTTCGTTCCCCGTGCCCATCCCGGCCGGACACCCACGTGGAAGCCGCCGTTGATGGTCTCGGCGAACCAGACGTGCTTCTTCTCCTTGGCTTTGCTGCTCCACCAGTTCTTCCTGGGGATGCTGCCGGGGCTGGGGTACACGCACGTCTCCCCCGTGGCCATGTTGCAGAAGACCTTGATGGCGTCCAGCGTGCAGCCCTGGTTGGGGTCGATCCAGTAATCGCCTGCGGACGAGGGCGCAGAGTGAGGGACCGGCCGGTGGTGGGTCAGCGAGGAGGTCAGCGAGGTCATCGGTGTCCGGGTGGGTGGTGGAGGGGACGAGGAGGAAGAGGGGGACACGGGGATGGAGGCAGGGATGGAGGCGGGGATGGATATAGATGGACAGAGGGATGGACACAGGGATGGACAGGGATGGACAGAGGGATGGACACAGATGGACACAGATGGACACAAGGATGGACATGGATGGACAGAGGGATGGACAGAGAGATGGACATGGATGGACACAGATGGACACAGGGGTAGACACAGATGGACACAGGGATGGACACAGGGATGGACACAGGGATGGACACAGGGATGGACACAGGGATGGACACAGATGGACAGAGGGATGGACACAGATGGACACAGGGGTAGACACAGATGGACACAGATGGACACAGATGGACACAGGGACGGACACAGGGATGGACACAGATGGACACAGGGATGGACACAGATGGACACAGGGCCGGACACAGATGGACACAGGGCCGGACACAGGGCCGGACACAGGGCCGGAGCCCCTCCCTCACCGCTCTTCCAGTCGGGGTGGCAGAGTTTGATGTCTCGGCAGGTCCTGGCTGGGTTCTTGCGGGAGCCCTCGGGGCTGCGGATGTTCTCGATCTGGTTGTTGAGGGCCTTGAGGGTGGCGTCCACCTCGGCGTCGTGCGGCCGCAGCCCCGGGGCCGCCTCGTCCGCCCGCATGTAGCGCCCGGGGTCGGGGCCCTTCTCGGGCTGCCCCAGCCCCGCGAACGCCGACATGTCGATGCCGGTGCCGGGGGGCCCGGGGGGCCCGGGCGGGCCGGGGTTCCCGGGGGGGCCCTGCGGGAGGGAGGAGCGGTCATGGGGTGATGGCCGGGGCTTGGATCGCCCTGCCCCACTGAGTGCCTCGGTCCCCCGCAGGGTCCCTGCCCTGCTGGATCTCCTCTGTCCCCCGCAGGATCTCTGCCCCGCTGGATCTCCTTTTCCCACAGGATCCCTCCCCTCCTGGATCCGATCCCTCCCCTCCTGGATTCCTTTTTCCCGCAGGATCCCTCCCCTCCTGCTCCCCTCTCCCCTCCTGGATCCCCTCTCCCCGCAGGATCCCTCCCCTCCTGGATCCCCTTTTCCCCGCAGGATCCCTGCCCTCCTGGATCTCCTTTCCCTGCAGGATCCCTCCCCTCCTGGATCCGATCCCTCCCCTGCTGGCTCCCCTTTTCTCCGCAGGATCCCTCCTCTCCTGGATCTTCTTTCCCTGCAGGATCCCTCCCCTCCTGGATCCCCTCTGTCCCCCACAGGATCTCTCCCCTCCTGGATCCCCTTTTCCCACAGGATCCCTCCCCTCCTGGATCCCCTCTGTCCCCCACAGGATCTCTCCCCTCCTGGATCTCATTTCCCTGCAGGATCCCTCCCCTCCTGGATCCAATCCCTCCCCTCCCTCTCCCCTCTCTCCCACAGGATCCCTCCCCTCCTGGCTCCGTCCCCTCCCGCCCTCTCCGCTGTCCCCGCTCACCGCCGGGCCGGGCTCGCCGCTCCTCCCGCGGGGTCCGGGGGGCCCGATGGGTCCGGGCATCCCATTGGAGCCGTCCTTGCCCGAAGGGCCCACGGGGCCGGGGGGACCCTGAAAAACCCCAAAACGGGCTCAGGGCACAGCAGCGATAGGGCTGCCACCTCCAACCCACTTTTCCCCCCTTTTCCCCCAAAATTCCCGGACTTACCCTTGGCCCGGAGGGACCCGCGGGCCCGGCAGCACCCTGGTCTCCAGAGGGACCCTGGGAAGGACGGGAGGATGGAGGATTTGGGATCCCATGGGAGATCTGGGATTTGGGTCTGGGATTTGCGGTGTGGGATGTGGGATTTGGGGTCTGGGATCTGGAGTGTGGGATGTGGGATTTGGGGTGTGGGGTGTGAGATTTGGAGTGTGGGATTTGGGATGTGGGATTTGGAGTCTGGGATTTTGGGTGTGAGATGTGGGATTTGGGGTATGGGATTTGGGGTGTGGGATGTGGGATTTGGGGTGTGGGATTTGGAGTGTGGGATGTGGGATTTGGGGTGTGGGATGTGGGATTTGGGGTCTGGGATTTAGGGTGTGGGATTTGGGATTTGGGGTCTGGGATTTAGAGTGTGGGATTTGGGGCCGCAGCCCCCCATAGGCCCCAGATCCCGGCACTTACGGGGGGCCCGGGCAGCCCCTGGAGCCCGGTGAAGCCCCGGTGCCCCTTCAGGCCGCGCTCTCCTGCCTCGCCCGCCTCGCCCTTGTCACCGCGCGGCCCCTGGGGACCCTGCGAGGGGGACACAGCGCGTCAGGAGTGGGGGTGCTCCCAAACCAGGCTGCCAAACCACGATCCCAAACGGGGATCCCAAACGGGGATCCTGGGGATTCCGGGTGGGACTCACTCACCGGCATCCCCCGGGCGCCAGCGGGGCCGGAGGGACCCATGGGACCCTGAGCACCCTGCGGGAGACAAGAGGGGAGTCAAACACAGCAGGAGTGGAATGTGGGATTGGGATGTGGGATACCCTGCGGATATTCCGTTTTATGTCCTGGGGTCCCCAGCTCGTTCCCAGTTCCAGCTCCTGGAGCTCCCGGGCGGATCCCAAACCGGGTTCCCTCCGGAGCTGCTCCGGTGCCACTCTCAGATGATCCAAACAGCTCCATGCCCCGGGTTTGGGGCGATTCCCGGGAATTCCCGTCTCCCCCCGTCCCGGCGTGTCCCGCTCACCGTCTCTCCTCTGTCTCCCTGTTTTCCCGTGGGTCCCACGGGGCCGGGAGCGCCGGGAGCGCCGGGAGCACCGGGAGCACCCACGGGGCCGGTCTCGCCACGATCGCCCTGGGAACAGGAACGGGGTCAGGAATTCCAGCTCCGGGATGGGGGCAAGCACAGGCATAACGGGAATTCCCGGGAATTCCGGCGCTTGGGAAATCCGGGATGAGCTCACCTTCACCCCGGCCGCCCCATCCCTGCCCGGGGGTCCGTCAGAGCCGGGATTTCCCTGGGAAAAGAGGAGGAATTCAGCTTTTGCCTTTGGGATGGGGAGAAAACTCCTTTTGCCAGGCAAAATCCTCCAGCGAACCCGTGCTGGGATTTTCCAGGATTAACCTTAAATCTCTGCCCAGGATCAGCCAGGGATCCATCCTGGGTATTCCAGACATTCCTGAGTTTCCTACCTCCCTGCCGGGCTCTCCGGCTGGTCCCGTCAGCCCGGGGGGTCCCACAGGCCCGGGGGGGCCCCGGTCACCAGTAGATCCAGGGGCTCCCTGTTTTCCAGGCTCTCCCTAAAAAAACACAGGAAAACCCCCGTGAGTGAGTGTGGGATGAGGGAAATACCGGACTGAGGCTTTCCCCTCTTTTCCAGGGATTTCTGAGCCGTGCAAGGGGATGGTGGAACCGCAGGATTTTTTGGGAGGGACCTTGGAGCTCACCCAGCCCCGTTTATCCCACACCTGCCGCCCTCCCGGGTGGCTCCGGGCCCCGCGCAGGGACAATCCCGGGGGTGGCGGTGACGGTCCTTAAGGTCCCTTCCGAGCCCAGAGCGCCCCATGGAGATGTGGGGATCCCAGTTCGTGCCACTGCACCCCCCTGGGCCATCCTCCTCCTCCTCCTCCTCCTCTCCCGGCCCCGCCGAGCCCTTTTCCAGGCTGGGAATTCCCGCTCACAGCTCTGGGAATTCCAGGCGGGGATGGAATTCGGGATGAAACCCTCCGAGTCCCGCAGGTGCCGCCGGTCCCGGGGGTGCGGAGCAGAGCGGGATTTGCCCCAGAGCCTCGTGCCGGGGGGGTTGGGGGCAGCAAAGCAGCAGGAAAGCGGGAGAGAGGGAGGGAATTCCAACAAACCCTCCTCGGCCACAGAATTTCCCCAGAGCTCGGGGGGCACGAATTCCCGGCGGGAAGAAGGTAAAAATTGGGATGGAAAATGCGTCACGCTGCTCTGGTGCAGGGCCGTGTCAGGGGGGAACAGCCCTGGGAGATTTTGGGACGTTGGTTTGGCACGGGAAGAGCTGCGATCCCAAAAGTACCTGGAGATGCTTTTGGGATGGGGATGAGCGGCTTCCACCGCTCCCCACCCTCCCGAAATCCCTCCGCGCCGCGAAATTGCCTCTGATGAGCTCCCAGAATTCGGGATTTATTTTGGTTTTTTGGGGTTTTTTTTGGTGTTTTTAAGGGTTTGGCTCACCGAGGGTCCCGGCAGTCCCGGGAATCCGCGCTCGCCGCGCTGCCCCGGCAGCCCCACGATGCCGCGCTGTCCTGCCAGCCCCTGGGGACCGGGGGGACCGTCCGGGCCCTGCGGGGACACAGAGGGGCTCAGCGCCGCTCGGGGGGTGGCGGAGGGTCCGGGGGTGCCGTCCCCAAACCCCAAATACCGCGGGGCCGTCCTCGCCGGGCTCGCCCTTCTCGCCGGGGGGGCCGGCGGGGCCCTGCAGCCCCGGGTCCCCCGCCCGGCCCGGGGGTCCCGCGTCGCCCCGGGCGCCCTTGGGGCCGTCCTTGCCCGCGGAGCCGGGGGGCCCGGGGGGGCCGGGGTTACCCTGCAGGGGAGATGGGGGTCAGAGCGGGCCCGGCTGATCCCGGCTGTCCCGAGCCATCCCAGACCTGCCCGGGCCATCCTGGCTGCTCCGGCTGATCCCAGTTCATCCCAGTGATCCCAGTTCGCCCCAGTGATCCCAGTTCACCCCATTGATCCCAGTTCACCCCAGTGATCCCAGTTCACCCCAGTGATCCCAGTTTTCCCCCAGTGATCCCAGTTTCCCCCCAGTAACCCCAGTTCACCCCAGTGACCCCAGTTTGCCCCAGTAACCCCAGTTCACCCCAGTGATCCCAGTTCACCCCAGTAACCCCAGTTTTCCCCCAGTGATCCCAGTTGCCCCAGTGATCCCAGTTCACCCCCAGTAACCCCAGTTCACCCCAGTGACCCCAGTTCACCCCCAGTGACCCCAGTTCACCCCAGTGATCCCAGTTCACCCCAGTTTTCCCCCAGTTGCCCCCAGCTCACGTTGGGGCCGGGGGGTCCGACGCGTCCGGCGGCTCCCGGGAATCCGGTGGCTCCCTGGGGATGGAGACAAGGGGGGCTCAGACCCCCGCCCCTCCCCCACTCCCCTCCTCCCTCCCCCACCCCCTCCCCCACCCCCACTCACCGGGGGTCCCTGAGCGCCCCGGGCTCCTTTGGGACCGGTGACACCGGTGGGACCCTGGCAAGAGGCAGAAAACCGATCAGGCCAGTCCGGACCGGGAGATCCCGGGAATTCCCGGGATGAGCGACCCCCGCAAGGGCTCAGCCCCAATTTGGGGGTCTCGCTGGACCCACCTGCGGTCCGGGGGCTCCGGAGGGCCCCTGAGGCCCGGGGGCTCCGGCGTCGCCCTTCTGGCCGGGCTCGCCCTGCTCGCCCTTGGCTCCGGGCTGGCCGTCGGCGCCCTGGCGGAGAGCCGCGGTCAGCGGGCAGCGGGCACCGGGGGCCGGGGCGGGGGCGGGGGGCGGAACTCACCGGGGGACCGGCGAACCCGGCGGGGCCGGGGGCTCCGGGCTCTCCGCGCTCTCCCTGCGGGGGGAACGGGCTGAAAATCACGGGGAGGGGGCGAACGCGGCACTGCCACCGCCAGCGGGGCACGGGCGGCACTTACCGGGGCACCGCGGGCACCGGCGGCTCCCGACGGGCCGGGGGGGCCAGACTCGCCCTGGAAAGGAACGGGAGCGGTGCGGGATGGAGGGGGATGATGTGGGGTCTGTCCCGGGGATGGGCTGGGGGCTGCCCGGGCGGGGAGAGCGCGGGGCCGGACGGGGATGGGGTGGGGTCTGCCCGGGGATGGGCTGGGGGCTGCCCGGGGATGGGCTGGGGGCTGCCCGGGGATGGGCTGGGGGCTGTCCCGGGGATGGGGTAGGGTCTGCCCGGGCGGGGAGAAAGCGGGGCTGTCCCGGGGGTGGGCTGGGGGCTGCCCGGGCGGGGAGAGCGCGGGGCCGGACGGGGGTGGGCTGGGGGCTGTCCCGGGGATGGGCTGGGGTCTGTCCCGGGGGTGGTGTGGGGGCTGTCCCGGGGATCCGGTGGGATCTGTCCCGGGATGGGCTGGGATCTGTCCCGGGGATGGGGTGGGGGCTGCCCCGGGGATGGGGTAGGATCTGTCCCGGGGATCAGCTGGGATCTGTCCCGGGGATCCGGTGGGGTCTGTCCCGGAGATCGGGTGGGATCTGTCCCGGGGATCCGGTGGGGTCTGTCCCGGGGATCCGGTGGGGTCTGTCCCGGAGATCGGGTGGGATCTGTCCCGGGGATCCGGTGGGGTCTGTCCCGGGGATCCGGTGGGATCTGTCCCCGTGGGAGCACCGGCGGGACCACCCCGCTCTCACCTTCTCGCCGTTGGGGCCAGCGGGGCCGGGGGGGCCGATGGGACCGGTCAGACCCTGCGGGGACAGAGGGGACAGTGAGGCCACGGGGGACCGTGGGTGGCCACCGTGGGCATTCCTCACCGACCACCATGAGGAGGAGGCTGCCAGAAGCGTCCCAGGCCGGCCACAATGGGCACCCTTGGGTGGCCCCATGACTGTCCCAGGCCGGCCACAATGGGCACCCTTGGGTGGCCCCATGAGTGTCCCTGGCCGGCCACAATGGGCACCCTTGGGTGGCCCCATGAGTGTCCCTGGCCGGCCACCAAGGGCATCCCTGGCTGCCACCCTGAGTGTCCCTGGCCGGCCACCAAGGCCACCCCTGGCTGCCACCCTGAGTGTCCCCGCTTGGCCCCTCCCGCCCCACCCGCGCCCCACTCACGCGGGCTCCGTCCTTTCCGGGGGCTCCCTCGGGTCCCTTCTCTCCGACGTCGCCCTGCGGGGTGGGACAGGCCCAGGGTGAGCCCAGCCGAGCGCTGGTGGCGCTGGTGGCGGCCCGTGAGCCCCGTGTCCCCGTCACTCACCCTGTCCCCCTTGGGCCCGGCGATGCCAGCCGCTCCTCTCTCCCCGGGCATCCCCTGCAGCCCCGGGGGTCCCTGGGCGCCGGTGGGGCCGGCGGGGCCGGTGGCGCCCTACAACAGCAAAGGGACATTACCGCTGTCCCCCCGCGCTGGCACCGCCATCGGCGCTGTCCCCGTGTCACCCACCTTGGGTCCGTCGGTGCCGGGGGTACCGGGCAGCCCGCGGGGCCCCTGCAGGCCCTGGGCACCGGGAGAGCCGCGCTCGCCGGGGAAACCGCGCTCGCCCTGCGGGGACACGGGACACCCGCGTGGGTGGCAGCGGGGACATGGCAGGGCACCGTCCCACGGGGGGACTGGGATGGCCCGGGAGGGACCGGGACAGGGACGGGATGAAGGTGTCCCCAGGCTGGGGGGATGGGCGGCACTGGCACACCTCAAACCCCCCCAGGGGACACTCTGTGACCCCCCCAGGGGACACTCTGACCCCCCCAGGGGACACTCTGACCCCCCAGGGGACACTCTGTGACCCCCCCAGGGGACACTCTGACCCCCCAGGGGACACTCTGTGACCCTCCAGGGGACACTCTGTGACCCCCCAGGGGACACTCTGATCCCCCAGGGGACACTCTGTGACCCCCCCAGGGGACACTCTGTGACCCTCCACCGGGGGACACTCTGACCCCCCCAGGGGACACTCTGACCCCCCAGGGGACACTCTGTAACCCCCCCAGGGGACAGGTGACACTTACCCTGGGGCCCACCAGCCCGGGGGCTCCGGCTTCTCCAGGAACGCCCTGTGGGAAGGGCACAAACGGGTTTGGGGTCAGACCTGGGGGATTTGGGGGATCCCGATCCCGCCCGGGGGGGACTGGGGGGTCTCACCTGATCTCCGGGCTTGCCGCTCTCGCCGGGGGGACCTGGTGGCCCTGGCAGCCCCTGGGAGGGGACAGGAGCCGTGTGAGAATGGTGACAGTGAGACCCTGGGGCTGGGGTGGCGTCACCCCAAACCCCAAACCCCAAACCCCAAATCCCAACCCCAAACCCCAACCCCCAAATCCCAAACCCCAAATCCCAAACCCCAAACCCCAAACCCCAAACCCCAAACCCCAACTCCAAACCCCAAACCCCGAACCCCAAACCCCAAACCCCAAACCCCAACCCCAACCCCCCGTGCTCACCTGGAAGCCGGAGGGGCCGGGGGCTCCTTGCTCCCCCCTCTCCCCTGCCGGGCCCTGTGGGATGGACGCTGCTCAAGGACCCCAAAACACCTTTGGGATCTCAGTTTCCCCCACCCCAGGATTTTGGGGATGACACAAGGGTGGGGGATTTGTGGGGTTTGTGATCCCCCAGCGGATCCAGCAGGGATTTAGCCCAAATTTGGGGTTTTTAGCCCCAATTCCGAGCTCCCCGTTGCACTCACGGCGGGCCCGGGGGGTCCGGCGGCTCCGGTCTCTCCGTCCTTGCCGGGAAGTCCCTGTGGAGATGGGAACCCCACTGAGCCCCAGATCCCCCATCCTATTGCCCCCTTCCCACGCCTCAGTTTCCCCCTTTGGGGTTTTAGGGTGCAGTGGCACTGAAGGTGAATTTTTGGGGTTTGTGTGACAGAAAACTCACCCTCAGCCCCGGTGCTCCGGGAAGTCCCTTCTCACCGGCTTTTCCAGGCTCGCCCTAAAACAGGAGGGAGGATTTGGGGTTCAGCCCCGGGGAGAATTCTGGGGTGTTTTAGAGGAAAAAGGGTCTTTACTCACATTGCCGCCTTTGGGGCCAGGGAACCCCATAACGCCGGGCTGGCCCCGAGCCCCCTGCGGGCCGGGGGGGCCGGGGCGTCCGTCCTCGCCGGGGGCACCCTGGGGGGACAGCGGGGTCAGAGGGGCCAGGAGCCCACCCCAAACCCGACCCCCAACCCCAAACAACCCCAAACCCAACCCCCAGCCCCAAACCACCCCCAAACCATTAACCACACCCACCCCAAACCCGACCCCCAACCCCAAACCCAACCCCCAAACCCAACCCCAAACCCCAAACCACCCCAACCCCAAAACCCAAACCCAACCCCCAAACCTCCCCAGCCCCAAACCCAACCCCCAACCCCAAACAACCCCAAACAACCCCCAACCCCAAACAACCCCAAACAACCCCAAGCCCAACCCCCAACCCCAAACAACCCCAAACCCAACCCCCAACCCCAAACAACCCCAAACCACCCAAACAACCCCAAACAACCCCAACCATTAACCACCCCCAACCCCAAATCACTCCCAAACCCAAATCTCAAACCACCCAAAACCTCAAACCACCCCCAACCCCAAACCAGCCCCAACCCCAAACCACCCCTTACCCCAAACCAGCCCCAACCCCAAACCACCCCTTACCCCAAACCAGCCCCAACCCCAAACCAGCCCTAACCCCAAACCAGCCCCAAGCCCCCAGTGGGGTCTCACTCACTGTGGGGCCGACTTTGCCTTGGGGCCCGGCGTCCCCGGGGCGACCCGTGAGACCCTGTGGGGACAAAAAGGGTTTGTGGTGTGAGGGGCATGACCCCATGGCCATGGGGTGACCCCAAAGAGCAAGGAACCCCAAGGAGGACTTTTGGGAACCCCAAATGCACCTCGGTAATCCCAAAGAGCATCTGAATTAGCAGAGAGCGTCTTAATTAACCGCAAAGGTTCTTAATTAGCACCAAAGAACTCCAAGAGACCAAAAAAGTTCTTAATGCCAAAGGGCATCTTGGCTAACCCCAAAAGGACCTTAGTGACCCCAAAAGCTCCTTAAACAACCCCAAAAGCACCTTGAATAACTCTGAGCACCTTATCAACCCCCAAATCTCCCTAAACCAACCCCAAAATCACCACATTGACCCAAAAACCACCTCGACCACCCCCAAACCACCCTTAGCAACCCTAAAAGTGTGTTAGTGACCCCAAAACCACCTTAACCACCCCCAAAATCAGCTAATTGACCCTAAAAGTGCTTTAACCAACCCCGGTCCCCCTCATCCATCCCCCATCCCTCAAGGGTGCCGCCCTGTCCCCAGTTTTGGGGTGGCTGCTGTCCCAGTTTTGGGGTGGCTGCTGTCCCAGTTTTGGGGTGGCTGCTGTCCCCAGTTTGGGGTGCCTCCCTGTCCCCAGGTTTGGGGTGGCTGCTGTCCTAGTTTTGGGGTGGCTGCTGTCCCCAGTTTGGGGTGTCTGTCCCAGTTTGGGGTGGCTGCTGTCCCAGTTTGGGGTGGCTGCTGTCCCCAGTTTGGGGTGGCTGCTGTCCCAGTTTGGGGTGGCTGCTGTCCCAGTTTGGGGTGTCTGTCCCAGTTTGGGGTGTCTGTCCCAGTTTTGGGGTGTCTGTCCCCAGTTTGGGGTGTCTGTCCCAGTTTGGGGTGTCTGTCCCAGTTTGGGGTGGCTGCTGTCCCCAGTTTTGGGGTGCCTGTCCCAGTTTGGGGTGGCTGCTGTCCCCAGTTTGGGGTGTCTGTCCCAGTTTTTGGGGTGGCTGCTGTCCCAGTTTTGGGGTGGCTGCTGTCCCAGTTTGGGGTGTCTGTCCCAGTTTGGGGTGTCTGTCCCAGTTTGGGGTGGCTGCTGTCCCAGTTTGGGGTGTCTGTCCCAGTTTGGGGTGTCTGTCCCAGTTTGGGGTGGCTGCTGTCCCTCACCCTGGCTCCAGGCAGGCCGGGCTCTCCGGGGCGTCCGGGGTCTCCAGTGGCTCCTTTGGGGCCGGCCAGGCCAGCGGGGCCGCGCTCGCCAGGGGCCCCCTGTGGGGGATTCGGGGTCAGTTTGGGGTTCGGGGTCAGTTTGGGGGTTCGGGCTCAGTTTGGGGGGTCACCACGATCCCACCTTGGGGCCGGCCAGCCCGTCCTGCCCGGGGAAGCCGCGGTTGCCGGGAGCTCCCTGTGGGGGAAGATGAGGAGTTGTGGGGTCAGGGGAGGGTTTTAGGGTCGAGGGAAGGATTTTTGGGGTTGAGGTCAGTTGTTCGGGATCAGGGTGGGGTTTTGGGGTTGGGGTCAGTCTGTAGGGCTCAGGGCCGGTTTTTGGGGTCGGGGGCAGCACAGACCCTCTCTCCAGGCGGCCCCAAAGGTCCGGCAGCTCCGGGCTCTCCGCGGGCTCCTCTCTTGCCTTCCTCCCCCGCCGGTCCGGGGGCGCCCTGGGGTCCCGCGGGGCCCTGGGGGGAGGAGGAGAAGGGTCACAAGGAGCTTCACCCCCCCGGGACAGACCCCACAAATCCCGTCCCGGTCCCGGTCCCGCCGCGGCGCCGGGCTCGGCGGGGCCCCATTGACGGTGCCTAATGAGGCGAGGGGGAATGTCCCCAAGGGGGGGATGTCCCCAAGGGGGGGACACGCCAACACTGCGGCCATTGTCCCCTGGCCCCGGCGGGAGGGGGACGGGCCCTGCGAGGGGCCTCGCTCGGGAACGGCTCCGTGGGGCCCGGGGGCACCGGAGGGGAGACAGGGAACTGGGGGGCACTGGGGGCACTGGGGGGCACTGGGGGGAACTGGGGGGCACTGGGGTGGGATGGACACTGGGGGGCACTGGGGTGGACACTGGGGGGCACTGGGGGGCACTGGGTGGGCCCAGGGTGGGCACTGGGGGGCACTGGGGGGCACTGGGGTGGGATGGACACTGGGGGGCACTGGGGGGACACTGGGTGGGCACTGGGGTGGGATGGACACTGGGATGGACACTGGGATGGACACTGGGATGGACACTGGGATGGACACTGGGGGGGCACTGGGGTGAGATGGACACTGGGGTGGGCACTGGGATGGACACTGGGGGGGCACTGGGGTGAGATGGACACTGGGGGGGGCACTGGGATGGACACTGGGGTGGGCACTGGGGTGAGATGGACACTGGGGTGAGATGGACACTGGGATGGACACTGGGATGGACACTGGGTGGGCACTGGGGGGGCACTGGGTGGGCACTGGGGGGGCACTGGGGGGCACTGGGATATGGACACTGGGGTGGGCACTGGGGTGGGATGGACACTGGGATGGACACTGGGATGGACACTGGGATGGACACTGGGGTGGGCACTGGGGTGGACACTGGGGTGGCACTGGGGGGGGCACTGGGGTGGCACTGGGATGGACATTGGGATGGAAACTGGAGTGGACACTGGGATGGGCACTGGGTGGGCACTGGGGGGGGCACTGGGGTGGGCAATGAGGGGCCAGGGATGGACACTCCCTGCACAGAGGGGTCAGGATGGACACTCCCTGCACAGAGGGGTCAGGATGGACACTCCCTGCACAGAGGGGTCAGGATGGACACTCCTTGCACAGAGGGGTCAGGGATGGACACTCCTTGCACAGAGGGGTCAGGATGGACACTCCTTGCACAGAGGGGTCGGGGATGGACACTCCTTGCACAGAGGGGTCGGGGATGGACACTCCCTGCACAGAGGGGTCGGGCTGTGCCCCTGGCCGGGGGCTCGGCTGTCCCCCAGCCCCACTCACCGTCTCTCCCTTGGGTCCCTGCTCGCCTTTGAATCCCGCGATGCCGGGCTCGCCCTGAGCAGAGACAAGGTCACAGTGTCCCCACAGCTGTCCCCACCCCAGCCCTGGCCTGGGCTCCAGGTCCTTGTCCCCACCCCATCCCATCCATCCCATCCCATCCCATCCCATCCCATCCCATCCCATCCCATCCCATCCCATCCCATCCCATCCCATCCCATCCCATCCCATCCCATCCCATCCCATCCCATCCCATCCCATCCCATCCCATCCCATCCCATCCCATCCCATCCCATCCCATCCCATCCCATCCCATCCCATCCCATCCCATCCCATTGATCCCATTGATCCCATCCCATGATCCCATTGATCCCACCCCATCGATCCCATCCCATTGATCCCACCCCATTGATCCCACCCCACCCCACCCCCAGTGTTCCCTTAGGGGTCAGGGCCGGGTGACCCTGGGGTGACCCGGGGGTGACCCGGGGGTGACCCGGGGCTGACCCGGGGGTGACTTTGGGGAGGGGACACCCAAAGGGGGGAGGTGTGAAGGGGGCGTGGCCTGGGTCCAAAGGGGCGTGGTCAGCCGCTGGTAGATGGGCGTGGCCCGGGGCGTGGCCGGGTCCCCGCGGGGACACCGGGGGGACACCGGGGGGACATCGGGGGTCTCTCACCGTCTGTCCCTTGGGGCCCAGCGGGCCGGTGGCTCCCTGGGGTCCGGGTGGGCCGCGGGGGCCGGGGAATCCTGGAGCGCCGGCGATTCCTGGAGCACCCTGCGGACATCGGGGGACATCAGGGGCCCCGCAGCGGCCCTCAGTGTCCCCAGTGTCACCAGTGCCACCAGCGTCCCCCCCTCTGCGCCAGCTCCTGGCCCCCAGCAGCTCAAATCCCACCCTGTCCCTGCAGCCCCAGTGTCCCTCAATACCCCCCCAGCATCCCCCCAGTGTCCCCACACATCTCTGTCCCCCAGTGTCCCCCAGTGTCCCCCAGTGTCCCCCAGTGTCCCCCAGTGTCCCCCATCCCTGAGTGCTCCACGACCTTCAGGGGACCCAAATGTCCCAAAATCTCAGCGCGACCCTCGGCAGCTGCTCCTCAGCCCGGGCCAGTCGCTGTCCCCATCGCCAGGGGCTCACTGGGACAGCCTGTCCCTGTCCCTGTCCCTGTCCCTGTCCCATCCCTGTCCCTGTCCCTGTCCCTGTCCCTGTCCCGTCCCTGTCCCTGTCCCTGTCCCGTCCCTGTCCCTGTCCCTGTCCCGTCCCTGCCCCACTCACCGCCGATCCCTTCGCTCCGGGGATGCCGTCCGTCCCTGGGTTCCCCTACGAGCAGACCCCGCTGAGCTCCGTGCCTCAGTTTCCCCGGATCCGGCCCCGTCCCCGCCGCTCCCGGCTTGGGGGACAGCGCGGGGGGACAAAGCCACCAGGGCGGGGGGACAAAGCCACCAGGGCGGGGGGACAAAGCCACCAGGGCGGGGGGCCACGGGGACTTACGGGGGCGCCGGCGGGGCCGGGCGAGCCGGGGGTCCCGGACTCCCCGCGGGGGCCCTGGGCACCCTCGGGTCCTCGCGCTCCGGTGGGACCCGCTTCACCCTGGCGGGGAGGTGACAAAGAGAGTCAGGGGTGACACCGGGACCCTCCTGTCCCCACCGGCCCATCCCCGCCCCCTCACCTTGGAGCCGGGGGCGCCGGGGAAGCCGGGGGCTCCTGCGGGGCCGACGGGACCCTGGGGGCGAGAGGAGCCTGAGGGTCCCCCCGGGCCCTGGGGGGCCTCGAGGGACCCCGCTGTCCCCTCGGAGGGGTGACACCGGGGCCGGGGACGCGCCAACCCCCCCCGCACTTACGGGGGGTCCGGCCGGGCCCGGGAGGCCGTCGTTGCCACGAGCGCCCTGCGGGGAGAGACGGTGCCGGGGGTCACGGGGGGTCCCCGGGGCGGGGACGGGTCCCCCCGCCACCCCCGGTGCCACCGGAGCACTCACCGCAGCGCCCGAGGGGCCGGGGCGTCCTCGTTCTCCGGGCAGCCCGCGGGGACCCTGCGGGGACAGGCGGGGGCGGTGAGGCCGTGCCTCAGTTTCCCTGGGCAGCCCGGGGGGTGCCGGAGCCCCCCGGCCGTGCCTCAGTTTCCCTCCACAGCCCGGGGGGTGCCGGTCCATGCCGAGCCCCCCCGGCCGTGCCTCAGTTTCCCCGGCAGTGCGCACTCACCATGGGCCCGGGGGAGCCGTTCTCGCCCGGGGAGCCGGACTCGCCCTGCGGGAGGGGACAGAGGTGTCACCGGGGGTCCCCAGCCCCGGGGGGTGTCCCCAACCCGGGGGGTGTCCCCAGCCCCGGGGGGTGTCCCCAGCCCCGGGGGGTGTCCCCAGCCCCCGTAGTGTCCCCAGCCCCGGGGGGTGTCCCCAGCCCCAGGGGGTGTCCCCAGCCCGGGGGGTGTCCCCAACCCGGGGGTGTCCCCAGCCCCGGGGGGTGTCCCCAGCTCCGGGGGTGTCCCCAGCCCCGGGGACAGCCACCCCCTCTCACCTTGGCTCCGGGCGCTCCCGCCTCTCCCTTGGCGCCGTCCAGGCCGGGGTAGCCCTGGGGACAGGGACAGGGAGGGGACAGGGACACGGTGGGTGACAAGGGCAGAGCCCTGCGGGGCCGCGGGGACCGGGAGGGGACACGCACTCACCCGGTGGCCTTTGACTCCGGGCAGGCCGGGGGTCCCGGGGAAGCCTCGAGCGCCCTGCGGGCAGCGGAGAGGGGGAGTTGGGGACAGGCAGGGGACAGCGGTGGCTCTGTCGCGGGGCCACCGGCGCCGCGCTCACCTGGGGCCCGGGGGGGCCGCGCTCGCCGGATTTGCCGGGTTTGCCGCTCTCGCCCTGCGGGGAAAATGGGATTTTGGAGGGGTTGGGGACACGAAAATGACATTTTTTTGTGCCTTCTCAGCCTGGCTCGGGCAGCCGGCGCTGCGGCTGAGTGTCGCCAGTGTCACTCACGTCGTCACCGGGTTTGCCAGGAGGTCCCGGAGGTCCCCGGGGACCCATCGGACCCTGGAGGGGACAAAGAGGCAGCGGTGAGTGGCACCGGGGGGTGGCAGTGCCCCGCCTCGGGGGGGTTTGGGGGCATTTGGGGACACTCACAGCAGCGCCTGGCTCGCCGGGTTCACCGGGGTTGCCTTGGAATCCTTGGGGACCCTGCAGGGACGAGGTGACATCAGCGGGGGTGGCAGCAGCCGGCCCGGACACCCCGAAATTTCGGGAGGGGGGCGATACTTACGGGGGAGCCGGAGGGGCCGGGGGGGCCGCGGGGTCCCATGGGGCCCTGGGGGGACACAACGATGTCACTTGGGGGGGGGGGGACACCGGCCACCAAAGGCCACCCAAAATTGGGGGTCCTGGGGCGGGGTCCCAAATGGGATCAGTCTGCACAGGGCTGTGGGGAGGGGGTGAGGCGGATCTGGGGAACTGAGGGAATTCGGGGGGGTTGGTGGGATTTGGGGGGCAGTGAGGGGATCTGGGGGGGGTTCATGGACATCTGGGGGGAGCCAGGGGGATTTTGGGGTGACCTTACCATGGGGCCCTGCATGACGCCCATCTGAGCCCCTCCCGCCTTCTCGTCGAAGCCCCCGGCCATCTGAGCCGCGAAGTTCTGCCAGGGAAACGGGGCTCAGCACCCCGGAGACCCCCAAAAACACCCCAAATTCCCCTCAGAAAACCCAGTTCCCATCAAACAGCCCCAATCCCCGTCAAAATCCCTGCTACTGCTCTCAAAACCCACCCAAATCCCCTCGAAACCCACCCAAATTCCCGCGAAACCCACCCAAATTCCCTCAAAACCCACCCAAATCCCCTCGAAACCCACCCAAATCCCCTCAAAACCCACCCAAATTCCCTCGAAACCCACCCAAATTCCCTCAAAACCCACCCAAATCCCCTCAAAACCCACCCAAATCCCCCTCAAAACCTCCCCAAATCTCATCAACCCCCACAAACTCCCCCAAATCCCCCTCAATTCCCACCGGAGTTCCATGAAACTCACCCAAATTCCCCTCAACCCCCCCCCAAATCTCCTCCATTTCTCCCCGAACCCCCAAATCCCGTCTCCCCTCCCCCCAAACACTCACCCCCCCCAGGCCGGGGGGTCCCGGGGGTCCGGGGGGTCCGGGGGGTCCGGGGTTTCCGGGGGTTCCGGGCTCCCCATCCCTGCCCCGGGGGCCGGGGGCGCCCTGGATGGGGGGGACAAGAAAAAAGGGATTTTTTGGGGGGTTCAGAGTGGATTTGGGGGATTTGTGGGATTTTGGGGGTCCCTCTCACCTTCTCGCCCTTCTCGCCGCGGTCGCCTCGCTGGCCCTGCTCACCTGCGGGGCCCTGGGGGGGAGGGACAGGATGGGGGAGGGGGGCAGCAGTCCCCTCCCCCCCCTGCCCCTCCCCCACGCCCCCAAACCTCCCTTCCCCAAAATTCCAGAGATTTCCCGGCCTGGAGCTGCTCCCACCTGTGGGCCCGGGGGTCCTCGGGGTCCTACGACCTGCGGGGACACAAAGGGGGGACATCAGGGCTTGGGGGGGTCCCAGCCCCTTTTTGGGATCGCCCAACCCCGCCCCTCCCACCTCAGCCCCTTTTTGGGGTCTCCGCCCTCACTCACATCTTTGATGTCACCGGGTTCACCTTTTTGTCCCTGCAGAGAGAAGCAAAGGGTGAGACCCCAAAAAAGCCCCAAAATTCCTCTCTCTGCCCCCCCCCAGGGATGAGCGCAAAATCACCCCAAAACTGTCCCAAAATTCCTCTCTCTGCCCCCCCCAAGGGCCCAAAAAAGCCCCAAAATTCCTCTCTGCCCCCCTCCAGGGATGAGCGCAAAATCGCCCCAAAAGCCACCCAAGGATGAACACAGAGACCCCAAAACTGCCCCAAAATTCCCACCAAAGGCCCCCCAAAGCCACCCCGAAATTCGGGACAACTGTCCCCCGGATTTGCTCACCTTGGGGCCGGGCTGCCCTGTAGGAAAACCCAAAAAAAAAAGGAAAAATGAAGAGAAATTAGTGGGGGGGACGCACGGATTTGGGGTGGGGGCAACAGGAGGTGGCTCAGTCCTGCTTGGGCTGTGGGGCCAAACTGGGGGGCACCGGGGGCTCCCCCAAAGCGGGGCCAGCAGCAAGGGGGGTCGAGGGGCTTTCCATGGGGGTCTGGGGGCTTTTTGGGGGTGCTCAACCCTTGAATCCCCCCCCAGCTGGGGCAGGGAAGGGTTAAAAAAAGGCAACTTGGAGGGTTTTGGAGGTTTGGGGTTTTCCTTCGTTTTGGTGTGAAATTCCACAAAACCCAAACTGGGAACCCCGGCTGGGGCTTCCTGTGGGGTCTCCATTCATTTTGGGGTGCGCTCCCATCATTTTGGGAGATTTCCCCCAAATCCCTTCTGCTCGAGTGCGGAATCCCCTCCCACCACCCTTTCCAACAATTTTCCTGTCTAAAACTCCCCCAAAACCCCCAAATTTTCAACCAGGGCTAAAAACCTGGATGATTTTTCCCCCTGGGGCCGATTTTCCCCCGTGGATTTGGGGTGAAGTTGCCTTTTCCCCCCGCGCTGCCGCATGGATGGCGCCATCCATGGCCGGGTAATTTATTTATTAACTCGCTAATGAAGGGGAATAAATAAATTACAACCGCTGGGCTGCTCGGTGGGGCAAATGGGGCAGCACTCTCCGAAGGGGATCTCGGGGCTGGGGCAGTCCCGCAGCTCCTCGCACAGGATCTCGTCGCACAGAACTGTCCCCGTGTCGCACACGCAGATCCGGCACGGCTCCGGCTTCCACACGTCCTTGTCGCTGTAGCGGTGCCCGTCCTGCAGGCAGCTGCCAGCCTCGGCTGCGGGGACAGCGCGGGGACAGCGTGGGGACAGCGCGGGGACAGCGTGGGGACAGCCAGGAGGGAGGTGGTGGCACTGCCAGCCTGGCTCTGAGCACGGCGGGGACAGCGTGGGGACAATGCGGGGACAGCCAGGAGGGAGGTGGTGGCACTGCCAGCCTGGCTCTGAGCACGGTGGGGACAATGCGGGGACAGCCAGGAGGGAGGTGGTGGCACTGCCAGCCCCGTCCTGCAGGCAGCTGCCAGCCTCGGCCGCGGGGACAGCGCGGGGACAATGCGGGGACAGCCAGGACGGAGGTGGTGGCACTGCCAGCCTGGCTCTGAGCACGGCGGGGACAGCGCGGGGACAGGCGGACAAGGGGGTGGCACCGCGTCCTGAGCACCAGGAGGAGGAGGAGGAGGAGGAGGAGGAGGAGGAGGAGGAGGTGCCGAAGGGACCCGGCGCCCCGCAGTGAGGGGGCAGCGATGGCACAGCGCGGGGACAGCCAGCAGCGGGGTGGTGGCACTGCCAGCCCCGAGCAGCGACATCCCCCCGGGTGTCCCCGCAGCTCTGGTGGCACCAGTGTCCCCACGGGCTCCCCGAGGAGGGGCGGGGATGTCCCCGGGCTGAACTCACGGGTGACCCGGAGGTACCCGGGTGCTCCCGGAGGGTCCCGGGGGTCCCCCAGGGTCCCCAGAAGGTGCCTGGGGGTCCCCCAGGCTGCCCGCCGGGTCCCCCAGGTGTCCCCTGGGTCCCTGGAACGTCCCCAGTGTCGCCAGGGATGTCCCCAGGACACAGCCCAGGGCTGGCCCTCAGCGGACCCCCCGTCCCCAGCCGGACCCTGTGACCCCAGCCGGACCTCGCTGTCCCCAGCCTGTCCCTCTGTCCCCTCCCTGTCCCCTGCTGCCCCCATGTCCCACCCGTGCCTCCTCCGGCCACCTCAAACTGTCCCCTTCCTGTCCCCAAGCTGTCCCTACTGTCCCTAAACTCCGTCCACGCCACACACCTGGATCCCAGACTGTCCCCCAGTGTCCCCACCGTGTCCCCCGCACACCCTGTGCCATCCTCCAGTTTCCCACGCTGTCGCTCCCCGCCCGACCTTGTCCCCGCGCTGTCCCCGAGGCTGTCCCGGGTGTCCCCCGCGCTGTCCCTCTTCCTTTCCCGCTGTCCCCCGATGTCCCCAACTCCCCTTGTGAGGTCCCCCCGTCTCCCTCCCTGTCCCCACCGCCCCTCCGCGCCACCAGGGCTGTCCCACATTTCCCTGACACTTCCCCCGCTGTCCCCCGCTGTCCCCCTCTCCTGGCGCTGCTGTCCCCGGGACTGCCACCAAATTTCCCGCTTTGTCCCGTGCCCCGCGCCTCCCTGCGGTGTCCCCACGCGGTCCTCGGTGTCCCCACGCGGTCCGCGGTGTCCCCACGCTCCGCTCTGCCCCTCCCCGCCACACCGAAACTTTCCCCGTCCGTGTCACGCTGTCCCCGCGCTGTCCCCCATCCCCGTTCCGCTCCGTGTCCCCTCTGTCCCCTTTGTCCCCGCTGTCCCCCCTCCCCTTCTCCAACTTTCTCTCAACGTGTCCCCCTCACCCCCCCGGCGATGCCCCGAACCTTTCCCATCCCTCCGTGTCCCCCCTGTGTCCCCTCCGTGTCCCCCCTGTGTCCCCTCCGTGTCCCCCCTGTGTCCCCGTTCTGTCCCCTCGGTGTCCCCTCTGTGTCCCCGTTCTGTCCCCGTTCTATCCCCGTTCTGTCCCCGTTCTATCCCCGTTCTGTCCCCGTTCTATCCCCCCCTCTGTCCCCACTCTGTCCCCCCTCTGTCCCCGTTCTGTCCCCCCTCTATCCCCGTTCCATCCCCTTTCTATCCCCGTTCTGTCCCCGCTCTGTCCCCCCTCTATCCCCCCTCTCTCCCCTCTCTATCCCCCCTCTGTCCCCGTTCCATCCCCGTTCTATCCCCCCTCTATCCCCGCTCTGTCCCCGCTCTATCCCCTCTCTCTCCCCTCTCTGTCCCCTCTCTATCCCCTCTCTGTCCCCTCTCTGTCCCCGCTCTCTCCCCACTCTATCCCCGCTCTGTCCCCTCTCTCTCCCCCCTCTCTCCCCTCTCTGTCCCCGCTCTGTCCCCATCCCGCACTCACGGAGGTCTCGGTCCTGCGCGGCGGCGGCGGCGAAGAGGCAGAGGAGGAGGAGGAGGAGGAGCGGGAGCCCGGCCCGGGGGGCGGCTCCGGTGCCCGCGGGCTCCGGGCGGTGTCCGCCGGGGACCGGCCGGTGTCCGGGCATGGCGAGGCGGCTGCGCCCGATCCGCGCCCGGGCCGGCAGTGCCCGCTCGGCCCCGCGGCCCCGTTTAAGTCCCGGCCCCGCCGCCCCCCGGAGCTGTAACCCGAGCCGGGCCGGCCCCGCCGGGCCCCCCGGACCTTCCCCCGGTGCCCCGGACCCTCCCCCGGCCCTCCAGCGGGGCCGGCCCTCCCGAGCCCTCCTCGGGCCCCCCGGGCCCTCCCCCGGGCACCGCCGGGGCCGGAGCGGGCGGAGGGACCCGGGCTGGGGGGGATGTGGGGCGTGGGGTGTGTTTGGGGGATGTGGGGTGTGGGGGATGTGGGGTTTGTTCGGGGGATGTGGGGTTTGTTTAGGGGATGTGGGGTGTGGGGGATGTGGGGTTTGTTTGGGGCATGTGAGGTTTGGGGGATGCAGGGTTTGGGGGATGTGGGGTTTGTTTGGGGGATGTGGGCTTTGGGGGGATGCGGGGGGTGAGGAGGCGCGGCCCATCCCATCCCATCCCATCCCATCCCATCCCATCCCATCCCATCCCATCCCATCCCATCCCATCCCATCCCATCCCATCCCATCCCATCCCATCCCATCCCATCCCATCCCATCCCATCCCATCCCATTTTTACTCCATCCCATCCCCGGCTCCCGGGAAAATCGGGATCCCCCCGACCCCCCCCCAGCTCCGTCCTCCCCCACCTCCCTGCCGGGTCCCCAAATCCCGCCCCGCTCTGGGCCCCCCTCGGGCCGACCCCTCCCCTCTTTCCCTGTCCCATTCCCGGCGGAATTCCCGAATTCCCGGCAGCGGTTTTGGGATCAGTGCGGGGGACACGGGGAACCCCCCCCCAGCCCCAAACCCAGCTCGGCCCTCCCCCAAATCGCCAAACTGGATCGGGCCGGGACCATCCCCGCCCCTAAACCCCCTCCCAAATTCTCCCCAGTGCCCCCTAAAATCCCCCCAGAGTTTCGGGAGTCAGGGCTGGATTTGGGGGGGATCGGAGGGGCTTTTGAGGGGAATTTAAGGGGGTTTTGAGGGAATTTTGGGGGAGATTCTGGGGGAGGTTGTGGGGATTTGTTTGTCGGGATTTGGGGGGGTTTGGGAGGAGTTTTGGGGGCGATTTTGGGGATTTGGGTGATCCCAGCCCCGGCAGGTGGAAGCGCGCTCGGCGTGGCCGGATCTGGCCGGGCCCGGGGCCAGCCCTTGGCTCGGGCCGCCGCTTTCCGATGGAACAGAAAAACCGGGAATAAATCAAAGGGGCAGGGAGGGGCTGCCCGACCCCTCCCCAGAGCCGGGGACGGCGACAATTCCCCCATTTCCCCAATTCCCCAATCCCCATATCCCCAATTCCCCATTTCCCCAATCCCCAATCCCCCAATTCCCCAATCCCCAATTCCCCCAATCCCCAAATTCCCCATTTCCCCCATTTCCCCCATTTCCCCCAATTCCCCAATTCCCCAAATTCCCCCAATCCCCCAATTCCCCCAATTCCCCCAATTCCCCAATTCCCCAATTCCCCAATTCCCCAATCCCCAATTCCCCCAATCCCCCAATTCCCCAATCCCCAATTCCCCCAAATCCCCAATTCCCCCCAATTCCCCAATTCCCCAATCCCCCCAAATCCCCCAATTCCCCCAATTTTCCCCTATTTCCCCAATTTTCCCCAATTTCCCAATTTCCCGATTTCCAGGTGACAGTGCCGGGCCGGGGCCGGCTCAGGTCCCCCCCCCCCCAAAACCGGGGTGGGGACCGGGGTGGGGACATCGCTGCCCCTTGCAGGTGGCACCGGTGACAGAGGTGACAGAGGTGACAGCGGTGACAGACACTGGTGGCACCGGTGGCACTGGTGGCAGTGACGGTGGCAGGGAGGGGACGGGGGGGGGACATCAGGGGACAGGGGGGGACAGGGGGGACCCCTGGATGGGCGGGGGCAGCAGAGCGGGCGCGGTTTGGATCGAACCCCCCGGGACCGGGACCCACCCCGGTGTCCCCCCGGTGTCCCCACCCGGTGTCCCCATCCGGCCCGTCCCACCGGATTTGGGACTCAATTTCCCCCAAATTCCCCAAATCCCCCAGTTTAGGCCCAAAACTGCTCCGGGAGTGGAGGGGAATTCAGCTTTTCCCATTTTTCCCATTTCCCCCCATTTTTTATCCCATTTCTCCCCATTTTTACCCCAAATTTCCCCCATTTTTACCCTGAATTTCCCCCATTTTTACCCCGAATTTCCCCCATTTTTACCCCGAATTTCCCCCATTTTTTACCCCGATTTTGCCCTATTTTTTCTCATTTTCCCCTCAATTTCTGCCCCATTTTCCCCCATTTTGGTACCGTTTTAACCCAAATTTCCCCCCATTTTCACCTCATTTAAACCTCATTTCTGCCCCATTTTTACCCTCTTTTGCCTTATTTTAATCCAATTTTCCCCTATTTCCCCTCATTTCTGTTCCTTTTTCACCCCATTTTTACCCAATTTTCCCCCCAGTTTCTGCCTCATTTTCCTCCCATTTTCACCCCATTTTTGCCCAATTTCTGCCCCTTTTCCCTTCAAATTTCCCCCCACTTTCCCCCCATTTCCTCCCTTCCCTCCCGATTTTTCCCCTTTCCCAATCCCATGGAAACCCCAAACCCGGAGGGGGATTTCTTTCACAGGGGTTTGAGACAGGAATTTATTTTATTTTTCCCTTCTAAAAGAGCTTTTTTTTCAACACAAAAACTCCCCAAATTCCATTTTTTCCCCTCTGGCACCTTGCAATAACCTCAGATCTGGCCCCAAATATTTCCGAGGTTCCTTTTGGAATTGAGGAGCAGAAAAACGATCTTTGTCCCCCCTAAAACCCTCAATTTTTACTTTTTCCTCCTAATTTCGCAGCCATTTCACTCCATATTTTTAATTATCCCATAACATTTCCTATTAAAAAAATAATATTTAATAATATAAAAATAATACAATTTTGTGAGCCTCTAATTGATTTTTTTAGGGGATGCAAAACCCCCAAAATCCCCAATTTTGCCACGGATTTGTGCAAAAAAAGCAATTTTGCAGACCCCACGCCTCACAGAAAACTCAATTTTGGGGTGAATTTACCCCCTAAAAAATTAATTGTAGAGACACAAAATCTGCTTTTAAAACTTTAAAAAACCCCAAAAAATCCCAAATTCCTTTTTTTCCATTTAGGGTCTTCCCTTCCCCTCCTTTTCCTGGTGAGAAAATCCCCAAAATTTCCTTTTTCACCCGAATTTTGGGGGTTTTGTCGCACAGAGCCCCTTTGTCCCTTTTCCCCCTGGAAAGGTGGGAAGGGGCCCGAGCTGGGGGAAAAATCCGGGAATTTTTGTGGGATGAGGTCAAAGCCTTTCTCCCCCTCGCGCGGCCTCTTCCTCCTCCTCCTCCTCCTTCTCCTTTCCCTCCTCCCCCTTTTTTGGGATGAAAAGGCGATTTTTTGGGAAAGGTACAAAGGGATCCTTTCAGGGAGCGGGGGGGAGGGCGCCGAGCCCCACCGGGGATTTTTTTGGGGGGCTATTTTGATTTATTTTGGTTTATTTTGATTTATTTTTTATTTATTAATGTTTTTTCTTTCTTTTTTTTTTGCAGTTTTTTGTAATTTTTTTTAGATTTTTTTTTTGTTATTATTTTCTGTATATTTTTAGGGTATTTCTGTATATTATTTTTATATTTTCTTGGGGCTTTTGTATTTATTGGATATTTTTTACATTGCGTATTTTTCACCTATAGTTTGGCATTTTTTGGCTATTTCGTGAATATTCGTATTTTTGGGGGGGTATTTTTTGTGTATTTTTTATATTTTTGGCGTTGTAAAGTTTTTTTTTTAATTTTTTGGTGCATTTTTAAAATATATCTGTGTATTTTACAAAATATTTTAAAAATATCTTCGGGGGCATTTTTGGTGTGGTTTTTATTTTTGGGTTATTTTGGGGCAAAATGCTGGGAATTTGGGGTGAAACGCTGGGAATTTGGGGTGAAACGTTGGAATTTGGGGTGAAACTTTGGCAATTGAATTTAACTGAGGGGTACTTTGGGATTTTTTGCTGTCTCTTAAGGGATTTTCCCCATTCCCAAAATTTTCCCCCCAGAATTCCCAGATTTTTTCACTCTGTGTTACAGGGGAGTCACTTCACCCTTTCAATTTTTAGGATCCCCCCACCAAAACTTGGGAATTTTTGCCCCCTAAATGGTAGAAATTCAGGATTTTCATCCAACTCCAAACCTTAAAAATTTCCTTTTTTTTCCGCCTGTCTGGAGCGAGGAAGAGGCAGAAAAAACTCCGGGATTTTGGATCCTTTTGATGGTGAATTCTCCCATCCCCCCGTCCCAAAAAAATCCCTATTTGGGGTGGCACCGTGCCAGGGCCCCAAAAGCCACGGGGACAAAGCCGCCCCTGTGTCCCAGAACCGGAAAAATCCCAAAAAATAAATAAATCCAGGGGAAAAAAAAAATTAAAAAAAAACCCACCAAAAACACCCAAAATCCCAAAAAAACCCCGACCCTAAAAGGGATTTTTTGATGGGGGCTGGGCTGAGGGTCCCAAGGTTTGAAGGGAGATCGGGTTCGGGGATTTTTTGGGGATTTTTGGGGATTTTTGGGGATTTTTTTTTTTTGTTTTTTGTTTTTGGGTAAAACCAATAAAAAAGCCCAGCGGGGCTGTGGGTTAATTAATTAATTAATGAGGGCTCAGGCCTGTGGGGGATTAATGGGGTCGGGGTCGTTAGGAGGAATTAGGATCAGGAGATTCCTGGAGTGTGAGGACCCTGCTCCTGCTCGGGGTTAAAAAACGACCCAAAATTACCCCAAATCGTCCCAAAATTGGGGTTTTGAGGGAGCAGCCCTGACCTGGGGGGTTTGGGGTGAAAAATTACCCCAAATTACCCCGGAGTCACCTCCAAAATTACTCCAAAATGACCCCAAAATTGGGGTTTGGAGGGTTAAAATGCCCTGCTTGGGTTTAAAAATGCCCCAAAATTACCCAAAAATGACCCCAAAATGACCCAAATTGGGGGTTGGGGTGGGGGGTAATTCAGACCTGGCTAAATTTAGGGTTAAAAATGACCTAAAATGACCCAAAATGACCCAAAACGCCCCCAAAATGCCCCTAAATCAGGGGCTTGTAGGGGCAGCTCTGAGCTCTGGGGTCCCCCAGCTCAGGATTTGGGGTCCCAACGCTGAATTAGGGGAAAATTTCCTGGATTTTGGGGCATTTTTCCTGCATTTGGGGCATTTCTGTCTGATTTTGGGACTGGCATCCCTATTTTGGGGGCATCTTTTTGCATTTTGGGGCATTTTTGCGGGATTTTGGGACATTTTTGCAGGATTTTGGGAATTTTTCTGGGATTTGGGGCATTTTTCTGGGATTTGGGACATTTTCTCGGGATTTGGGGGCATTTTCAAGGATTTGGAGCATTTTCTGGGTATTTTGGGGCATTTTCCCAGGATTTTGGGGTGTTTTCTCAGGATTTTGGGGCGTTTTCCCAGGATTTTGGGGCGTTTTCCCTGTTTTTAGGGCGCTGCCGCCTCCTGTGTGTCCCGGAGTTTTTTGGAATTTTGGATTCCCGGGAGGGCCGAGGTCTGCCAGCCCCAAGCGCGGCTCCACAAAGGCGCTTTTATCCCAAATCCGCTTTTTTCTGGGAATTTTTGTAAAAATAGCGACGGATCCAGCGTGGGGGGGGGGGGGTGAAGGGACCTTTTTGTCACCTGGAGGCGGGGAGGGAATTCCCGCCGGGATTTCAGGGGGTTCCCGGGGAATTCAGGGTCATTCCTGATGGATTTTGGGGCATCCACCTCAGATTTGGGGCATCTTCCTTGGATTTTGGGGTATTCCCCCAGATTTTGGGTGATTTTCCCTGGGTTTGGAATAATTTTCCCTGGATTATGGGGCATTTTTCCCAGATTCTTGGGGCACTTTCCCTGATTTCTGCAGCTGAGGATGAACAACCCCAAACCCTTTTCCCGGGATTCCCACAGAATCTCAGCACATTAGGAGTTGGTAAAAAAAATTAAATTTATCACACATTTATAACCTATTCATAATAAAAATGCATTATTACCAAGCACAAAAAGCAGGAAAATTCCACAATTCCAGTTTTTTTTTTTTTTCAGATCTTTTATTTCAATAAAAGATAAAAAAAGTAGGAAATTAATCTGGTATAAAACAGGGGAGGGAATTTGGGATCCAAAGGGACACAAAGGGCTGGGAAAAAAGGGGGAAAAGGGCTCCAAAAATTTGGGAATTCAGTACAAAACTTCAGCTCCCAGCTCGGGAAAAATAGAAAAAACTCCCAGCTCCTGCAGGAGAGGGAAAATACAAAAAGTTGGGATTTCCCCCCACTTTTCTTCTTAATAATCTTCTGTTCCACCAGGAAGAGAAAATCCAGAGGTTTGGGAAGCTCCAAAAAAATTCATGAGTAAATTAATCCAGGGAAAAGGGTGGGCAAAGCTCCCCAAATAAATCCTGGCTTTTTTTTGGGAAAAACTGTAGGAATTCCAGGCTTTTGGGGCTTTTCCCATGGTGCTGCACAGTTCCTGGGATTTGGGAGGATTTTTTTTTTTCCAGGAAAAAGTGGGAAAAGCAACAGGAGCTGCTGGGATGAAGCAGCCTGAAAGGGAAGGGGAAAATTCCTAAAAATTCTCCAAAAATCCATGATTTTGCTCAGCTTTTGGGATTTATCCCTCAGAAAAGCAAAGTTTGGGAATAAATCCAGAGGAATTCTGGCATTCCAGAGCTTAATCCTGGAAAATACGCCCAAAAGCAGGAATTTGGGAAGAATAAATGGGATTTAAGCAGGAATTATTCCAGGGATCCCAATCCAGGTTCTCCCACGGATAAAATCCCCAAACTTTGGGAATGAGGTGGAAAAAAAATGGGAATAATCCCCAGAAATTCCCTCCAGAACCAAACCCTTCCCCTGCTTTTCCCAAATCCGCATTTCTCCAACCCAAATCCATGGAGGCACCTCCCTTTTCCCAAAAATCCACCTGCAAAAAGCCCCAAAATCCCCAAATTTCCCCATCCCAAAAAGCGGGAAAGTCCATCCTGGAATCTCAAAAAAGAGGGAAAGAAACTCCAAAAAATCCCAACTGTGCTTCCAAACTTTTCTATTCCCCCCAAATCCGAGGGGGGTTTGGGAAGAGCAGGACCCGGAGTTCCTTGGCTGCGTCCCCAGGACAATCCTGGGATTCTTCTGATCCAAATCCGTGGAATTCCAGGATTTTTCTGGCATCAGAGGAGCTTCCTGTGCAGGATTTCCCAGGCCATCCTCTTCCGGAAGTAGGGCATGTGTTGCTTTGGGAATTTTGGGGAGAGAAATGGGAAAAAAAGGGAATTTTGGTCAGGGTTTGCTCGTCCGGCAGCAAAATAATGGAAAAGGGGGAAATCTGGGGCTTTGGGGTTGTGGGAATGGGGGGAATGGGGGAAAAATTGGGAATTTCTTGGGATTCAGGCAAAAAATAGTGGAATTTATCCCAGATTTTGCTGGGATTTCGGGGAATTTGGGGTTTTCCTGGCGAGACCTGAGGCAATTTGGGAGTATTGGGATCTGGAAATGCTGGAGGAGGGAAGTGGGATATACCTGGAGGTTGGGAATGGGAATTACCCAGGAATTCCTTGGGATTTTGGGGAGGAACGGGGGATTTGTCCCAGATTTTGGGGGGATGTTTGGGATTTTCCCTGGCACTGGGGCTTGGGAGCTTTTCCCAGGGACTGGGGACAGAGATTTGGGGACAATTCCCCACAGGGGGCTGGGAATGGGAAACGAGCTGGGAATTCTTTGGGATTGGGTGAGAACCTCAGGAATTGCGGGGCTTTTCCTGTTGCTGGGGGTTTGCAAGGCGGGAATTTGGGGACGTGGAGCCCCTGGAATGGGTACCTGGGTGAAGTTGATGGGTTTGTCCTTGGAGATGCACTCGGCGTAGCGGCAGGCGAACATCCCGCAGTCGCTGCCGTTCATCTGCTGCGGGATCTCCTGGGAAAAACGGGAATCAGCATCCCCAGACCTCCACATCCCCCAAAATCCCAGGGAAATCTGGGGGAACGTCCTGCTGCAAAAACCAGGGAGGTCCCAGGATTTTCCAGAATTTCCTCCATTCCCACCTAAACCCTTCCCCCTTGACCCCATCCCTGTGGAAAATCTCCTCTCGCAAGGATTTGTTTGGGATTTGTCCCCTCCTTTTCTTCCCAGGAATCCCTGAGGGGAAAAAAAATAAAGCCCCAAAAGGGTCAGGAATCCAAGGAAATCCTGAATTCCTTGGGAATTCTGGGCTGTCCAAACCTGGCTCTTCTTGCTCAGCAGGGCCCAGCCGTTGGTGTCGAATTCCTTCCTTTTCTTATCCAAACTTTCCTGTTTCAGGTACTGCCTGTGGGAAAAGCAGTGGGAAAAGCTGGGATTCATGGAAAAATGGCAATTCTGAGGTTTTCTCTGTCTGGATGTTCCCCCCCCAAAAAATCTAAAATTGGATTAGGAGAGGCCGAATCTCATGGGGGAAAAAAAACAGGGAGAGAATTCCTGGGATTTGTGGGAGGGAATTCCAGGGAAGAGAAGGAATTTTTCACATCCTGGAAGGGGAGAATGAGCCTGAAAAAGGGAGGAAAAATGACCCTAAAGGAGCCCAAAAAATGACCCTAAAGGGACCTAAGAATGATCCTAAAAGGGCCGAAAAATGACCCCAAAAGAGCCCAAAAATGGGCTGGGGAAGCAGGAGTGGGATTTTCCCAGGGAAGGGATTTTACTCACAGCAGGATCCTGCAGGCCTCACTGTTGATCCCCCCCATGGAATCGTAGTAGGTGATGGTTTTTTTCCTGAAATCCACAACCTGCACAGAGAAAAATTGCTTAAAATGGGGAAAAAAAAAAAAAATCCTCCTGTTGCAAAAAAAGAAAAGCAGGATATTTCACATCAGAGAAGGAGAGAAGGATTCCCCTACAAGAATCCCCATTTCCTGCTGTGTTTGTAATCCCTGAATGTCTAAATTAGCCATTATTTTGTTGTTGTTGTTGTTGTTATTATTATTATTAATATTATTATTACTATTTCTCCCACAGGTTTACAAAAATTCTGCCCCACCTCTCAAGGCCCTGCTCTGGGTGGTTCTCAGTGTTTTCCCTCCCCATTCCCATGCCATTCGTGCTGGAAATTACCTATTTCCCATGGAATTAATTAACAATTCAAGCAGGAATTAATAAATCGAGGAGGTTTTTGCTAAAGGAGCTGAAAATCCCTGCAGGATCCCAGGGCCAGGGGAGGGGATGGGACAAAGGAAGGGGAAAAGTGAAATATCTGTGGCCTAAATCTCTTTAACAAGATCCTGTGGCACCAGGAGCTGGTGGGAACGGGGAAATCAGATCTTCCCAAGGGAATAAATTCCCTAAAATGACCTCCAGGCTGAATTTAAGGACTAAAAACCCCACAAAAAGCTGCTCCTACCTTTGTATTTCCCTTTAAACTCGGATTTGAGTCACAAACACAAATTTTTGCCTGTCAGCATCACTGAAAACCAACAAAATTTCAGCCCTAAACCCCAAACTGAAGATTTTTTTGGGATAATTCAGGCACTCACAGCCAGGCACCAGTGCACTCCCAGGTGGATGGGCACCAGGAGCAGATCCACGGAGAAAATATCCACTTTTTTTGTCCATCTTTTCACAGCTTGGTACCCTGCAGTCTTTAATTTGGTGAAGAAAAAGGTGTTGAAGGCGTGGACTGTGGGCAAATCCTTGTCCTTGCTCCTCTCCATCAGCAAATTCATGTAGAAATTGATGATCTGGGAAAAGAAAGGGAAAACAAGACAGGATTTTTGATTTTTAAAACAGGTTTTAAATTGTTTTATGATGGTGTTTGGATTTGTGGTCCTGAGTAAAGTTAGGGAATAAACCCCCTCAAAAGAAAGGTTTTCAAAAAACCCAGGCGGGTTTGCAATAGTAAATCATTGGGGAAAAAACCCAAGGATTTTTAGGAATTTGCCTTTATTTAAGTTTATATTTAAGATTTACTTGTTGTTTTCCCTGTTCACATCCATCCCACCCTCCTCCTATCATTAATCCCCCACACAAATTAAACAATTTTTATTTTACGGAGCTTCCCCATGGATTTATCACTCCAGGGTGGAATCCCAACCCACAGATCCCCTCCCAGCACCCACCCCGTCCATTTATCCTGTCTAAGCTGCTGGAAACGGGTGGAAAAGGGGAATTTCTGGGTTTGCACCTCGTCGTTGAGCCAGTTGAGGTTGTTGAGGGTCTGGATGTCCTTCCTGGTGATGGTCAGGCGGAAAGCCTCGCTCAGCACCTCGTCCTGGTTCCCTCCTCGGAACAGGCTCTTGATTTCCTTCTCCATCTCCTGCGCAAGGGCAGACACAGCTCCTGATGTTCCCAATCCCCGAGGGTTTGACACCAAATTCACTCTCACACATGAATCCCTTGATTCCCATCGATTCCCTTACGCCACGAATCCAACGGGAGGAGGGCGCAGGGCTCCATCCCCGTGCCCAAATTTAGACATTCAGGGATGACAAACACAGCGGGAAACGGGGATTTTGAGGGGGGGAATCCATCTCTGGTGTGAAATATCCTGCTTTTTTTTTTCTTTTTTTTTTTTTTTGGCCCGTTTTAAGGAAGTTTTCTCCCCGCAGGTTGTGGATTTCAGGAAAAAACCCATCACCTACTGGAGGGAGGGATCAACAGTGAGGAGAATCCCTTCCCTGGGCAAACCCTGCTCCCCAGCTTTACAAACACCCCCCTGCCAGCCCCACCTCGGTGATCTCCGGGAATTCCTCGTCGGGCTGCGGCCGGGCGCGCTCCGGCCCCTCCGGCCCCACGGCCACCGGGATCTCCTTCTCCAGGGGCACGCGCAGGTGCAGATCCACCAGGTCCTGCCCGGAGCGCTCCCGCTCCTGCAGCCGCTGCGGGGCAACCACAGTGGGGAAAGGAGGGTTCAGGACCACCAAACTGGGAAAAAACTCTGGAATTGTGGAATTAACCCTTCTGCAGCCGCTGCGGGGCAACCACAGTGGGGAAAGGAGGGTTCAGGACCAGTCAAACTGGGAAAAACCTCTGGAATTGTGGAATTAACCCTCCCTGCAGGGCAATCACACATTTGGTATGGGGAAAAGGAGGATTCAGGACCAGCCAAACTGGGAAAAACCTCTGGAATTGTGGAATTAACCCTCCCTGCAGGGCAATCACACCTTTGGCATGGGGAAAAGGAGGATTCAGGACCAGCCAAACTGGGAAAAACCTCTGGAATTGTGCAATTAACCCTTCCTGCAGCCGCTGCGGGGCAACCACAGTTTGGGAAAAGGAGGATTCAGGACCAGCCAAACTGGGAAAAACCTCTGGAATTGTGGAATGAACCCCTCTTGCAGCTGCTGCGGGGCAACCACACATCTGGCATGGGGAAAATGAGGGTTCAGGACCAGCCAAACTGGGAAAAACCTCTGGGATCCTGGAATTAACCCTTCCAGAGCCACCCAACCCTGTCCTCGAGTGCCACACCTGCATTTTTCCCCGATTTCCATGACTCCTTTCCAAGCCCTGACTGCCCCTCCCAGTGCTAAAATTTCCTGTCATTTCCTGCTTTTCCTTGCTGTTTATCCCAAGACTGGGAAGAACAAAGTCTTGATTTCTCCTGTTTTTCCAACTTTTTGTCCCCCCACCACAATTGTCCCATTCCAGGGTGTTTTTCCATGTAATTCTCACCTGGCTCTGGAGCTGCAGGGCCAGAGCTTTCTGCTCCTCTATTTGCCTCCACCTCTCTCTGGCTCGGGAATCATAGACACTGGTCCTAGAAAAAACAGAAATTAATGGACAAGTTGATTAAAAAAAAAAAAAACAAACGGGATTTTTCAATTTTCCACCCTAAAAATCCCAGGAAAAGCCAGCAGGGAATATTAACTCACAGCTCTTTGATCCATAGCTCAGCCTGGAAAAAGGGGAGGCTGGAAGAGGGAGAAAGGAGAGTTGGAAGTGACTAAAAATCCCAGAATCTCCCCAGAATTCACTCATTTCCCAAATTCTCACCCTGTCCCTCTTCACTGTCACCTCCCCGTGTCCCTAAAAATCCCCAAAATTCCCTCATTTCCCACCCCTCACCTTGGAGCTGGAGTCCTGGAATCCTTGACCTTGAGCAAAATGACGGAATCTGACCCTAAAAACGGGAAAAATTCCTGGATTTCTGTTCCCTTCAATTCCTACCCCCAATACTTCCCAATCCCAAATAAAAACCCCGGGTTGGGCACGGAATTTAAATCCCTTTCCCAGAGTTTGGGATATCTGGGATTTGGTTTTCATTTCATTTGGGATTTGGGGATTTTTGGGGTATATGCTTTGGGACTTTTTTGGGATTTTTTTTTTCTCAATTAATTTCAGATTTTTTGGGGGGGGGTTTATTTGAAATTTTGGTATTTTTGGGGGCTTTTTGCCATTTTCCTGGAATATTTTCCTGGAATTGTCAGGACTCTTTACCTTTGCTCTGCGCCTCGGCTCCCGGCTCCTCCTCCCGCTGCTGCGGGGCCGCGGAATTCCGGGGCTGGAACCCCCCAGGAAACCCCGGAGAGGGGCCCAGGGGGGGATTTTGGGAATTCTGGGGTGGCTCCGGGGAATGTGGAACAGGACCTGGAATTTTGTGAATTTCCAGTGCCTCGGGATCATCCCTGGGAGCCTCTGGGGGCAAGGAGGGGCCGGAACGGGGACAGCGGGAGCTGCAAAAAAAAAAAAAAAAACCCAGTTAGGGAAACTCCTGGGAAAAATATCGGAGATTTGGGATTTGGGGAGAGATTTCTTTGGGATTAGGAAAGTTTTTGGAGAGGTTTGGGATTTGGACTGGGTCTTTGGTGGTTTTCAAGGATTTGGAGAGGGTTTTTTGGGGCTCTTTAGGATTCGAGCAGGGATTTTGAGGTTCTGTGGGATTTGAGGCAGGGTTTTCTGTGGTTCTTTGGGATTCAAGCAGGGATTTTGAGGTTCTTTGGGATTCAAGCAGGATTTTGAGGTTCTGTGGGATTTGAGGCAGGGTTTTCTGTGGTTCTTTGAGATTCGAGCAGGGATTTTGAGGTTCTTTAGGATTCGAGCAGGGATTTTGAGGTTCTGTGGGATTTGAGCAGGGATTTTGAGGTTCTGTGGGATTTGGGGCAGGGTTTTTTGGGATCCTTTAGGATTTGAGCAGGGTTTTTTGGGATCCTTTAGGATTTGAGCAGGGTTTTTTGGGATCCTTTAGGATTTGAGCAGGGATTTTGACGTTCTTTGGGATTTGGGGCAGGGTTTTCTGTGGTTCTTTGGGATTCAAGCAGAGATTTTGAGGTTCTGTGGGATTTGAGCAGGGATTTTGAGGTTCTTTAGGATCCGAGCAGGGATTTTGAGGTTCTGTGGGATTTGAGCAGGGATTTTGAGGTTCTGTGGGATTTGGGGCAGGTTTTGGGATTTTTTGGGGCGCTCACAGGTGGAAGGGCAGCAGCGGGGCGGGTTTGCAGCTGGAGAATCTCTTCCCGGTCACCATCTGCAGCAGCTGCCGGTAAATCTCCCGCTCCTCCTCCCGCACCGTCTGCGGGGAGCGAGCACAGAAAAAACTCAAAAACTCCTGTTGGAACCCCAAGATCCGCTGAGCCCGAGGGATCCCCCAAAATCAGGGAACTGCTGCAATCCCACAAGGCAACGCTGAGGAAAACCCCAAGAAATTGGGATTTAGGGCTGGAAACCCTCGGCAATTTCGGGTTTGACCCCTGAGTCCCATCCCACAAAACCCCTGGGATTTCCCTGTAAATTTTCCAGGATTTCCCTGCTAATTTCCCGGGATTTCCCTGCTTATTTCCCAGGATTTCCCCGTTTATTCCCCGTTCCCGGCCCCTCACCTCCTCGGCCGCGCTCAGGAAGCGCCGCGGGGCCTTCTTGGGGCTGCGGCGGCTCCAGGAGGGGCTCGGGGCTGGTTTCAGGGGGAAGGAGGCTCCGTGGAGGGCGGATTTTCCCCCAAAAGTGCTGGAATTCCCGCTGGAAGGAGGTAAAAACACCGCAGGTTTGTTGGGAACCCTGCACGTTGGTTCAAAACCCCAAATAAAACCACAAAAGGAGAAATGAAACGCCCCAAATTCCAAATAAACCCCCCCAAAAAAATCCCCAAACCCCCCCAATTAAATCCCCCCAAATCCCAACACCCCCCCCAAAAATCCCAAATAGAATAAAAAAACCCCCACCAAGAATCCCAAACCCCACCGAAAAATCTCAAAAACCCCATCCCAAATAACCAAAATCGCTAATTAAAGCCACCAAAAAATCCCCCCCAAAAAAAGAAAATAAACCACGCTAAAATCCCAAGATTCTCAAAAAAAAAAAAAAAACACCTAAAATTAAAACCCCCAAAAATATAGATTAAAACCTGGGAATCCAGGATCTGCCGCACCCACCTGGAATTTTTCCGGGTCTCCAGGAAGGAGCCTCGGCTCCCCCGGGGTTTGGAGCTCCTCCACTGCCCGTTGGCTCCCGGGAATCTTTCAGGAATTTCTAAGGGGAAAACCACCGGGAATTCCCAGAAAAATCCAAATTTCCCCTTTTCCAGGGGTTGTTTTTAGGGAAAACACCCCCGGATCCCAAATTCCAGAGGGAAAACTCACCTGGGGCGTAGCTGAGGGAGCAGGAGGAGTTCCCAGCGGGGCAGGAGAAGCTGCTGAGTTTGGGGAGGAAAAACTGGGGGGGAAAAAAAGAATGGGAAAAATTCTCATATTTTGCTTGGAAGTGAGAAAATGTCAGGGAAGAGCCCAGGAAAATTACAGAGAAAAGGGAAGGGTGCTTCTCAAAATTCCCAATTCCTAAAATCAACAATTCCCCGAATTCATGATTCCCAAAATTCACAATTCCTAAACCAGTCATTGCCCAAATTTACCATTCCTAAAGTTCACAATTCCCAAAATTCCCAATTCCTAAAATCAACACTTCCCTGAATTCACCATTCCTAAAGTTCACGATTCCCAACGATCTCAGCTCCCAAAACTCCCACAACTTTCAGCTTTTAAGGGTCTCAATTCCCAGATTTTATGGAGTAGAAAGAACCCCAAAACTGCAGGAAAAATCCCGAATTTCGCAGCTCTGGAGGCGGGGTGGGTCCCACACTTGGGCTCCGCATTCCCGGCAGATTCCAGCCGGAATTCCCACATCGAGAACCGGGAAAACCCCCCAAAAAGGGCTTGGGATTTGAATTTGGGGTTTTCCGGCTGGGTTTTCCCAAGGAAACCGCGGCTGGAGGAGCACCCCGGGATGGGGGAATTGTCCCAGACGATCCCAAATTCCGCTTCCCGCGCGGATCCCGCTGGAATTCCGCGAGGGGAGGAACCGGCCCGGTGGGAAAGGGCCCGGAACGCCCCGGTCCCGCTCCTCACCTTGCTGTCGGCCCCGAAGCCCTTGAAGGCCGGGCTGGGCCGGGCCCGCGCCGCCTCCCGGGCCTCCATCCTCATGGGGCGGGCAGCCGGGCAGCGGCGGAACCGGGCGCGGGGAAAGGCGCGGCGGCGGCGGCGGAACGCGGTGTGAGGGCAGCGGGAGCGCAGCGGGCTCCGGGAGCGCAGCGGGACCCGGGAGCGGAGCGGGACCCGGGAGCGGAGCGGGGCCCGGAGCCGCCGCCGCCGCCGCTTCGCTCCCCTCAGCCGGCCCGACCGGAAGCGGAAATGGAACCGGAAGCGGCCCGAGCGCGCGCGGTTCTCCCGGGCTCCGCGGCGGCGGCGGGGAGGGGATGGCGGAAGCGGAAGTGAACGCCGGAGGCGAGCCGCCGCCGGAAGTGGCGCAACAGGAGGGGAGCGAGCGGCTGGAAGGGGAGAGCGCCGCCTGGCGGCTCGGAGGTGCAGCGCGGCAGCGCGGAGGGGCGGGGTCCTCCTGGGGGGGGTGACCCTGCAGGGGTCACTCTGTGGGGCTGTGACCCTATAAGGGTCATTCTGTGGGGGATGTGGCCCTATAGGGGTCATTCTGTGGGGCTGTGACCCTATAGGGGTCACTGTGTGTTGTGTGGTCACTCTGTGGGGTTGTGACCCTATAGGGGGGTCACTCTGTGGGGGGGGCGGTACCCCATAGGGCATCACCCCGTGAGGGTGTCATCTTTTAGGGGGTCACTGTGTGTGAGTATCCCATTCCAGCTGGTCCCTACAGCCGATCCCATTCCAGTTTTCCCTATGGTCAGTCCTGTTACAGCTTGTCCCTACATCCAAAATTTGCAGCCCATCCCATAATAGCCGATCCCATTAGAACCGATCCCATCACAGCCGATCCCGTTACCCTGATCCCATCACAGCCTATCCCGTTACCCCGATCCCGTTACCCGATCCCATTACCCGATCCCATTACCCCGATCCCATACCCCGATCCCATACTCCGATCCCATATCCCGATCCCATTCCCCCGATCCCATTCCCCGATCCCGTTACAGCCGATCCCGTTACCCGATCCCGTTACCCCGATCCCGTTACCCGATCCCATTACAGCCGCTCCCATTCCCCGATCCCGTTACCCGATCCCATTCCCCGATCCCATACCCCGATCCCATTCCGCCGCTCCTGCGGCCAGTCCCAGGTCCCCCCCCGGTGTCCCCGCGCTGTCCCCGGGCCATGGCGGCGGTCCCGGTGGCCCCGGGGCCGTCCCCGGGGCTGGGCCGGTTCCTGGCCCCGGCCGCGCTCTCCTTGGCCGCGCTGCTCCTCCTCCTCCTCCTCCTGCCGTCCTTCCTCCCGCCCGGGCCGGGCCGGCGGCGCCCCGCAGGTCAGTGCTCCCGGTGGGCAGAGGGGACGGCCCCGGGAGGGACCGGGAGCGCCCGGGCTGGCCCCGGTAACAGCCCCGGACTGGCCCCGGTAACAGCCCCGGACCGGCACCGGTAACAGCCCCGGACTGGCCCCGGTAACAGCCCCGGACTGGCCCCGGTAACACCCGGGACTGGCACCAGTAATGCCCCTGCACTGGGGCCACCAGCCAGCCAGAACTGGGAGAGGCAGGGAACGGGGACTGGCACCAGTAACAGCCCCGGACTGGCACCGGTAACAGCCCCGGACTGGCACCAGTAATGCCCCTGCACTGGGGCCACCAGTCAGCCAGAACTGGGATAGGCAGGGAACGGGGACTGGCACCAGTAACAGCCCCGGACTGGCACCAGTAACAGCCCCGGACTGGCACCAGTAACAGCCCCGGACTGGCACCGGTAATGCCCCTGCACTGGGGCCACCAGCCAGCCAGAACTGGGAGAGGCAGGGAGTGGGGACTGGGACCAGTAAGGAAAGAGTCTGGAACCAGTGAGGAGCGCAGAGCAAATCCCACAGGGAACACGGACAGGGACTGGTAAGGACAGACTGGAACCAGTAAGGAGGATAAACTGGCACCAGTAAGGAGGGCAGACCAGTAACCACAGGGAATAGAGACTGGGATGAACAGGGAATCCAGACTGGAACCAGTAAGGAGAGAGCGGCACCAGTAAGGACAAACTGGCACCAGTAAGGAGAATAAACTGGCACCAGTAAGGAGGGCTGCTCAGTAACCACAGGGAATGCAGCCTGGGACCAGTAAAGACAAACTGGAACCAGTAAGGACACAGCATCTCCCACTGGGAACAGAGACTGGGACCAGTGAGGACAGACTGGCCCCGGACTGGGACCATTAAGGAGAGCAGGGCAGCTCCCACAGGGAAAACAAACTGGGACCAGTAAAGACAGACTGGGACCACTAAGGACAGACTGCCACCAGTAAGGAACAGAGACTGGGACCAGTAAGAAGGACGGAGCAGCTACAAGAGAGAATATGTACTGGGTCCAGTAAAGACAAACTGGGACCAGTAAGAAGAGAGTGGCGCCAGCAGGGACAGCCTGGCCCCAGCAGGGAATAGAGACTGGGACCAGTAAGGAGGAGTCCCAGTAAGGAGGAGTCCCAGTAAGGAGTCCCCCGGCGCCCCCCCGGGCGGGGCTGTCCCCGTGTCCCCGTGTCCCCGTCCCCGTGTTCCTCCCCGGCCGTGCCACTCTGCGCTGGCAGCGCCGCCCGGAGGGACAGAGCCGCCCTTCCCGCCTTGGGATTTGCCCGAATTTCCCGGTTTTTTCCAGGCAGGAAAATGCCCCCGAGCCCCGCGGGACCGCAGCACGCCGAGACCCTGGGGGTCGGCAAAGCCATCGCCGTCCTCACCTCCGGGGGGGACGCGCAGGGTAAGAGGACCCCAAAGCCCCCGGGACCCAAAACCCTGCCCGAAATCCCTACAAATCCCCCCGAATTTCCCCCCTTTCCCCCCAAAATGCTCCAAATCCCCTGAGACCCCGAAATCCCTGGGATCCCAAAACCTCCGTCCCAAATCCCTCCTGAAATTCCCTCCAAATCCCTAAAAAGCCCCCCCCAAGTCCCTAAAACCGCTCCCGTGGAGGTAAAACTCAGGATTTTGATCCCACAGTGCTGGGGTTTTCCCAGGATTGAGGTTCTGGGAATGACCTTGGATTTTGGGGTGAGGTGGAGCTCGGGGGGAGTTTTGCACTGGCGGGGGGGAACAACAGTGACAAAATTCGGGCAGGGGACTCCAAATGGACACCGGTGACTCTTCGGCATCGAGCCAAAATAATTAGGCTTGCCCCAAAATTCTAAGGATTCATCCCAAATTTGGGATTTTTCCGGGTGGGGGTCTCAAGGATGGTGGTGGGGGCAGACAGACATGGGGGTGCTCGGCCATGGGCCCCCCCCTCGGAGTGTCCCCTCCCCCCCCCTGTGTTTGTCACCCATGTCAGGCGCTGCCACCAAAGGTCACCGGGGCAAAAATAACCCAGGCGGTGGCAGCTGCGAGGGGGCAGACAGGGGGGCACGGGGGGGACGGACCGGGGGTGTCCGCTGGTGGGTGACAGTGGCAGGGAGGTGACAGGGGCTCGGCTTTGGGGACATCTCCAGGGGGGTGACAGAACGACCGCGGTGTCCCGCAGGGATGAACGCGGCCGTGCGCGCCGTGGTGCGCGTGGGGATCTACACCGGGGCCAAGGTGTTCTTCGTGTGTGAGGTCAGTGTCAGCCCCCATCCCAAAATTCCACTGCCCCACTCCGAAATTTGGGAAAAGGTGTCATTTAACCACTGTCCACTCTGCTCCCCCCAGGGCTACCAGGGGCTGGTGGACGGCGGTGACCACATCAAGGAGGCCACGTGGGAGAGTGTGTCCATGATGCTGCAGCTGGTGAGGGACAGGACAGGGGGACACACGGAGGGGGACACTGGGGGATCCCCTCCTGGGCTAGGGGGGCACTGGGTGTGGTCCTCACTGGTCCCAGTTTGTCCCTCACTGGTTCCAGTCTGAGCCTGGGCTTGGCAGAAAATGACCCAAACCAGAGGTGGGATGGGGAGAGGAAGGGAAGGGTGGACACGGACGGACACGGGGATGGGACGGGCGGATGGATGGACACAGGGACGGACACAGGGACGGACACAGGGAGGGACAGCCACCCCACGGCCACCCACGCCCCGCTGTCCCCAGGGTGGCACGGTGATCGGCAGCGCGCGCTGCCAGGATTTCCGCGCGCGCGAGGGGCGGCTCCGCGCCGCGCGGAACTTGGTCAAGCGTGGCATCACCAACCTGTGCGTGATCGGCGGCGACGGCAGCCTCACCGGGGCCGACACCTTCCGCGCCGAGTGGGGCGGGCTCCTGGCAGAGCTGCTCAAAACCGGTACGGGAGCCCGAAACCGCCCTGGGGTGAGGGAGGGGGCAGAGGGAAAGGGTTGGGGTCAAAAGAGAAAGGTTTGCATTCAAAAGCACACCAAAATTTGGGTTTTCGCACACAAACGTGGGGTTCTTCCCCAGTTATGGAAGTTTAGCACACCTTTGCTCCCCAGGGGGACATTTTGGAGAAGGGAGACAGAGAGAACGGGGGGTGTGGAAAGGTTTGGTTTCCAATCAGGATGTGAAACTCAAAAATTGGGTTTTTTTCCCCCAATTATGGAGGTTTGGGGCACTGTTGAAGATGTTTTAAGGGGGACACTGAAGGAAAAGAGGGTGTGGTTAAAAAAATCAGGGTGCAGCACTCAGAAATTTGGGGTTTTCCCCCAAAACAGATATTTGTGGCACTGCTTCCCTCCAAGGGGACATTTTGGGGGGGTCACACATCAGGAAAGGAGGGTGTGGGAAGGTTTGTGACTCCAGAAGAGTTTTGGTTGCAAGATCAAGGTGTCCTACACAAACCATGGGGTTTTGTCACCCAAAGCTGAGTGTTCTCCCCCCAAACAATCCCTTTGACACCTCTGCCCGCCGAGCGCCCACCTGAGGATGACGTCCCTTCCTGCCCACCCTCCCCAGGTGGCATCACGGCAGAGGAGGCGCAGCGCTCGAGCCACCTGAACATCGTGGGCATGGTGGGCTCCATCGACAACGACTTCTGCGGCACCGACATGACCATCGGCACCGACTCGGCGCTGCACCGCATCATAGAGATCGTGGACGCCATCACCACCACGGCGCAGAGGTGACAAGGACGCCCCTGTTGTTCCCAACCCCCCGGTGGTCCCGTTTCGGGTCGGTGACGCTTTCTTGTCCCCGCAGCCACCAGAGGACTTTTGTGCTGGAGGTGATGGGGCGGCACTGCGGGTACGTCCTGGTGGTAGCTGGGAGGGGTTCTTGTCACCCCAAAAATTGGGGGAAGTGGCTCAAAAGCAGTTTTTGGCCCCATTTCAGGTACCTGGCGCTGATCACAGCCCTGGCCTGCGGCGCCGATTGGGTTTTCATCCCCGAGTCACCTCCTGAGGATGACTGGGAGGAGCACCTGTGCAGGAGGCTGGCTGAGGTGGGAGGGGGAACGGACACGGGGGTGGGCGGATGGAGGGATGGATGGGGGATGGATGGGTGAGGGATGGACACAGGGATGGACACAGGGATGGATGGATGAGGGATGGATGATGGATGATGGATGATGGATGATGGATGATGGATGGATGATGGATGATGGATGATGGATGGATGATGGATGATGGATGGATGGATGGATGGATGGATGATGGATGGATGGATGGATGGATGGATGGATGATGGATGGATGATGGATGATGGATGGATGATGGATGATGGATGATGGATGGATGATGGATGATGGATGATGGATGGATGGATGATGGATGGATGAACAGAGGGATGGATGGAAGGAAGGATGGAGGGATGGATGGATGGATGGATGGATGGATGGATGGATGATCTCCCCCCACCTCTGTTGCCACCCCATGATCCCCCCAGACCCGTGACGGCGGCTCCAGGCTCAACATCATCATTGTGGCCGAGGGCGCCATCGACAAGCACGGCAAGGCCATCACCTCAGATGACATCAAATCTGTGAGTGGGGACAGGGGGACATGGGGGACAGCCCCCTTTGCCCCTCCCTTTTGGGGCCAGTCCCAAAACTCTCCTGTGTCCCCGCAGCTGGTGGTGAAACGTCTGGGGTACGACACCAGGGTGACCATCCTGGGTCACGTCCAGCGTGGGGGGACCCCCTCAGCCTTCGACCGCATCCTGGTGGGCACCTCCTTCCTCACCCCAGTCCCAGATGAGGGGACCTGGAGGTGATGACAGCCCCCCTTGGGAGGTGACACCCCTGTGTCCCCTCAGGCCAGCAGGATGGGCGTGGAGGCCGTGATGGCGCTGCTGGAGGGGACACCGGACACACCGGCCTGCGTGGTCAGTCTGTCCGGCAACCAGGCCGTGCGCCTGCCCCTCATGGAGTGTGTCCAGGTGGTGAGTGGGGATGGGGGACACTGGGAGTGGCCCCAGACCCAGTCCAGCGATGGTTCCCACACCTGAGATGTCCCCAAACCCTCCAGGGACCGTCCCCAAGCCTGCCCCAGGGATGGATCCCACCCCAGGACACCCCATTCCACCCTAATCCCATCCAAAACACTCCAACCCTACCCAGGACACCCTGATCCCACCCAGGACACACCAAGCCCCCCCCCCCAGTCCCACCCCAGGGACAGATCCCACCCCAATCCCCCTCTGTGCCCCCAGACCAAGGATGTCACCACAGCCATGAACGAGGGACGCTTCGAGGACGCGGTGAAGCTGCGAGGCCGGTGGGTGGCACCTCCATGTCCCTGTCCCTGCAACCTCAATGTCCTCAAAATGTCTCAAAAACCTCAATTTCCCCAATTTTTAGGAGCTTTCAGAACAACTGGAATGTCTACAAGCTGCTGGCTCACATCCGCCCTCCTGCCACCAAGGTAGGGGGCACGGGGAGGGGCCTGACCTGGGACACCCCAATTCCATCCCAGGACACCCCAGGCATGGATACCACCCCCATCCCATCCCAATCCAACCCCAATCCCACCTGGGACACTCCAGACACTGATACCACCCCCATCCCATCCCAATCCAACCCCAATTCCACCTGGGATACCCCAGGCATGGATACCACCCTTATCCCATCCCAATCCAACCCCAATCCCACCTGGGACACCCCAATCTCACCCGGGACACCCCAATCTCACCTGGGAAACTCCAGGCACCGATACCACCCCCATCCCATGCCAATCCAACCCCAATCCCACCCGGGACACCCCAATCCCACCCAGGACACCCCAATCCCACCCGGGACACCCCAATCCCACCCGGGACACCCCAATCTCACCTGGGACACTCCAGGCACCGATACCACCCCCATCCCATCCCAATCCAACCCCAATTCCACCTGGGACACCCCAATCTCACCTGGGACACCCCAGGCACCGATACCACCCCCATCCCATCCCAATCCAACCCCAATCCCGCCCGGGACACCCCAATCCCGCCCGGGACACCCCAATCCCGCCCGGGACACCCCAATCCCCACGTCCCTGTCCCCAGAGCGGGTACACGGTGGCCGTGATGAACGTGGGCGCTCCGGCCGCGGGGATGAACGCGGCCGTGCGGGCGACCGTGAGGATCGGCCTCATCCACGGCCACCGGATGCTGGCGGTGCACGATGGCTTCGAGGGGCTGGCCTTTGGGATGGTGAGAGTCCAGAGGGGAACGGGGCGGGGATGGTGAGATTCCTACAGGGAATGGGGCTGGGATGGATTTGAGGGTCCGGCATTTGGGATGGTGACCGTCCTATGGGGGAAAGGAGCTGGGATGGGGAGATCCCTATGGGATAAAGGGGTGGCCAGGGCATGATGGGTTTGAAGATGGGGAGAGTCCTATAGGGAAAAGGGGTGGGAAAATGGGGTGGGAAGTGTGGGATGGGTTTGAAGGGTTGGATTTTGGTAGGGGGAGATCCCAGAGGGAGAAGGGGTGGGAAGAGGGGGTGGGAAATGTGGGATGGGTTTGAGGGACTGGAGATGGTTTTGAAGGGTTGGGTTTTGGAATGGGGAGATCCCACTGCAAAAAGAGTCTGGGAAAAGAGTTTGGGAAGTGCAGGATGGATTTGAGGGGTTGGATTTTGGGATGGGGAGATCCCTGTGGGACAAGGGTGCAAGAAAAGGGCCTGGGCAGGGGCAGCTGTGGCACTGCAGGGATGGAGATTCCTCAGGAATTCCTCAGGATGGGGGTGTTGAACCCCTGCCCAAACCCCAGCCCTGCTGTGAGTCTGAGCTGCTGCTGTCCCCAAGCCAGGGGACATCGTGTGACCCCAATGTCACTCTGTCTCATCCCCAGGTGGAGGAGATCAGCTGGAATACCGTGGGCAGCTGGACAGGGCTGGGAGGATCCAAACTGGGCACCAAGAGGTGACTCCCCGCTCTGTGTGGGGTCATTTGGGGTCTCTCTGGGGTCCCCCTCTGGTCAGGCTCATCCAGAGGAGTTCTCCCTTCCCAGGACTCTGCCCAAGAAATATTTTGAGGAGATCAGCGCCAACATCAGCAAATTTGGGATTCACGGTCTTATCATCATCGGCGGCTTTGAGGTCAGCGGGGTGTGGGCAGCAGGGTGTGGTCAGAGCATGGCTGGGGCATGGTCAGGATGGGGTCAGTGTCCCCTTGCGATCCCCAGGCACTCACAGGCAGCCTGGAGCTGCTGGAGGGCCAGATCTGGTTAGGCTGTGGTCAGTGTTGCCACTGTTCCTCTCCTCTCTGCATTGTCGCTGATGTCCCCATTGTCCCTCAGGCGTTCACGGGTGGCCTGGAGATGGTGGAGGGCCGGGCACGCTTCGAGGAGCTCTGCATCCCCCTGTGCATCGTGCCCGCCACCGTCTCCAACAACGTGCCCGGCTCCGACTTCAGCATCGGCGCCGACACCGCCCTCAACACCATCACCACCGTGAGAGCCCAGATACCTCCCCAAAATCCCCCTCATCCCATACACCATCAGCATGGTCAGACCCCAAATCCCCAACACCATCACCACCGTGAGAGCCCAGATACCTCCCCAAAATCCCCTCGTCCCCAAATCCCCAACACCATCTGGTCAGACCCCAAATCCCCAACACCATCACCAGTCAGACCCCGATCCTATAGCCTCTGATCCCCAACACCATCACCACACTGAGATCCCAAATCCTGTATCCCGTATCCGTCCTGATCCCCAACACCATCACCACAGTGAGGTCCCAGTGGAAGTCCCAAATTCCCCTGATCCCAAAGCACTTCTCCCACTCTGAGCCCCTGATGGAAATCCCCCAATTCCCCTGACTTTAAACCACGTTTCCTGACCCCAAATCCCCCATTTCATGTGACCTGATCAAGCAGTCTGCAGTGGGCACCCCAAATCCCCTGACCTGAATCACTCCCTCAAATCCCCTGGCCCTAAATCCCCTTTCCTGACCCCAAATCCTGTCCCCGTTGCAGACGTGTGACCTCATCAAGCAGTCGGCCGCAGGCACCAAGCGCCGCGTGTTCATCATCGAGACCATGGGCGGCTTCTGTGGCTACCTGGCCACCATGGCCGGGCTGGCGGCCGGCGCCGACGCCGCCTACATCTTCGAGGAGCCCTTCAGCAGCCGCGACCTGCAGGTGGGGACAGCCCTGTCCCGTCCCCAGTGTCACCAGGGGGCTGTGGAATGAGGTTTCCGTTCCCAACCCCACTCCTGACCCCACTCCTCACCCCACTCCTGACCCCGCAGGCCAACGTGGACCACCTGATAGAGAAGATGAAGACCACGGTGAAGAGGGGGCTGGTGCTCAGGTGGGCCCGGCTTGGGGAGGGACCTCGTGTCACGCCCACGGGGATTGGGTTTGGGATCGGGGGAACTGGGCTCTCACTGTGCTGATGGGTTAGAAATGCAAGATTTGGGGTCTTGTGGTGCTGCTGTTTGGGATCAGTGGAATTGTTTGGGATGGGGTGAACTGTGGGATCTGGGCCTGATCCTGTCCCTGCTGTAGGAATGAGCGCTGCAATGAGAACTACACCACAGATTTCATCTACAACCTCTACTCCGAGGAGGGCAAAGGGGTCTTTGACTGCCGGAAAAACGTCCTGGGGCACATGCAGCAGGTGGGAACAGGGTGAGGGGTTGGGAATTCCCCCAGAACGGTGTTCAGGGGATTTCCCTGAGAATGGGATCAGGATCTGGGGGATTTCACTGGCTCATCCTGGATTCTCCTGGGGCAGGGAGGCAGCCCCACCCCCTTTGACCGTAATTTCGGCACCAAGATGGGCGCCAAGGCCGTGGCCTGGATCACCGGGAAGATCAAGGAATGCTCCCGGCATGGTGGGTGCTGCTGGATGGGGGATCCCAAAAGGACCCCAGAGTGACCCTACATTCCCAAACCATTCCCAAAAGGCTCTCCAGCGGATTCTGGGGGGTGTTCCCCACTCCTGGATGATCCCAAACATCCCTAACCTCCTCTCCCGTGTTTCTGGAAGATCCAAATATTCCCAACCTACCCTCCCACAGGTTTTTCACCTCCTGGAGCATCCCAAACATTCCCAACCCCTGCTCCAGGAGGTTCCCAAACACTCCCAAATTCCCCTCCCAGGTGCTCTCCCATCCCTGAAGATTCCCAGACATTCCCACCCTTCCCCCATGTCCCTGGAGGACCCCAGGTATTCCCAACTCGCCCCCAGGAGGTTCCCAAACGTTCCGTGTTCCTGCCAGGGCGGATCTTTGCCAACACGGCAGACTCGGCGTGCCTGCTGGGGATGCGCAAGCGCAGCCTGGTGTTCCAGCCCATCGCCGAGCTGCGCCAGCAGACGGATTTCGAGTGCGTGTCCCTCCTGTCCTCCCTTCCCCGCCCCGGGAAAGCGGGATAGAGCCGGGGATCCCTCCCCAGGGGTGTCCCCAGCCTGGCCCTGTCCCCTCAGGCACCGCATCCCCAAGGAGCAGTGGTGGCTGAGGCTGCGGCCCATCCTCAAAATCCTGGCCAAGTACAACATCGAGCTGGACACGTCGGAGACGGCGCACCTGGAGCACCTGACCCGCAAGGTCCTGGTCCCCGAGGCCACCCTGTGACAGGGACAGTGGCCACTGCCAGCCTGAGGAACCCCAAAAATCCCCTTTTCCCTCGGCAGCCTGTGGCTTTTGGGGCAATTTATGGGATTTTGAGAGTGGTCCCCAGGCGATGTCATGATAAATTGAGGATGGATGGTGGAGGTTGAGGTTTTTAGGGTTAAAAGTCACAAAATGGAGATGTTTCAATAAATTCAGGGCTTGTCCAAGTGCTCCAGGTCTCTGTGAATCCATGGGAAGGCGAACCTAGATCCCACTGACACCAAATCCCTCCTGATCCTCAGGATTTCCCTGCGCAGCATAACAGAGAGGGATAAAAACGGTAGAATTTGAGCTTTCATCCCCAGGTTCATCCCACAAAATAACAATAACAGTTTTCAGCTGCTTGGTTTCACCTTGGAGAGCTGCTCTTCTGTTGGATCCTGGAATAGATCCCAAAAAAAACCCCAAACCAACACCAAAGGGTGAATTACTGGTGGGACACCTCAGGAAGATATTGAAGAGATGGGAGGGAAGCCCTCAGCTCCACATGGAGCTCTCTGGAGAAGATTTTTTTCACCCACAAGAATTCCAGCCCTGCAAAATTTTGGTTTTTGAAGTGGTTTCACTCTTGATGCAACATAAAATTATGGATAAACAGGGAGAACTTCACTTTCCATGCTGGACAAACACCTGGATCTTTCATTTTCAGCCAACACATCCCACAGGATTACTCTGCACCCCAACCCACCATTTCTTGCCTTGGGTCCTTCCTCAGAGGAGACTTTTCCTTTAAAACCTTCTTTTTGCAAGGCAAAAAAACCCAAACAAAAAGGGGAAAACCAGATTAATCCAACAGCTGGGATATAATTTGCCATCAGAGGGATATTGTTCATTGCAGGAGAGTGAAAGAGGGGGACAGGGAGAGAAGAAGAGGGAACAGAGAGGAGGAAATGGAGGGAGCGTGAGAGGATGGGGAGGAACGGAGGGGACAGGGGAGGAAAGGGATGCAGTGTGAGGTGCCAGCAGGGTCCGGGGTGGCCGAGGGGAACACAAACCACGGAGAGGAACCTGGGAAGTCACAAAGAGAGCAGGGAACCTCCCCCCGGAGCAGGGGGTGATCCCGGGGCAGGGCAGGTGTCCCGCCCTCAGGTGAGCAGCAGCAGGTACTCCTTGAGGCAGGCGGGCAGCGGCAGCTGCTGCACGGCCTGGGGCAGGAAGCGCAGGCCGAGCGAGCGGCGCACGGCGTAGCGCGACAGCGCCTGCAGCGTGCCCGGCGCCGAGCACAGCAGCGTCAGCCGCTGGCACAGCTGCGGGTCCCGGGCCACCTCCCAGGGCAGGCTCCCGTTCTTGCGCAGCTCAAAGTGTCCCGTGGCTCTGTGCAGCAAATCCAGGCAGGAATCCTCGCGCTCCGTGCCCAGGCCCCGCACCAGCAGCGCCACCAGGCGCGAGATGGGGCTCTGCCCCTTCAGGTTGACCACGCGCACCTCGGCGCCGAAGTCCAGCAGGACGCTGACGCTCTCCAGGTTGCCCTTCATGGCCGCCCAGCTCAGGGGGGTGTCGTTGTTGTAGTCCAAGGCGTTGACCAGGGCGCCGTTGGCCAGCAGCGCCCGCACGCACTCGGCGTTGTTCTTGAAGGCCGCCCAGTGCAGCGGCGTGTCCTTGTTGCCGTCCAGGGCGTTGGGGTTGGCTCCGTACTCCAACAAAATCTCCACGCAGGTTTCATCTTTTTCTGCTGCGTAGTGAAGGGCTGTACGGTTGTAGCCGTCCAGGGCGTTCACCTGGGGGAGAAAAAAACAGTTTGGGGGTCAGCTGGATCCCGCAGCAAGGGAAGAGTCACAGTCCCAAATCCCAAATGCAGGGGAAAATCAGGAAGGGTTTTAGCCCAGCAGCATGGGAAACTGGGGTAAAACAATCCAGCAAATTTTGGGTTTAATTCCTCCTTCCCAACCTCCTGAAATCTCAGTGCAAACATACAGGTTTTAATTCTCCTTCCTCGCCCTCCCCAACAGCTCAGCACAAAATTTAGGTTTTAATTCTTCCACCGCTCCCAAAATCTCAGCCCAAGAACTCCCTCCCTGTTGGGACAAGGAACCTTCCCCTGGCACCACTTTGTGAGGGGATACAAGCCCATGGAATATCCTGAGCTGGAAAAGACCTACAAAGATCATCAAATCCAAGCCCTGACCCTGCACAGGACACAAAAAAATCCTCCCACTTTGCTGGGAGCCTTGTCCAAACCCCAGTCCCTGGAGCTTCTGCCCCGTGACACTCTGCGGGAAGAACTTTTTCCCAAAATACAACTTAAACACACCAGCTCTAACCCCAACTGTTTATCAGCTCCTCCTGTCTTCCGTGCTTCTTCTCTTGGCATTTTCCACCTGTTTTCAGTTTTTCCCAAGCTTTACCTCAGCTCCTTTTTGCAGCAGCAGCTCCACGCAGTCGGCATCAGCCACCATGCAGGCGCAGTGCAGGGGTTTGAGGGTGCCGTGCAGGCAGTTCACATCGGCGCCCTGCGGAGCAGAGGAACCCCCGGTCAGGAACTCCCCCCTTTCCATCCCTTCAGAAAGGGTTAAATCACACAGATCCCGGGGTCAGCAAATCCCACCCTTTCCCTGCCCTTCCCATCCCTTCAAGAAAGGTTTAATTAAGAGAAATCCCGTGGGTTTGTTTGTGAGAATGCTCCCGGCCTTAATCCCAGCTCCTGCTTGTGTTTCACCAATTCACGACACCAAACGGTGCCCGGAGAGCCCCGGGGGTCCCGAGGGTGGAAGGAAAAGCCTAGAGTCTCTAAACCACCCGGAGATGCCCTGATCTTCCCCTCTCGGGAGCCGAAAACCCCTCCAGACTCCCCACGGAGGCTCCGCAGGGAGCGGGACAGGTGGGGACAGCTCGGGTCAGAGGGACCCGGAGTCCTGGGGTGCCACGGGATATGATTATCTGCAGGTGCTTTTATTGAGAGCTCTGGGAATCGGGGTACAGACCCAAATCTGACTCCGACACGGCTTTCGAGCTGAGCCTATTTTATATTCTATCCTTATATAACTTACATGTTAATTATTAAACTTATATTGTTCTATTGTATACATTGGCATGAGTTTCTCGTGATCTTTCTTAGGCCCCTGACCACAGCTTCTCATGATTCTTACTTTTAAGCAGTAATTATATTTAATTACTAAACAATCATCACATCTAACAATTATATCATTCATCTTGTACCAGCTACACAGGTGCAGTTCTAGCAAAGTACACGGCTTACATGTACACAGGGTATTTTTTATTTTTCAGGGCCTACTAAGCTTAATTTTCCTTTTAACCCCAAATCCCTTTTGCTATCAGGGGGACTCCAGCAGGCCGGCCCGGCCGGGAAAGGGCTCGGGATGTCCCGGGCACGGGGCCTCACCCGGCCGATGAGATCCTCCACGTTGTCCCGCGGGAAGGAGCGGATGGCGGCGATGGTGCGGATGAGGCGCTCGGACAGCGAGTACTTGCTCTGAATGCTCTGCATGATGTACCACATGGCGCGGGCCGCGCCGCGGCATCCCCGGCCGGGCCCGCCGAGCCCCGCGGCGGGGAGGGAGCGGCCCGGGCCGGACCGAGCCGAGCCGCAGCAGAGTCCGGAGGTGGAGCCGCGGCTGTTCCGGAGGAATCCGGGGCGGTTCCGGGGCGGTTCCGGGGCGGTTCCGGGGCGGTTCGGGGGGCCCGAGCCGCTCCCGGGGCGCTCCGGGATCAGCGGCGGCCCCGGCAGGACGCGGAAACGCCGCGAACCAGAAGTGACGTCACGCCAAGTGCCCCGCCCCGCCGCCCTCGCCGCAAATCCAGCTCCGGCGCCCCCGCTGGCCCCGCCCCCTCTGTTTCGTTCCTCCAATCCCCAGCACCGGCCGCCCTTAAGCCGCGCCCCCTACCGGATTTCCACCAATCCGCGCTTTCCTGAGCTCACGAAGACCCGCCCCCTCCTCCATAGACGCCCTCATAACCTCCCAAGATTTTCCCCCGTATCCCGCTTTCCCCTAGGCCACGCCCACACCGAGTCACCAACCAATAGGGACGCAGCACTGCAACCGCGAAACGTACGGGGGCGGGGCGGCGCAGTGGAGGCCACGCCCCCCCCCCCCCCCCCCCGCGGTCACACAAACGGACCCAAGATGGCCCCAAAATTTGCATTCTTTTAATTCCTTTTTAGCTTCTTCTGCCTCCAGCCAACTCCAGGGAAGGCCCGGAGCTCCTGTCCAGGAGCCTCGGGTCCCGTCAGAGGTCCGTGTTTGTCCTTTATGGCCGTGGGTTGAGATCCCACTGGGAGCGCCCGCCCCTGGCCAGCCGCAGAGCAGAGCCCTGTGTAAAGGAGAATAGTTCTGGCTACTTAATTTAGGGGTGGCTACCGCATTTTGGGGAGTGGCTACTGAATTCTGGGGGGGCTTGCTTACCGAATTTGGGGGGGGGGGGGTCCTCCCAGTGCTCCCAGTATCACCAAGCCCCCCTCCCAGTAACCCAAACACCCCCTCCCAGTGCTCCCAGGAGCCCAAATTCTCTCCCATTAACCACTTGCCCCTTCCAGTCCCCCCCAGTAACCCCCTCCCAGTGCCCCCAAGTCCCTCCTGGGGCTCCCTATATCCCCTCCCAGTTTATCCCAGTCCCTGCAGATTCCCCTCTCCGTGTCTCCCGGTTTATCCCAGTCCCCTGCCAGTTCCTCCCAGTGCCCCCTGTACCTGTCCCTCGCTTGTCCCAGCCAGGGCGGGCACTAGGAGGGAAAAGGGGTGTTAGAGGTTTTTGAGGTCACCCCAAAAATCAGGGTCAGCACTGAGGGACTTCTCTGGGAGGCCTTGGGGTCCTGCAGGGGGTTTGGGGAGCTCTGGGCTCCTTCCGTGGGGGTTTGGGGTCCCTATGGGGAGATACCAGGAGATATCAGTGGTTTGGGGTCACACCATGGGGGTTTGAGGCCCTTATGAGCTTTTAGGGTCCCTCCTTGGAGATGAGGAAAGGGAGTGGGGCTTGGAGCTGAAGGGCAGGGCTTGGGGCATTATTTTGGGGTAAATCCTGTAGGATTTGGGGTCGCTCACCCATGCCCGAGGCCAGAGGGGTCCCTGAATTTCTGTAGGCTATGCCAACCTGTGGGGGGAGAGCAAACCATTATGGGAACCCGCCTTGATTTGTGGTGGCCCCCATTTGGGGTGAGGTGTCACCTGCCATCCCAGGGTGCTGCGGGACTGAGGGGGCTCCAGTGGGGGCAAGCGGCTGCAAAAGAGAGGCGGGAGGTTTGGGGGACCCCCCTGTGCAACTGAGGGACCCCCATCCCAATTCAGGATGCCCTCCCCCCCTTACCTGACCACTTGACTGCTGAGCTGCCGGCGGGGCTGGGGGGTCACTGGAAAGGAGATGGAAAATTTGGGAGGACCCCTATGAGCAAGGAGAGGATGGGGAGGTGTTTTAGGGTGTGGAAGACCCCCTTAAAAATTTGGGGGGTGCTTACCTGACTGTGTAGGGGAGGGACGGGGGGTGCTGGTGCGGCTGCTCCAGTGCCAGGCAGGGGAGAGCTGTGAGGAGATCTGGAGAGCAGTTTTGTGTGTGGGGGGGGGAAGTTTAGGGGGACAGTTTTGGGGGTGAGGGAAGGGCCAGGGGGGCTTTGGGGACAGTTTGGAGGCCAGGGAAGGGGCAGGGGGATTTTGGGGGCCACCTGCATGCGGCGTAGCTCCTCATTCTCCCGGCGAAGTGACTCCAGCTCCCTGGGAAGGGGGAAGATTTAATGGAGGGTGGGAATTCCCCTCATTTGGGGTGGGGGTCCCTCCATAGGGAAGCTGAGGGGGGCAGAGCAAAGGGATGGAAGCTCACCAAGATGGCAACGAATGGCAGAACATCCTGTCACCAGTGTGGTAGCCAAGGGGGGGTAAACCCTCCCAAAAAAGTGGCCAGAAGGATGAGGACTCTCATCAAGATGTTGACCAAGGAGTGCTGCCTCACCTATATGCTCAGAGGAGCCCAATATGGAGGTGTGAACCCCCTACCATGGCATCCCCCTCACCTCGTCCTCTCCCTCAGCTCCTCTCTGGCCTTCTGCAGCTCTGCCTGCGCCCGCTGAGCTCTGTCCCGGTGCAAGTCCAGCAGAAGCTGCACCTGTGCTGTCTGGAACCGCCACACCTGGGGGACGTGGGTCACCGCGTTGAACCCCCTGAGAGTGTGGGGTTGGGGACAGTGGTGGAAGCTCATCCCTCACCACCTGTGTCCTCCTCACCTGCGTGATCTGGTCAAGGTGCTTGAGGGCGATGGCCGCCGGGTTCTTGAAGAAAACCTTCTCCTGTGGGCGCATCTGTTGGGCATGGGGGCGTCAAAAGGATGGGAAGAAGGTTGGGAAACGGGAAGGGAAAAGGGTGGGAAGGGGATCTGGGGCACAACATGGCAGACACTGGCCTGTTCGGACAGGGGCAGGTAGCGGCAGGCAGCACCACAGACTGGGCAGGGATCTGTAGGAGGGGGAGAAAAAAGTCAGAAAAGTGAGGGAAAAAGATGTCTAAAAGTCTCCAAAATGTTGTTCCTTGAGGGAAATGGACCACTGCCCCTCATTTTAGGGTTTTAAATTTAGGCAGGATCCTCCATTTCCACAATGCTAAGGGTGTACATTGAGGGGAAAATCGTCCTTTTTCCATCATTTGAAAGACAGAAATCGAGGGGAAACCCTCTTTTCCTGATATTTTAGGGGTTTATATTGAGGGCCGAGCCCTCAATTATTTATTTGCTTGAGTTGAGGTGACCCCTCCTTTCCCTCTCATTTTAGGGGCTAAATTGGAGGAAACTTCCCCCTTTCTCAGCATTTTAAGGGTTTAAATTGGGGGTTTTCCTCCATTTTACCTGTGCCCCCACAGCCCTCGCACAGGATGTGGCCGCAGTTGGTGATGGCGAACCGGGCGCCATCCTGGCGGAAGCAGCGGCTGCAGTGGAACCAGTCCATGGCGGGGCCGGGGTGAGGAGCTGCCTCCACACGTGAAAGTCTGCGAGGGAATGAGGGGGAAAGGTGAGGGGAAAAAGGTGAAAGGGTGGGAAAAAGCGGTGAGAGAAAAAAGGGACGGAAATGTGAGGGGGAAAGGGTCGGAAATGTGAGGGGGAAGGGGCTGGGATGCGTGAGGTGAAAAAGGGCGGGAAATGTGAGGGGGAAAGTGAGGGGAAGAAACAGCAGGAAAGATGAGAGAAAAAAGGGACGGAAATGTGAGGGGGAAAGGGTCAGAAATGTGAGGGGGAAAGGGTCAGAAATGTGAGGGGGAAAGGGTCAGAAATTTGAAGGGGAAAAGGCCGGAAATTTGAGGGGGAAAGGGTCAGAAATTTGAAGGGGAAAAGGCCGGAAATTTGAGGGGGAAAGGGCTGGGAAGTGTGAAGTGAAAAAGGGCGGGAAATGTGAAGGATGAAAGGGCAGGAAAGTTGAGGCAGAGGAAGGGCAGTAAAAGCGAGAAAAAGAGCAGGAAATGTGAGGGGGAAAGTGAGGGGAAGAAACAGCAGGAAAGATGAGAGAAAAAAGGGACGGAAATGTGAGGGGGAAAGGGTTGGAAATGTGAGGGGGAAAGGGTCAGAAATTGGAAGGGGAAAGGGCTGGGAAAGTGAGGGGAAGAAACTGCAGGAAAGATGAGAGAAAAAAGGGACGGAAATGTGAGGGGGAAAGGGTTGGAAATGTGAGGGGGAAAGTGAGGGGAAGAAACAGCAGGAAAGATGAGAGAAAAAAGGGACGGAAATGTGAGGGGGAAAGGGTTGGAAATGTGAGGTGAAAAAGGGCGGGAAATGTGAAGGATGAAAGGGCAGGAAAGTTGAGGCAGGGGAAGGGCAATAAAAGAGAAAAAGGGCGGGAAATGTGAGGGGGGAAAACAGCAGGAAAGATGGGAGGAAGAAGGGTGGAAAAAGGGAGGAAAAAAAGGGTGGGAAACATGGGAGAAAAAAGGGTGGGAAACGTGAGGGGGAAAAGGGTGGGAAAGGTGACGGGGAAATGGTGGAGGAAAAGGAGAGAAAAAGAGCAAGAAAGGGGAGAGATGAAAAAAGTGGGAAATAATGAGGGGGAAAAGGGCCACTTGGATGGGGACAGGGAAACCAGGATTGGGACATCAGGATGGGGACAGCAACATCTGGACCTATGGGGGCAGATGGGGATAAGGACACCAAGATGGAGATATCGGTGGGATCAGAGTTTTGGGGTGGTGCAGGGGGAGCACCCCAAAGCCCTGATCCTACGATTCCATGCTCCCAGAATCACTAAATCCTGCAAAATCTTTGGCTGTGTTGCATAATTCCAACAATTTTTAACTGGGGGGTGGGGGGCAGGAAAAGCACCCCCAGAATATCGGGGGAGGGTCTCGGGGTTTGGAGGATGCAGAAGGCACCCCAGAACCGCAATCCTATCAGTACCCGGTCCCAAAATTCCTCCATGCCACTGTTGAACCCTCTGGCCCCGCTGTGCAATTCCAACCATTTTTAATTCTAGGGATGGTGGGGGTGGGGGGGGCAGAAATGCTTTCCCAGGCCCTTGTGAGGGAGAATCTGGGGGGCACAGGGGCCACCCCAAAACCGTGATCCCGCTACGCCCCAATCCTGCTATCTCGGGATCCTGTGCTCCATCACTGTGTAATTCCAACCATTTTTGATTCCCGGGGGCGGGGGCAGGAAACGCCCCAATAAAACCCTCTGGGGGGGTCATTCAGGGATTTGGGGTGCGCAAGGGACACCCCGAAGCCCCGATCCCGCTGTTCCCGGAATCCCTGGATGCCGCTGCCGAGCCCTCCGCCCTCGTTGCGTAATTCCAACCATTTTTAATTCCCGGGGGGACAGGAAACGCGTCGCTGCCGTTACACAAAGCAGGAAGGGGGGAGGGAGAAGTCTGGGGGGTGCCCTGTCCTTAGTCCCCACAAACCCACCCTGCCCGTCCCCCCCAGATCCATCTCCCGCTTGGAAAATATCCCCCTTCCAAAAATAACAAACCCCCAACAATTCGGGCAATTCGCACAATCCCCCCGCCCCTCACTCAAAACCGGGCGGTTCGGGGGTGTCCCTGCTGGGGCTCGCCCTTTTTCTTTTTCCCCCCTTGGGGCTCCCCTCGCCCAAATTCCCGTTTTTCCAAGGTTTCCCCCCCACTTTTCCCAGCGTTTTTTCCCCGCTTTTTTTCCCAGTGGTGCATCCGGCGGGGAATGGGATGACGGGGCCTTCCTGTTCCCGGCCCCGCGCCCGCCTGGCGCCCGGGGGGCCCCCCCGGCACGAGCCCCCCGCAGCCCCGAGCCCGGCGGGACCCCCGGAGCCACCCCCGGAGCCCTCCGCAACGCCCCCGGCCCCTCCCGCGCCGCGGAGCCGCCGAGGTGAGTCCGGGGGCGCGGCGAGAGCGAAACGCCGTTTTTGGGGGGAAGGTAAGGGGAAAGAGCGGAGACAACCCCCCAAAAATTGGGGAGATCCCCCCCCGCCCAATTTGAGATACCCCGATGTTGGATTTGGGATGAGGGAGGCAATGGCGGAGCCGTTTTGGGGCTGGGAATGAGGGAAAAAGGAGAGTGGGAACCCTCCCACAAAAAAATTTGGGAGGACACCCCCTTTCCCCCCACAATTGGAGATACCCCCGGGCTTGGATTTGGGATGGGGAGGCGATGGCGGAGGGGTGGCAAAAGATTTGGGGCGGGGGCGATGTGGATGAACGGCGGGTTTCAGGGATGGAAAGGGCAGGGAAGGGAGCGGGGGGACCCCCTCCCCAAAAAATAAATCTGGGAGATCCCCCCCGACGTCCGACTGGAGATTCCAGGGGATAAAGGGGAACGATGGATTGGAGCCGGAGGGGGTGGGCGGTGGAAAAGAGGCGCCGTTTGTAGGTTTGGAAAAGATGGAAGAAGGTAAGCGGGGAACACTCCTACCCACCCAAATTTAGGAAATTCCTTCCCTATTGGGGATACCCCCGGTCTTGGATTTGGGGAGTGGGAGGTGATGGCAGGGGGCGACAATGGAAGGCGAGGGGGGAGGTGCTGTTTTTAGGTTTGGAATAGAGGGAAGAAGGAGAGTAGGGACCCTCACAAAAATCTGGGAGGTCCCTCCTGCAGTTGTGGATAACCTCCGTCTTGGATTTGGGAGGGGAGGGGAGATGGATTTGGGCCTGGGAGGAGGGATCAGGCGCTGGTTTGGGGGCAGAAGGTGGGGAGGAATGAGAGTGGGAAAATTCCCCTTCAAAAAATCTGTGAGACTCCCCCCAAAAATTTTGGTTGCCTCCATGTTGGATTTGAAGAGGGGGGACGGATTGTGGATAAACCATTCTGGAATGAGGGGCAAGAGAGTGGGGACCCCTCAAAAAAGAACCTGGGAGTCCCCCCCAGTATTCGATTTGGGGTGGGGGATGAATTTTGGAGAAGGTTCCTGGAGCTCCGTTGTTCTTTTGTGCCCCCTTCCCAAAACTAAATGTGGGGGGAGCAAATCTGGGGGGACTGGCAGTAATTTGGGGGCAGCCTGGGTGATTTGGGGGGGTCCCAGGTGATTTTGGGGGGCACTGGGATTTTGGGGGCTGAGTCTGGAGCAGCTGCGGGACCCCCCCAAGACCCTCAAAGAGAGATGAGGGGGAAACTGGGGAGTACAGGGTGATTTGGGGAGACACAGAGGGATTTGGGGTCACAGAGAAGGATTTTGAGGGACACAAAGGGATTTTTAGGGGGAACAGGGATATTTGAGGAGACACAGAGGGATTTGGGATCACATGGAGGAGTTTGAAGTTACACTGAGGGATTTGAGGGGACATGAAGAGATTTGGGCTGGGGGGCAGAGAGGTTTTTGGGGGAATGAGACTTAGGAGGGCATGAGGGGATTTGGGATCAGCCTGAAGGATTTGGAGGGGTAACACAGAAGGATTTGGGTGGGGTACATGGAAATTGAGGGGGTCACAGGGAGGGTTTTAGAGTCACCCTGAGAAATTTGGGGGGTACAGCAGGAGCCAAGATGCAAACAGTCCTTTGGAATGGGGGGGCGGCTGTGGGTTTCTGCTGCACAGAGGGGTGCTGGGGTGTTTTGGGGTGCTCAGGGCCCTCCTTGACGCTGCAGTCCCCGCAGGAGCCCCCATGGAGCAGGACGAGCCAGACGTGGTGGAACTGCAGGACTCGGATGAGGGGGACGTGGTCTTCATTGGTGAGGGGGGACCCCGAAAGTGGATGAGGGGGTTGGGGGGTTCCAGGTAACCCAGAAAGGCGGTACAGGAAATTCTGGGGGGGATCCAGACACACCTAGAAGGGGGTAGAGGCATTTGGGATGGGGTTCAAGGCACTTCTGGGGGTCTCCAGACACCATTGGAGGGGGACAGAGGCATTTCAGGGGGTCTTAAAACACTGTTGAGGGGGTTCCAGACCCCCCAAGAAGGGGGTATGGGGAATTTTGGGGGCCTTCAGGTACTTTTGGGGAGCTCCAGACACTCCAGGAGGGGGCACAGCCTCTTTTTGCGGCACAGTGAGCATTTGGGGAGGGGATCCAGTCCCTTTTTGGGTCACAATGACCATTTGGGTCAGGGGCTCAATAAATATTTGAGGAGAAGGCCCTGCCCCTTTTTTGGGTCACAACAACCATTTGGGGAGGGGTCCCAGCCCCTTTTGGGTCACAGCAAACATTTTGAGGGGGCTCCAGGCAAACTGGGGAGGCTCCAGGCACCCTTTTAGTGCGCAATGAGCATTTGGGGAGGGGGCCCAGCCCGTTTTAGGAATAAAATCAACGTCCAGCCCCTTCTGTGCTCTCACCCCCAGCCGATGGCGGCATCGTGAGCGACGGCGAGGCCGAGGTGCTGCCGCACGAGAGCACCCGCACGGTGATCCCGCACAGCCCCCTGTGCCCCCCGCCGCCCCGCGGGACCCCCGCCCCGGCCCCGGGGGGCTCCGAGGAGGGCGGGGGGCGGCGGGGCGGGGGCCGCCAGCGCCCCTTCATCTGCAACGAGTGCGGCAAGAGCTTCAGCCACTGGTCCAAGCTGCTGCGGCACCAGCGCACGCACACGGGCGAGCGGCCCAGCACCTGCGGCGAGTGCGGCAAGAGCTTCTCCCAGAACTCGCACCTGGTGCAGCACCGCCGCACCCACACCGGGGAGAAGCCCTACAGCTGCGGCCACTGCGGCAAGAGCTTCTCCTGGAGCTCCAACCTCATCCAGCACCAGCGCATTCACACCGGGGAGCGCCCGTACGGCTGCGCCGAGTGCGGCAAGAGCTTCACGCAGAGCAAGAACCTCATCAAGCACGAGCGCACCCACGCCGGGCCGGGGGCAGCGCGGCCGCGCCGCTGCGCCCACCCCGCAGGTGCCCCGAGGGCGCTGAAGGGGCCTCGGGCGGGGGGCGAGGGCGAGGGGCCCGCGGGGGCCTCGGGCGGCTGCGGGCAGGAGCCGCTGATCTGCGTGGAGTGCGGGGACTGCTTCGCCCAGAGCGCCGCGCTCAGGAAGCACCGCCGGGGACACCGCCCGCTCTTCGTGCCCTGGGAGAACGCTGAGGAGAGGGCACAGGGACAGCCGGGCACTGTCCTCGCACCCTTGGGGACAGTGGCACCAGGACATGGGGACATGGGGCACTGCGCGCTCTTCCAGCCCTGAGGGACAGTGGCACCAGGACATGGGGACATGGGGCACCACCTGCTCTTCATGCCCTGAGGGACAGGAGGACAGTGGCACCAGGACATGGGGACATGGGGCACCACCCGCTCTTCCAGCCCTGAGGGACAGTGGCACCAGGACATGGGGACATGGGGCACCGCCTGCTCTTCATGCCGTGAGGGACTGGAGGACAGTGGCACCAGGACATGGGGACATGGGGCACCGCCTGCTCTTCATGCCGTGAGGGACTGGAGGACAGTGGCACCAGGACATGGGGCACCGCCTGCTCTTCATGCCGTGAGGGACTGGAGGACAGTGGCACCAGGACATGGGGCACCGCCTGCTCTTCATGCCCCGAGGGGACACTGCGGAGAGGGCACAGGGACAGCGGGGCACTGTCCTCGCACCCTGGGGGCACTGCCCGCTCTTCGTGCCCTGAGGGGCAGGAGGACAGGCATAGGGACATGATAGTTGGCGCACTGGCTGCTCTTCATGCCCCGAGGGGACACCATGGTGGGGACACAAGGACAGTTGGACAATGTTCTGGCAGTGTCTGCTCTTGGTCACCTGTGGGGACACACAGTGGGCCACTCTGGTGGAGGACACGGGGACTGTGCCACAGACAGGAGACACGGTGCCACCATGCGAGGGGACACAGGGATTGTTTGAGGGGCAGGACGTGGTGATAGAGCTGGGGTCACACGAGTCATGCCACAGGTGAGGGGACATGGTGACACCAAGCTGGGAGACAGTGGGGGGCACCTGGACTGGGACAAAGACAGGATGCGGTGACACTCAGGACACAGGGACACAGAGCTCATGTCACCCGTGCCCTGTGTCACCGTCGGTGCCCCTCGCTGGTCCCCATCAGTGCCACATCCCAGAGCTGTAAATAGGGGAAGGGGGGAGGGACGTGAGGGTGGGACCCTGGGGGAGGGGGGAGGTGACACCAGGACCCCCGTGGGGTGGGGTGGGGGCATGGATGGGGCTGGGCTGTGAATAAAGTTGTGTTTTGGGGGACGTGGGTGTTGGTTTTAGGGGGTGACAAAAATGGGGGGGCGGACAACCCCAGGAGAGAGGCTAGAAACCCCTGGGGGAGGGCAAAAAGCCCCCATGGGGGGGAGTTTGGGGGCCTCAGAGGTTTGGAGGGTCCCAGGTCAGTCCCTGCAAAGCCTTAAAGGATAGGGGGAGTGACAGGAAATTTGGGGGTCAAAAAAGGGGTCTTAAAACTTGGAAGGGATTGCAAGGAGGTCCCAAATTGGAAGGCGGTCGGGGAGACCCCAAAACTGGGACAGGCTCCCATATAGGTGGGGAGGGGGATTGGGGGACATTAAATTCTGTGGGTGCAGCTGTGGCAGAGCCCTCCCACCACAGACCCCCCCATGCCCCAAGTTCTTCCTCTCAAGACCCCTCAAAAACCCCCAGATCCCACTCAGAGCTGTCTCTTCTTCATTCCAGGAACTGGTACAGAGCAGGGAAGCGTTGATTTGTGGCCTTATCTGTGCAGCCACCTCCTGGAATTTCGGACGGCGCAGGATGTGTCCCACACCCAGCATTGCCTTTCAGGAGGTGCCCACCCACTCAGGACCACAACCACCGGCCCTTTTCCCTGTGAAACAAAACTCGCCAGCCCAGGCTCCTGGTGTCGTTTTGCAGGGTGTGCTTGGGACTGTCAGGGCAGCACAAATTAGAGGTGAGGGCAGTTTGGGTCTGGTCTGGGACACATCCTTCGCTGTTCAGAGTTTTTGGAGGCAGCCATCCACTCAGGACCACAGGTGGTCATTGGAATGGCTTTCCCAGAGGATGCCTCATCCCTGGAAGTGCCCAAGGCCACGTTGGTCGGGGCTTAGAGCAACCTGGGATAGTGGGAGGTGTCCCTGCCATGGCAGGGGCTGGAATGTGATGAGGTTTGAGGTCCCCTCCAACCCAAACCATGATTCCATGACAATTCTCTGACCCTTTAAACACTTCCTGTTTGTGAAACAAGATGAATCTAGACTTCAGTTATAATGGAAATGACCCAAACTTTATTGAAGGTTTTGTCATTAGCAGAACTGTTAAGAAAGCAGAATATTTTACACCTCAAGAATCATTAAGATCTAATTCTCTTGAGAATACAGTACAAATAAAAGCTAATAAAAAAAAAGGGTCTCCTCCTCCCCACATTCAAGATTTTATTATTTGTAAAAGTAATGAAGTCAAGTTAAAAAAATGTTCTGATCTTCAACACTGGCAATTGGAAATTGTCACTGATTCCAGAGATTTTTGCAATGCAGCACAATTTCACAGCTGTAAGGAAAAGATTTATGGCAGCTTGATAAAAGTAGGATTTCAAAGTGGTCAAAAGGCCTTAAAAATCTTGTCTGCAGTTTAAAATTACGATGAAGAACTCCAAGTAAAAAAAGACAACTGAACAAACAAAAAACGCCACTTCAAATGCATGCGAAATGCAGAAGTAATGCCCTGCAGGCTGCTCCAAAGTGTTCATTTGTCTTTTGCAGAGGCCTGGCAGCCAGCACAGCTCCTGGGATAGCACTGAAATACACACGGTCCAGCAACAGGCACCATTCCAGTTGTGCAGGGACTCCTCAACTGATCACAGACAGGTTTGAGAGAGAAATTCACATTGCACTCAGTGTAGGATGCTTTAGTTGTTGGGCCACTACACACAGAAATGCTTTTATTATTAAGAAAAAAAGCCCATTGTGCCCTTTCCATGTATTAAAGTGCATTAAGTGGCCATTTTAAAGCCCTTTGAAGTTGGTCCCTAAGCACTGCAGTAGCAGCTGTAGTGGTACGGGTGGTGTGTTCCAGAGGCCCTGTCCCACACCAGCAGGGCAGTACAGTGGAATTCCATAAACTGTTAGTGAAATACCTATTGAAGCTCAAAGGGAGAAGACAGACAACAGCTCTGTTCTCATGCTGGGGACAGACATTACCTGCTGAAGCCGTCCCACAGCCAGACACTTGCTCCATGCACCTAAAGAATCTGCAGGCTTCCAGAGTTTTCCAGCTGAGATAATTTGTAGGTAGATTCCCTTAATGCTGATGTGCAGTGCGGCATCACTTCATCCAGGAGAGCTGTTTGTTAAAGCTAAAAATACCCATTTCAAAAGGCCCAGCACCTTGCAGCAAGTTTTCTAGTAAAAGGCCAATTTACTCATCATCATCATCATCTTCATAGCAGCGATTCCTTTTGATCTGTTCTTCCACGGACAGATCTTCCATGTCTTCACCCTCCCAAAAACCAACGTCTTGGGATTTGCGATTCTGGTTTGGAGATGATTCCTTAGCGGTCAGGACATTGGCTAAGCTGGAATGTTTAGGAGAATTTGGTTCCAGGAGTTCTTCCTTTGGGATTTCTGGCTCCTCTGTAGCGTGCTCTTCCTCATCTGTGTCTGCATTCATCTGGCCATTCTCTACAACGTTGTGCTCTGCTGTTTTGATGCCACACAATTCCCGTTCTTCCTCCACATTTTCCTCCCCGGCGCTCTGGATGTTCCTATGCTCAACCTTCTTTTCCTTTTGCTTTTTCTCTATGACAACCTCTCTCTCCAGTTCCTCACTCCTTTTCAGTGTGTCTCTCTCTTCCTTGGGAGGAGATGGTGAATTCTCTGTTTTATGGCCTTTAACAGATATTGTTCTAAATGAGGCTGCCACTGTAAAGGGGCGACTTCGCTCCTTCAGCGAGGAGGATCTTCTTAACTTTTTGAGATCCAGATCCACATCCTCCTGCACCTCGGGCTTGGAAATCTCTTCTTCTGGAGGCCACTTGGGTTTGAGTACTTTGATGCCCTCATCTAAGGCACTTCCTTGGATACTTTGGTCAGATGGAGGTGGCCAGGCAATCCTGAGCTTTTTTGTTTCTGCTGGTCTTTCTTCCCTTTCAGGCACAGCTGAAGCTTTTGCTTCCATACTTGCTGCCAGAACTCCCACTTTTGCAATCGGAGCATCCTCTACTCCCGGGCTCTGTGGAGTTTCTGGTGAATTCACACCTGGGACGGTTTTCTCCGGGGATTCTTCACATTCAGTTTTACCTGCCCACAATTCCTTATGCTGCTTGTGCCCAAAGCCCTCATCGTAGTTGCCTTTGGACTTGAAGAGCTGATTGAAGTGAGGCTTGCAGTAGATGTTGCCACGCAGAGACGCGTACGTCCCGAGGCTGTTCAGGAAACACAGACCAAACATCAGAGCTCAGGGCCACCAACACCAGCGCCTGTTCCAGTTGTCTAACAGAAAATATTCAATTCCAGTCTTCCACATGTTCAGAAAAAAGCTTACAGCCCTCAGGGTTTGCATGGCTCTTTCTAGGAATTCTTTACAAAGCTGGATGTTCAATTTTTTCCCACATAAAATTATATTAGGACTTTAAAAATGGCATCAAGTGCAGCAGGCAGAAGTAGGCCTGTGTTGCCTCTCCTACACAAATCTCTGGATTATGGTGACTTCCAGCTCAGCTAGGCCTGGCTTCCCTCAGCCAGGACAGGAAAATTCTCTTCCCAGAGGGCAGCCAGGGGAGCAGTGCACATACCTGAGTTTGCTGTTGCAATAGGAACAGCGGAAGCAGCTGATGTGAAACACCTGCTGGTTGGCAAAGAGCCTTTCCATGGGGTACACGGTCTTCTGACACCCAACACAGGTTTCCTTCATTGGCAACTGGAATTTCTACAGGGGAAGAGAAAGTTTGTTAACTGGGAAGCACATCAGCTGCTGGGGACTTGGCGTGGGTTCACGCAGGGTTTCCTGAATTCTCAAGAGCTGCAGAGGGTTCACTTTCTCTAATTATGGTGCAGCAGGGTCTGGTGGGCAGTAAGGAGCTATGACAGGCCCACAGGATTGCTGTGGTTTGACAGGAGCCAAGATTTCACCCCAGTGAATCCCAGATGAAGCATCCCACATGCTGAGCAATGGTTGGGAAAGAACAATGAGAGCACTAAAATTGTCCCCCCAAAGCTGTCTCATCCTTTCCTGCAAACTGTTTTTGTTGGTAGGAGAGTGATGAAGCATTCCAGTTGATTGCAATCAGTGTGAGACTTACCAAAATAATAAAAATAGTGCAGAAAAAGAGAATCTTGAGATGGTTTGGTTGGAAAGGACCTTGAAGATCCTGTAATTCCAATCCCCTGCCACAGTCAGGGAAATTGTCCACCAGAATTGAAATAGCCTCAAAAGGTACAGGGTGGGAGAGGAAAGGAGTGAAACAGGCTGCCCAATGGTTTGAAATGTTCCATTTTTGTTAAATCTTCTCTCAAAGAGGAGGAAATAGCCTCAGTACCATTACAACAGCAGGAAACACTCCTGGCTTCACTCGTAAACAATTCCAGCTCAGGTTTCAGGACTCACAGCCCCCCAAACTTGCTCAAGATTCAAAGTGAGCCGAGTTTTGAGGTTAAACAGCTAAAATCCTTATGTGCTTATTGAATTTCCTGAGGGTTTAGTGCAAGGATAAACTTGAGCACTGAGGAGTTGGGTGTCACTGCTGTGCAGCAATGACCACAGGTTTGTTTCCAGACAGCATCGAGGAAACAAGAACATTGTCCATGAGAAAAGGTCAGTGGATGCCATTTACTTCTTGAAATTAACACGGGCCAATGGGGAGGACATTTTACAGGATAAATTAAATAACACAACATTGGCATTTCGAGGCTGCATGTTGATTAAAAATGATTTAGCAGCCCAGCCTCCACTCCAGGGTGTGCTCAGACATAACTTGTAAGTGTGGCTTTTCCTTGGCAAAGAATTACCAGCTAAAAATTTACAAAAAGCTTTATGGAAAAATCTGATGGCTAAAGAAAAAAGCAGGAAGGGCACAGGAAGACATAATCACAGAAATTTATTTATAAGTCTAGAAACAATGGTTAGGAATGAAAGTTCCAGCATGTAAGGGCAGATTGCTGAAGATGGAGCCAGCTCAAGTCACTTTGTCACAACCATAAAGTTTGCTGCCAATTTAATTCCATTTTAATATGTATTTCAGAGTTTCCAGGCATTGCTTGAAGTTACAGTAGATTAAAGTTCTGTGACAATAGCTTCACTAACAAAATGCAGAATTCCTTTAGAAAAAAGAATCTGCAGTTTCTAGGTGCTGCCAAAACTCTGCAGCTTGAGTCACTAAACGAAAAAAAGAGATTCACAGATGCAAACAAAAATCTAATCACCCCTGCTTGCCACATAGAGCAAGGCAGCAAAATTCGCTTGCCCATCGAAAAGTTTTTCTCCCTGAAAGCTGAGTTTGGCACAACAGTGACACTTTGGTGACACAGCAGTGCTGGCACGTGCTTCTGCAATCACGTCCCCATCCAAGGAGAGGGACTTACTTGCATACAATGAGCCCTATGTCTGTGGAGAGGCGTTTTGGGCTGTGAAGAGACAGAAATTCTTTCCAGGACACTACAAAGAGGAGCTACAGGAGGAAGATGAGGCCCAATAATTATAAAAAGGACTTGAGAGAAAGCTGAGAGTTGAGCTCACATTAGGAGAGAAGCAGAAGGCAGGAGGAGAGGTTAGGAACCAAGAACAGGAGACAGAAGCTGGAAGAGACAAATAGGAACCTTGCATGAATAAACAGAAGCTTCTGTCTCACACAGTGCAGCATCTAAAGCAGTAAAATGGTTTTGATAATATCAAGAGGAGCAGAAAGCACCAGGACATGGTTTTGTGTCAGACACTGGGATCACACAACTCTCACTGGCAGCTGAAATTTCCCACACTGGCGTTTCTCCCTTGCACACTGGGATCTCCCCAGTGCCTGAGCCCAGGGCTGTTCCTCCCAAAGATGGGGAACACAACAAAAGCCCAGTTGTTTCCTGAGGAGTCAGCCAGGAAGTGTGTGGCAGCCCAGGGAATCAGCATCCCAACCCCAGACTGCACATGTGATGAGCAAGTACAGCCTGGCCAAAATGTCCAGTGCTGCCATTTGTCCCAAAGTTCTCCATCTGCTTTATGGCTCCCTAAAGAGACTGCAACATCAAAAACTCATTACTCAGAAAGCCAAACCTGATTTTTATAGAGTCGGGCACCACAGTGCCCTCACTATCAGGTTACTACCAGTTGCAGTTACCTTGGGAACAGCTGGAAGAGGTGCCAAAAAAAGCCAAAAAGCCAAGTCCCAGCTTGCTGAAGCTCTGAAGATCAGCAGCAGGACCTCAGGGCCCATCTCCAGGAGCACAGAGAAGCCCTGAGCCCATCCCCTGCTCGAGCCCCTCTGTCACAGGGGTGCAACAGAGACCAGCAGCTCCCACCCAGGCTCTGGAAAAAACCCAACTGCGGCAGTTTTCCACCCTGACTGCAAGTGCCCTCACAGTCACACCTGATGAGGATGGAGCAGGTACTGATGCAGTTACTGCCAGGCCTTTGTGCTTCAGCACATTTTGGCTTTTCAGTGTCCAACAGTTGGTTTTACCCTTCAGCAGAGACTGAAGAGCTGCGTTACCTTCACGGCTTTCGGTGGGGAGGCCTCTGTCTGCCCGGCTGCTTTAGCACCAAGGTTCTGCTGCTTTGAGCTGACAGATTTCTGAGCTTCTGCCTCCATCTCTGACTGTCCACCTGAGGCAGCAGGGAGGGAGAAAAGGCAATTACAATGGCTTTAAACCGTGGGCAGCTTATGCTCACCAGACCCCTCAGAATCTCTGTTAAACGGTGAAGGAGCTACACTTAAAAGTGTTCAATCAGGGCAAAAGGAGTTATAAATGCCTTAAAATTACAGCTGAAAATGAACTTCTAAACATGAAAGAAATTCTTATGAAGTCTGTGTTAGGCACAGGACAGATTTTTAATACAAGACAGATTTTATTAATTAATCACTTGATAGGGCTCACCGTGGCCATCCTCCAGCAGACCAGAGTGCAAAGACGAGCTGTTCTCACCTACAGAAACCTGCAAGAGAAAAAAATGAGACTATGAGAAGCTCTGACCTTCTCAGATCTGAACAGTCATGGCTCCAGGAAGGCACCAGGCACTTTGAGCAGGGAGACAGGGCTGAGTGGCTCAGGAAAAGAGTTTTTTTTGAGGCACAAAAGGGTCCAGCCGAGTGTCAAGAGATTCCTTCCTACAAGGCAGACACCCTCACAGGCTTCACACATACAAACATCAGATTTCTGTTTCCTTGGACACTTTTATTAACCCTCAGAAATCTTTGTTGATTTGCTGAGGTTCCTCCCAGGTTTCCTCACTTACAAATCCCTTGACCCCAAGCAGCACATTTACTGGAAATCTCATGGCTCCCTCCAACATTTGACCAGTCTCTGACATTCAAACATTCAGCAGAGACTGTGCACTTGGGGAAAAAAAAAAACAAAAAAAACAACAAAATAACAAAATTTGCTACAGCTAAAGCTCTTGATGTATAACTCTTTATTAAACTTGGCACTATTGCTATTAAATCAAATAGTTTTAAGTAGCTACACTGAGGAACTAAAGTACTGTAACAAGATTAACTGCAAATCATCACTAATTCACCTTAATGGTTGAAAAGTCCGTTGCAAGCAACTGAAATTTGTAAATTAATGAGGTAATGAGGAGGCAAGCTACATGTATTAACATCCTCTGGGCTGCTGAAACCAGAACTGGACCCGTGTCCTGGGCAGAGCACGAACGTGTTCTGAGGCTGCTGAAGCCACACATGCCTGGCCGCTGAATGTGCCACGGGTGCAGTGTGAAAAATGACAGAGTGAAGTGCCTTTTGTTTCCTTTTTGCCAGAGGATTCCCATTTCTGACACTAACGACCAGCAGTTTTAATTAGGCTCACTTCCCAGCTCACCACGTCCCTCCCAAAGGACAATCCTGGCTCCCCAACAATGCTCCTTTCAGGTTCTCATTGCACCTGGACACCTCAGCGAGGAGCTCTGCACTTACAGCTGAATACAAGAAATTTTATTCACATCTTCCATTCACAACAGGGAGACATTCTGATTTAACAGGTGCTCTTTTAATTAACTCACCTTGGAGCAGGAAGCAGCCTGGGCCAGTCGGACACGGGGCTGCTCAGCTGTCTCTGAGGAGCAGCTGAGAGCAAAGATTTGGCCCCTTGCCCAAGGAAGGCTGAAAAGCTCTAAAAGCCCTCCTGGCATTAAGCTGCCACGTGTTCAGCCTGGATGGAATACACAGTACCCCAATTATTATTCAGCTACTTTTATCCCGTCTGCTGTCCCCAGCTCAGGGAACAAATGCTCGAGTCCAGTTTACAGAGTCCCAATTTATAGCTGGAGCTCAGAACCAGGAACAAGCCCAAAGTGCCATTCTCAGTTACCCTAAAATTTAGCCACTAAATGCAGAAGAAACAGTGACAAACTCCTTTGACTTGGGTCATACAAAGCTGCTCATGGTTTGTTTTTTTTTAATTGATGTGGATTTTTTGCTTATAAAAAACCCACCATAAAAAAAAAATAACCTACCAAGACAGAAAAACTCTCCCAGAAAACTTATCTCTAGACATTCTCTTCCACAGACATTTGTCTTTATAATTCAGAGACAGTCTAAAAAGGACAATTAAAAAAAAAAAAGGAATTTTGCAGCATGTAACTAATCTGCATCAGCTGCTCACGTTCAGTTCCCAGATGGCATGGGGAACATGGAACCAGAGTATCAGCTGTGCTTCCACAGCCAGTTCCACTTAAAATGAAGCCCTCAATCTCCACCAGCACAGACGTCTTACCTTCTCCCCATCCTGCCAGGAACTGGAGTCCTCAACTGGTGCCACATTCTCCTTCTGCCCAGATTTGTAATTCTTGAGTTCGCTCTCACTGGCTTGAATCTCACTCTGTAGGACAAAGCACTGGAAAGGTGACAGGTTCTTTTCCCCCAAGAAAATACTTGCTTTCTATTTTTATTGAGATGTTTTAAAAACTGTTTTTCTAGTATGTGGAGTGATAATTGAAGGAAGGGCCATAAGAATGTGCAGCCACTTGTTAAGTGACATATTCTAGTGAGGGAACATGATTGTGCTGTAGAATTTTATTGTGATCTAAGGTGGTACTGTAGAATTTTATTGTGATTAAGGTGGTAATACCAGTGTTTTCCTGAGCAACACTTTTCATCCAAATTCCTGTTTAAAATTAACTCCTAAATATTCAATCCACATCTTCATTTTTGAGAAAAGTTAACTTTTCACTTGGAATGACAAATATTTCCAGACAAGCACTGCCTAAAGCACAGTGTAATTGCTAAATATGACATCAAAGCAAATCCCACATTTGCTTCAATTCTAGTCAAAACCCTGACTCTGTTTTCCTGAGATTTTTGTTCTCGATAGACTGACTGAAGACTTTCACAGAAGGATCTTTCAGACTTTAAAACCAATAAAACCCAGTGAAACCTCGTGTTTCTTTCATTGCCACAGGACACGAGACCACTGGAAGCCTCATGCTTTTCACAAGGCATCTTCTCTGGGACATGAAAGAGGACGAGCCAAATGCCAGCACCAGCATCTTCCTGCACTTGGAAACAAATCCCCACAAAACCAACCACATCCAAGAGGTTTGTACCAAACGCTGGAATTTTAATGCTTGGCTCTCTGGATCTGCTCTCCAGCACATTTCCCTCCCCTTCCAACACACAGAACTGATTGTTCCTCATCCCTCCTCGAACCAAGAGTCCATCAGGTTTAATCCAGGCCTTATTACACCCCAGTGCCCTAAAATAGTTGTTCCCAAGAGAAACTCTGGCTTTCCTTTGTAGCCCAGGTGTGAGAAGGGCGGCACAGGCACCACATTTCCATGGCAAAAACATCCTGGTTGCTCTGCCAGCAGGGAAGGAGAAGGTCCCAAGGTCAGGGCTGCTGCTGGAACTGCAAGCACTGGCCTCAGGAACCCTGTCTGCTCCACCTCTCGCTGCCCTCGTCCACATGCCAGGTCAAAATGGGAAAGGATTGTGCCCAGATGGGGCATCCTGAGAGCACCAGGCTGGGCTGACACTAAACCAGGAGCACTGGGGGGCTGCAAACAGGAGCCTCTGGAGAAATGGCAAATCTCAAATTTCGTTACTCAGCCACCACTCCGAGCCCCAAACTGGAAAAGGCAGCAGGAAACGAGACCAAGCAAGGCACAGGAGGCAGAAATGGGCAATTAGGTTAATCAGATTTGTTGCAGTGGCTGCAAGGACTTTCCATTCATGCAGGGAGGGTTTTAGTGACCCTTCTCCCACAGCTGGGGAATCTGACCCATGTGCAGATGAAATTCAGGGATCTTTTGAGCTCAGAAGAAGCCCTTGGCTCTCCACAGAGACTCCTGGAAAGCAGGCTCTCACTTCCAGGGCAAGTTTCCCAACTTAAAAAGGCCTTTTCTCTTCAAATCTATTACTCTGGTTAATAAAAGTAATACTTGAGCAATATAAGTTCCCATCATTCAGCAAAAGTATCAGAAACTCCCAGCAAATGTACCTAAGCAGTTTTTAACAAAAACTGAGATTCCTGAAGCCTCCTCAGCTGTAACACTTCATTAATTGTTCAGCTCCTGGTCAAATATTTGCAAAACAGGCAGAGGTTCATTCACTGCAAGGGTCTAATTGGATGCAGAGAGTGCTGAGAAATCCTGAAAGGAGGTGAGAAGCAAAAGCAAGGAAAATTGACTGGAGATCCAAGTTCTGAGCACTGTGTGACACCAAGCCACTTCACCTAACTGTGCCTCAGTTTCCCACAGCTCAGAGCTGCTGGACAACATGGAATTGAGTTTTCTTTTTTAAACAGAAACAGACATGTAGAGAGCTACAGACACTCAGAAAGAAAAAGAATGTCAGCTATGCTTCAGAAGGACCTTGGTCAGGGTGCCAGCAATTAATTCCTTGGAAAACTTTCAACATTTTTATTCCAGGAAGATGTAAATACACTTATTTCTTCCTGCAGTATGTAAAGGCAACTCTTCATGGGCAGAGAGTTATTTTCCCAAGAGAATGGTATTACCCTCAAGCAACCTGGTTTCCATAAGGTCTTTCCAGTCTCAGGCTGGGACAAAAATTCACTTCCACCCAAACCAAGACTTACCATGGGAATGATGCCTGAGGAGCTGCCCTGCTTGGACACAGCTGCCTGGTACTTGGCCAGCCTGTCCTTGATGGATGTCTCTGACAAACGGGGCATGTCCGGGTTCTTCCTGAGCTCTGCCTTGTCTGGGCTGAGTCCTGGACTGCTCTCTACAAGATACCCTGGTAAAAAAACCCCAAAAAACAAACATGAGTAACAGATAACTCTCAGAGCACTCACTAAAATCCTTTCTGGGGAGAATAAACACCTTGCCCTTCCCTCCAGGATCATGCCAGCGAGGACACAATGTGCATCACTAAGTAGGGAGACCCAAGGGAACAGCTCCAGCTGTGCCAGCCATTGGTGGAAACCCCAAAAGATTGCAAATGGTTTGCTAGAAAAAGGTCTCCAAACAGATAAAAATGCATAGTTTGTTTAAGTCAAAGCTCACAGTAGCTCCCTGTGTCTGGCCAGGACAGGAGGGATGAGGATTGAAGCAAGGGGGCAGAAGGAACATTGACTGTCTGGTCACTGCTTCCTAAATTCCCTTAACTATTAAAACTAATTCCCAAATTGGGACACAGGAAAGAATGGGCTGTATTCCTTAACTTGGTTATTCCCTGTACCTTGGTTTCCCATGCTGAAGAGTGGAATGGTTTAAAACTCCCAGCAAGGCTTCACTAATTAAACAGGATGCTGATGGACTTTCCTTCCACTTCGGAAAGGCAAAAGTCATTTCACAGATCCCTTGAGGCTGGAAAAGCCCTGCCTGACCAGCAAGTCCAGCCTCTGACTGATCCCCACCTTGTCACCCAGACCAGAGCACCGAGCTGCTCCTGGGACACCTCCCGGGAAATTTCTCTTGTATAAAGCAGATTCCTCTGTTAAACCAAACCCAAGCCAAGCCACCCAGAGCCCAGCCCTGAGGTTTGCTGACCTGCTGAGCTGTGGCTCCTCTCCTGGGCGCTGTCCCAGTCCTCCAAGGAGAGGCTGTGCTCCGAAATCCTCCTGCCCACGGCCGCCCTCCGCGGCTCCCGGGGGCCCTGCTGGGGACAGAGCCTCCGGTCAGCTCCTGGCCACGCAGGGATTGCTCTGCCTAATCCCCTGCGAGGCACAGGTGTCACTAGCAAATCTGCTTTATTGCAATAAACAAGTCGAGCAGGTTAACGTCTTATTTAACCACTATAAAGTTTGGTCACAGAGTGCCTGACCCTCTGTCACCTGGGAAACATTTCTTGAAGAGGTCAGTCAATACTCTTTGGAGTTCTCGTGGTTTAAAAGGACCACAAAGATCAGATTTTTAGGTTGTTCCCACTACATATACAAAACTTCAGTCTAGATTTTTGCATTTCATGCAATTGCTGTTGAAGCCAATAGTCACGGTCATTGTATGAAGACTTAAAATCAGAAAAAGAATGCAAGGAACCACTTATCCAAAATCTGCATTCATTTCAGCCACGGAAAAAGGAATCAACAGTATTGTAATGAAAGTTTTCTAGAGTTATTTATTTTGATTTTGATAGTTTATGCATTTGGTACCAAATAATTCCCCAATTAGATCTGATAAGGCTGAAGCTTAAGCAGGAGTGATAGAGATAAATATTCTCAGATCTCCAGGATAATCACTCTCTGCTGCAGAGCTGGACAGGGTGTCCTGGTAGCACCACACAGATGCTCTGGCTGCCTCAATCAGATTTTATTCTTATTTGTTGAGACCAACTCCCCAGAATCCAAATCTCAACAAAAGAAAGCACAGAAATAAATTTCCCCAGCTTTGATAAAAGCTGTTGAGCACAGGGTTGAACTGGACTCCAGCAAGGTGGGATGCATTCACAACTGAAAGTCAGCCTATAAAATCCTAGAAGGTGCTGGACCTTTGTTCTCTCTCTAGGAAGAGTTAAATCACAGTTGGGAATTCAGATTGAGGCCAATGTAGAGAAAAAGGCAGGTTTGGCAAGATGCTCCAACCACACATTCTCCCTCAGTTCCAAAGACTTTCTTATTTGCTCGTCACCAAACTGAAGGAAATTCCACAGTTTTATTTTTTGCAGAACTGCAGGGTAAGATAATCACTGTGAAAAATCAGGCTGCTTTCCATACAAACAGCAACTTCACCAGGAAAGGAAAATGCAGCTGGGAAACAACCTCATTTTCCATTAGCACGGGAAATAGTTTCTATTTCTGTGGTTTAAGACTTTGGTAACTTTTCTTACTGGAAAAGAGCTTTAGCTCTGACAAGTCTTGTGCTGACCAATAGGCTCAGGTCTGGGAGTGCTGCAGACTTGTAGAGACTTGCAGGTCCCTCATTCCACAAAAACTATTCTTAGGGGATTATTCGGGCCATGTCCCCTTCAACAGCACCCCGAGCACACGAGTCTGGGGTTCTTGCAGCTTTGGGGTCCAAAGGGTCCATCAGGAAAAGTTCAACCAGCAGAAGCAGCTGGAGAGCTCCAAGGCGCCCCTGCAGCTCCTCCTCCTGCCCTTTGCCACCTCACACCTGCAGGAAATGCAACTTCACCTGAAGAGCTTCTCCGTGCAGAGCTGCAGAACACAGAGTGAAAATCCCAGTAACAGCCAGAATGCAAAAGCTTTAGGGGTATTTCAGTAAACCTACAAATATTCAGTAGATCTACAAATATCCTACAAACACTTGTAGGTTTTACATCAACAGCTTTATCTGGGGGGAAAACAAAAGTAAAAGGAAAAGAAATGTTTAACAGAAGGTGAGGGACTTTCCACATTACAACTGATGGACTGAGCGACTGCAGGGAACCAGCAGGATCACGGGAGGTGACTCCTCTCACATGGAGGAAGCCCCCACAGGGATTTGTCACTCTGGGCCACAATTCCCGGGGCACAGCTGCTGCTGCTTGGAAGGCAGACAAAATATTCCTCGTGTGTGGAGAGCCCCAGGTTCTGCAAGTGCAGAAGCACCGTGAGCACAGCTAAAGCTTCGCCTGGGGCACAGAGCTGGGCAAAAACCCAAATCAAGGTTACACCTACTTCATTACAAACCACCTGTGCCAGGCATGGCCCTGCCACGAGGTCACCTACACACCACTACGGGTTTTGCCCTAAAGGAAAAACACAAACCAGCCCGGAGACAACTTTTTCAGAAATGCTGCGGCCCTGATCCTCCTCCCCCCGGGTGTGCTTCCACTATCACTTACAGGAAGAATCCTTTGAACATCAGGTCTTTTATCAGTTCCAGTCTTTGCTTAGTGCTGAACCTATCCAGGCTGCCGTGCCTGCCCCTAATGGGATTAGAGCAGTTTGCTTCCATGAAAATGCAATAAAAGATCTGCCTCCTATCTATTGCAGAAGACTGAGCGAATAAATGAATAAATGACGAGATTTGACTTATAATCCTGAAAATGAGAGTAGGTTTGTTTAAAGGGGGAGATGGAATCAGGAAATCCAGGCTCTGACCTGGATTCCTGCCCCAGACCTGCCCAGCAGCCCTGGAAGTTGATTTATCAGCACTGCCACGAGCCTCCAGCCCTGGTGCTGCTTAGTTCACACACAGGTTTTGCCAGCAAAGCTCTGACAGCACCAACACATCAAATCTCCAGCAAAATCCAAGGAAAACTGCCATCTCTCAGCTGAATTTACAGTTGGACTCGGTGATAGAAAGGAATTTTCCACCGAAACGGTTCCATGAAGCCTCGCTCAGGAAAAAGCACAGGAAATAGATGGGAGAGGCAATGGCAGAGCTGCAGAGCTGCCAGGGCTCCCACCTCACTGAGCCACACCTGGGTCACCCCAGCTCCCTTCTCTGCACGGACCCACCCAATCCCCCATCGCAGATCAATTCCCAGAACCAGGCATGGAATTCCAAACACGCTCCCTCTCCCCCACACATCTGAACTTCAGATCACTCCTCTTCCCTTCTACATAGCAGATTTACTTGGAATAGCGATTCTGAACCGAACCCGACCAGTTTTGTGCCTCCTGGATGGTGTTTACTGCGTCTAGTTGGTTTTCGACAGTGTTTGAATTGCTAAACTTGACAAACTATCAGTTTCAGATCCACTCAGCTAGAAAACAATTTATTCCCCAGGCTGAGATAAAGTTACTCGAAGCCCATCTGCAGAATTCCTGGGGAATTCTGAGTGATTAATCCTACAGCAAGAGTTCAGGGAAGGTCAGTCATGGGCAGCTCTCGTATCATGACAAAGACTCCAAAAATTCAAGTTGTGAAATGACTTCACACACCCAAAATCCCCTTTAACAACGAGTTGCTCCTTTGAGCCCTAAATTGTTACACATTGAAACAACTTTTATCCAAAATATGTTTGTTTTAGTCGATACTTCAAGAAAACCAGTCGCAGGAAAACAAAGGCAGGAGGAGAGGAAACTATGAGAAAACTGGAAAATCCACCAGCATCGAGGCCTCGGGACTGTGTTGCAAGTCCCCAGCATATGCAACTCATTTTGGAGTGAAGCAATTCCCCCCGGGACACGCCGGCTGCAGTCCACATGCGGGATCGGATTTCATCAGCAGTTGGAAGAAAAATGCGAGCCCTGAGCATTTGCAAGTCAAAACTAGCGAGGGCAGGAGCTGCTCTGGCCATCTCGGCTTCCTTTCCCTCTGTGAGATTTTTTTTTTCCGATAGGAAACACTTTGTAAGGCACAAAGATGAGGGAAGAGCGAGGAAAGGATGAGGGTATTTCACGATACGTGTGTGTGTGAGAGTTTGTGCAACTCATACTGATACAGATACCAAAAACTCTCACTTCTTAGTGCTTCATCTCGACTGCAGCAGCCCTGATTGCTGAGCTCACTTCAAACTTCCTTTTCCTATATTAAAAACACATAAATACCTACATACGCATTTATCCAACTCACATTTGCATACCTCATTGTACTCTTCACGAGAGACACAAACAATCCCCACTTACTTTACAAAACTTAATAAATTCCACACTTCTTTTCCCCTCTTCCACTGAACCCTATCAAAAGCAAATTCGCTTTATTCCAACGAGTAACTCCGAGCACCCCACAGAGATTTGCACGGCTCGGGAAGGTTCCTACCACCACGATGTTGTGTTTTCACTAAAACAACCAACACAATATTTGCGGAGTCAATAGCCGGAGCCACTCCCTCCCGGGATTTTCCTGATGCCGCGGAGGCAGCAGCTTGGATTCCTCCGGGATTGGGAAGAATTTCTCCGAGAGATTGGGAGGAATTCCTCCGGGATTTTGGGAGGAATTCCTCCGGGATTTTGGGAGGAATTCCTCCGGGATTTTGGGAGGAATTCCTCCGGGATTTTGGGATGGATTTCTCCTTACCTTGGGCTGAGGGGCTTCACCCTTCTCGAACATCATCTTCAGCTTGCTCAGGGGCACGTTGTACTTCTCGATCCTGCCCGGGGACTCCGGCCTCTCGCTGCCTTCGGGCTTTTCCGTGCCGCAGTTCTCCATGCTGCCGCGCTGCCGGCAGTGCCCGCGGGGCTCGGCGCTGTCACCTCCGTGTCCCTGCGGCGGGCCAGGGGCAGCTCCAGCCCCCGGGGATGGCCAAGGGCTCCCGGCCACGGGATTCTCCCACTTCTTCCTCAGCAGGCTGAGGCTGCCCCTGCTGAGCGGAGCGGGCAGGGTCTGCAAGGAACAAGGAGCCGGCTGCAGCAAGGAACAAGGAGCCGGCTGCAGCTCTGCGCTCCCTTCCCATGCGGGGAGCTCCGCGCCAGCCCCGCTCCCCGCCAGCTGTGACCGCTTCCAGCTGTGCCGCTCGCAGAGAGCGCCCAGGACAGGGCAGGAAGGAGGGGGAGAAGAGAAAAAGTCAGGAGTAAGGCAGGAAGTGAGCAAACAGGAACGGCCTTATAAGGCAAAAGGGAGTCCAAGCCCGGGGGTTAAATGCCACACAAAAGACCCGAATCCACACATGAAGGAAATGGGACTCAAATCCACACTAGGAGGGTCTCGAATTCCAGAACAAGGAAACGGGAGCACCAGCGGCCATAGGAGGTGCCAAATGCTGTAGTGTCTTCAGAAGACAGCAGCTTCCAAAAACTACAAATTATCTCTCAGAAACCACAAAATCCTTGGAGTTACCTGTTTCTGCAACGCTTCGGCTCCCAGAGACTGCCCAGGATTTCACGCCAAAGCTTAAGCCAAGCACCCACAACAAACATCCCGCCGCTCCAGTTTAAAAAATAACCAGTAACTTGCTAGAATTTTTGTTCTGCTTCACCCAACCCATTGAAAGCACCGCTGGGGAGAGCCACTGGCACTGCCTCCCCCAAGGGAACACCCAAGGGAGCAGCATCACCTCCCATCCAGCTGCTCCCCAGCCCATTCTGAGCCATTCCAAGCCAATACCTGCCACCACTGCATGTCTCCTGTCTCCCTCACAGAGACCACTCCAAACTCATTGCAAGTGCAGCAGGGCTGCCAGGCTTACAGGAATTAACCAGCATTAGCTGCTATATTGGGATTTAAGTCTCTCACCCTATTACTCTTCTGGTCACATTTTGAACGCTGCTTTGCAAATTGACTCGAATCCACTTACATGTCAAAAAAAAAAAATCAGTGTGTTTGCTGACTGTATTGAAAAGAAAGTATTAAAATCGTAAGGGAAGTGTTGTAATGGAACAGAAATATTGAGAATTTCGTGGCAGGTTTCTGTGGGAACACTTCCAGAATCCCAGCACGTTTCCCAACACAAGTCCCTCCTGCTTGAGCCTTGCCTGTTCCCTGATCACAGGAAGATTGACAGACAAGCACAAGCCACGAAGAAAATTTAAGACTGAAAAGTATTTTTTAGAATGCTTATCTTATCCCACCTATGTTCCAAACAGCGGCTCCCCAAGCATTAGAGGAATCAAGGCTGCAACTTTCCTACAGACCCTGAAAATAATGGCAATGCTTTAAAATACAAATTACCCCGAGGACCAGGACAAAGCCCTGCAACCTTTGTCAGCCAGGGTTCCCTGACCCCTGAGTGCCATGGAGGTTACAGGAGGGAATGTGGGTCTGTAACAGAGCCAAAAATGTTGGTGCTGCCTCACCCAGGAGCATTTGCAGCCCTGGAAGTCATTTCAGAGAAGATCCTACAGCTCTCAAAGACACATGTTGGATTTCAGGGAGACTTGGAGGCTCCTTTTAAGCACTTTTAAATTTAGCTAAGAAAGGAAAAGGCACCACACAAGTGCCTCCAGCTAAGAACAGGAGGTGGTTAACTCATTTTACCTTTTGCTTAGGAGAGAATTGGTCATTCAACACAGCTTTGGGCAAGAAACTTCATTTCCTTTTCTCCACACAGGGAAAAAGCATGGAGCAAAAGCAAAGCCTATGTCTAAGCCAGGTTTTCTGTAAGATACACAGCAGCAATTTTGATATTCCAAAAATCAACAGTCACAGCAATATTTGTGCAGGTGATCCATCCTGACTGCAGGCTGTGCTTATTCCCTTATTCCCAAGGAAACAAACACTTCTACAAAACACTTACACTTCTCTTCTTCTCAGCAGTGGCTTCTTCAGCAGCTTTCTGATACCTTTGAGAGAGCGACAAACAAACAAAACCCGAGTTTTAACCAGAATACTGAATGCTCCTGAAGACAGCTGAGATTTTTCTTCTCCCACCCCCTGGATCAACTAAAACTAGAGGCTGGACAATCAGCAGCAAATAACACAAAGCCAAGTGACAGACACATTTTCAGTCATCCAGTTTACAATAATAACACCCATTAATACTTTTCATTCCCTAAGCACTCTGATTCCCAAATAGAGAGAGTTTACCTTGGAATAGCTGTATTGTTTCTGCCACCCAGCTGTCTGCTGTGCCCCCTTGCAGGAATAATTCAGCTCTTTATACAGCAGCTGCTGAACCAGAACAAATTCCAGCTTGGCACATGCCGAAAATCTCCCTAAGTGCCAGAGGATTTTGCTCTGTGGGCTGGGAACTGCCCCCATTCAGCATTTGCCTCCTGGGCAGCTGAGCCATCGCAGCCCTCGGAGATAAGCCACCCTGGATCATGAATCAAAGTCCTTTAAGGAGCTGGAGGAAGCTCCCAGCAATCTGCCCTGCTCTGGGTGGGAGTCCCTCCACACTCCTCACTGGTAATCACGCTGCACAAGTGATTGCACTGGGCCTTTGAAATATGAAAATCAGTGAAAACGACAAATTTTGCCATTTTAAGGAGAGTTCTGCCTTTCTGAGAGAAGGAACCCAGCGTCTGCTTGGGCAAAGGGTGTTTCTGTTTCCCTTATCTGTGGAATTCTGCTTTTGGCACAGCAGTGAGTGTGTCACAGGCTGTTGCTCCTCTTTAATCTGTGCAAGCACACTAACCCACATCTCTGCTCTGTAAAGTGTCCAAATTGGAACACAAAGTGATGCTGGAGGAAGAGGGATCAATGCTGCAAGAAGAAACAAAGAGGAACACAGGTGAAAGTCAAGTAGCACCTGGAAAACAGAGGAGGGCTGAGGAGTCCCAGCCCTCGCTCTGAGTCAGCCCAGTGTGGGGCACTTCTTGAATCTCTGCTGTTGCCTTTTGTGCCTCTCTGACCTGACAAAACTGATTATGTGGGATGGAGAAAAACATTTTCACATACAAATATTTAATTAACAGCACTTAAATGTCACACTCCTCCCTGTGGGCATCAGGGTGGCAAAGCCAGAGAGCAGGACTGTGTTTTTCCAAGGCACTGACCCCGCCCGTGTAGAGGGACACTACTTGATTAAGGAATAGCAGTTTGGATTACTTCCAGTAAGCCTTTTTCAAGGGATTACCAACATTTAGCAAGATGACCAGGTTCTGTAATCAAGCTTCAGCGAGTGAATAAATTGTCTTAACAAGGTGGTGACAGCAAACAGCTTCTCCTTGGGCCAGAGATCCACAGAGGAACTCTGGAGCTGTGGGTGTGTAATTATTCCTCTCCTACAGATTCCAAAAAGTTTGTCCCACTCGAGATTCAAATCCACCAAAACTTTGTTACACTATTAAAGCAAGAGCCTCAGAGCTTCAGTTCCCCAAATCCCATTGAAAACCCCAGATAAAGCCTATATAATTCCTTAAGGAAATAACAGCTTTTCCAGGGAATGCATCGGTTACTACCACTCAGCTTTTTCAGGGCATACAATATTTATGGTTTGAGTTTAGCCTTTTATCCATCTCTCAGATAAAAGGGAAGCTTAACATTCCTTTTCTACCTAAGTCAGGAGAGGTTTAAGCTGGATATCAGGAAAACCTTCTTCCCCCAGGGAGTGGTCGGGCCCTGAAAAGGCTCCTCAGGGAATGGTCCCAAGGGTGCTGGAGCTCCGGGAGCATTTGGGAACACTCCGAGGCACAGGGTGGGGCTGTCGGGGTGTCTGTGCAGCAGCTGGGAGAGCAGCAGTGCCTGCCCAAGGTGCCAGCTGTCCCCTACACACAGCTGGTGCTCCCCAGCCCCACAGCACTCACTTGGAGAACCTCTCTGCCAGGGCCGAGGACTTGCTCCTGTTGACCAGGGAAAGCTCTTTCGCAGTGATCTTCAAAGACTGGGAAGTCCATTGCCTTCTGTTGAAGGGGGAAGGCTCCATCTTATCTCCCCAAATCCCTGCTCAGGAGGAAGGAACAGTGTCAGCAACAGGAACTGTCAGCAGAAAAGAAGTTCCACCAAGTGATTTGCCCCCAGCAGCCCGGTGCCACCAATCCTCACCAACCCCTCAGGATCTCGCCCACCAGCTGGCTTTGACAAGGCAGCAGATCACAGCTATAATTTCCTCTGCAGATGTCATTGAGATGGTGCCCTGATAAAGCCACGGGCACAGTGGGGAGCTGGGGACACAGAGCTGTGAGCAGAGTGGCCAGAGTGACAATCCTGTGTCACACACACACGGGAGCTCCGGGAAGCCCCCAAGTGCCCTCACTCGTTCTGATTTCCAGCCAAACGTGCTGGCATTTATGTAAGAGGGTTTGAGTTACGAAACAAAGAGGATGTAATTACTATACAAACACTTTTCATTCACTCTTGTGCTCACTCTCAGCACAGCAGCGTTTCCTCTGTGAGCTCAGACAAGTCTGGTGTTCATGGAGGCAGCTGTGTCCCTCCTGTCACAGTAGTTACCATAATAACGGTTAAATAGTATTAATTACCTAAAAAACAGCTCCAACTATCCCATCCTCCTGCAAATGGGAAGAGATTTTGCCCAGCTTTTCACCACAGAAGCCAACAAGACTATATCAGATTTATTTTTTACATGGTTTTCTTTCGTGGAGGAGGAAAGGAGGGGAGATTAATTATAGAGTTCTCTGATAAGACAAAAATAAAGCCTGCAGGGCAACGCCTTTCCTTTTTACTTTTTTATTTTATCCCTAGTCCCATGTCACACAATGCCTGTGGCAAGGGCGTGAACTGAGCCTGCAATGCCAGCTCCAGGCAGGCTGAGCTCTTCCTTGTATTTTCCATTAATTCCTTTAAGGGATTTGCACAGTCACGGACCTCTGGATCCAGTGTGAGCCCAGGTCTGGTCACACACAAACAGAAACGCCTTCAGACAAGGTGAAAAAGGCCAATTAAAGGAGGAAAGATGACATTTCTGACATCCTCACAGGTACAGAATTCACCTGCTCAGAAATGACAGAGATATGGGATTCTGCAGCACAGAATTTGGGGGCACAGGCAGAGTCTGGCAGCTCCCAGAGCTGGAACGGGATCCTGGGAGCAGAAAAGCCTCTCCAGTGCTGCTCCCTGCCTGGAATGGTGGCAGGGGAACACATCTCTGTCCTGGGAGATGCAGTCAGGAAGAATGGGCCTTTCTCTCACATTCCATAACTCCTCTGATGTCCTGGAGAGGACAGCACGCCACCACAGGCCAGGTTTTATCAGAACAGGGCTTTGGTGCAGTTTTCAGACACGCAGGTTGAACTATCGCTGCAAACAAGTGATGCTGGATTTGTGGGGAGGGTGAAGCACGCTGAAACCACTCATCACTGCTGCCTTTCCAGAGCCTCAGCCTCTGAAAGGCACACAGAGCCCCTTCCAACCAGCAAGAGAAACCCAACCCGGGGTTACTTTGTGAAATTCCTGCCTTTTGGAACACTTTCTGCATCACCAAGCCCCCTGTAAACCTCGATCCAGGCTGCACTGAGAGTGCCCTGCATTTGATAACAGCACAACTCACCCTCCACAAAGACAAAGGATCTCATTTCCACCTTCTCCCTTTTTAAAAACCATATTGCATACACAAATAAACCCAGGATTTCTGTGATGCAGAATGCAGCCCCCAGTCTCAATCCCCAGGAGCCTCAGAATACACACAGAGAGACCAGAGACAGAATTTACTGCTGGAAAATCCCACAGGAAGAATTCCATCCGTGCTAAAGACCAATGCTGAATGAGCCCTGTCGTGCCACAGTTTGAACTTTGTTTTATGACTAATCTGGAGCCAAAGGGAGCTCACCTGAGGCCCCGCTGCAGTTTGGATGGCCTTTCACAGAGCAGAGTCAGCGGTGGCCAGGAAACAGGAGCGGGGCATTCAGCAGAGCTCCCCTGGCACCAGGAACAGGTGCTCATTGACACACGGAAGAAACAGCTCAGTAAAACACCGAGAAACAAAACCGAATGGAATTGTTCAGAAAATAACCCTGGTTTGGATGCCTGAGCGTCCCACTGCATCTCCAACCAGCCTTTTCAGGGCTGCATCTTCTGCCTATTGAGGTCTTCCGTTTCCCTGCCATTCTCCATCAAAGCCATTGACTTAATCTGGACTGTTTAGGCAAAAATCTCTTTATAAACTCAGTACCTGCTGCTGGAACATTCAGCTGGAAAGAGAAGCAGCCTATCTGGAATCTCAGTCACTAGAAATGACATGAAACAGAACTCTGACATTCCTTGAAACTTGTGCTCCCACATTTTTATGCCATTCCACATTCTTAGCACTTTCTCACTCATTTAGATTTTTGGCGTGTTAAGTGTCTCTGGGCTTTCTTTACGGCTCCTTCTGAATGGTTTATCAGAGCAATTTCAGAAAACAAATATTAAGGTTTAAACAGGACTGTGAATGTTCTGCCTGCTGCAATGGAAGCAGGTGCTGTGGAAGGCGGCACAGAGCCCAGAGGAGACGGAGATGCCAGAGGTGTGCCAGATGTTGGGGAAGGAAAGGACTGCGCCCGAGCCACAATCTCGCACAGCACCTCAAACCCACCTCCGATAACTTCACTCACAAGATTACCAGCAGAATGTAAATCCCTCTGTGCGGAGAGCTCCTGAAAGGAAAACGAACACCGCCCGAAGTGGAAGCGGCCCGTTCATTACGAGTGGCCGCAGGGACGGGGCACCCGCGGGCACGAACCCGCCCAGAGCCGGAGGCTGCCCCGGTGCGCTCTGCCGCTGCCCCCGGTGCGCTCTGCCGCTGCCCCCGCCGCCGGGCCGAGCCCCGGTGCCCCCGGTACGGACCAGGCACGGGGAGGGCTGACCGGAGAGGGGCCCGGACTCACCCGCAGCCGGGCCGAGCCCCGGTACCCTCCGGTACGGACCGGGCACGGGGAGCGGTGACCGGAGCGGGGCCCGGACTCACCCGCAGCCGGGCCGAGCCCCGCGGTGGGTCCAGCCCCGGCGGGTTCTGCTGTCGGGAGGGGATCCCGGGGGCGCTGCCCCCTGCCCGCGCCTTTATCCCGGCCGAACCGGGTGGGCAGAGCTCCCACCGCACCGATCCCGGTACACCTGTCCCGGCAGACCCACCGCCCCTGTGCGTCGCCTTCCCGGCCCGCCCCGCGTACCTGTCCCGCCGGAACCGGGTGATCCCGGCGCACCTGGAACAACGGCTGCCAACGCACCTGTCCCGGCCGAGCGGCGACTGCCCCTCCGCGCCCGCCGCGGCAACGGGGGCGGCAACGGGGGCGGCACCGGCCCCGGCCCGCCCCGGCCCGGCCCGGCCCGACCGAGCGGCCACGCCCCCGGCCACGCCCCGGGCCCGCGGGACACGCCCCTGGTGTGGCTCTGTCCGACCGGGCTCGGTTCTGTCCCGCCGGGCTCGGTTCTGTCCCCCTCGTCTGGCTGTGTCTCCCTCATCTCGCTCTGTCACCCCGGGCTTGGTTCTGTCACACCCTGGTTTGGCTCTGTCCCCTCACCTGGTCCTGTTCCCTCGCCTGGTTCTGTCCCCCTCACCCGGCTCTGTCCCCCTCACCTGGTTCTGTCCCCTCACCTGGCTCTATCCATGTCCCCTGGCTCTGTCCATGTCCCCTGGCTCTGTCCATGTCCCCTGGTTCTGTCCCCTCACCCAGCTCTGTCCCCTCACCTGGTTCTGTCCCCTGGTTCTGTCCCCTCACCCAGCTCTGTCCCCTCACCTGGTTCTGTCCCCTCCCCTGGCTCTGTCCATGTCCCCTGGCTCTGTCCCCCTCTCGCCTTTGCCCGCAGCTGCCCCCCAAGCCTGGCCCAGTGGGGGTCTCAGAGGGGTCTCCGAGCTGGGGTTCGGCCCCGCCGTGGCTCCCGAGGGGCTGTGCTGGGGGAAGCTGTGCCCGTGCCGGCTGTTTGGGTCTCTTCATTTGTTTGCAAACCAGAGAAATTGGCTCCAGCAGCCAGAGGAGACAGCCGGCATTCCTGAGCTTTCCAACATCCCTGTGATCCTTAGCAGGACACCCGTGCTGCTCCTGGCCCGTCCTGCACTTCCTCCAGGGATTTGTCTGAACAATTCATTGTGTTTCTTTAGGTCTTTCTATTTATTTCCTTGTTAATCTTCCTAATGTGTCAAGTACCAAATTCCTGAGTTAAAAAAAATATTTTGTATGTATTTGGTGCTCCAGCTCCTTCCCCAGCTGCAGGTCTTGGATGTTGATGTTGTCCCAAATTCTGGGCTGTCCCAAATTCCTTGGGAGCTGCTTGCAGAGCAGTGGCCATTAGGACAGGAAGTGACTAATTAAATTAATATGTTGGTGTTACTTCTATGACAGTCTCAGCACTGGCATGTGAAATTTAGTCATTCCAGTAAAAAGTCTGAATTATAGCCCAGAAAATCCACACTGTTTGGATGCTGGTGGGATGAAGGCAGGTCCATCCAACCTGGCCTTGGAGCAGCCTGGGATAGTGGAAGGTGTCCCTGCCTCTGCAGGGCTGGAATGAGATGGGCTTGGAGGTCCTTTCCAACCCAAACCATTCCAGGACTCCATGGATCAGCACACGGCTGGCCAGTACAGCACAGGAACCTTCTGGACTGGCATCCCCCTTTTTCTGGTGACAGGAGCACCACGGGGCACCTCAAACAACACCAGATACCAATGCTCTTTTGGCAAACCATCCCTGCTTTTCCAACGTGCAGCCTCATCTGGAATGCTGCCGTGATGTGCTTTGACTCAGGGTTTTATGGAAAACTTCAGTATTCCAATAGACTTACAGATTTTCAAAATGAGAAACGGATATAGAGGGAGAATTTTTAGGTTACGTAGGATGGAGTAGTTCTTTGGAATTTTTGGGAATGCAGGAGGCACTGCAGCAGCACCTGGAAGTTCAATTATCCAAGCATCAAGGATAAAAGAATGGATCTCGGTGCTTGCATTACAGCAGCCCACAGACTGCTGATTGGAATCAGGGAGGAAGAATAACATGGATAAAAAAGCGTCAAAGCAGTTAAAGCCTCAGCCTCTGTGCCCCTGCTGGCTCCCTGAGAGCTCCGTGTGCCAGAGGGATCTGCCGTGGGATGGGTGCCCAGAACGTGAGGCACCTCACAGAGCCGCGGGATGGGCACGAGGAGCAAGAGAGCAGCACTTAGGAGGTGCTGCCTTGCCTTAATTAATTGTGTGTGAGGTTTCCAAGGTTTAATTTAGGGTGTTCAAACATCCGCCTGGGTCAGACCACGACATCTCCAGCACAGGGACCCACCTCGGGTGGCAGCAGGAGATTCTGTTTGGGCAGGTGTGTGATGAGCAGGGAACGTGTCACAGAATCCTGAGTCTCCTGTGCTGGAAGGGACTCGGCAGCCTTGGCTGCAGAGAACTGGCAGTGGCAGTGCTCTGATCTCATTCCTGAGGGCTCTGAGCTCTGATCTCATTCCCCAGCTGCAGATGAGGGCTCTGAGCTCAGCACTGATCTAAGATGGGGTTTCTGGTGCTTTGGTGAGAGGTGGTGAATTGCAGGCTGATGGGTCAATGAGATAGGAACATTCTCCTCTGGGAAACAGCCCCAGGTATAATTATTAATCTGTTGGTGGTGCCTCTTGCTTTCCAGGGATATCTGCAGGCACTCTTGGAGCTGCAGAATGGAATCGCTCTGGTAGGTTTATACCAGAGGGGAGAATCCAAAGAAAGGTTTTCTGTCTTTACCTCTCCCTGTCTGATGTTTCACCTGGGTCTCACTCAGGGCAATGCAGCTTTTCCCAAGGAGCCAGCGCTGACTCTGAGTGTTGGGGCTCCTGAGCTTGCCATAGCCCAGGCCCAGCTCCAGCAGCCAGGGCGAGGCAGCAGCTGAAGAACCCCCAGAAAAACCTGGGACACCCTCATGGCTTTCTTTTTTTTTTTTGGTTTTGAGGTCCCCACCCAATCTGTAAACTCCAAGTGACCCCTCCCAACAGCACCACTGGTTTGTTTAATCAGTGATTAAACGGGAATTTTATTTCCATTTCCAAACATACTCTGTCAGTCTGTAAATTCCCTTTTTGCTTTGTGATAAAACCTAGGCAACACAAAAAACACCTCCATGGAGCTCCTGGGGCAGAGCTTTGCTGGGGCAGGGCTGCACACCTGCGGTTCTGATGGCACAGCTGAGCTCTTCCCTGAGCTCTCCCCTTTCTGTCTGCAGGTAACTTTAGCCAGGAGCTGCTCACTGAGACTCTTTTATTCCTGGACAGTTGGAGCTGCTGCTTCTTCTTGGGTTACAGAATCCTTTCTTCCTCACCCTTGGGGACTGGGAGAGACATTGGATCCACCTGCTGACCACGACTGATTCCTTCCCACCCATGTCAGGTTGTTGCAGAGGCCACGGATGAACAGGATGGAGGGATGGATTCCCTGCAGGAATTGGGGACTGAAGAGGATGGATGGATGGATGGATTCCCTGCAGGAATTGGGGACTGAAGAGGATGGATGGATGGATGGATTCTCTGCAGGAATTGGGGACTGAACAGGATGGAGGGATGGATGGATTCTCTGCAGGAATTGGGGACTGAACAGGATGGAGGGATGGATGGATTCCCTGCAGGAATTGGGGACTGAACAGGATGGAGGGATGGATGGATTCCCTGCAGGAATTGGGGACTGAACAGGATGGAGGGATGGATTCCCTGCAGGAATTGTGTTCCCTGTGGGACAGAGGCAGAACTGCTGAGCCCTTTCCTGGCAGCTCCTGGCTGTCCTTGGCATCCTGGCTGGAGGAGCAGGAAAATCTGAGTTCCTGGTCCTCAGCAAGGGAGCATTTCACAGCCATCTCTCACCCAGTGGTTTTGGACCTTCCTAATTAGCCCTCAGACATGACTCTGGCAGCGCTGGGAATTCAGGAAGCACCATTCCCACTTTACAAGGGTGAAGTGAGGAGCAGGAATCCAAAACTGCTGTTGAGTAACTGAGCTGGGATTGTCGTCCTGGGACCTGCCCTGCCCCGGGGCACGATGTGCTCCTTTTTAGCCAAGACTGTCCTGCTTGGATTTAAATGCCCCTGGGAAGAGGAATGAGAGATGGAGGAAGAAGGGGGACCAGGAAGTCCTGCAGCTCTGCCAAGAACCTTGGTGACAACAAATCCAAACAACTCCTGACCTTTTCCTTACTGACAGTGTGGGAACCGCTGCGCCTGGGGCAGGGCTGCCCAGATTAATGCCATTAATGTCATTTATCTGCCTCTTTTCTGGTGCTTATCGAGAGGCTGTGAAGCCCTTTGGACTTTTTTGCCTTTTGACTTAACTGCCTTCGAGGAGCTGAGGGACAGCTCCTGGCCAAGCAGGATGTCCCTGGTGTCTCCAGGACTTTTTGCTGAGCCGAGGTCTTTGGAGGAGTTAAACTTTAACTCCTGGGCAGCTCCATCTGTCCAAGGTCCAGGAGGAGCCTGCACTTCCCGCTCCTGCCCTTCCCTGCTGATTCCCTCCCTCCTGCTCCCTGCCTGGAAGTCTGAGCTGGATGGAGCAGTGAGAAGGTGGGACAGGGACACCTGAGCCCTCCTGAGGTACTCTGGAGATCAGCTCCTGATGGCTGGATGCCCTGCAGGGTTTCCTGCCTGGAATTCAGTGTAACAAGAAGGGAAAGTCCTGAGCTACAGAAAAATCCCCCCACACCGCACACCGTGTAAAGCTGGTGCTCCACAGCAGGTCCCTGCTCCTGGCAGGCAGCTGTGAATTCATGTGAGCCTGTTGTTGTCCTGCTGCATGGATTTTTTTTTTTTTTTCTTTGATCATGTTAAATAAAAGGGTAAAACCTTTTCCCTGTGGCCATTCGAAGAGTGTGGCCCAGCAGCAGGGCAGGAGGCAGATGGCAAGAGCTGGTTTATTTGAAATTATAGCCCAATTTCTACACTGCAGCCCTGCCAAGGCTTTGGGTGTAGCCAGTCTGCCCCAGGAGATGGATTGCCCAGGGCTGGCTGCCCTGGAGCTCCGTGGGCTTGCCTGGCATGTTGGGATCATGGCTCTGAGCTGCCCCAGGCACCTCTCCCACAGCAGGACTCAGTTTCGCCTGGAAAAGCCAATCAGTTACTTCAGCACCCATGGGAGTTTGTGAAATACAATGGCACAATCTCTGCTGAGCTCAGGCCCAGAAGCAGAGCCAAGAGCCTCCCTGGCTTTGCATAAAACTTTGCTGTGGTTACCGGCAGCACGGGATCATGTGGTGGCAGCTGATCTCTCCAAACCTCCAAAGTTCTCACTCCAGGCCTCTTCTGCTGCATAAAAACACCCTGAGTGCTCAAAACATCTTCTCCCTGCTCGGGTAATCATTTATTGATAGCAGAATTATCAGCCAAGTGTTGTTGAGCAAACTGCCACTGCTGGTGTTTCTGATCCTGCCAAGGCCTTTTCCAGCCCTCTTCCCAGCCACCAGCCTCCACACCCTCACTTGAAGGGATTTCTAAACAGCCACAGTTTCTCCCTCCAGCCCAAGGACATGCTCAGCACAACATGTCACATCCCTTCATTCTTCCAGTTTGCGTTCTCAGCCCAGGGAAATTTGGAATTGAGTCTAAGCTGGACTCTGAGCCCCTTTGAGCCATGGTGATGGAGAAATGTCTGTCTAAAAATGATTTTAAGGACCTCTAGGGAGAGAGAAGAGCAGGAACCTGTCAGCTGGGAGCTGCTGCCCCCTCCAAGATCTCTCCTCTGGATTTTCTGGGACCTTTTTCCTGCAGGAGAACACAGGGTAAGGACAGGCAGAGTCAGCTCTGACAGGGTTGGTCTGGAGAGACGAAAGGGAGGTGGTTTGGTGGCCAAATGAAAGTCGTGGCTTTAAGGAAGAATTAAAGCCAGATGTTTCCAGCAGCTGCTGAGCCCAGCCTTTTGTGTCAGAGCCACCAAGGAGGCCTTGGCAGCGCTGCACAGCCCCGTGGTGGGAACACCCTGTAATCCTGCAGCCTCTGCCACGGCGCTGGAGCTCCCTGGCTGCCTGCGAGATAGCGAAGCCAGCTCAACGTTTATTCTGTGCCTAAAAATATTTATTCCTTGCTGATAGTGGGGATGGCAGCAGAGGTGGGGGAAGCAAATTTAGCATGTCTGGACAAAACACCGGGGCCCAGAGGTGGGTGAGCCGTGTTGGCATCAGCTCTGCAGGCACAGGGCAAGATATGGGGAGCAGGGACAGAACGTCACCCCTGAGCCAGGGACTGGCCTTGGACCCCTCAGGTTGATGCCCAGGTAACCAACAGGTAAATCTGCTGTGCAGGGAGCTCATCAGAGTCGGGGCAATAAACAATCCCTGCCTTTCTTTTGGTGTTTGCACTCAGCGGGGACAGACGTGAGCACCCATTCCACACAGTGCAACACCAGGAAAAGGGAAGGTGACTCCTGATTTCAGCACAGTTGTGGAAGGAGCAGCACTTTGCTCTGCGAGGGAGAGCCCAGACCTCAGGACTGCCCGTGGGAGGGAGGTCCCAGCTCACACCCAGGAGCCATAAATCTCTCCCAGCACTGCTCCTACTTCTCCTCGTGGTTTTAACATTCACTCCTGGCTTCCTGAGGCCAAATTCCTGGTGCCCTCTGCTCTCCCCTGAGGTGGAGTTTCCTCTTGCAAAAGCAGCGGTGTCCTTGCTGGCTCTGAGGGCTGGGAAAGTCTCTGCTCGCTGCTCAGGTCTCTGTGTCATGGTCCTCTCCTTCCTCCTGCCTGTCCTGAGTGCTGGGATGCTCCTGCTCTAGATCCAGCTGGGGAATGAGGAATAAATCCATAAGGTGTGCCTGGAGCGAGGAAAAGTCAATAGAGCAGAGGGAGGTTGGTGACAGGAAATCCCAGTTTTTACTGGCATCGGCTCACATCAGATAATCTGGCTATAACAAGAAAGAAATGGCTCCATATTCTGATCCCATGGAGCTGGGTGAGGGGCTGCTGTAGGAAAGGAGCTTCTTGCCTTGCCCTTTGCTTGTCCTCAGGCTGGGATTTGTCTCATTTGTGTGTCCACCAGCTACCAGCTCACCCTGGAACACCCTGGGCGGGAGGAGCGATTGTTGGTGCCGTGATTCCAAGCCCAGCTGCTGGGAGAAGGCTTTGGGAGCTGCTGGGCTGCCCTGGATGGGGCTCAGGGGCAGCTGCTGACTCACAGCAAAGAACCTGCCTGGGTACAAACAGAGAACTGGTTGTGTCACCTCCCAGCAGGTGACAGCAGGACCTGGTCGTGTCCTGGCTTGGGTGGTGTCACTGCTGCGTTCCACGCTGCCATCCCTCCCTTCTTTGGGAGCTCCATTTGGGCACATTCAAAATTAAGGAGCAGCTTTGGGGCTCAGGTTTGTGAGCCAAGGGTGATGCTCACCCGTCCCAGGGCTGTGAGGATGGAGGAGTTAATGGTTGCAAAGTGCTTTGGAGAGGACAAGTGCTCAGTCCAATGGCTTCTTACCAGGGAAGGGGGTGAGGAGGAAGAAGTTCTCACTCTCAATGGACCTGTGAGGTCTCACTGCATCATGGAATTATGGAATATCCTGAGCTGGAAGGGACCCACAAGGATCCTCAGTCTGGCAGCTGGCCCTGCACAGACACCCCGACAATCCCACCCTGTGCCTGGGAGTGTTGTTGAAACGCTCCTGGAGCTCTGGCAGCCTTGGGGGCTGCGACCATTCCTGGGGAACCTTTTCAATGCCCGACACCCCTCAGGGGGAAGAACCTCTCCTGATACCCAACTAACCCTCCCCTGAGGCAGCTCCAGCTGTTCCCTTGGCTCCTGTCCCTGCTCCCAGGAGCAGAAACCAGTGTCTGATGTGACAAACACAGCTCTGACAGGGCTGCTCCCGTGCTGTCCCTGGGACTGAGGTCAGGCAGCTCTTGACAGCGAGAGGATTCCAAAATACATTCTGCAGCGTGTGAACAGCCCCCTCCCGTTTCTCCTGCTCCAACTTTATTTATTTGACTTCTGTTTCTTTTTCTTTCACTCCTGCATGTCTTGGAGCTGCTCTCCAGGGAACAGCCGAGGGCCTGGCAGCTGGGCTGTGCTCGCTGGGCAGCTTCTGCTCCGTGTTTAATCTCCTCCATGGACCCTGATTATTCCCTGGCTCCGACTTATCCACACGGATCTCCCAGCCCTAATTGCAGGTGATGGCGTTGGTGGCACTAAGTCACGAAAAAGCGTACCTTGTGAACAAAGGAATAACCTTAAAAGCAACAGCCTGTTGCATATTCATATATCTCATACATGATGCACAAATTCCTTGCAAATTAAGAACTTTTCACAAGATACTGTTTTTTGTGACTTAGTGTCTGAGAGCATCCGGACGTCCGTAATTCTTCGCTTTTTATTGTCTTGTAATTGTCCTAACTCTAAATTTTATTACTCTAATTCTATTGCCATCTTTATAACCATTTTATTATTGTTATTAAACTTTTGAAAATTTTAAAAACCAAGCGATTGGCGTTTTTCACAGGAAGCATAAAGCATTATGAGCTTTTTAATTAGAAAAAAAAAAACAACCAACCAACCAAAACCCCAAAAAAAAACCCCAAAACCCCAAATCGGCGAATTCTCCACAAGGCGGCTCACGGCCCCTTCCACTCCGTTCACGGGGGACGCCGCTTTTCCCGCGCGCCGCTGCAGCCACGCGCCCTCTGGCGGAGCCACGCGGGGCGGCGGCGCACCCCCCCCCGCCGGAGTGGTGCGCGCCGGCCGTGCCCCGGACGCGCTCGGTGCGCCCGGAAGAGGCGGCGGCGGCGGCGGCGGCGGCGGGCGGGACGGGCCGGAGGCGGAGCCCGCGTGTCCCGATCGCCGCTCCGGCAGCAGCGGGGAGCGCGGGCCCGCCGGTCGCGGCGGCACGATGCTGCTGTTCGTGGAGGTGAGGTGACGGCGCCGCGCCATGTGGCGGAGGAGGAGGAGGAGGAGGAGGCGGCGGGAGGCCGCGCACGCCGCGCCGGGGGAGGGGACGGGGCTGACACAGCAGATCCGGCGGCGGCGGCCGCGGGCGGGCGGGTGGGTTCTGGGGAGGGTCGGGGGGCGCTCGGGAAGGTTCGGCCGGGGCAGGGGGCGGGGGAGGCGCCGCCGTGACCTTCGGGGGCGGCCGCGGCCCGGCCGTGAAGGTGACGCGGGACACGCGGGGCCTCCCCGAGGCCTCCCAGCAGCGGGCCCGGCCCGGCCTCTGCACACGCGAGGCCGGCCCCGAGCGCGGCGCCTCGTTAATTGCGTTAATTAAACGCTGGCGGTGGTTTAGGCGCGGGAAGCGGCGGGGGTTCTGCCGTTCTCCGGCACGCCGGGGCCGGGCGGGACGAGGAGCGCGGCCCGGCCCTGGAGGTCACCGGGGAGGGCAGGCGCCGTGTCCGCTGTGCTCCGGGATGGGCTTTCACCTGCTCACGGCGCTTCACGGGTTCGGTGAAGCGGTTTTAACCTTCGCTGCACGAGCCCGGGTGGCCGCTGTAAACTTTGCACCGAGTTTTGTCCCAAAACGTGCGCGGAGCAAGGAGCGGTCGGGGCCGGGGGGAGTCACGGAGGGAGCCGGGCGGGCGCTGGGCTGTGTCTGCACGGGAGGGTTCGGCTCGGGGGGTTCTGCTCTGGGGTTCTGCTCCGGGTTTTGCTCTGGGTTCAGCTCGGGGGGTTTTGCTCTGGGGTTTTGTTCCGGGGGTTCTGCTCTGGGTTTTGTTCGGGTGACGGGTGAGAGATGGTGCTGGTGGGCTCGCACACAAACACCAACGTGTGCTCCGTGGTTAGGAGCCCCTAAATAAAGCAGTTTGGGAGACACGATCTCTTTCTTAACTGAATCACCTCAGTTCTGAGCTGGATGTTCCTTGGCTTCGCGGGGAGGATTAAAAGTTGTTCCGAGCACCGTGACAGGCCTGGGGAATTGGGGGTTGCAGGTTCTGCTGGAAGAGGAACTGCTGGGGCTGCTGGGAGGCAGGAGCAGCTGCCTCATCCCAGAGAGGCCCCGCACACGAGGCGGCTTCTGGAATGCAGGGATGGAGATGGGGACGGGAGCTGGAGCAGATCAGGGAGCACATGGCTGCTGCTGGTGTGGATGGGAGCTGGAGCTCATCAGCATTTTGGGAACTTTAGGGTGGCCTAAAGCACAAACTCAACTCTGGTCTTTCTCTGATAGCGTTGGAAGTTTCTGTGATCTTCATTCTGGAAGCCTCAATAATACTTAATTTTGAGTTCCTGAGGATCATCTGGACTTTCTGAAGGTTTCTTTTCACTGCCAGGACAGAGAACTGGAGCTCAGAGCTAGGTATCCTGGAATGCTGCAGTTGGATGCTTGGGAGCAGGCAGCAGCTTTATCTGGGGATCTTTGGGGATGCCTGGAAAATAAGGCACAGGATGGGTGGAAGGCCCGAGGTTTTCAGGGGGATTGGCTGAGTGCTGTAGCTGTCAGTGTTTTAAACTTGGTGATTGTGCCAGGCCCTTCACAGTGTGTGAGGGGGAGTTGGGTTTCTTTGAACATCCTTTAGCTCCAAACCCCTGCAGTGATGGCTGTATAAGGCTTGTGCTGTTTCATACATTTCTGTTTGGGGCAGGGCTTTTTTCTCCCTCTAAGCCAGGACCTGTGTGCTGTTAACAATTAATAATTAGGTGCATTGGGAATATTAATAAATACATTGAGAGAAATGGAATTGATAATGGGCTCCACTCAGATGGCCATGTGCTCCTAATTCCATATATTTGTAATTTATTGAGGACATGGGAGTCTGTGTGTTTCAGGTGGGTAAAATGCTGCCCATGATGTTTCCTGGTTAGAAATCCAGGACTGTGAGTGCTGTTGGCCCTCTCGAGCAGGTGAGGCTCCCTGTGAGCCCACATTGCCCCTGTTCACACTCCTCTGACCCAGGTACCACCTGCAGACAGCAGAGCTGTGCCGTGGCTTTTCCAAGGGGTGGCTCCTCAGTGGAAAACCCTGCAGCTCCTGATCTCCTCATCCAGCCTCTGAGTCTGATTCAGCCCCAGGAGTGGTGGTGACTGCCCTCAGAGAAGGTGCTCTGAGCTCCTCAGGCTCCCTACCTGCCTGTCCCCCAGCCAGCACAAGGCTTTTCTCAGCTGCCTCCCGTGGCTTTGCTGACCTTGGGGTTTTTCCATCTGCTTACGTTTCCATTTCTGGAAAAGGGTTAGTTTCTCCCCTCACAAGTTTGGTTAAAATCTCTTCTGGATATTTTGCTTTGTTTTCTGTTTAAGAGAGTTTGTCTGCTCCAGGAAATCTGTCACAAGCTCTGGGTTAGGATTTTGGTTGCAGAACAGTTTGAGTTAATATTAAAATTGAATGCTTTAAAACTCTTTGAGTGCCTGCATTTTTGTTAGCTTCATTGACTCTGGTTAAGTATAATTTAGATGTAATTACAATAAGAAAAATACCATTTGCCATGTTTCAGAATGAGAATTTTCTTCAATAGCCAATTTTTAGGAGTTGCTGGAGGAGAATCTTGGATCCACAGTTGCTAGAAGTAGTGTGAGCGAGCTGTGCTTAGGAGGAGAGCTTTGTCAGCTCGTGGATCCCAGCGAGTGTTCCCAACCTTTGTCACTCTGTAAAGCTTTAACCTCGTCATGAAAGTTCCCGATAGCAGCTGGGAGGATCGTGCTGCAGCCAATCCCGCAGGCTCGGCGTTTTAGCCTCAGTTAAATAAGCAAGAATTGATATTTTGGCCTTCTCTTCTGAAGAGCCGCTGGCCAGGACAGAGCGATTTTGCTTGTGGGGCGCAGCATGAATTTCCCAAAAGCTGATGTAAATTAGGGACTTTTTATCCTCTGCAGTCCGTGGGGTTTTGCTGTTCAGATGAGTGAGAGCAGAGCTGCATCCTGCTGGGCTGTTTCTAGCACGAGGGGAAGTGGCCCACGGTCTGTTCCAGGTGTGTGTCCCTGCCATCGTGTCCATCACTTCAGCAGAGTTGTTTTTAGTCCCAATCACCTCCAGAAATGTAGTAACCACAACCAAGTGTTTCAGTTTCACTTTATCACATTTATTCCTGCAAATTGCTTTAGGCCTGAGCTCAGTGCTACCCTTAGAGATGTAGGTAGTGAGGCATAGTTTATTTTTAGAAAAGAGTGAATCATCTCCTGGATATGTCTTGTTTCTTTTTGCTTTGTTGAGAAGTAAGTTCAAGGAGCTGCTGGCTCTGGGTCTGTGAGCAGGAGCCCATATGGGCAGGTGATGCTGCCCCAGGAGTGACCAGAGGCTGAGCAGAACTTAGTTTGGCACTGCTGAACTGCAGTGACAGAGCCTGTGGTTGCAGCAGGTTACTGGGTTTTGCTTTGCAGGTTGTTTTGTTAGGGAATAACTGCTCTGAAATCTGCAAAGGGAAATACACGTGTGCCCTTTCACCCTGAACTATTTCCAGTTTCCAGCTCTGCTCCTGGGCGAAGATTAACGTGAGGGGAAGACTCTGTTGCTATGTGGATTAAATCAGTTGTGCGTGGGGGGTTTGAATCTCAGAGCTTTGCAAAAACCGTGGTCCTTGTTTTGCTTCTTACACTGTCTTGAACTTCTCCAGTTTTTGGAGGCTTCTTGTTACTGAGCTGGGGCTTGTCCTTGCAGCAAACAGCTCTGGCACGAGGTGTGACCTTGGCAGAGGAATTATCTCTAAAGCTATTGCAACTGCTTCCTTATCCTGTGCTGTGTGTTTGAGGCCTGGTAGTGAGCCACTCCTTAACTTCAGAATCCAGGAGCTGGCCTCCAGCATGTCCAGCTCGCTTATCTGTGTGTTTGTGGATATGAGCTGGATTAATGGCTTTCACCTTTTAAAGTCCAGCAAATTGCAGCAGTGAAGTGGAGCATCGTTCAGTGGCTGGAGGAACTGTTAGAGCTGCTTGTGGGGTGTTGGGATATCTTGTGGGGAGGATTTTTGCAAAAGGGTACTTTTATTCACTACCCTATAACTACAGTTGTTATTCACTGTGTGAAAGGAGCAGAAGCCATGTTTTTCCTCTGTGCTGCTCCTGGATTGTTGGACTCCTCACCCAAAATGCCTTTGAGCAGCTCTGGGAGAGGCACCTTGAAGGACTCGATCTTGTGCTGTGGGAATGAGTGTTTCTCTGTCAGGTGCCAGGCTGGAGTCTTGCAGTTTTTCTTGCCTGTGTCATTTATAACCCTTTGACTCTAATTATGGTCCTTGTTGCCCAGACCCAAAGTGAGAAGATCCTGTTCTCTCCCCAGCAGGCTGGGATGGTGTGTAAGTTTGTCTTGGCAATTCAAAACCTTTAATCTCCTTGGTTACCAGTCTGAGGAAATCGTTAGTGTTTGTTGATGTGTGTAAGATTCCTGGGGGAACGGGGTAAGTTCAGGAGGAATCCTGGCACAGCACAGGTGATGCTTGGTTAGTACAGATGTCACTAATTCCGTTAAGTTATACAGTTTCTTCTCCTTGACATATGTTTTTTTACCTTCCTTTCTAGGAAGGGGTCTGGAGGAGGGAAAATTTCCCTTTCTGGTGAAAGGGGACTGGAGCATTATGACAGTCAAGTCTTTAAAAGCTTATGAGTTCCCAGAGTCCTTGCCGAGTAGCCGCTGCCTCCGCTGATGTTGTCGGATGTCAATAAAGAGAGGTTGAAGGCAACACTTCTAATGGAGGTAGAAACGAAATACTTGGAAAATACCAAGGATTTTCCTGTTTTCATTAATAAAAACAAAAATCACATAGGTGCTTAATAGCTGGGTAGACACTTGAGATGTGGAACTCTAGAGACAATCACTAAATTCGCCTGTATTTTCTGGCTTGACTTCTGAGGCTTCTCTGGGTTGCTCTAACTAACCAAAGTCTTCTGATCCCTTCAGCAGGTAACATCGAAAGGTGCTGGCTTGAACCCCAACGCAAAGGTGTGGCAAGAAGTGCCCCAGGGCAGTGCTGAGGCCGTGCCCCCCACCAATGGCACAGAGCAGACGTGGCAGGAGACCGCGGCAGCCCAGGGGACTCCGGCCGAGGGTGAGGTGTTGGGACAGGGGTCGGGATAGGGGTCGTGACGTGGCCCCTCCTGGGGGACGCTCGGGGGGCTCAGCTGTGAGGAGCAGCCTCTGGCTCTTGTCCTTGAGGCTGCCAGTGCTGATGGAGCAGTGGGTATGAGGGGGAGGTGAGAAAGCAGCAGGGTTTCAGCAGTGGGCTGTGCTTCAGGAAGGTGCCTGAGCTCTGCTGGACCAGGATTCAGGGCCTGGTGATGACCAAGTAACGCGCTAAGAGGGGAGCAGGGTGCTGAATGTGTAGAAATGGATTCGTGACATTGCTGCACTGGAGCATCCACTGGACCCTGTGAACAGGAAAATGAGATCTGAGGGCCACCTGCAATCCTGGCGAGCTCAGGTGCTGCTGAGAGCTGTCAGGAGCATTTGTTCTCTTCTGTGCAGCCCCCATGGTTAACTCCTTTCCATTCAGGCTGTTCCATCCACTGCAGTTCCATTCCCATCCTTATCATCACACAGGCAGTGTCCAGAGCTGAGGATTCAACTGGTTTCACTTGTTTGGCTCAGACTTGATCCAGGGATGTAGCTAAGGTGACTCAAAGCATGGCAGAGGATGCAGAAGATTCCCTACAGAACGGTTTAGTAAAAGTTAGGGATAAAGAAGAGAACATTCAGCTTGTATGGCCTTGTCAAAGGTTTCTGGTAAGTCAGCAGAAGTGAGGAGAGAGTGCTGGGTTTGTGCTTTGCCTGACAGAAACTCATTTGTCTCTTCATAACAAAGTGAAGCAATTGAGGCAGTGTAAGCAATTTTCATCCCTTGTTTTTAGGAACCTCGCTTAAATATTTTAAATTTCATGTGGAAGGACTGGTTTTTAGATTCTCTCGCCACTTTGGGGATCAATTCCAGGATCCTTTATTTACTTTTATTTACTTTTCCCTGAGAGCCTAGTGCAAACCAGATCTTCCTGAAATTGGAGAGGTACAAGTCAAAGAAGTGCAGGCTAAGATTAGGCACTCTCAGGTACAGCTTTCTTCAGTATTTAATGTTTGTAGCCAGAATTTTTCAAATGGGAAACATGCTGAAGCTGACAGGAGTTTTCCTGCTGCTGCTGTGTTCCTTTGCCAGGTAACATCGAGATCTCAGAGGACAGCTGCAAGCAGTATGAAGTGATGTATTCCCCGGCCTGTGAAGCCCCAAGGAATGGCACAGGAGTTGATGAGGCGTCAGCAAATGGAATTGTCCTGGCGACTGAAGATCTGGGATACCAAATCTATGAAGTGTCGGGTGAGTGTTAAAGTTCAAACGCTGCTGTCAGTGTCTGTAACCCCCCTGGAGCTGCTCTGAGTGTGGTGTGACCAGGTTAGAGCTCTGACATGTCCATGTCTGTCCAAGAGGCTCCAGTGTGGCCTCAACACGTGGCCAAACAGCTGCAAAGTGGGATCAGAGTCATTTTGAGAGTGTAGTCTGGGGGTCTTGAAGCTTTTCCTCTTGGTCCTACCCGGAGGGATTCATTCTTGTATTCTGCAATGAGGTGTGTCCTTGCCTGGTCTTGTTGCCATGAGAGTGGGATTTGATGGTGGATGTGATCCCTTTCAGGTGATGGCAGCTCCGCCGTGTCCACAGAAGACATTAGAGAATGTTTGAGAAAACAGCTTGAATTCTGCTTCTCTCGGTAGGTGCAGTTAACTCAGCCTGCTATAAACCCTTTATTTAATAATCTTTGGCAAATATCCCTCTTCTTGGCTTGATCTGTCCCATCATGTTGATAAAAACACGAACCAAGCTTTGGTGGTGTGCTGTAGGAGCCCTGTGGCACCTTCCAGCTGTTTCAGTGCTGTCTGTGCCGCTGTGTCCTTGGATGAGGATGACTCCTGTGCTCCACAGTCATAAGATGTTGAGATCATGTTCTGAGTGGCACCAGAAGTCTTTTTGGCAGATCCTTTTTGCAGACAGACGTGTAGGGCACTGGAATTTCACTAAGTTTTTAAAATTATCTTACTCTGTTATTAAATAAGAATTTTATATCTTTTTAGAGAGAATCTTTCAAAGGATCTCTACTTGATGTCTCAGATGGACAGTGATCAGTTCGTTCCAATATGGACAATTGCCAACATGGAAGGGATTAAGAAGCTGACAACGGACATGGACCTTATTCTTGAAGTTTTGAGATGTAAGTTTGGGACTTTGGTATCTGTATCAGCAGCACAAAGAATCCTTCTGTGCTTCAGAGGGATGTTTCAGTCTCTGAGCTGGTTATGGTTTGTTGTTCTGGTAAATGGTGACAGGAACTTTACTGAGTAGGAGGCTCTTCCAAACTCCTGAATTCTCATTCTTTGTTCCAAGTTCCATGAGAGAGTCTGCCACTGCTGAGATGTCCAAATTTTATACTTTATTTTCAGCTTCTCCTATGGTACAAGTGGATGAAAGGGGGGAGAAAGTCAGACCAAACCACAAACGATGTATTATCATTCTCCGGGAGATCCCTGAAACTACACCAATAGAGGTAAATAAAGAAAAGGAAAAAAATAACTGTTACTGGTTTTGGAAGGTGTTTTCAACAGCACCAGGAGAAGTCAGCTGGTGTTTAATTGGATTATACATGGATATTTTTCTTCTAGACCACATCAGTAACTTTTTCTGCCTGGGTGCAGTGTCAAAACAGCCAAAACAAAAACCTATTGTCATTATCCCTTCCCATTGTTCACTGCTGTGTTTAAACCTTCTTAAGTAAACTTCTTTTCCACCGAAGCTGAGCTAGCTGGGCTTTTCTGGAAGGAAGTTTGAACTGGTTTCTTTTCAGATCCAAAAATAAATCAGTCCAGGGCATAGCTTGGAATTCAGGCTAAATTTTTGTCACAGCAATAACTTTACTTGAAGTCAGACAGTTGTTTTGGCAGCAAGAAATGTTGCTAAACATTTCTCATTCATTGAGCCCCAGCGTGAGCTGAGCTCATTATGCCCGAGGAGGGAGGATAATAAAATTCCTCCTGATACTTGGCGAACAGAATGATTTAGTTCTTTGTTTTTTAAAGTTCTAATACATGGTGTTTTTCTACCAGCATTTTTAATGAGTTCTTTTAATGCCAACTCTGAGCAGCTGCCTGTCCCTCTCTTTACAATCTGATTATTGCAAAGCTGTCAGGTTGCCTTGACTTACAAATATTTCATGGAATCATTGTTGCCTCCATGACCCTGCTGATCTAAAGCCACACTTTTCCTACCTGTTTAATATGAAAATATCACCAGGTCTACACAGAGCTTGCTTTTCTTCTCAGCTGTGGCTGCTGTGTTTTATCTTGGGAGCCCGGGAGGCTGAGCTAGGGTTTGTGGGTTCAGCAGGTAGAGGGTGATTTGGTCAGGGGAACAAGAAAACATCCCTGGGCACGGGAGAGCAGCAGCTCAGAACTTGGGTCACTTTAGTGCTCACTGTACAAGAACCCTGAACGTCTCTCCCCAGGAGGTGAAGGCTCTGTTCAAGAACGAGAACTGCCCCAAGGTGATAAGCTGTGAGTTTGCTCACAACAACAACTGGTACGTTACATTCCAGTCCGACACAGACGCGCAACAGGTAAGGCTGCCTTCCTCTGACAGCCAGCTTTGATCCTTCCCCTGCTCAGGGACACTGCACTCGTGCTTCCTGCAGCTGAAAGAAATACTTATTTACTCATCCCCTTTTTGTTGTTTTAAGAGATTGCTGGTAGACTCTGGTTAATGAGATCAAAGTTGAGAGATTGTGGGGTTATAATTCCCTTGCCTGGCACTAGAATCCTGAATTTGAAGAGTTAATGAATTTAGCTGGGCTCACAGGGAAGCACATGACTGCACATTTGTGTTAAATCATGGAACATCATTTGGGAAGTACAAATTCTAATGCTGATCTTTTTTTTTTTTTTTTTTTATCTGCAGGCGTTCAAATACTTAAGGGAAGAAGTGAAAACCTTTCAGGGCAAGCCAGTAATGGTGAGGCTGCTTCAGCTGCTGTTTCTCTTGGGGTTGAATTGTGTTGTTTCTGTTTGGATAATGGTGATTTGGTTTGTGGGGGGTGAACCAAGGACTCAGCAGTGGGATAGTCCAGAACTGTGGCTCTGGAGGCTGGAAACGTGAACCAGGTCATGGGGAGCTCTGACAAATTACAGTTCAGTGGCTGCTGGTTACTCACAGCACTGCTTCCCAGGGGGGGTGAAATACATTCCTCTGCTGGCTTCCCTTCTCCACTTGCCCCAGAATCTGGGTTTGCAGAGCTCAGGAGAGGGATTCCTGCCACTGTGAGCCTTGAGTTGGCTGCTGCACAAAGCAGGCTGGAGCAAAGTGCATGTACTGTGAGAGGAGCTGTCACGATTGGAGTCTGGACATTTCCTGCATTTATCTGCAGTTTTACAGATCACCCAGCTAAAGCAGCACGTGTCCTTCCTCTTATCATGCTGTGGGAATATGAGCTGCACTGATTTTATCAGTTTTTATTCATAAATAGCAATCAACCTTCACATCCTTCCAGCAGGCAAAAAAGACTCCACATTCTCCTTTTCTGCCAGCTGATGCAGGGTGTGATTTGCTGTCTTGCAGGCCAGGATAAAAGCCATCAACACGTTTTTTGCTAAGAATGGTTACCGGGTGGTGGATTCCAGTGTGTATCCCCAGCCTGTGCAGACCCAAGCCCAGTTTGCCTCGCCCCTGTTTATGCAGCCTGTATATAGCCCTCAGCAGTACTCGATTTACAGCATCGTGCCTCAGACCTGGTCTCCAAATCCTGCACCTTACTTCGAGACTCCACTGGTGAGTACCAGCTGTGGGAAGGGGAGGAGGAGCCCAGCCCATCAGGATGATTTGGTTAATATTCACTAGGGTGAGGGGGTGTTGCAGGTTTCTTGGTCAGAGCCTTCTTTTTATGACATTTATGTCACAGCCCTGATGAAGCAACACTGTTAGAGGAGCTGCCAGTCTCACCATTGGCTGCTGCCACGTATTTCAAGGAATTTTGGTGTGAAATTCCATTATCCTGCAGCTTGTGTTACTGGAAGAGCCCATAGCTTTTCCAGGAATGCTAAAGCAGATGCAGACTGTGAAGCTGTGGGGATTTGGCTGGAGCAGTGAGTTCCCACCACAGCAGATGCTGTAGGCCAGTGTGAAATTACAGCCATGAGTAGCTGGTGAAGCTGATCATTAATCTGCAAACATTCTCTTTGTAGCTCAACCACTGAGTCTGTTGTGTCTGTTGCAGGCCCCGTTTCCCAACGGTGGATTTGTGAATGGCTTTAATACACCAGGATCCTACAAAACAAATGCTGCTTCTCTCAGTATAGGTCGCCCATTCCACAGGAATCGGTAAGAGAGTTCTGCCAGGGGTTTGCTCCTGCAAAACTGACACTGCTGAGATCCTCAAGTGTTCCTTGCATGTCACATGCAGTGCTTTCTGATGGGACCGCACTATCTATTTTTTTAATCAATTATATGATGTTTTCCAAGTTTATTTAAAAACTGAAGTTAGAAGGCAGCAGCTTAAGATCCTAAAATAATGGACACAGTGCTGGAGAGAGCCAAGGTAACTCTTTTTAAAAGCCTCAGAGGAATTTTTGCAGACAAATAAATAACTTCCTCCTCAGGTCATACTTGTAATTATGTTTGTTATACCCAGATTATAAACTCCTGCAGCACAACATAAACCTTTCCTGCTGGGATCAGGCTTGTGGAGCTGCTGGTTCCTGCAGTGGGAGTTGCTTGTCCTGACTGCTGTGTCCAACTGCTTGATGCTGGAACTGTTCCTGTAATTTATTTGCTTTATCCCCATCTTTCCTGAGAGCTGTAAGAACGTAGCTCAGATACAAACACCGGGGAGGAGGAAGCACTTTGTATTGCTGGAGCAATTGCTCTGTGGACACAATGGAGTTGTAACCTGTGTGTGGGGGTGGGAGTTGTTTGTGTGCAGCGCTGGGCTGGGATCATGGGAATTGCTGTTGGTATTGTTAGAGAAATCAGTCGACAGCTGCCAGGGCTGTGAGTGGGTTTGTGGTGCAGTTCAGGTCTGGGGCTCTTGGCAGAAGGGGAACTTTGGGCTGTGGTGACTCGGCAGAGTCTTAACCCAGACTGTGGAACTGGGAGCATGACTGCCTGGAAGATGGAGCAGCTGCTCCAGTTGCAGCTGCTCAGCTCCCAGCTCACATCTTGACAAAGGTGGTTTGGTTTTTAAATTGTGCACGATATTAAAACCTGTATATGGACCCTCATGGAAGTACAGGTGCTGCAACTGTGCAAGAGCTGTGTGTATCCAAGTGCTAGCACCTTGAAATGCCTCCCTGTTCATCACATCTGCATAACTCTTAAGCTTTTAAAATCCTGCTTGTGTAAAGACTTCAGTTTGTAAGACTTGGGTGCTTGAGGGTGCAGCTTTGGGGTCAGGGTGTGCAGGTCCTGCCGGCCCCGTGATGATCCAGTATCGCGCTAAGAGAGAACAGGTCACAGTCGGGGCTGGGCAGCCTGTGCTCCCTGCTTGTCCTTCCTCCTGCTCTTCCTTCCTTCCTTCTGCTCTCACATCCTTTCTCCTCCTCTCTGCTCTTTTTTTTTTTCCCTCATTTATCTTTCCTTGTCTTTTCTGCTTTGCTCTTCTGCCCAGACAAGACTGTGGCCTTCTCGATGACGGGTAAGATTATGAGATCTGAGGGCTGAACAGTGACTTGAGAATAACTTGGTAAGATTATGAGATCTGAGGGCTGCACAGTGGCTTGAGAATAACTTGGTAAGATTATGAGATCTGAGGGCTGAACAGTGGCTTGACAATATGCCCTTTTGAGAACAACTTGGACAAAATGGAAGAGTTCAGTTGACTTTGCTCCACCTCCTCCCCGTGGTTGTTGCTGATGGGAAACCTAAACTTCATTGGGCCCTTAAAACTGGTTCTTGAAGTTGGGAAGTGTGAATTCATCTCTGTTCAGCAAATCTCCTCTTGACCTGCAGAACAGCTTGTTTGGAGAGTTTGTCCAGCTGCTGCTTTTGGGTTTCTCTCCTGACCCATTAAACCTAATTTGTTTTGTGGTACAGACAGTTAATAGTTAACTGCTGAAGTTTTCTCGGTGGCTAAACATTTGTTTAAGCCACTTGTATTTATTTTGTGCTGATTTGTTGCAACATCCTTGTGCGAAAGGGAGATGGAGGAATTGTACTTTGGCTGGCACTAGGAGAGTTTCTTCTGATTTAATGGAATATTATAATGAGATTGTTTAAAAACAGCAAGTGTGCAAAATCCTCCTGCTGCCCTTAAATCATGAGACGTGCAGAGTTTACCAAAGGAGGGAGAATTTAGGATTCTTGTCTTTGATAAGTGCTGGAAAGCCAGTGAGGGGCAAAAGTAGAAAATAGTTGAAGACACCTAAATGCTGCTCCAGAAAACTGTTCCATATTGTGCTGGATCTGAGCTTTTCTGGAGAATTCTGCATTTAAGACCCTGAGCCGAACTTGCAGCAGCACTGAGGGTGCAGAGCTGTGTCTGTGCTCAAAGGAACCACAGCTTTAAAAATGAATGATCGATAATGGGGTGGAACATTTGGGGTTTGGGAACTGCAGAGTCGGTGCTGAGGGTTTGGGAATGGGAGCAGCCAGGCTCAGCCTGGCTTAGCTGCCCTGGCCTGATCTGCCACGTTCAGTCACTCCTGGCCTTGTCTCAGTTCAGTTTGTTTGCCTGTGGCCAGATCAGTCTGTTCCTCGGCCTTGGCTTATTTCTCCAGCTCCATTTCCATTGTCCTGTGCCAGTGCTGTGGGCCCAAAGGGAAAATTCCTCTTTGGGTTCTTCTGGCTCTTCTGCAACCCTAAGGTTTTGGGATTTTTTTTTTTAGTTTGAGGTTTTGGAAGTCTTCCCCTCCTGGGTATCTTTTGGGCAGCAATATCAGACAGGAGTTGTGGTTCTTGCTGAGCTGCTTTTCTGGTCAGCTGTGGGTCAGCTGCAGGTGGTGGTGGTTCTGCTGTGGTTCCTTGTTGGAACTCAAAATGTCCCTCAGACATTTTTGGAGGTTCCAGGCCCTGCTCAGAAGCATTTGAGACCTGGCAGGCAGCTGGAAACAGCTGTGATTTTGGGTTTGGAATGATTTACCAACTTTGCAGGAAGAACAAGAAGTCACAAAAGTTTAGATATTATAGTAGAAGTAGTTACAAAGTAGAGAAGAATTTTTTAGTGTTGTACAGCGGGGTTTTAACACCTGTAGAGGGGGGTTTTTACTTTGTACATGGGGGTCAGAAGTTTTTAAGATGGAGGAATGTAGGCCGGTCCTGTTCCTCCTCTTTCTTCTTCCTTCCCTCCATGTTCTTGGTGATGTTGGCACTCACAGATTGGTTTAGAGTAGAAAATCACCATTTAATATAGGTAATGGGCATTGGGGAAAAACTGTAAACATTTAACACGTAATGTACCATATAAAAGATAGAAAGGCACCATTTAATATAGGTAATAGGCATTGGGGGAAAACTATAAACGTTTAACATGTGATGTACCATATAAAAGACAGCAGCAGCCCTGGGCGGGGAGAGAAGAAGAAGACACCAGGCAGTGAGGATGTCAGGGTGTGTGTGTGCCTCTGCCTGAGCTGTGAGCAAACCACAGCAGCCCAAGGAGAAAATCTTTTAGATAACTTGCAATAAACTGCCTTGAGACCGAACAGCAGAGACTGCTGAGCCTTTCTTTGGCAGCACGGGCTGGAGGAGAGACTTTTCCAGCACACGGAGCCCCTGAAGCTGCCGGGGTTCCGACGGTTCCTCACATGGAGGGGTCCCACACTGCTCTCTGTGCCCGCAGGGTGAAGCCCCATTTCCGCTCCTCCAGCAGCTCCGAGCACCCCGAGGGGCCGCCCGGCGCCGGGGCCCTGCCCATGGGGGACCTGGGCAGAACCAGCTCGAGGAGTTTCGTCATGGAGCGCCACAGCAGCTCCTTAACCGGGCACCCAGAGCAGGGCTATGCCCAGAAGGATCCTCCCACGGCACAGCTGGAGCAGAACGGCGATTTCGGCGTCGGCAGGGGCAGGTAAAGGGCTGTGTCCTGGGTTTGCTGTCACACTGCAGCTGGGGCTTGGCTTGTGTGAGCCGCAGATACCAACCATCAGCACAAAATATGTTTCTGTAAGGAGCAGCCATGAGAAAACTGACATTTAAGTAAATCAGGAGCAGTAAATGCTGACCTGGGAGCAGGAATGGTTCCAGTTTCACTCTCCAGCTGGTAGTTACTCTGACAAACAGCTGGCAGTAAGACAGTGAGGTGTCTTCATTTTAAAATATTTGTTCCCAGAATTAAAACAGATGCTGAGGTAAAGTTGGCATCTGTGTTGCTGTAAATAATAAGTAAATCTCAGTTGGGAATTTGATGCTCCTCAACTGTTTTTATCTCTTTTAACTCAGGGTTTAGATACTTGAAAGGGCAGATCAGTGAGAAATCAGGCTAATAAGTTTATTACTATAAAATAATTGTCCCTGTGCTTGGTCAGATGCTCATGCAGGGAGCTGAGAAAGAGGAGCTGTTTCCATATTGACTCTTTCCCAACTTCTTCCAAAGTTGGAAGTTTGACCCCTTGTGAGGAGGGAGAACATCCCAGAGCTATGTGTGGGGAAGGCTCAGCAGGCAGCAGTGGGTCCCCTCGTGCAGAGGGGTGGAGGCACTGACTGTCCTTGTCTTTAAAGGAGGAACGTCTTCAGAGGTCGGAGGAGACGGGAGGACGACCGGGTTTCGGTAAGTTCTGCTTCCCTTTTTGCAGGGAGTCACACAAAGGGCAGAGCGTTGGCTTCCCAGTTATTGAGGGATGGCAGAGTCCTTAAATCCTCAGATTATGTTGGGGGTTTGCAGTTTTTCTAGGGAGCTCCCTGGCAGTTTGCTCAGGGCTTTCACTGCTCGGTGTTATGACTTTAGTAACTTGTGTTTTCCCTCTCCAGAGACCTCAACCTTCAGCAGAAACAAAGACTCAGACACCAAAGTTTGACTTGCTTGCATCCAATTTCCCTCCTTTGCCTGGCAGCACAGCAAAAATTCTGGGAGAGCCTGTGCTGGAGAGCAGGATGTCCGACATCGTTAAAGGAGTCTGCAAAGAGAAGGTGCCTGGTCTTGTCTCTGTACACACACCGGCATAGCTGGGTGCTGTGACTCCCTTTTCCCTGTTCAGGGCTTGGTTTGTTAGAGACACCTATTCCAGTGCTTTAATCCCAGACTTCTTCGTGCATTTTCCCAGGTTTTTTGTGGGAATGCAGCTAGGCCTCATGCAGTTACGCTGTTGTAAACTCAGTGATGTTTAGGAATAAAGTGGGCAAAGGGCAAATGTTGGCTGTTGGAGTAGGAACAGTTTGGTGGAGTGTAGCAAGGGATCTTCCCAGATGAATCCCTTCTTTGAGCTGGTGGGACTAAGCACTGACATTCTGGTTTTGCCCATATAAAGAGGTATTGCTTTAGAAGTGACAGTCCAAAAGAAATAAAAGTGCTGTCACCAGGACTTGAGCAGCCTTTGGGACTACCCCACTTCTCAGATGTCTTGCAGTGCCATATTGTGAAGCAATTTGAGTATCGTTGTGTATTTTGCAATGTTTTCCTCTGTGTGCAGGAAAGCAAAGACTCCCTGTGCCCCTGCCCGGCTCCTGCTCCGGAGGAACAGACGCCCAGCGCCGTCCAGCCCGTGCCCAGCGTGAGCTCCCCGAGCCAGGCTGAGCCTGTGCTGCTGAGGTATGCAGAGAACACGGACTTGGCACGGAGCTGTGCAGTGTCCTGAGCTGGAACGGACCCGCAGGGACCATCCAGTGCAACCCCGGCCATGCACAGACACCCCAACAATCCCTCCCTCTGCATCCCTGGGAGTGTTGTCCAAATGCTCCATGGCAGCCTTGGGGCTGTGCCCATTCCCTGGGGAGCCTGGGCAGTGCCTGATCCCCCTGGGAGAACCTTTTCCTGATGTCCCACCTAACCCTCCCCTGACAGAGCTGCAGTGGTTCCCTCGTGTCCCTGGTCACAGGCAGCAGAGATGGGAGCTGCCCCTCGGGATGAAGCTGCAGCCCCCCACGAGTCTCCCCTCAGTCTCTTCTCCCCTCTTCTCTTCCCCAGAGCCCTCAGCCTCTCCTCCAGACCCTGCCCCATCCCCTTCTCCCCGCTTTGGACCCTCTCCAGCAGCTTCAGGTGTTTTTGATATTGTGGTGCCCAGAGTGCCCCCAGGACTGGGGGTGAGGCCACCCCAGTGCAGCAGAGTGGGACAATCCCCTCCCTCACCTGTCTGGCACCTGATGCCCCCAGAGCCTGGTGACCCTTGGGGTGCCAAGGCGCTGCTGACTCACCTGCGTGTTCTAGCAAGGTCTCTCATCGGTGTCTGCAGTAATGTTGGGTGGTATCTTCTTCTCCAGAGGCCGCCAGATGGGAAGGACAGATAAGGGTGGGAATGGCTGTGCTGTTCTGTTCTGCACTTGTGACTCAAAGGAAATCTCTGAAACAGGAGTGTCAGTAGGTTTTAATTTGAATTGTTGTTGGTTTATCAGCACGGTTCAGCCAGAGAGCAAACCAGAAGTGTCTGCTCCAAAGGACGTGGCCAGCCCGGCTTCTCCGCCGGCATCCGTCTGTCCCATCAGTGCTGCCAAGCCAGCGAGGACAAACACCTCCTCACCTTCTGCTCAAGCAAGTGCAGCTCCTGCTCTGTCAGCACAGGTAAGGCCCAGAGCAGGGAGTGGGAATGACACAGGGAGCTTCCTCTGGGATGTTGTGCCTGGGACGGGCTGGGGGGTGGCTGTGCTGCATAAACCTCGCTCTTCTCGCTCCCAAAGGAGCCCCGCAAGCTCAGCTACGCAGAAGTTTGCCAGAAGCCCCCGAAGGAGCCACCTCCAGTGCCCGTCCAGCCTCTGCGGGAGCACCGCACCAACATCGTCCCCCCTGCCAAAAACGAAGACAACGGTACGGCCGAGAAGGCTCCGGAGAAGGCTCCTCACGAGAGGCCCGAAGCTCGAATGAAGGATTTCCCCGGGTTCCGCGGCCCCGGGGCTCCCAGGGGAGCTGCTGGGAAAATCAGGGAACAGAGGCGCCAGTTTGGACGCAGATCTTCGCCTCAGGGAGCGCCGCGCCGCGTGGGCAAGGAGCAGTTCGTGGGCAAGGAGCAGTTCGTGGGCAAGGAGCAGTTCGTGGGCAAGGAGCAGTTCGTGGGCAAGGAGCAGTTCGTGGGCAAGGAGCAGTTCGTGGGCAAGGAGCAGTACGTGGGCAAGGAGCAGTACGTGGGCAAGGAGCAGTACGTGCCACCCCGGTCACCAAAGTAACGCTGGGCCAGCCAAGGATTCTCTGTTTCACTTCAGCTGTGGACTCAAGAGCAGCAGAGACACTGAGGAGGGAAGGATTCGGGAAGGGGAATACCGAACTTGGAAGCGTGGCTTGGTGTGGAGAAGTTTGGAGGGTCCCAAAATTCATCTCTAAAAAGTGATTTCACAAATGCTGGAGGATTCCAATCACTATAAATATAGAGATTATAATTTTTGTATTTTTGTTTTTAATTTGCAGAGGGTTTCCTGCTTGAAGTCAGCTTTGGGATTGTGAAAGTAGCGTTTTGACAAAGTGAAAGAATACGAGTTGACAAATTAACCTGTCCCTCGGTGTAGGAGGAAAAGGATAAGAGAATATTATTTTTGGAAAATGAGCATTTCTGTAAAATTAGAACTTTTTTTAACCTATTTAACGTTTGGCTTGTGGGCTGGTGTGTCTGCCATGGGTGGCCTGGCATTGCAGAGGCCTCTGCAGCAGCGTGAGCGGAGCGAGTGCAGCCAGAACTGTTGTCATCACTTAGTCACTGATGATGAAAACTGAATGTACTACTGTAGTGTAACCCATGTGTTTCCAGCTTGAAGTAGTCTCTTGACCTTACTAATATTTCATTCAGCAAGCTTTTTAAGGTATAAGTTTTGCAGGATACTGGATTGTAGGTGAGAGTGTGTGGACAGCAGAAATTGTCTCGTAGACGCAGTGGAAGGAGGCAAAGGGAGCATGTGAGAATCTTTATTGTGCCCTTTCTCCTCGCCTCCTTTTGAGGGCAACTCCTTAGGTTTGGGGTTTTGTTTGTTTGCTTTTTCCCTCTCTTGTTCCTTTCTCTAATTTCTTTATTACAGACTTTAGTGCATTTTTCTTGGTGTGTTTTCCTGAGGCAGCCCCAGGGTAGGACGGGCAGGTGGCTACACAGCACCTGGTGTCACCTGCACAGGTAAGGAGCCTGGAATTGCAGCTGCAGATGCTGAATTCTGCCTTGCAGGTGGCAGCTCTGGCCCCTCACTGGCATCTCTGCATGGCTGGGTTTTCTCTGTGCTGACTCTGGAATAGGCTGTTGGCTGCTGTCTTGCCAGAAATCAGGGTTTAGACTCCTGGGAACTCGTTGTTTACAGCCCACGTCATAGCAACTGACTCGTTTTTAAGTGTTTAAAGTGGAACTAAAGACGCAGAGTTAAGGAAATCCCCTCGTGTTCAGAGAAGCTACTGGAGCAGTGGCTCCTTGCCAGCTGTGTGCTGACTGAATTTGCAACACTATTGTGCAGTAAGTGGTTAAGTTTCAGGGTGATTAATGACCGAAATAGGAACATTCAGCGCATTAATCTGCCAAAATCAGCATACCAGGGTTCAAAGTTCTGTATAAAGCGTTAGGGAAAAGTAGCTTCCAGCAGTAAGAATCACATCTTTATTTTTTCTCTCTTTTTTTTTTTTTTTTTTTAGTGAATAGCAAGTGTACAAATTTAAAGTTGTAAGTTGTGAACACTGGAAAATTCAATTGTGATATGTTCCGTAACCATCTTAGTAATATATGCTCGTGTTGCCATAGAATGAATGTAAGTGGCAGTTAAAATAACTGTGAAATTTTTCATCTTCTGATTTCTTAGCCAGATAACCCTTGGCAACTTGGGCCTCAGTAGGAATTCTCTATCAACTGCTTGGAGAACACTCATATCTATTTTTATAAATATATATATAAAGCCAGAGTTGTCATTTCTCTAACTTATTATTCAGCTTGGCAATTGCTTTGAGTTGATTCATAACACAATATAATGTATTTATGCAGTTAACTGTTCATTTCTAAGCATGTTACAAAGAGAGAGTCAGAGAATCAGCGATTGGGCTGAGTTGGAGGGACCCATCAGGATCGTGGAGTCCAACTCCTGCCCTGCACAGACGCCCCAAAAATCCCAACCTGTGCCTGAGAGCGTTGTCTGAATGCTTCTTGAGATCAGACAGGCTTGGAGCTGTGACCCCCCTCTGGGGAAGGACCTTTTCCTGATCTCCCACCTCAACCTTCCCCACCTCAGCTTCCTGCCATTTCCTCGAGTCCTGAAGTATCTATACATATATATATATTCATTTATATATGTATATATAAACCCCAAAATCACTATTGACTTTGAAACTACCTGTCCTGGGTTTGGGAGGTTTTTTTTTTAATTTAGTAAAAAAAAATCGTTGATCACATCCACAGTTTAGAGATTCTTACAAACCCTTCTCCCTTTATTTTGATAATGCTACTCTCATTGGAACGCTAGGGAAGTTTAAATATTTAGTGTCAAAGTCCTGGAAAGCAATGAATGCGAAGTTTAATTAGTTTTAAAGGCTCTAAACAATTCCTGCAGCCAAAGTGGAACGAAAGAAGCCTGTGGGATGGTTCAGGGGTGTTGAGGGGAGACGTGTTCTGGGATGTGGAGGGAGCAGTGGGATGCTGACCGCTGTTGGCTCTGGGAGGGAGAAGGAGCTGGTGCAGGTGTGGCTCAGAATTCCTGATCCAGCGGCACTGATCGCTTGTGCTGGGAGGGCCTGAGAGGTGAAATGGGACTTTGTCATGGATCAGATGTGGGAAAACCCAACCCAGAGTGGCTCCGTGGTGCTGTGGGGTGGTGGAAAGGGGAGCTCTGTGCCTCCTGGGCTTTTCCAGCAGCTCGTGGCTCTGGTGCAGGGGATGTAGGTCAGGCTGGAAGTGTTGGCTTTTCCCAGCACACCCAAACTTCTCTCAGCTTAAGGCACTTGCAATGATTCATTTCACACCTGTGTGCAAGGATTTCATGTCAGCGTTTTCCTCCCACTCCCACCGTTTCCAGCTGTGGTTTGGGGTTTGTTTTATTCTTTTGCTTTCTATTCTTTCCTGTGCAGGGGGAAATTCCCAGCTGGATGCAGAGGCTGTGAAATTGGTGGGGTGGGAGTTCTCCCCAGCACTGGGATCTGCCTTTTCCTCTCGGGCTGGGCTGGGGAAGGATCTGGTGGCTGTCCCCACCAGTTTACCTGCTGGGCAGACTGGGGAAACTGGGACAGGGCTGGGACAGCTCCTGGGTTCCCGGGAGCTGCTCCTGTCCCAGCTCCAGCTGCTCTCCGAGTGTCCCCCACGGGATGGAAATCCTCCTGCTCTGCTGATATTAAATACCAGGAGGTGCAAATCACACCTAACCTTCAGCTTTAGGAACTGTGACTTGTTTTCAGAGTTGTTGGCTTCCGTTAGGGACAGAAATCCACTCCCCACTTGGGTTCTTTTCCAATTTACTGCGCGTGGAAAAGATTGGGGCGCTCTGTCGTGCTTCTGCTGGGGAGTACAAAGAAGAAATTCTTTGCGTGTGATAGTAAAATTAAAAGTGCAAAAAGTTTTCTTTTGATTTCTAACATTAAGTTAGTTTTATAGTATCTTACATTCCTGCTCTTGTTGTTTTGTTGGGTTTTTTTGTTGGTTTTTTTTTTTTAATTAGCCTGGCACAGTATGATGGTGCAGTTTTAGCTGTAGGAAAAAAAAAAAAAAGTAACCCACTATTAACCAGAAGAGAAAGATGATACTGTGGCAGATCAGTAGCAAATAAGTGACTTAATCAATGCTTTACTGTAGTTAAATAGCTATGGCCTTACTACTTTGTCAATATCAGCTTAATTGTCTTGAAACTGTCTGCAATTTTTACTGTTCCCAGGTGAGTTTACCTGGGCTGAGATATCTGGTATGTACAGATGATATTTTAAATTTGTAAAATGCACCATTGTATTACAGATGATGCAACAGAAATGCACTTCGGGGGGAAATGGCTTCTGATGAGTTTTTTTGTAAATCCTTGATTACTACAGATATGCAATAGAGTTTTTTGTTTCTAATTTTGATATTTCCTTCTGAAACGTAAGATTGTTGCCATTAATCTGAATGATTTATCATGCTCTTCTTTGCGTGTATATATTCCATATAGTCTGAGCTTCCTTTAGGGTGGTACATAATTTTGGGTTGTTGTAGTATTTTAGTTGGCTCTTCTCTTCAGTGCCTTTAGCGCAGGCACTTCAAGAGGTTCACTGAGTCTGTTTTTATTGTACAGTTGGGAGGACTTGAAATGGAGTTAAAGCAACTTATTTCTGAAAAAAAAATCCATCTGCAAACTTAACCTGTAACAACTTTAAAATTTTATATTTAAGAACCAGATGTTTATTTTTATGGAACTTCAGTTATGGATACAGTTTCCAAAAAAAAAAAAAAAGCAACTTCAAATGTAAACAGACTGTGCATAAATGGGTTTTGTTCTAATTTTTATAGAATACAAAATATTCAGATAATATATTGAGCTCGAGTTACTACAGACATCTTGTTCCTCCCGGATGAATCCAGCTTCCCCTTGGCATTGACGATCTCTCTTCAAAGTGGTAGGAAAGGACAAAAAAAGCAACTTATCTGGCTTTTAGACTGTCTGTTCTGGTTTATTCCTGTTGTCAAAATGTCCAAAACAAAATTTGTGTAAAGTAGGTTCATGCTTTAAGTGTTCAAATGATAATACATGTATTTGTATTTGTTTTTGACATTGCCAAGGTGCTATGGGAAATTGAAATAACAGTTAGAAAAATAAAGCTGATTTAAAAGAGAAAAAACACAAAAAAAAAAAAAAAAAAGAAAAGAAACTAAAAAAAAAAAAAAGAAAAAAACCCTTAAACCACAATTCCTGAGCTCTTCCTTGTGTCTGTGCAGGTTGAAATGTTTTTAGTGCAGGTGCTGGTGGGGGTGAAGGGAGAACCTCGGCTCTGCCGGGGGCTCGGGGTCCCACTGGGTCCCAATCCCCGGGCCCGGGATTGGCTCCAGAAGGTTCTGGAATATCCTGGGGAGGGAAACGGGAAACAGAACCCCCCAGCCTGGCCCAGGAGCTCCAGGACCCAGCTCTGGAGAGCGATCACCCCGCACACTCCCGGGTTCGGGTGGGAACGGGGCGGAACCGGGGCTGGGGCCTGGAGCGGGACCGGGAACAGGGAGCGGGAGTAGAACCGGGACCGGGAACGGGGAGCAGGAGCGGGACCGGGACCGGGAACAGGGAGCGGGAACAGAACCGGGAACAGGGAGCAGGAGTAGAACCAGGACTGGGAGCAGGAGCAGAACCGGGACTGGGGAAGGGGCGCGGGGCAGAACCAAGACTGGGGACGGAGATCAGGAGTGGAACTGGGGAGCAGGAGTAGAACCAGGACTGGGGACAGGCCCTGGAGCAGAAGCGGGAACAGGGATCAGGAGCAGAACTGGGGATCGGGAGTAGAACCAGGAGTGGGAACGGGAATGGAACAGGTCCAGGACCAGGATTGGGAACAGAACCAAGACTGGCGACGGACCCCGGCAGCAGAACCAGGACCAAGAGCAGGCCAGGGTGTGGAGGTGAAACTGGGATTGGGAACAGGACCAGGACTGGGAGTGGGACCAGGACTGGGTGGAGGGCTGGGAGCAGAACGGGAGCAGAACAGGTACGTTGCTCCCAGGACTGGGAGCTGAACTGGGACTGGGAGCAGAACAGGGACAGGATCGCTGCCAGGGCCGGGAACTGAACCGGGACCGGGATAAGGGAGCAGGACCAGGAACCGAACCGGTACCGGGTTAGGGAGCAGAACAGGGACCGGGAGCTGAACCGGTACCGGGAGTGGGAGCAGAACAGGGACTGGGATCGCTGCCAGGACCGGGAACCGGACCGGTACCGGGTTAGGGAGCAGACCAGGGACCGGAACCGGACCGGCACTGGGTTAGGGAGCAGACCAGGGACCGGGTTAGGGAGCAGACCAGGGACCGGGAACCGAACCGGTTCCGGGTTAGGGAGCAGACCAGGGACCGGAACCGGACCGGTACCGGGTTAAGGAGCAGACCAGGACCGGAACCGGACCGGTACCGGGTTAAGGAGCAGACCAGGACCGGAACCGGACCGGTACCGGGCGCGGGCGCGGCGGCTGCAGCGCGGGGCGGGGCCGCGCGGGGGCGCCGCGGGGCCCGGAGCGCGCGCCGCGCGGTCACGTGCCGGCGGGCGCCGGGCTCAGCCATGGCGGAGGCTGCGGCCGCTGCCGCTCCCCCGCGCCCCGCGGCCGCTGAGCCCCGCCGCGCCCGCGCCCGCGCCCGCCATGGCCGAGCCCGCCGCCCTGTCCTCGCTGCCCCCGCGAGGTCCGCGAGCAGCTGGCCGAGCTGGAGCTGGAGCTCTCGGAAGGTCAGTGAGTGAGTGAGTGAGGAGCGCCCCGCAGCCCGGCCCGGCCCTGCCCGCGGGGCGCCGCCGTGTGAGGGGCCGGGGGCGGCGGGGGCCGAGCGGGGCCGGGGGCGGCGGGGCTGCGGGGAGCGGGGCTCCGGCTCCGCGGCCCGTGTGCGTGAGGGGAGCGGCCGAGGAAGGAAGGGCCCGGCCGGGCTGGGGCTGGGGCTGAGGGGAAGGAGCGCTGGGAGCATCCTCAGTGCGGGGGACCCCGGGGAGAAGCCCCGGCCTGGCCGTCACCTGTCGGGGGTGGCTGAGCTGACCCCCCGTCCCTCCCTCGGGAGGGTTTTTATTCCTGGTGGCCTCTTTTCCGTAGCTCCCGAGCCGAGGATGCGGGGTGGGAGTGAGAGCCCCCGGGACAAGCAGCTGTGGGGCGGGGGAGTCGCAGGAACTTCGGGCACAATAATGACGGCAAACCCTGTGTTATTCCCACTTTCTGAATAAGTTCTTGTGCCATAATCGGTTCAGAGCATGCGCTTTTTGCTGGATTTTTTTTTCCTTGTTGTTGTTGTTTCCTTTTTTTGCATGGGTTTGTCTTTGTTCCCCGGCGTTTAAGATGCTGCTCTGGGTGCAGCTTTGTTGTGAATCTCCCTTGCGAAGCCGGAGGGATGGAGCTGAGGCGGAGGGGGAAGGTTGCCGAGCAGGTAGCTCAGATTTGCATAATTTTAATTTTCATGGTGTGGAACTTGATGCCAAAATCAGGTGGCTTCTCAGGAGGGTTCGCTGCGTGGTTGGAATAACCAGAGAATCAGAATATCCTGAGCTGCAAGGGACCCTACAAGGACCATCCATGTCTCTCTTAGCACTACAAATTAAGAACAATCAAGTTGCAGGCACATCTTGCCCTGTTTATCCCAGAGCTTGCAGTGTATAAAAGAGACTTATTGACTCTTTGGAGATCAGGAATTCACTCCCAGGGTGAGCTGGGGGCTGTCAGCCCCCGCTGCCCACGCTGGCACTCAAGGCTGTGCCAGCAGAAAATGCCATGGCACTGCTTTCCTAACACAGTTAAACCCCTGATGTTGGCTGGCTGGGGCTTTTGTTAACTCTTTTCCAGATAAACTTGCTGCAGACATTTAACTAAAGTGATAAAACTTTATCAAGTGTTTGCTTTTGGGGACTCCGTGATAACAAAGAATGAGGAATGGTGGTGTTGCTCAAAATGTAACATTAAGTATGTTTTTAAAAGAATTTGTTACATATTTCAAGCGTTTGCTTGGATTTTCTGAGGTTTGTTTCTTGTGGCACTGAAAGCCCCTTATGATTTGACCCCGTGATAGATTGTACTGCAAACTTAAAAAAAAATGAGCTCTGTTGTGACATCCCACTAATCTTTAACGAGCTGCTCCTATAGCTTCAACTTTGGTGCTACAGAGTGAAGTTTTGTGGGTTATATAAGTAATTCTCCGAATATTAAATCCGCTGCCCCTTTGTGAGTTTAATACTTGGATTTCTTAATATGTATATCAGGGATTTGTTTGTGCAAATCACTTTTTCTGTCAAAAAAACCCACGAGTACAGAGAATTCTGGGTGACTGCGTCCCCAAACTCTTGGGAACATATTTCAGGGGATGTTGTTGCTGAGATAACCGAGCTGTGGGAAGGGGGAGTGAGGTAATGTCATTGTGGAGTTCTTGAAAAATACGCCCTAGTTTGAGGCTTAAGCTGAGGGATTTTGAGGCCTGTGTGTGCATTGTTCAGCTGAATATAACCATGGGCTGTTGACAGTAAACAATATTGAATAGAAGCATTTTATTAAAAATGGCAGCAGGGCTCCATGTGCCACTGCTCAGTTGTTGCTCACATAAGAACACTTGGTCCTTTTTTTGCCACCCCCTTGTTGCAGCTTCGATTGTCTCTGGCTGTTGTCTGTGTGAATATTTCTGTCAGGTTTTTTGCATAGGAACACCTCGTTTTTGGGAGAGGAGAGGAACTGCAGCTGCTGGGAGCAGCCCAGGCTCCCTGACAACAGGAACTGGAGATGGCTCTGTCCTTGATGGACAGTGTGGGGTGGCTCCAAGGGCTGGGAGCACAAACACTCGGAGTGCTGAGCCTTGCAGTGAATTTCACCCAGGCGTTTGCTACTACTAACCACCACAGAGCAGAGAATTTCTAACAAAACAGGGGGAAATATAGTATTAAAACCTTATCTGGCGTTGTGGTTGTGAAAGGTGCAGCGTCAGCAAGCAGGATGCAAAGTGGAGCAGGATTACTTTAATGTATGCTGGAAATAGAAATCAGAGTTTGCAATGGTGAGCCATGAGAGTTTCTTAAGGAGCAATCTGTGCAGAAGGAGCAACAGGACTAATTATACCTCTGGATTATTCCTCACTGAGCCTTGTGGTCAGTGCAGAAGTAACAGGCATCCCATCCCTGGGTGCAGTGGAAATGTCTGAGCAAAGGAGTGGGACGTGTTTCAGGAAACATTAATTGTTCATTAACCAACAGAAATTGCATCTCGCTCTGCGTCTTGGGCCTTGGTGATGGATTTAAGACCAACTCATTCATTTCTAAGCGTGCATAAGAAATACGAATTCATTGTCTTCTGCCAATGGGAAGGGCATTTAAACCTGAGTCTGAAGTTAGGGAGAGCTTCCACTGCCTCACAGAAGGGATTAATGTGGAAACCTCTGAGGAAGAACGTTCAAGTAACAATATATCAGCTGAGAATTGGGTCATGGAGCTGTGGGAGATCTAGAACCTGCTCATTACTCATGTTTTCCTTCTTTCTGCACTTTTGGGATATTTTTCTTTCTGGTGCTTTTCTTCATCTGTCAGTAACACCCACATTATGCATCACTAATGATGGGAAGGGCTGTCTTTGTATTTACATCTGTTTCTGTTTGATGAGTGAAAGTGCTGGGGATATTAACTTCATTTAACTTTAACTTTCCCCCCACTTTTACACGTCTGTGAGTGTGGCAGCTCAGTCTCACCTTTGGGTTGAGCTGCAGCACTGAGTGAAGGTGACTTCAGATCCACGACACGATGCTGTTCCTTAGAATGTTCCCAGAATGAGGTGAATGTCTGAATTCATCTCAGATTCGGTGAAAAATGTTAATATTAAAGCACTTCACCACTGGGCTTGGGTGTTTTTACACCTTGGGTGAAACATTCCAGCAGCTCCTCTCACATCAACCTCATCCCAGCTGTTAGTGGAGCTGGGAAACTCTGGAATATCCAGACTCAAAGGCTCTAATTAGGCACGTTCAGAGGGTTTGTTCCACACAGGACACGTTTTGTGACTCTTGTACTGCCTGTGTGGGGAAATGTGCTCTCCTGGAGGTGACAGTTCTGGCTGTGGCAGCAGGACAGCCCCAGTGCAGGGCCCAGCCTGGCTCTGCAGGGGTTAAACACCACTTACAGAGCTGATTTGGCTGCTGGGCTTTGTGTCACTGCGGTTTCTGTCTTGCCTGGTGTTCCTAACTAGAAAAGGGGTGCCAGTGGAGAGAACACCAGCCGGAGATACCCAACTGTCCAGGGGAGGGCAGGGAATTCCACCTCGTGGTAAGCAGGAGCTCCTGTGAGCAGCTCAGACCTTGGAGGTCATTTCAGCCTCTTCTGGCTCCTGTGACAGGGTTCCTCCCTCCTGCCTGGTGGGCAGAAGGAGCTGGTTTCTGTTTACTTTCCTGGCTAAACACACGTTTGCTGTCTGGTTTGTGATCCTGGGTGGGTGTTTCTGCGAATGGCTCCGTGCACCTGGGTTTGTTCCTTTTAAAGCCGATTTTCTCTCACTGGAAAGCTGAGGCTCTTCTGCAGAGCAGAGCTTTGTGTGAGGATTTTCAGAAGCTGAGGAAAACAGAAGGATGGTGGCTTGTATGGAAAAAGGAGTATCAGCAAAACGGTGGAAACTCAGGACTGAAGGCCAGCCAAATAGGATAGAACCTTACTGGAAGAAAACATGTTGACTCAAGCAAGTGGGTAGAGCCTTTATTTTGTTTGGCTTGAAAATTTCTTAGGAAATCAGGGTATTTCTCTGATCTTTGAAAAATTGTGTGTTTCAGGTTGCAATCTTTGATTGCCAGGCGCCTGTCAAAGTAGGTGAGGATCTTTTTTATAGATTAAGCAGCTGAAGCACAGAATTTAAATTACAGAGTCAAAGGAAGTAATTGTCTGAGTAGGGACTGGCTGTATGGATTGTGCTGAGTGAGCAGAAAGCTTTCACTTCAGTTTCTTCCCCCACTCAGGGAGGAACTGTGGGCAAAGCACAGAAAATTTGAAGAAGAGCTTTATAAACATAAGCAAGTTGGATCTGATCAGCCTGTAGCTAACAGGACTTACAGGTGGTTTTTGTGCATTTATGCAGCATCTCACCCACAAGTCTTGCATTAGGCAAAACCAGCACTGGGAAAGCTTTAATGTTGCTTCCTTAATTTACCTGCAGGACTGGCAGCAGATGGGTCCCAGATCTGCTGAGAAATCTGTGCAGGGCTTTGACGCAGTCTCTGTGTGCAGGTACAGTTTGAGAGCTTTGAAATGCCTGAAACCCTCCTGGAGCTGTCACTGGGAGCTGGCTGTGCTCAGCCAGGGATCATCCAGCCTTGGTTGGCTCTGCAAAGATGCCAAGAAAGATCCCTCATCTGCTTTCACTGTGGATGAAATTGTATTTTCTTTAGCTTCACAGCCCAGGAAAAGTGATGTAAGCATGGAGCACATGGATTCCGTGCAGTGTCTGTGTCACAGGAAAAGGAAATCCAGCTCCAGGCGTGACCAAGAGCAGCAAAGTACCAGATCTATCACCAGTGCAGCAAACAGAAGGTCCACAAGATGATCACAGATTTCTGCTCTGCAGATGGTCAAAGCAGAATGATTTAAGTGATTAATGGTTTGGAGAGAGGGAGTTAAACACAAATACTGGATGAAATATTTTGGCTTCTGCGAGTGGGAGTTGGGTTTACTGTTGCTGCATGATTGAAGCATGTAAACATGGGGAAGGGGAGGAAGGTTTTTGGAGCATCCAGACTGGAATAATAAAAAATAACCAGGAAGGTTAAAGAATGTGCATATTTTTGCGTTGTCCCTTTTATACTTAGGAAAAGAGGAGAGAGTTTAGGGCTCTTTTTCAAAGCTGCAGCTCTGACCCTTTGCCTTGGGGAGAGGAGGAAATTAGAGGCTTTAAAGAGAGTCTTGCACGTCCTCCCTGGTTGCTGCTGTGAAGCTTTGCTGGAGTTAAAACCAGTTTCCTCCTCTGGGTGGAGGGGACATCTGGTAGCAAAGGTTCCCAGGTGGATTTTATGACTGTTAGTGCTTCCAGGATGGTGATATTTGCCGTTTCAGCTGGGTGCTCAGGCTGGCAGCGTTCACCAGACCTGTTGGCCTGGCACAGCTGCGCCGAAGCCGCATTTGGAGTTTGCTGTGGTGTCCTAGATAACTGATCTCCAGTTTGCTATTTTAAATGCTGTAGCATGAAATATTGAGTAGGAAATGTGATGGGTGGCAGAGGAGCTGCACAGAGCTGCTGCTCTTCCCAGCGTGCAGCAATCCTTGGAGCTCCGCAGGGAAGGGAATGTGGAGCACCCCCCGTGTTTCTGGTTCACTGGTGATGTTGTGGAAAGGGTGATGGCTCCTTCCTGATTCCCTCTCTCTGATGAGTGTTTGTCATGAAGTTTTCTGTTCGTTGGATTTATCATGTTTATTCAGTGGCAAGTTTCAGGAGCCAAAGAGTGAACTCATGGTGAGCATTCCCGAGGGATGGGCAGAAGCTGTAGAGTTCCTGTTTGCATTTCTTTCAAATACAATGTGCAGATAATTCCTTAGGACGGTTTTCTTTAAACCATGTGTCTCGGTTATAAAAAGCATTTCCTGAATCTCTCTGAGTTGCTCAGTTGCTTTTTTGGACATCGATTCATAGAGAGAGGAATTGAAGCATTTCTCTCTGTTGAGGCTGACTCAATCCAAAATTTTTTTGGCGAGCTTGTGAAATCAGGGACAAGTCATCAGGCCAGGATGTCTCTTCTATTAATTAGAATGGAAGACTCTTACATTTGCACCCTGTGTGAGGAAACAGTGATTTATAGCTAACGGATGCTCTGCAGGCAGCAGCATTCCATCTGCTACACAAATTTTCCCATTGCATTTCATGAAAAACCTTGGGAGAAGCCTCACACCTGTATTTCTCATCTTGAATCATGTGCTGGGTTGTTACTCTTGCCTGATATTTGGAGTAAAATGCCTGTTTCCATCCGTTTGTGTTCTTTTCAAACTTCAAAGCCGAGAGTTTGTGAAATACCACTTGAAGTAAACATAGGCAGGACGTAAGTTTAAGTTAAACTGAGTTTATACCAAAGATAGTAATGTAATAGTAACATAACTTTCCTTGCTGTGAGCAATCACCTTGTTTTATTTAGTGTAACATAAGCTGATAAAAATTAAAAGGAAATTAAAAAAACCCTTAGAAGTTTTAGCACTTCTCTGCCAACATAAACTCTTTCTAATTCTTGTTGACTTGAGAATTGCTGATGCAAACTAGGTCTTCCTGGCCTCTGAATTCCACAGGGATGGGAGCCCACAGAGCCTACAGGGCATCCATTAATACATTTTAAGGACCCAGGATTCCAGTTCCTGCCTGAGTGATCGGTGACGGAGCCTCTCGGAATTGTTCCCCAGCAGTCAGGCAACCTGGCTTTCACCAGCTCCATGTCCCTAGGGAGCAAAAACAACCAGGAGAATTGTATCCCTGCCTGATAAAATTAGGTCTTCTGTAATCTCCCTCAGAACAGCCGGATGGCTGGCTGCCTTGAAAAACATATGTTTTAATGCAGGAATAATGCATTCCATTTAGGATGGCTGTAGCCGTGGGAGCTGGGTGACTGAGTGCATGGAGAGCTCCCATTTTGCCTCTGGGATCAGGACTAATGTCAAACATCAGGTCTAAAGTGCAGCAGTGGAAAAGATTTGTTTGGGATGTTTTTCCTGTCTTTTGCTCTTAGGAGAGATGTTGTTCCTGTAGCTTAGTCCTAAAGGAGTTGGACAAGTGAGCCTTTTGTTGGAGATAAAGCATAAACTGCAAAGATGAGTCAGTGTTTGTATTCCTGGATTTCAGCTCACTGCTGAAATTGGGAAATTTACTTGAGAACACTGGTGTTCCTGTAATAGAGGTTCATAATTCATTTCTCTGAGAGCAGCACAGGTGACTTTTGGAGGAAGTTCTGCTTTATCCCCTTCACAGGGGGGAACACCCAACACACACCCGATGCTGCGTGTGTAGGACAAGCCAGGGGAGATTTTGGAAGTTCTAGGTTTGGAACATATGAGCAAAGGAAGTTCTGATGGGACACATGGTTTGCCATAAATTGGAAGGATGTGATCAAAAAGGGAGTGAGACAGCAGAAAAAATCGAGGGCTGGAAGATTTGGTTTCAGGCCCTGTCCCTGTGTGTGATTCCAGAAAGGGCTGTCAGGTGAGGACGTGCTTGAAGGAGGTTTGTGTTTCCTTTAATGCATCAGCTCTTCATTTTGGGTGCTAATTAATCTACAAGGAGCCATTTCAGTTGGAAGCACCTTTTCTGGAAAGGCTGTGATTTGCTCCTTGAGAGCAGCAGCAGCAGCAGGGTACCTCAGGGTGGCCTGATACCCCTGCTTGCATCTCTAGCATCAGTTTTCCCTGCCATTTTAAGTGTGCACTTCTCTCTGACCCCAGAGAGGAGCTGACCAGCCAAAAGAAGCCCGAGGAGGGGAAGGAGGCTTTGAAGTTTTGTGCTCCCTTTCTAGCAAGAGGTGAGAGCAGCGTTAACAGCTGTCCAAGGTCGCTCTGGGCCATGGTGTGAGGAAGGCTGGCCATTCCTGCTCTGACATTCCTGCTCACAATGTGCATTGTCACTGGGGTGAGGACAAGGAGAGTTCCTCCAAGGAGCTGGGAAGTGACATGGCAGATTCCAGGCTGTGATTATTCACCCTGTGATGCAGAGTGGGGTCAGGGAGTCGGGTGATCAGAGCGGGAGATGAAAGTCCCTGATCCTCTGCGGTGCTGGTAGAGAATAAACAGATCTGCAGTTATTAAACTGTGCAGCCTTTTTTTTCCCTTAATTGAATACAAGTGGAAAATGCCTATTAAAGGTGCTCCATTTCTGGCATTCAGGAAATTGCTGAGAGTCCCATGGGGTGTTGGAGCAAGGTCCTGATGGCATCTGCAGGGCTGCTCGTGGTGTGTGCTGAGGAAAGGGGAGAAGTTCGCTTCAGATGTGCTGCATCTCCAGGCTGGAGAAAAGCACCTCTGTTCTGTTGTGTGTCCTCAGCAGCTGCACCCCAGGTTCCATAACAAAGCCCTTGGCAGCAGCGTTGGCTCAGGCTGCTCTCACCTCTTGCCACCTCACTCTTTCCATTCGTGAAGCTCAGGTGCCGCGGCTCCGCCAAAAGCCGTGAACTTTGGCAAACTGGAGAGGGCACGGGATGAAACCTTTAGGAGTCTAAGCTGTGTTTCTTCAGAAAATACCAAGCTTTTCACTGCGTTTCATTGAAAGAACCAAATTATAAATTATTTTGAGACAGTTTTCTTGGGCTTTTGTGTCAATCCTGGCAAAATACTGAATGTGAGACTGAAGCCCCTTGTGTTACAAAAAGGAGATCTCCAAATGGCCAAGTGCTTGTGCAGAGACTGAGACCTGTGTTTATTTTTAGGGCAGAAACTTTAAGTGATCCCTTGTGGATTAAAAAAAGAACAATTCTTATTGTAATTGGAATGAAAACCTCCATTCTTACGCAATTTGGGGTTGGAAGTTGCCGCAGTGCAAAGGGGGAAGTATTGTTATTTTGAGTTCCCAAGCAGGAAGAGGGGGAGATGCACAGGGTGAGGTGAGCAGCTCGGACACAGAGCAGGGGACATCAGACCCTCTGTGGCTGAGGGAATTTGTCACTCACACTGTGACATGTCCAGTCTGATGACCAGGGAGTGGATGTCTCACTGTGCTGCATGTTCAGGAAGCTTTTCCGTGATGGTGATGGTCAGGTTTGGTTGACCATAATATAAATCTGCTGTATTTGTGGGATTTCTCCCCTCTGCTTTAAATTTTCCCAGTCCTCCTTGAAGATGTCCTGATTTTAAAAAGATGTGTGGTGCAGAAAGAAGTCAATTACTGAGTCCCAAATAGGGAGAATTGTGGATGAAGGCGAAGCAAATGAGTCAGATACAAATAATCCTATTAATGTCTTGGCTGCAGCCACACCTAGAAACCTTGAGCAAACATTTCTGTGTAGTTATTCCTGTATTTGATACACTTTACTTGTTAAGTCCTGTTTTAAAATTGCAGCATGTAAAAATTGTGTAGGGCCAGTTGCCATTAGTGTTTAGGACTTTGGAGCATTGTTTTAGTCATTTTAACCATCTGCTCCTGGGTTTGGATGCAGGTGCAAAGAAATTCACAGTATTGCAGTGGGATCCTTGACACCATGAGAGGAGCCTGCAAAATAGTCCTAGAAAAGGAGAAGGAAAGGAGCTAGCGAAGTAGAGAAACCCAGGAAATGACAGAGCTGGTTTTTCTGTAATTCTGCTGTCAGGAAGAGCTATTTCAGAATAGTTTTCTGTGGGTGAAGTGTGACAAGAAGTCCCCAAGAGGTAATGTCTCACTGGGGTAAGCTTGCAGTCCTTGGATTGTTTCCACCATTCAAAGGGAACGTTTGAAGCTGTTTCATGGATTCTTAGTTGAAAGGTGCATTTCTGCTCCTTCAGCACATTCTGCCCCGAGCAGTTTCAGACAGATCTGTGTCTTAACTCACTAAACCAGTTAATGGTGGAGCTCTGAGCACGTTGTCTGCTGTGTCCTGTGCCGCTGTGTTGGGCATGCCAACGAGAAGGACTGTGCTGGCTGTTCAGGGAGTTCCCTGGCCGAGGGGAAAAGCTGACTTGGGTTTCCTGTGCTGTCCTTTACCCTGATTGTGCAGGGTGCGAATTCAAAGCCACCTCTCCTTATCTGTGGATGGAAGCACATCTGAAGAGGAAGAAGGCAGCAATGCCAGGCAAGGTGCCAATTGCTCCAAGCCTTTGTTAGAGATTAAATGAAACCTGAGTCTGTTTGGGCACTGCTGCATCCCCAGGGCCTTCCTTGGCCTCTCTGGGAGGGAGGTGAAGGCTTGGAAGTGATCACACACTTCGTGTCAGTGTCCATTAGCTCCCGAGGCCTTGTTGGTGTCTGCATTTGAAGATCTTGTGTTGAATTCTCAGGATTTTCCACCTGTGGGTCTGTCAGGAGAGCACTGACCCCATCCAGTGAAACCAGACCATGGGGAAGGATCTTCTGCGTGGAATGGGTCCCCTGTGGAACATCTGGGCCCACATGTTCCCTCTGCTCCCAGGGCAGGACATGTCTCCACTGGTCAGGCTGCCTTAGCTGCAGCCTCTGGGATGTACTGCTTCCTCCATGTGATAAATTCCTCATTCTCAGCTTCAGCTTGCTGCATGCCGAAGTAAAAAGGAGAGACGAGCTCAAGTATCCAAATAAATGTCAATTTTAAACAAGTGCAACCAAGCAAATTAAAAATGGGCAAGATTTCATGTTCGGATCTTTACTGTTCCTTTTTCTCTGCATGAAAAGAAGATTTTGGAGTGATTTATGGCTGTCATGCCAGGCTTCTCAGCGCTGTCTGTCAGTTGAGTGGTTGATTTTGACAGCCTGCACTTCTGCGCCAGGACTTTTTTTTTTGTTCCTCTTTTAAAGCTTTTAACATGAAATATTCAATCCTGCCCTGTGCATAGCACAGCTGATTCAGGTATCACACTTCAGAGAGCCACAGTGTTGGGTCGTGAGCACATCCTGCATTTGTGGATTCTGTGTGGTTGTGTATTTTCATGGAATTGGAGGCCACCTGCCTGTGACCTGGCAGTCCTAGGAGGAATTTTGTTGTGTCTTCCTCCAGCAGAATTAGGGCTAGAGGAAACAGCTCTCCAGAGTTTCCTGGGTCCGCCTGAGGTACTGCAGCCTGCAGGTGTTTTTATGGATGCTCAGACTGGCTGTCACTGCAGGTCAGTGCTGTGTCTGGTAGGAAGATCTCAGCTGGGATTCTCCAATAAATTTATTTTGTTTCTGCGTTTTTTATACAGTTCTGTGTTGTGCTTGTAGAATCCCAGTGCTAAGAAAGAAATAATCCTGTTGTGCAAGCGATGTTGGAGAGAAGTGGTTGTTTTATTTCCCAAACATCATCATTTCTCTTGAGAGACTGTTACGTGGCGTGGCATGAATTTTACTTCTGTGAAACACATGGAGTCAGCAGAGAAGTCTTGGAGAACAAATTGGAGGGCAAGGATCCAACCCGGAGCTGTGTCCACAGTCCTTCTCTTTCAGAGGTTTTTGCTTAATTGCAGATTTTCTATTTGGTTGTTATTCCCTTAGTTTCTCTTTCTTGGCAGAATATTTCATCTTAAATTACTACTGTCAACACATCCTTAGCCCTTCCTGCCCCTCCAGCCCCTAATTGTGAGTGCTGTCTGTGGTGCTTTGCTTTGCTGTAAAAGGTTGTGGTGTTTGCAGCTGAAAGCAAAGCCTGCTGTGAATATCATATTTTATCCAAAAGACACAAGCAGCTCCCCATTAATATTATTACATTGACACCCTGGTTTTATAAACAGTGGAATGTTCTGTGGAATGGTTGTTATCCTGTGATTATGGCTCCATTAGGCACAGAAACAGATGGTTCCTGTCCAAGTACTTTTTATGTTGTCATTTCTAGCAGGAATAAAATGTTGAATTTTCTTCTCTTCGGTGGTGAGGCTGGAAAGGTCACACAGGCTGTGGTGGAGGAACTCCTATTAAAGTGAGGCTGAGAGACCAAGTAGGAAGTGAACTGGAATCATGGAATGGTTTGGGTTGGAAGAGACCTTAAAGCTCATTTCATTCCACCCTGCTGCCATGGACCCCTTCCACTCTCCCTGGTTGCTCCAAGCCCTGTCCAGACTGGCCTTGAACACTTCCAGGGGTGGGAAAGGGTGTGGAATAGACTGGAGCAAGGACAGAGCACACGGATGCTGGAATGGGTTGTAGGTCCGTGGAGCAAGGCTGCAATTGAGATGATCCTCAGGTGGGAAAACCACTGTGTTCTGTAGGGTCTCCAGGGCTGGAAAAGGTGGGGTCCTCAGGCAAACCACCGTGTTCTGTAGGATCTCCAGGTCTGGAAGAAGTGGGATCCTCAGGTGGGCAAACCACCATGTTCTGTAGGGTCTCCAGGGTTAGAAGAGGTGGTGCTCCTGCAGTGATGGAGAGGGAAGGGCCTGGAAAGTCTCTGCCTTCCTTAGCAGCCTAAACAGAGCTGGAACTAGACCCCAGATGTCCAGGAGCTCTGCCAGGAGCTGGAGGAGCATCTTTGCCTCGTGCACCATCCGTGTGTCCATCCGTGGCCTCCATCTGCCTTTTTTGTCGGGGTGATGTGGAACTGAACACCTCGGGGTCCCCACAAATGACTGACAAGTCTAATTCCATCTCTGCAGTTCTTACTTTGCTTTTTCAGGTCTTGCATTTGTTAAATGTTGTCTTTTTTTGTAGGTTTCGGGTTTTTTCTTCCATATTTTAGAGTTGTGTATTGAATTCTGCTTTGTCCATGCCTAGGGAATATTTAGCTGGCAGGATTTTTTCCTGTTTTGAGAACCAGAGAGTTCAAAGCTGGGCTTCTGTTTTCAAGGAGTAAGTTGGAGGCTTTACCTGTTTTTTTTGCATAGTAATAAACCCAAGCTAATTCTGTAGAATTAAGTGCTAATGAGAAATAAGGCAATAAAGTTCAGTTTGTTATTGAAGGTAATTCTGCTTCCACCTTGGAGGGACACTGGCTATTGCTGGGAGAAACTGCACAGTCACCTTTGCTTGGAATTTAATGCAGAATGGAAAATTAAAATATGATCTCACTCTCATTAAAATTAAGTAATTGATGTCATCATTCAATTACATTATTTTTTAGGAGCTTTCAGCAAATCTTTTCAGGTTATTTTTAAAACCTGACCAAGCAGGGATCCTTAAATTGGAGGAAATGGGGGTAGTTTTCTCTGTTAGGTAACAGAGAGGTAAGGGAGCATCTCAGGAAAATCCCCAAGTGGCAAACTCAGCCCTGAACTCCCAAAGGCAGTGTCCTTCTCCTTCATGGAGATTCCACTCAGCATCACCCATCGCAGGAAATCTTTCATCTCTTGCTCTGGGCTATACAGAGCTGGAGTGGCGAAGGAAATTCAGGGTTTCGTGCTGGCTTCATCGTTTCCAGAGTATGAATATTTAATTTAGGCTTCTTAAGGCTTTTAGCAGATTTATCAGGCTGCTTCCTGTGGTGGTGTATGTGAGGACAACTGGAGAAAACATTTGGATTCGCTTACGGTATGGAAGTAGGGTTTATTTGTTTTGATTTATCACTGAAATACTTTTAAGAAGCTCATCTTTTTTGTGAGTAACTTCCCCATAATCTTAACCAGAAAACAGAACCAGTGGTTCTTACTTTTCCAGTGCCAAGCAGTGTTTTGGTGACGATGTCCAGCTTTTACTTGGTTAGGGCTGAAATCTGTTCATACTGCTGTTATGTGGGTAGAAGTTTGTATAAATATTTCATCATTTTGGACCCGTTTTTACAGTAAGTTTGATCTTGGAACGATCGCACCTTGTTCGTGCAAATACACCGTGGAATTTTTGCCTGTTATTAGACATAAAGTTCTTTCTTTTCCAAATTCATGATATTCTGGTCAAATGAACAGTGCAGGACATGAGGATGGGTCTGGTTGCCTTTCAGCACATGAGAGCCCCTTTTGTTTGCATTCTTTTAGTTTTTGTCAAGTTGCTGACTGTGTGCTCTTAAATAACCCTGCTGATTTCTCCATACTTCCTTCCCTCTACATGTGAGACATTTGAGAAATCGTTTTTTTTGAATTGGAAGAGGAGATATTGCACCCTGGGAGAGGCAACAGGAGGAAAATTCTCTGTCAGAAGTAGCTGTGGATTTGGAGATGGCTGGTGAATAAGATCTTTTTTACTTTGAGGCCTGTTTGTTTTGGTCCCACTGATGTCAGTGTGGAAGGGCTGTATGTCCTCCTAGTTTTGTGAAAATATGTTTTGACGGTGAGGCACAGGTAGAATGCAAGAAAATTCCATGTGTGAGGGTGTTAGTGATTGGAACAACAGAAATATTGGGGTGATATCACAATATCCTGTGAAACAAGGGCAGTAAATTGACTGTTCCTTCTCTTTATGGTAAAAGGATTTTTTTTTTTTTAATTTAAAAAGGCCACTTTGCACCAAAAACCAAATGTGATTCATTTTAAAGAGCTATTAATGTGCTTTATTAATTAGGAGGAATGGCTGTGCTGGGAGAAGTCTCTTCTGCCCTGAAGCAGCCGAGTTCAGTGACTTTGGGGTGGGTTTGCAAAGTGCAGTTGGGTTGTTGGGTTGTCTTTTCTCTCAAGTTTGGCTCGTTATTTTGATCTTCCACACAGCTCAAAGGCTTTCACATGGGCAGGATCTCACCACATCCTGCTCTGCAGCAGGAACAAAGCTCTGCTGGAGCAGACGTTGACTCTGCCCAAAGAGCCCTGAACAGAAGTCGCCCCTCGCGTGATCCTTCTTGTGAAGAGCGCTGCAGCTGACAGGATAATGGGGTTTTTTAGGCCTGCTGGTGACGTGCCAACAGGGTTTCCTTAGCAGTGCCATTCTTCAAGGAGCCGTGGCTGCTGATGTAAACACAACTGAAAGCTTCACACAGCCCGGACTGAGCGCAGGGCCTGGAATCTGCTGCTCATGCCATGCTGCGCAGGACATTTTTCTTCTGCTCTGTCTATTTAAATCTGCTTTCCCAGGCTCGGAGCCAGCTTGAATGGGTTGTGCTGTTGAGTGCAGCAAAGCTGGCCTGGTGGCTGCGTGGAGGAGCTGTCCTGCTCCGTGGGGCATCCCCCATTCCCAGGATACAGAATCCTGCTTGGGGTGGGGTGTGCAGGGCAGTTTAAGGGTATTGAACAAAGTGTTTTGGCTCCCACTAGTCAGGCTTGAAGGGAATGAAGTGAGCAGGAAAGCTCTGTGCAGCTCCCGGAGCTGCTGCTGCCTCCGTCGGGAGCGCGTTGGGAATTTGGTGGGAGTCTCCGCCAGTCAAATTACAGGTGTCGCACACTAATTGGAGGCTGGTAAAAGTTTAATAATTGTATTGCTTTGCCTTTAAGTAGTGGGATCCTGCTCTGGTGACTAATCCTGTTTAATAGTTACTGTCCTCGAGTGAGCATTTGGGAGTGCAGTGACTCGGGGTTCTGTTCCAGATTTCAGTGCTTTAGGAGAAACAACGTATTTGCTCTCTTGAGCAGCCACCACTTTGTCTGCTGCTTTTTCTATGGGATGCAAGTAACATCCTTATAAATACACCCTCGGTACTGGCTCCTAGGGAAAACCAGGGCAGGAAGGGTGTGGGATATGTGTCTCACCTCTTGATTTTTGAAAGATTCATTCTTGCAACTGACTGTTCACTGTGTTTGGTTAGTTCTATTTTTTTAGTTGAGTTTTGTTTGAGGAGGAGGGATCTTCTAAGTGCCAGTGCCTCCATCAAGTTCTCTTTCTTTGTTTCATCATGCATAATCATCGACCTCATCGCTGTGACTTGGAATAGCATTATCCCATCTGGAAATACATAATTGCTGTGCCGGGTGAGGTGCCAACTGGGTTAGGTTCTGTGCTGTGTTTAAGGGCAGGTCGGAGTTTGTGAGCAGCTGTTTTGATCACTAGATAGGGCAGTAATTGCTCTTAATTTCTTTCTTCTCTCCTCCTTGCATCTTATTCAAGAATCTAGGATTTATTTAGGAAAAGTAACTTCAGGTCCAGCTGGAGTGAAGTGGGCTGTGTATCCAAACTGCCTTTTGGTATGGTTGGACGAGGTGTTGCTGTGGAGTCAGGATGGGAGGAGAGTTACCAGCAAGGAGTCCCTGTGGCACTTGTATTATGTTAAAAATTGAAGCCAGGAGAATTATTAAATATTGACACCTGAGAGCCAAGAAAGGGTGGCTGATAGGAGTCACTCACAGGATTAAAACCCACAGTAACTCCTGTTTTAATCTCTTTGGGTGCCAGCATGGTTTTGTCATTGTTTTAATTCCTGGGCTAAAACCAGGTTTGATTTGGAAAATCATCTGTCCACACTTGCCTGTCCCTTGTAGAAAGTGCAGAGTGCCAGAACAGGCAGAGGTTGTGTGTAATCTCTGTCGTTGGGCTGGACAGACAACTCCTGGGAGAGTGTTATCAGCACTCCCAGCTCACACAATTCAGTGTGTACCTGGAGGGTGACCTGCCTGAATCAAGTGCTGAATCACAGGGCAGTCACAGTTTAGTCATTTCCTGGGAAAATTTGCTTTTCAGTCTGGTGGGAGAGTGCGAGGTCTGCACTTGCACCGGGGATTGAATACTTGGGAATTTCTGCTGGTGTCTGTGAGCAGGAGGTTAGTCAGCAAAAAGAATTATTCAGGGCAGAATCACTTCAGCTGGGTTGTTGAATGCTCTGGGAGTTGTCTTGCTGGTTCTTGGGTGACACTGTCTGTGTCCCCTCCTGCAGATTGTTCTGGTGCAGGGCTGGTGCTAAAACCCTGCAGTGCTCCTGCCTCTCTGCTCACATGGTTCTCACTGACTGCATATTAAAAATAGATGAAAACATTTCTCCTGAACAGATTTTGTAAAATCCTGCTTGTCACAAATTCTTGGGTTTGTTGCATTCAGGAGGGAAAATGCATTTCCTTCCAAAGAGAAGTTGTAGCTATTTACAGGATTTTTATTTTTTATCCCTAGGATGGGGTTACATGCAAGATTTTTTTATTTGTATATGGGATTCAACTGTTTATGTGCGTGTGCTGCACATAAATTTTATGGGTAATATAACATTTATATGGATGCACTTCACAATAGACTATCTCATATAAAGTTGACTTTGGATTTTGTAGGTGCTGGTTGGAGGCAGTTGAGCAGAGCCTGTGTTTCAGGTTATCAGGGCTAACACAATTAACTGATGGAGCTGACTAAGAGTTTATCTTGAAGAGTCTTTGGAGCCTTTTAAAAAACATGGTACCTTTTGGAAAGGTAGATGTTAGCTGTGCATTGGCAGCATGATTTGTGTGGCTGATCACAGAATCCCAGACTCACCGAGGCTGGAAAAGCCCTCTGAGGTCATGGAATCCAAGCTGGGACTGATCCCCACCTTGTCCCCAGCCCAGAGCACCACATCCATTCATTTTTTGGATACCTCCAGAGATGGGGACTCCAAACCTCCCTGGGCAGCCCTTTTCAGTGTTTAACTGCCCTTTCCATGACGAAATTCCTCCTGATGCACAAAGGCATTTTACATCCCGTGGTCCCAGCTGAGGAGCTGAAAGGCAAAGTCTTTCTGGCTCTTTAGTTCTTATTAGAGGTGAAGAAGAGGTTCTTGGACCAATGTACCCGAGGAAGTCCTTTAAATGAACTTTAAATAGAGAGACCAGGACACAGTGATGCTGTGTGAGCCACACATGGTCAGGGCGAGCAGGTTCTCATGTCTGCTGGGAGAGAAGAATCAACCAGAGCACAGTGCCACCCACGAGAGGCTCTTTTATTCCCAGTCCTAGCTCCCAAAGCCCCTGAGAACTCATTTTGCTGACCCTGGATAGTGCTACTTTCAGCAGAAATGCCCGTGATAAATTACCAGATGTGTCTTTGTGTGGGGGAGATGGAGCTGGTGACACCTCCTTGTCACTGATGCCCCCAGCCCAGGTGTGCAGGGGGCACTGAGCCCTGTCCTTAGCTCACCCATTGGTGATGCACCACATATGGCCTCGAAGATTACAGCTGGAAATACACAGCCCAGACGGGTGAAGCGAGGACACTGGATCTGCTGCAACTCGGAAATGCTGCTGGAAGATAAAGAGATTCTTCAGTATAGTTCCAGGAGTTGGATTTACTGCTCAAAGTTAAAACAACAACAACAAAAAACCCCTTAAGGTTTATGGCGCCCAGTGAGTGACCTGGGAGAAGATCACCTTGTGACCTGGAATGACCCAGACCTTGAACACAGGGCAGCCATGCCACAGAAACCTCATCTTGAATGGAATCCTTTTTGAAATAATAAATATTGAGATTAAAATAGTTTGAATTTGGTGAAACAACACTCCTAAGCCTTTAGAAAAGGGTTTTGGAAGTGCAGAACAGAGCCCCCACAGTGCTGTGGCCAAGTCGGCTTGTTCTGTGTGTGTAAATTAATCTGGAGCTGATCTGTCTGTGAAACTTTTAACACCAAAGCTGGAGCAGTTTAATGCTTGTGCCCAACAAACACAGCTTTGTGAGCCCTGCTGGGTTTTCAGTGCCCTATTCATGCTGCTGGTGGGAATACAATGGTGCTGTTAAAGGAAACTCCAGAGCCCAGACCTGTGCTGGTTGTTTGGTGACAAGTACAGTGAGGAAGGTGTTATTCCTCTCAAGAAATCAGACTTTTTCTGGAAGACTCTTCGTTCACAGACCTCGCTAATATCTCCAAGAAGGAAACCTGATATACAGCTTCACCCAAAGGAAGGAGGAGGGAATCTTTGAAGCTGCATCATCATTTGGCCTCAGACAGAACAAGGCAGTTGTCTAAACTTGTTTCAAATGTAGTTTTTGTGCTGCAGTTGTAGCTAAGAGTGGTAGGAGGAGTTTAAGGCCATTGCACAGGTACAGTCTATTTGAGCACACAGCCTTAGAAAAAAAGGTTTAAATGTTGTTTTTAGGCTTGCTGAAGCCTGAAATTGAGGATGTCTCAGTTTTAACCCTTGGTAAAACCGCCGGGGAGCGTGTGGGATATCTAGAAGTTGCCAGTTCTCTAGGAAAATCACAGAAACCCAGACTGGCTTGAGCTGGAAGGGAACTTAAAGCCCATCCAGTGTCACCCTCTGCTATGGGCAGGGACACCTTTCCACTATCCCAGGTGGCTCCAAGCCCTGTACAGTGTGGCTTTGGACACTTCCAGGGATGGAGCTGCCACAGCCCCTCTGGACAGCCTGTGCCAGGCCCTCCCCACCCTCACAGGGAGGAATTTCTTCAAGAAAGGTGAGAGCCAGCTCTCAGTACATAAATGAGTGATGACAGCATTCCTTACTAAGTGCTGGCCCCGTGTTGTGCCCATATTTTGCCCAGGCCACAAGTGCACTTAGTCTTCACTTTGGATTTCTCAAATGTCCTACCTGCCACTCCAATCACACTTGAAAGGCCTTATCTGGAGGTGACGTGCAGCAAAAGAACATTCTGGACTTTCAGCAGCACTTCTGGTCTTCATTGTCTCCATGCTGGTACTCCAGACCCAGACTCTGTTCTGCTCTCTCAGAGCAGGTTTGAGATGATAAAACCACAGGGCCTGGACATCAACAGGGGAGTAGGCAAGAAAGGCCAAGTCATCATGTCATTTCTAGGAGTGAAATCCAGATGAATCAGTGAAAATTGAAAAATGTAATTATTTTTGTTATAATCTTTTTGTCGTGTTTGCCTTTAGTAGAGTAGCTGCCTGTGTTTTAGGGCTAATGGAAGCACCACCAGGATTCTCTGGTAGCACAAACTGTTGGAAACATCAACAGATTTTTTTTTTTTTAAGTATACAAACATTTTTTAAATACACACAAACTGCTTTCCAATTGGAATCTTTTCCTTGCTGCAGCCCAGTGTTTGGAGGCTTTGTTGGGGAGATGCTGTGCCCTACGTGATCATTTTCCTTAATTTCTCCACTGTAGTAATTATGGTTTTGTTAGACAGTAAATGATTCAGTGTTCTCATTCCATGGGGGAAGGGGAGCGGAATGTTGAAAGAGGAGCATTGTCTGAGCTAGCAGGATTAGCGGGTGTTACCACCTTGCACTGATTGAGCACCACTGGTTAGAACAGATCATCAGCGCTAATTGCTGAAAAGCAGCCTGGCGTCACCCGGGTGGGGAGTGAGGCTCCCGGGGCTTCTTGGGGCGGGATTTGATTTGAATACAGGTGTGCCATCCACCTGATCAGGTGTCCTTCTATGGGGCAGGATTTGGTTTGAATACAGGTGTGCCATCCACCTGATCAGGTGTCCTTCTTGGGGCAGGACTTGATTTGAATACAGGTGTGCCATCCACCTGATCAGGTGTCCTTCTTGGGGCTGGATTTGATTTGAATACAGGTGTGCCATCCACCTGATCAGGTGTTCTTCTGTGGGGCGGGATTTGATTTGAATACAGGTGTGCCATCCACCTGAGCAGGTGTCCTGCCCTGGGCTTCCCTGGCTGCTGTCATTGTGAGTTCATCCTTTCCCTTGTGCTCCCAATGATCAGAACATTCCAGCTGGATTTGCTCGATGAGGATCGATTCTATATCTTCTCCCAAGAAATTGGGAGAATCAGATGATGGTTTTAGTGGTGTGGGGGATTTTCACACCTGGTTTGTTCCAGGCCACTGCTTACCTGGGGAGGCTGAAGACGTCGCTGCACCGGAGCTGTCGCTGCAGCAGAGGTGGCAGGAAGGAAGGAGAGCCTCTTCCTCCAGCCCAGCAGCAGCTCAGCTCACCCTCATCTCTCCTCTAAAGCCCCTAAAGCTGCTTCCCTTTGAGCAGAACCCCATTTCCTGGGCAGGGCCTCAGCCTGGGGAGGCTCAGCCTCCGCTCACTGCGGATATAGATAAATACAGAGTGAACGGAACAGAAATGGGTGGTGGCTGGGAGGGAGCCAGGAAGAGTCTCAACACTGTTTGTGTTTTAATTTCTTCCTTGGGAATGAGCAAACACCATTTTATAGCCAAATTATCAGCTCTCATTTGCTTTGCTGGTGTTTCTTTGTGGTGCCCTGTCTTGCATCTGCCTGGAGAGGGGTTGTGGTTCTCAGGGTGAGTTTTGAGCTCTCTGGGAGAATTTAGCACCCCAAGTGTCACAGAGTGTTTTATTTGTGGAATGATTGACCAGGTTTATGTCAGAGGAGTGAATGGTTTGCAGCCCTATTGTCTTGGTGCACTTCCTGTGGCTGTAATTTATGATGTTCCACGAGGAAATCCACGTTTGTGTCCAGATCTCGCCATTTCCATTTCCTGTAGTTCAGCAGAAAAGGAATAGGGTGAAAGAAAACTTCTCCCTTAGCTATTCTTTTGTGTCTGTCAGTGGATTGGTACCAAATTTGGACTGTGCATGACCAGAAAAGAGGTTTTATTCAATAATTTCATTCCACCTGTGCCGTGTGTCAAAGGCCGTGGCAATTTGTTAATGACAGTTGTGGTTGCTGTAGTCAGATCATCACGTCCAAGAGGTGACTACACCTGCCACCCAAGCCTGCACATGAGGTCTTTCCCAAGAGGACAATCCCTGTGTCTTGCTGGAGCTTTATTTCAGGTAATTGTGGTTTGGTTCACACCTGCATGGATGGTGCTCCAGAAAGAACTCAGATTTATCTCCTTCCCCAAACCTTGCAGTCCCTGCTGCCCAGTTCCACTTCAGTAGGGCTGGTCTCAAAATTGAGGCTTTGCATTTCCAAATCCTGTGCAGGTGTTTGAGACTGTCAATCTGTTTGTCAAGATAATGTTTGATCTATTTTTTTATGTTGTAACAACATAAAAATTCAGATGGAATTGGAAATTCAGCACTAGGAAGACAGAGCACTGCTGGGGAGACCCAGGAATCTATCAGCTTTTTTATATTTATTGCTTGAATAATTCTCCTTGGAACTTCCCTGCTTTTGCCAAGTAGCATTAGGCTTTATTTTTTTATTGGCTTATGCTCAGAGAATCCTTTTTACAACAATAATATCAACAATGTGCACCACATGGCAGTTGAGGTTGCAGGCAGTGTTGTGGCCTGAATTAGCTTCTTGTTTCTCAGAATCATCTCACCTCAGCTTCAGATTTCCAAATCAAGCCCAGGAACCATTCTGCTTCCATTCCAGTGTGGCTGGGTTTGTTTTATTGGTGGGATATTAATATGGAACAAGTAATTAGAGAGAATTCTCTGCTTCCAGCTTGTGAAACAGAATGGGGTGCTACTACTACGTAAAGTTCTGGTATTTGTTCATAATGCACTTACATTATTTGTATGTGTTGTGTTCCCTAGTAACTCCAACAATTTTCTGTGGCAAATGTTTCATTATACGTAGTGTGTAACCACCAATGTGAAGAGTACAATTAAATCGTGTGGAGAAATTAATCACAGAATAACAACCTCTGAACAAACCTCTGGGTTGGCTTATAAGGAGAAATCCCTCCCCTTTCTGTGTACCTGTGTTTTCCTGCAGGGTTTTCCTGTGTTTTCCATCCCCTGGCTCCCAGATGGACACGAGTGTTCTGGCAGCCCAAAGGGTCACCTTGTCCTGGGGGTGCCAGGGCGAGGGAGGGGACGGTCACGCTCTGCTCTGGGCTGGCCTCAGCTCTGTCAAAAACACCTGAAGCTGCTGGAGAGGGTCCAAAGCGGGGAGAAGGGGATGGGGCAGGGTCTGGAGGAGAGGCTGAGGGCTCTGGGGAAGAGAAGAGGGGAGAAGAGACTGAGGGGAGACTCATGGGGGGCTGCAGCTTCATCCCGAGGGGCAGCTCCCATCTCTGCTGCCTGTGACCAGGGACATGAGGGAACCACTGGAGGAATATCAGGAAAAGAAGAATCTTTCTTTTCTTTCCCAGAAGAGTCTGGCACTGCCCAGGCTCCCCAGGGAATGGGCACGGCCCCGAGGCTGCCAGAGCTCCAGGAGTGCTTGGACAGCGCTGCCAGGGATGCCAGGGTGGGATTGTTGGGGGGTCTGTGCAAGGTCAGGAGCTGCACTGGATGATCCCTGTGGGCCCCTTCCAACTCAGGACATTCCACAATTCTCTGAAATCTGAAAGTGGAGGCAAAGCTGGTGGGTTTTGAAGGCCCTGCAGTCACTCAGCACGTGGTGCTTGGGCACGCTGGAGCTCAGCTGGACGTGTCCCCCTCCCTGCAGGTTCCTGTCCTGTCCTGTGAGCAGGGTGAGCATCACCCGAGCTCTGCTCTGCAGCCAGGCACTGCAGTTACTGCTCAGCTTGGCATTTCCCTGCCTTCTGGACGTTCTTCTCTGCAGCTGCTGGATTTGTTTGGGCTTGTTGTGCCTGACTCAAACGTAGTGTTGGAGGAGTGAGATAAAATTCTGTGTGCAGATGCACACCCTGCCCTGAGCAGCACGAGTAAGAGAAGGATGGACTCATGGAATGGTTTGGGTTGGAAGAGACCTTAAAGCTCATCCTGTTCCACCCCTGCTATGGGCAGGGGCACTTCCCACTATCCCAGCTTGCTCCAAGCCCTGCCAGCCTGGCCTTGGGCACTTCCAGAGACTGAGCAGCCCCAGCTTCTTAGGGCAACCCGTGCCAGGGCCTCAGCACCCTCACAGGGAGGAGTTTCTCCCCAGTATCTTACCTAAACTTATGTCAGTCTGAGTCCCACTCCAGCTCTGAAACTCCTGGTCTCAGTGCTGAAGTGCCACGGATGTTTGAGTGCCCAGCACTAAGGAGTGGAGTCCATTCCCTTACAGGAATTTCATAAATCACCTTTGCAACCAAACTGGACACTCAGCTGGAATATTTGAGCAGACATTGGTGGTGTTGGGCGGCTCAGAGCCTGAAGCCTGTAATCCCCTTTTGTGGTGTGGAGGGGACTGGCAGTAGGATCCTCTTTGGGGCAAACCCTGCTCCGGGGCTGAGGCTGCTCCCTCTCCCTCTCGGCAAAGAAAACATCCTGTTTGTGATCACTCACTTCTTGTCATCGTGTAACTGTGGCTTGACTTTAGCTTGATACCAAATAATTCTGTTTTCTTCGTGCTGTGTGTTTGATGGCTCCCCATCCCTGGGAGATGGGAGTTGTGAGTGCCAGGCGGGCTGCGAGGAGGCTGGAAATGCTGCAGGGCTGTTTGTTTTAATCCCTCCAAGGTTCCAGTCTTTCTTGTGGTTCTGATGTAATGTGAGAAATTAAAACAAAAGACAGCAGCCAGATGGTGCATCTCCAGGATCAGACAGATTAGTTTTTTAAAAGAGGGAAAAGTTTACAACTGCTTATTCTGGTCTCTAGAGTAATCACTCTAATAATAATCACTCAGAGGGGATTCTCCCCTCTGCTCTGCTCTTGTGACAGCCCACCTGGAGCCTTCTGTCCAGGTCTGGGGCCCCCACCATAAGAAGAATGTGGAGCTGTTGGAGCAAGTCCAGAGGAGGCCACGAGGTTGATGAAAAAGGGACTGGAGCACCTCCCTTGTGGAGACAGGCTGGGAGAGCTGGGAACGTTCAGCACGGAGAAGGGAAGGGGCTGTGGAGACTTCACAGCACCTTCCAGGGTCTGAAAGGGCTACAGGGAAGCTGGAGAGGGACAATCCGTCAGGAACTGCAGTGACAGGACAGGGAAAATGGGTTCAAACTGAAAGAGGGGAAGTTTAATTTATATAATTATTATATAATACTTTATACATATGGAAGAAATTCCTCCCTGTGAGGGTGGTGAGGCCCTGGCACCTGGATCATGTCCATCCTTACCTCAATTTTTGGAGATCCCTTAAGCAGCTGCTACTCGCTTTGTTTGCTGTTTGTTTAGTTGAAGACGAGGCTCTTGAGTTTCCCCTTCACCCTTTTGGTTGGGAATTATCCCACTTTTTTCACGTAAGTTGTTTTGTGGTTACAGAATATTTTCATGCACTCCCAGTTTCCCTTTTTAGTTTTTCACTGTTTTGATATTCCGTTTAGATAGCTGCTGTGATCCAAGTTATTGCATTTAAATAGTGGCTAGTGTAGGTCTCTGATCCCAAGGGAAACTGCACAAGTTCTGTAATATGGAGCTTTGAAATCCTAATGTGCTCAGATTTATTGAGTTTCAGGTTTTCTTCAGCTGTGTTCAGGTGAAACCTTCATGGCACTGAAAAAAAAAATCAAGCAGACCTCAAATTGCAAAATTCCAATGTGATTAAATGAGGTTTCTTTGCTTGTTTTTAGGGGACATCACACAGAAGGGGTATGAGAAGAAGAGAGCAAAGCTGCTGGCTCCATATGTTCCACAAACCCAAGGTAGGTCCTTGTTTTGCCTGGAATCATCTCCCACTCCCCTGGCTCTTTGAAACTCAAGGATCAGTCATGAAGGTCCTCAAGAACCATTCTGGAAACATTCTCCAAAATGTCTGTGCTGTGTCCTTCAGCCGTCTTAATGCCTTGTTGGAGAAACATTAGGATTTTTATAATTTGTTGCTTTATTTTGCCAGAGTTGCTGAAGTCACGTCCTTTGGGTACAATTGTTTCCTTTGGTTCAGAGATCCAGAGCAGCTCAGCTGGTTGGATGTGGGATAATTATATATAATTGTAAACTGAAGGACGTGGCTGAATGTGTGTCTAATCATTATTTTGGGGCTTACCCGGAATAATTGTTACTGATATGCTGAGATGTTCAGCCACTAAAAACTGATGTGTCTGGTTCTGATTTTGGGTGGTGACTGGATATGACAGGGAGTTCTGAATGGACCTACTGGAATTTATTGAGCCTGGTCTACTGCCAAAAAAAAATTGATAAAGAAGTGAAAGCTCAAAGTGCATTTATTGCCCATCAACAGCACGGGACTGGGGGAAAATGACAGCAGCTCCCTTCAGGCACTTGATGGGGGAAAATAAAGTTGTCATGTGGCAACTTCCTGGCTCTCCCACCCCAAACCACTGCCCAGTTCTGCTCTCCAGCTGGCTCTCAGGTTGGATTTGCTTGTTTATTCATCTCAAGGGGGGCTCTTTGAGATTGGGTTTTATAAGTGTATTTTGTCTGAGCCAGGTGCTGAAAGGAGCAAAGCGAGCAAAAATGTAATTTAGCCTTCAAAATGGAGATTTTGTTGCAAATACTCTCCAAGTGCTGAGGACTCCCTGCAGCAGGATATGATGGGAATCTCAGCGACTTGGTTGTTGCCTATTTATCAAATCTATTTCTGTTTCTTAAAGAAACCAACAACTAATATACACATGCTAATCCCTCTTGATAAGTAGGCATTTGTTGGGCAGGTTTTACAGTCCTCAGGCTAGCATTTGTTCCAGTGGTGATCTCCAGCCTGAGGAGGAAATGGGGAATCCTTGGGTAGTTCAGGAACTCTTGGCAGCCCTGCTTTTGTCCCGAGTATTCTGGAGTCTGAAGATGATACAATCCTGGCCCCAACCCTGGCACCGTGCACATGTCTGATTTGTCTCAGAAAATGTTTAATTAGGAGCTGAAAAAAGCGTTTGGCAGGACTGGGCTCTGCTGTGTTAATTGTGGGGCTTTGAGAGCTGCCGGTGGAGCTGAGGTCCGGGCAGCAGCCTGGGAGGATGGAGGTCACCAATTAACCAGAGGTTTGATTGCCCTTCCGGCCCAGCTCTGCAGCTTTTCATCCATCTCACACCCAGTGTCTGGGAACCTCCTGTTGCAAAAACCCAGGGAAGTCATGCGTGAGGGACTCGGAATCAGGTCACCTTGGTAATGAGAAGAAAATTCATTTAGTCCACAACAACAACAACAAAATACTCGGTGCTGGCGTTTCGTGCCATTTCTGGGAGCACTGGACTGGTGCTGGCTGGTGGAGTGTCTCCATTTCATGGCTGTGAAGTGAGAGGAAGGGAGGGAAGGTGGCGTGTCAGGGCATGTCATGATCATTGAGGAGATTCTTACTGCTCCATCTGCCCTCCATTCACATGGCCTCCTTATTCAGGAGTTAAGGCAGCACTGTTCATTACCTAAATATGCATTTTTTTCCTGGTGCAATATCCACTAAATCCATCTAACTGTTAACTTTGTAAAGTCTCTGCAATCTGCAGATCCCAAAATCTGAAGTCCATAATTCCAGGGAGTTTTCCATTATGGGGTCAGCAGCAAGCACAGCAAATGAAGCCCATAGAGTTGGGCCAGGTGTCCCTGGGTTCTGGGCGTGGGTTCAGGCTGCCCTGGAAACCCTGGAGGCTCAAGTTGCTTATTTCCATGTTTTTATGGCTATGTAGCGTGAAAAAAAAAAAAATCTTCAAGGAATAGCTGGTCCAGCCCCAGCACTACTGCTGCATTCTGTTTGCAGGCAGTGGAGTGACAGGTTTGCAGCTGCTTGCAGCATGTGGCACTTGCTCTCCTTGTTATTCATGCAAACATTTATCCTTGTTGATCTTCTAATAGTTCTGAATCTGTAAATCGTTGGCCCTTCACCAAAACACAGGAATCACAAAGCAGTCAATTCTCATTAGAAACTAAAGACAGTCAGCAAATCCATGGCATCCTTCAAGCCAATCCAACATAATTCATTTTTCATCTCTCTGTCATATTTGTCATGTTTCTGCCAGCAGAAAGTGCAGCTGTAGCAGGATTATTCTGAAGGGAGCTCTAAATAAATCACCTGTCACCTGCCAGGCTCGGCTCACTTGTGCTGCTTTGTTGTGTAACCATCAGTGATTTACACTCCTTCCCCCTCTGTGTCTGAGCGCTTTGTGAGGCCACTGGAACATGTTATTATGTCAGAGCAAAATATTGAAACAAAGAGCTTGTTCTCTGTGTGTCATGTCACTTGGAGCCACCTCTGATCCCTTCCTAACTGGAATGTCATGTTTGCCCTGTGATGCCCCGCAGAGAGATGAGAGGCTTTTACAAGACTTACGAAAGAGAACTGAATATGAATTTAATAATTCATTTAAAATAGTGTTAAATCTGCTGCTGACATCTAGTGGGTGCCTGAATTCATAAATACTCAAGTGATCAGAAAACATGAAGCTTTTCTGTTTGGTCTGTGAAGTCGTGTTGTTTTTGGATCAAAATAAAACCGGGCTGGGTTTGGTGAAGGCAAATAAATGCTGCAAAGATGTTAAGCTGTTATCAATGGAATGTGTTCCAGAGTGACAGGAAGGGCACAAGTTGATGCTCTTGGATGTGGGTGAGCTGAGATTTTGAATTCATGATCTTGCTCTGGAGCCCAGGTCCTGCACAGAGATCTCTTTTCCTTTTCCATTCAGCTTTTTTGCCACCTGCACATTTGCACAGGGGATGAGTGTGTTTTGATAAGCAAATACAGGACTCTGATATGTGTTACTATATCCAAAAAACACCAGTGGAAAGGGGGAATAATTGTTTGTCCCCCTAGTGTGGTTTGAGGATTTCTGGCTAGCAGATCTCCTCTTTAACTAGAAATAAAGGTTCTCAGTTTTTGGCATGGTAGTTTAAAGAATCATGAACAATCCACAGCTAAGTGGGTTCTTAGTTTGCTCTAGCATTCAATAATATTCCACTAATATTTTGCACTTTGGGATTTTAAAAGGAGATGAAGGAAGATGAGGAATTTAAAAAATGCCTTTCTACAGGAGAGATGTTGAGGGGCTGGGGTGTGTCCAGAGATGGGAACAGAGCTGGGGAAGGGGCTGGGGAACTCCTGAGGGAGCTGAGGGGGCTCAGCCTGGAGAAAAGGAGGCTCAGGGGGAACCTTTTCACTCCACAACTCCCTGACAGGAGGGTGGAGGAGCCAGCTGGGAGGATTGGGTTGGACATCAGGAGTAATTTCTCCATGCAAAGGATGGTCAGGAATTGGAGCTGCCCAGGGAGATTTGGATTCCCCATCCTGGAGGTGTCCAAGGAAGGGCTGGAGGTGGCACTTGGTGCTCTCGGCTGGGGACAAGGTGGGGATGGAGCACAGCTTGGACTCAGTGGTTTTGAGGCTTTTCCAGCCTGAAGAATTCTGTGATCTGTGGAGATTCCTGCAGCTAGCTCAGCGTGATTTGCTGTTATTTTGAATCCCTGAGCTCAAGGCACTCCCCCAAAGTTGTTTACCTAAAACCATACACCTCAAGAGTGGTGTAAGTGGATTGGAAGCTCAGAATTTGTGGTTTCCACTCCATTTCTCTGATCCTTTGGTAGTTTGTGAGAATTCTGAAGCAGCACATACAGATGACACGGTTCTCTTGGTTTTGCCTGACTCCAGGTGACAGCCTGGAGGAAATTACGGCTGGGTGACCTCTGGGTTTTAGTTTTCAAAACTTCCCTCTGACACACAGGTTCATTTTAGCATCCTCCAGTAGCAACAATTCCAAGTTACTCTTGCTGAATTATGTAAAATTATACTCTTTATCAGATTATCTATTTTGCTTCCTGTTTTAATGAGAAAAACAAACTTTTCCTGGATATAAAGCCACACACTGGACGTGCTGAAAGCCAGAACCAGACAGCTGGAGGTCTCCTTGAGTTTGTGATTAATGAGAACAGCAAAGGCTCTTGCTGCTGGTTTATTATTGGTTTTGCAGTCAATAACAAGCTGGTCACTGGGACACGAGTGACAAACCAGCTTAGTGACATGCACAGCCCTGCCATGGGAGAAGGGAAGAATGTGGTCCAAAAAAGCTCCTTTTATTTCCCTCTCCCTGTTTTCCAGGGGTTGATCCAGCACTACAGAAGGAATCCAGACCTCAGATGCCAGTTCCATCTGCAGCTCCAGCCTCAGCAGCATCATCCTCCTCATCCTCATCCAAATTCCACCGAGCTCGCTCAGGGGGAGCCAGGGATGAACGTTATCGATCTGGTAAGGGCAGGGACAAGAATCCCCTGGATTCCTCCCTGTGGAACTTCACTTTTGTTCATGTTTTTTGGGGCCTGAAGGTGTCCTTGGATCACAGGCCCAGAGGGATTGTTTTGCCTAGCTAAAATGTGAAGACACTTCACATGCAGTTCAGAGCTATGCAATAACATAGTACAGGATTTGAAAAATAGAAAAATGAAAATCTGGAGGCATCGCCTTGGTGCTGTGCTGGTGCTGAGGCACTTCCCTCTCACAGATATCCACACGGAGGCGGTCCAGGCGGCGCTGGCCAAGCACAAGGAGCAGAAGATGGCCCTGCCCATGCCCACCAAGCGCCGCTCTACCTTCGTCCAGTCCCCAGCAGATGCCTGCACTCCCCCAGGTGAGCCTCTGTGGCATAGAGGTAAAAATATTACTTAAAATAAAATTTTCTTCAAAATAAAATTTTGATTTTTAAAAATTTATTTATTTATTTAAAATTTATAGTATTTATTTATTAATTTTCATTCATTTAAAAATATTTCTAGTTTTATTTTTAAATAGTTATTAATGATTTTATTTATTTTATTGTTTATTTTTATTTTATTCTAAATAAAACATTTATTAAGTAATTATAATAATTATAATTACATTTCTATATAATTATAATATATTTATAAAATCGTAACTTAAGCCCACCACTTCAGCTAAGTAAAACTAACAGCTAGGCTTTTAAGTTCCCATGTAAAGAAATTATAAAAAACAATTTATGTAATAATCTATTCTTGTAAAAAAACAGTTTACACCTATGAAGACGAAAATTTTACCCGTAAGAATCCTTAAAGAAAATATATAAACCTCTGTGGAAAGAAAAAGCCTTAACACATTCACACACAAACACATTCTAAACAATAAACTGAGTAGCAAAAGAGTTACTAGCCAATTAAACCAAATAACTTAAAAAACGATATAAAAATAGACTGTAACGTTAAAAAATCAGCTTTTCTGCATTAAAAAACCCCTAGAATCCTGTCAGTTTCTATTACACCAAAGCTGTGCTGGCTTCCAAACCAAGGGGCTGCAGGGCTCCCAGTGTTGCAGCTCTTCAGGGAGTCTGTCAGGGCTGGGAAGTGACCTCTGTTCCAGGAGTTCCTAAAGAACCACGTGGTGGGATCCTTGGATGTCCTTGATGTCCTTGGATGGTCCTTGTGAGTCCAACTTTGGATCTTGGATGGTCCTTTTGGGTCCAACTTTGGACCTTGGATGGTCCTTTTGGGTCCAACTTTGGACCTTGGATGGTCCTTTTGGGTCCAACTTTGGACCTCGGATAGTCCTTGTGAGTCCAACTTTGGACCTTGGATGGTCCTTGTGAATCCAGCTCGGGATGTTCCATGTGGTTCAACCTGGCCAGAGCTGAGCAGGTCTGGACTGAGGCCACTTCTTCCCTCACACCTGTTTCTGATGGATAATTCACATTTTGGTTTCATTAATGTTTAATGCTCAGCACACAAGAGGAAGGTTTGCAAGCAATGTTTGTTTGTGGGCAAGGACCTCGGAGGGTTCTGGTGGGATTCCAGGACTTGCAGGACTTCTCTCAGCCCTGCCGCGTGCTGGCTGCAGCAGAACCCCTGGGTGACACGGTGTCTGTCACCATGCATGTGCAGCAGAATCAATAACCCTCTGTTTTCCAGCAGCTGGATGCACTGCTGACAAACGAGTCCGTGTGATTTTTGGCAGTCACTTCTGTGTTGTGTCTCATTGTGCAGAAGCATCGCAGCCATTTGGATTGACAAAAGTCATCCGAAATGTTATGAATCCACATCTCCTGGTGAATTCATAGCTCTGGAACTGCTCTGCTAGGCCACGTCACTCCTCCTCCTCCTCCTCCTCCCTGTTTCCTGTTTTATCACACTTCCCTTTTCCCTTCCTCTCTCCGGGGGGCTGATGCATGTTCCTGGTGTCTGCTTGGGTCTCAGCTCTGTGCTCACTTGTCCAGGACTGCAGCACACCCTGTGCTGGGGGAGTCACACCACGAGCATGGCTGGAGCCGGGCTTTGCCTCAGCTCCTGGCTCTGTCCCACTCTGGCAAGCGGGCAGAACATGATTTAGTACCTTGATTTACCACTCGAGTGTAGGCGGAAAATCACTTTGAAGAACACCTAAATTTTTAGGCCAAAGCCACCTGTGTGTTTGTATTTAGCACTGTACAACTCAGCATCTCAAGAACTGAGTGCTTGCTTCGTGGTAATTAAATAATTCGTTCACAGTTTTGGGACAGCTGAGGTATCTGTGCTCTGGGACACACAGGAAGCGGTTCCTTGCTGTAGAATTCTGTTTTGTTTTGGGGTTGGGCTTTTTGTTTATTTTCTGCAATTGAAAGGGCCCCATTTAGAGCCCAGACAAAAGCATTTTCTGCTGTGGCCTTGGCACAGTTGTTTCCTGCGTTTTCTTTGTTCCCTGGGACTTTGCAGTTTGACAACAACCCTCACCCCTCACTTTCCAGTTCAGAATAACCAGAGTTAGGCAAAACAGCATCTGATATTATGGAATGTGAACAGAAAAGTAATGAGAGTTAAGTTCTAGGCTTGGAGACCCCAGGGGAAGGATGTTGTCTGAGGAGGTGAATCAAACAGGGGTGAGTGTGTTCCCACCAACAATTCTGCTGCTTTAACCTCTGGTTTGGCCGATGTGGCAAACAGATCTTCCTGTGAAAGGCTGTGCTGTTGATATGTGATTGGAAAGAGCATGTTCAGTGCCATGTGCTTTTCCCTAAGCAGCTAGATTTTCTTTCTGCTTCCACACAGACACGTCTTCCGCCTCCGAGGACGAGGGCTCGCTCAGGCGCCAAGCTGCTCTCTCTGCTGCATTGCACCAGAGCTTACAGAATGCTGAGTCTTGGATCAACCGATCTGTTCAGGGGTCATCCACATCCTCATCAGCATCCTCTACACTTTCCCATGGAGAAGGCAAAGGGACCAGTGGGTCACTAGCTGATGTATTTGCCAATACTCGAATAGGTAGGAGCTGGGTACGAACAGAACGATCGCTTCGAGTCCAGACTGTGTTGGTAAAGCTGGAGCTGTCCCTTGCAGAAGGGAAACTCAGAGCCAGAGTTTAGCTGGTGTTGATGGAACTTGCTAGGATTGGTTGGAGCTGCACCGTCACGTTGTTGTTTTCCTGAAGAATTTCAGAAGATTGAGGTGGTTGTAAAAGGGAGAGTGGGGAGCAGGAGCTTCTGGAAGCAGGGAAGAATCCAGGGACAGTGTGGACAGAGCAGGAGGCACAACTCTCTGTGTCCTGTGTTGCTTTTTGTCTCCAGCTCTTGGGAGCTCCCGTGGGCACAAAGCTGCCCGGTGCAAGTGGCATTTTCATCTGTGTCCTGAGGAATCCCGTAGGGGTGTCTGTGCCTGTGGAGTGGGGAAATGCTGTGTTTAACATCCTCATTTTGCTCTGAGCCCCCGGGGTTTATTGTTTGAGTTAGATCAGGAAAGAAAAAGAACCAAATCCAGCCGTGTGTGTGAACAAATCATTAAAAACTGTCATTAAAAACCAGGGTTAGAGGAGTAAACTTTAGTCCAGCCCTTCCGTGGCTGTCTGAGGAGCAACCAGAGCATCCAGGTACTGAGGAGACGGAGCAAAATCTACAGATCTGGATACCCCAGGCTCAGTTTTCTGAGGCTCTGAGGTGCTCCTTGCTGCTGATGCTTCTGTATGAAATGGCCAAGTTTGTTTTTGCTCTGTGTATGTTTGTCCTTTTTAGCTGCTGGTGAGGAAATTCCTGCACCCTAGGACATTGTCTGTATTTCATGTGCTCTCTGCTTCTGCTTAACTGGGTTGGGGCAAGCAGTGCATAGAAGTGCTGGTGATTTTATCTTTCACTTATTTGTCTTTTTATTGCTGTTATTTTTGTTTGTTTATTGGCTGGGATGCAAATTGTTTCCTGAAATGGAAAACTGAGGAGATTGCCCATAAAATGTAGTCAATATAATTAATGTCTTTGAAGCAGAGAGGCTGTTTTTAATTGGAGCATGCAGAAGGCCACATTACCTTTTGCAATGAATTAAGGTAACACAGCTTTTTACTTCCAGAATGTCTACTGTCTAATCTAATTAGTGTCTTATGCAAAATAGAAGCTTTGAATATTTGTCAGAATTTTATTTGCCACATTCATCCCGTGTTAACACCTGGTTTAAATGAATAGAACTCTCACATACACAATTCTGTACATCTCTTTCTCTCGAGCAATAAAAAGTCCTGCAGAGGTTTGGATTGTACAAATCCACATCCTTCCCAGTGATTTTAGAAGTTCAGTGCATGTGAAATATTCCTTGCCACTGTGTCTCCGAAGGGATGCAGAAATGAGTTCTTTTTTCTCCTTAGAAAAGGGGAAATGAACACAGAATCAATCACAAAACCCTCTCAGTGGGAATTATTTGGGATTTGACTCAGACCATCTGTAAAACCCAACCCATAGTTTCAGATTGTTGGGTTTTTCCTTTGTAAGCAACAGTTGCTGGTGCTGTTAAGCCAGAATAGAATATTCTTGCCCTATCAGATGACTGAACCTGCTGGGTTGTGTAAAGAAACCCCACATGAGCAAAAATCCCTTTTTTGAGACAGTTGACTGGAGAATTCCTGCAGGATGCAGTTGCAGCCTCAGCTGAAAGGCAAGACAGTGTCTTGCAACTTGAAGCAGAAGTAAGAGCCAGCTCCCACTGTTTATTGGATTCATTCTGTAGCTGCTGGACGAGCTCTGTAACCACCCAGCTGGAAGGGATTGAAACCCAACACAATTTTTGCTGATCAAATTCCCGCGTGTTTTGTTTTCAAAAGCCCTCACTCACAAAAAAGCTAAATAGTAGAATTCTAGCAAGAGAGATAAGTGCATAGGTGAGAGAGGGATTTGTTCTGGACTTTGGATGTTTCAGAGCTCACGTGAATCTCAAACTTTTAAAAAATTATTATTTTTTTTTTTACAGTACTGAATGTCAAGAGATTCAAGGTTAGAAACCAAGAACAGGAATTCTGTTTTGCTGAAGCACTTTCCTGACATGGACAAAACCTTGTGCCTTTGGTTTTTGGTTTCCAGAGCAGATGCTGTTCCTCTCCCAGAGCTGCTGAACCTTTAGGAATCAGTTTAGCATTAATGAGGGTTCCCGTACATCCAACCCATTCAATCCTTAGGATTATTGGGAACGGCTGACTGACACTTTGCTCTTTGAGGGGATAATAAAAGGTGTATTTAGCAGCTTTCTTCTTTTTCTAGAAAGTTTCTCAGTCCCTCCAGATGTCACAGCAACTACCTCCACCCCCTCAGCGCGGCCGGCAGCCGTCGACCTCCCTCCCTCTGGGATTGTGAAGGGGATGCACAAGGGATCCAACCGCTCCAGTCTGATGGACACTGCAGATGGTACGGAGCCCTCGGGGCACCCGGAGCCTCAGCAGGCTCCAGAGAGGCCTTAAATCCCACCTTTTGTTCTCCCAAGCCTGGCTGAGCTCAGAATTCACAGAATGTCTGGGTTGGAAGAGAGCTTCAAACCATCGAGTCCAACACCTCAACTCAACCCTGGCACCCAGTGCCACATATATTTCCCTTGGTGCAAATTGTTGATATTTGTTGCAGAGTGATAAAGTCACCTCTGAGTCTCCTTTTCTCCAGGCTGAACAACCCCAGCTCCCTCAGTCATTCCTGAGCCATCATCTCATTTAAGCTCTTCACAAACTCTGGATGGTTTCGGTGTTGGCATTAAGATATTCAGTTGTGGCGTTGGAATTCCGGGGAATTCCTTCGTGGGTGGGGTGGTCAGGCTCTGAAGTGCCCAGGGAGGTGGGTGGAGGAGCCCCAAATCTCTGGAGGTGGCTGGGGAAGGGCTGGAGGTGGCTCTCACTGCTCTGGTCTTTCCCTCCAGGTGTTCCTGTGAGCAGCAGAGTCTCCACAAAAATTCAGCAGTTGCTGAACACCCTGAAAAGACCTAAAAGACCACCCCTGAAAGAATTCTTTGTGGATGATTTTGAAGAAATTGTGGAAGGTAATAGCACAAATAGTGGTTTGGTGTGCATTTGTTAAAACTGATGTTAAAATTGGGAGCTGAGTTCTCTGTGCTGCTGTTCTCAAGGCTGGCTCAGATTCACTTCCATGAGCAGTCTGACACAAAACCAGTGTTGGAAGAAATTCACTGTTCTGCTGAGCTTTGGGGGACCTCCTCAACACTAAACTTCTTTTAAAAATATATAAAAGAAGAATATTTAAAGTATTTAAATAGATTTTTAATCCCGCTCTTTGTTTGCTTAGGCTTCTTTAATTAATTTTCCAAAGGGGATTGTTGTCGCTGGTAATTCCATTCCAGAATTATTTTGTTTTCTTTTCTGCATTCTGGGTTCCTTTCCCTACTGATGTGTTGAACACCTCCTGTGAGAAGCCTCAGTGATGTCTTGTTCTGTGTGACTTCCCAGGAAATGGGATGGAATGGGCTGTTGAATGCTTTTCCTCGTTTCCTTTAGCTTTATTTTCAGTTAATTTCAAGCTGAACTGTCAGGTGACAAATGGGCAAAGATGGGGAATATATATTAGATTATATTAGAAATAATATATTTGTTATATTTTTATTTATTTTCTATATATTAAAATATAAAAAGTATTTTAAATTATATTTAGTTATTATAGATATGTAATTATTTCACATATATAAACAAATATATAAAATAGATTATATTAGAAGAAGCAATAGATACTGGAAATAATATTGAATTTCAGATATATAATTATTTTTTAATATACACACACACACACAGAGACACATAAATATATATATATAAAATATATATATAATGGACTCTATTAGAAATACCAAGACGCACTGGAAATAATTCTGTCTTTTCTCAGTTCCCCAGCCCGACCCCAACCAGCCCAAGCCCGAGGGCCGGCAGATGACGCCGGTGAAGGGGGAGCCCCTGGGGGTGGTCTGTAACTGGCCTCCTGCCCTGGAGGCAGCCCTGCAGCGCTGGGGCACCACTCAGGCCAAGTGTCCCTGTCTGACGGCGCTGGACGTGACAGGAAAGCCGGTTTATACCCTCACGTACGGTGAGTTCAGCCTCCCCTGCTCAGCTGCCGCCACAGAGCAGCAGGGGAGGCAGCACAGGGTTTGGAGGGGTTGTAAAACCCTCTTGGTCTTTGGCAGGTGGTGGGCAGAGCAGGGAAGTGTGAAAAGGCCAAGGTGTGAGCTGTTCTCCTGTCTGCTTGATCCAGAGCTCTGCAAGTCTCTGTTCCCTGTGTTCCAGGCAAACTGTGGAGCAGAAGTCTCAAGCTGGCCTACACCCTGCTGAATAAACTGGGGACCAAAAACGAGCCTGTGTTAAAGCCTGGAGACAGGGTAAGGACCCTGGGGCTCTGCAGGGTGAAACTGGGGGTTTGGAGGCTGGAACTTTCCACAGACACCGCAGTGAGACTCTAACCCCAGGGACAAGCCTGCCTGGGACAGTGGTGTGATTCTTCAGGGTTCTCTGTGAGCAATTCTTTGGCTCTGGGTTTTGAAAACATCTGAGGAGAAGAGCACACACCTCTGAGAGAAGTGCAGGGTTTATCTCTGTGTCTTGGCTGTGTGTGAACCTTCACGTGCCTGGGCACTGTGTGAGGAGCTCAGGCACATTGCATACATTCTGTGTGAGGAAGAGTGTGAAATAACCCCAAGTTTTCTGAGTTCCGGTCACCTTAGATGTGCATTTTGAAATTTGAAATTTTGTGGGTTGCAGGTAGCCCTTGTGTATCCCAACAACGACCCCGTGATGTTCATGGTGGCATTTTATGGCTGTCTCCTGGCTGAAGTGATCCCAGTGCCTATAGAGGTACCTCTTACCAGAAAGGTAACGTTGATGGAACTTGGAGCAGTGATGTGGGATGGAAACCAAGTCAGGCTATCAGCCTCTGACAGCATTTCACAGCCTCCAGCTGCTGCCTGAGCAGCTCTGGAACAGCAAGGACTTTTGGGAGCTTGGACTGGCATTTAAAAATGGAAAAACATATTGATCAGAGCTGTGCTGAGCAGCTGGAGATGGTCAATTCTCCTAAATGATGCAGTCTTCGCTTCCTTATCACAAATAATTTATACAGAACAGATTAGAGTGTGGATCTGCCCCCTGGCTGATGGGAGGGGGCTCAGTCCAGCCTTGCTGAGCTCTGATTTTGCTGGCCATGGAGGTGCTCAGTGTTCCTGAGGACATTGAGACACTTCTTGTAAATTATTTGCTCAGCAAAGTGTTTCATTTACCCTTATAAGAATTTTTGCACTGTTGCCATGATATTGCTGTGTCAAGAGCTGTGTGAAACTAAGATTTCATAAGAGGAAACAAAAACAATGGGATCATGGCAAACATTCTGGCAGGAGAGGTGGGAACGAGCTGGGAGCTGGTCTGGGAGGTGGCAGCGAGCTCAGGGGGCACTCAGGGACTCACAGAGCTTTGATTTCATTCTCCGCACTGTGACAGACTGCTATAGCAACCAAATGCAAAATTAAAACTTCTCCGGTATTTGCCCAATCAGTTTCTGAGTGAGCCTCCTCATTTTATCATTGTGCAACAGAAATTGGCTCCAGGGGATGGAGAGGTCTCGTTATACCAGTGTAATTACATGTTTTGCTTTTTTTTTTTTTGCCTCTCAATTCCTCCTTGCAGCATCTGGGTTTCCATAATGCCAGGAGATGGGGTGAGCTCCATGCCTGGGTGCTGGGCAGGAGCTCTTGTTTCCCCTGGATTTCACATCCAGTGCATTTTAATCTTGCCAGTGCTGTATTTCATGGGGTCACAGCATGCTTTGAGTTGGAAGGGACCTTAGGGATGATCCAGTTCCATCCTTTGCCATGGCCAGGGACACCTTCCAGCAGCCCGAGTCCCTCTGGTTGTGATTCTGTGATCCTGTGTGGGAATGAGCTGTTTTCTTCTTTTCCTTGCCATCCCTTCCCCCAGTCCCCAAAGCAGGATCAAACCTTGGATTTTGATTAAGGGAAAGCTGACTTTTGTCATCTTTGAGCAGGAGTGACTTTTCCCCTCTTCCCTCAGGATGCTGGTGGGCAGCAGATTGGTTTCCTGCTGGGGAGCTGTGGGATTGCTCTGGCCCTCACCACTGAAGTGTGTCTGAAAGGGCTCCCAAAAACCCAGAATGGAGAAATCGTGCAGTTTAAAGGTGAGCTGGTTACAGACTGGCTTTTGATTGTACTTTTGCTGCAGCTGAACCATCTGAAAGGAGCTGTCAGGACTCTGAAGGCACTTGGGGAGTAAAGGGGCAAACTCCTGATCCCATCAGCAAAATGTTGTAGGATTTGTGTTTGTGGTGTCTGACACAGCTGCTCTGGTGTTCTGGGGGTCACAAGGAACCACCTCCCAAGCCAGGGTGGTGCTCAGGTCCCTTCAGTGACACTTTGGCAGGTTCCAAGGCAGTTTTATTCACAAGCTTTATTTAGGAGTGCTGCAGGGATCTTCCCTGAGGAGAGGAAGTACCTTGTTGCCCACTGAACTCCCTGATGAGAAATGAGATGAACCTTCTGGCTGGTAGCTGGGCTTGGCTTGGAATTTTGCTTGTGTAACTGAACTTGGACAAATGATGGGGTTTAGTGTATTCTTGCAGAATATAAATCCCTCAATAAATAAACTGATATTAATGTACTGTTTAATTTTGGCTCCAGGTTGGCCCAGACTCAAATGGGTTGTGACAGATTCAAAATATCTCTCCAAATCTCCCAAGGACTGGCAGCCCAACATCTCAGCTGCAGGAACTGAGCCAGCATATATTGAGGTAAGTGGTGAATGAGGAATGGAAAATACCTTCCGTGAGCTGAATTTAATGTTCTAACCACCAGAGAGAGAATGGTTTCACCTCAGTCCCTTAAACTTCCCACTTTCCTGCCACTGAAACAAGCCTTGCACTGTGGACATCCTGCTGTGAAGCTCAGTTCAGGTTTGAATCCCTTCGTGGCCTTGAGCACTGCTTGGAATAAGCTGGAGAATTGTTTTTGTTCCAAAAAAATGAGGGATGGAGCTCTGAGCTCTGAGGTGGTGCTTGGTAACACCCAATTCTGCCAGTGCCTGAGCCAGCAGCAGGTGGAATTCTCTGTTCCTGCAGCAATGCTGATTTTTGTTCTCTGCCAGGAGGTGACTTGTAGAGATTGTGTTGGTTTTCTCAGCTTTTATTGAGGGGTGTTTTAAAATATTTTATTCTATTATCAGTCTTGATGAAAAGTGAGACACAAGAGATGTAAAACTCAATGCTATTCTATCAGAAGCTAACTTATTTTCTGGTTACAATACCTTATAAATTACAATACCTTTTTCAGCTTTTTAGCTACACAATGCTGCAATTACTTTTAACACCAATCACCTCTGGTTTTTCCTACGTGGTCCTGCTACAATGCATCTTTCACAGTTCTAATTCTCTAAAATTATGTAAGCTTTCTATCAAATTTAAAAATTCTTTACAAATCCATTTCCCAGAGGATTGCAGCGGTTTCAGTGGTGGTTCAGCCATCCTGAAATCACAGATTGGCTTTTCAGTGTGTTACAGGAGCAGGAGGAGATGTGGTGAGCAGCAGTGACAGTGAAATAAACACAAACACCTTCATTTTTTTCTCCCGTCTCCATGGAGATTTTCCATGTGTGCCACCACAATAACCATCTCCTCGGGTCTAAGCTTTCACACAGAGAGAAAACTTAATTTTCACGTGGATTCTGTGATTGAACTTCCTTAATTTCTCTCTTCCTTAAGTTCCTTTCACTTCTCTCCTGTGCAGTACAAGACCAGCAAGGAGGGCAGTGTCATGGGTGTCACCGTGTCCCGTGTGGCCATGCTGGCTCACTGCCAAGCCTTGTCTCAGGCCTGCAACTACTCTGAAGGTGGGTGAGGGCACAGAACATCAAATCCAGTGGTTTCCTCTCATATCTTCAACAGCTCTCTCTGAGTAACCAATATTTACATCCAAAAATAAGTAAAATTTGAAAGTGCAGATTAATTCTCCCCCCACCCAGAAGTGAAAATTAGCTGTGATTTTTTTATCCAAACTGCATCATTTTCACTGCCATGATGAAGAGGAATAAAAAGGGAGATTTATATAATTTATATGAAGTTACTGAGTCTGTTCTGATGAACCAAATGGGGAGCCAATGAATGAAAAATTGAACATTTTCCAACAAGCTTGAATCCCCTCTCACTGCACTGATGGCCCATAGAAATGTCTTTCATTGCTGATAGTGTGTAAATCCCAAAATTTCTGGGGCTGGGGCTGTTCTGGTCCTGTGAGGTTTTTTGGGTAACCCAGAAATGGAGATTGGTGATTTTCCAGAAGGTTTTGCTGTAGGTTATGGTTTATTCTGGTCTGCCTTGTAAATCAAGCTAATTCCTACATCCATGAGTGAAACCATTTCTAGTGCTGTAGGCCATAGAGCTTTAAAATGCAAAGTTTGCCTTTCAGAATCCATCACTGGAGCTCCCATCAGTGCTGAGAGTCAGGGCTGGGATGATCTCTGGCTCCCCGTCCCTCCCCTGCTCGTGCATAACGAGCTTCAGACCCTCCCTGTCCTACTGATGGACATCTCAGGCTGGAATGGGATTTCCAGCTGGCGGCTGGATTTCCAAATATCATTTCCTTGCAGCATTCTGGACGTGTTGCTGCTGAGGAATGGACGTGCAGTTGTTATTTTGCATGACAGGGAGCTGTGATCAGTAGCACCTGTAATCAAACAGGGCCCTGGCTGCAGATCAGGGATCTTCATCCATGTGCACATTCCAGCATCAGTGATGGGCACAGCTCTGCTGGCACTTGACAGCTTCCCCTTCTTTCCCCAGGTGAAACCATAGTGAATGTGCTGGATTTTAAGAAGGATGCAGGGCTGTGGCATGGCATTCTAACGGTGAGTTGGTTCCAGAGCTCTCTGCAATGACAGATCAATGATTAGGTGGGATATTAGGAAAAATTTCTTCCCTGTGAGGGTGGAGAGAGCCTGGCAGAGGGTGCCCAGAGAAGCTGTGGGTGCCTTTGAATCCCTGGAAGTGTCCAAGGCCAGGTTGGATGGGGCTTGGAACAACCTGGGATAGTGTCCCTGCTATAGCAGGGGTGGGACTGGATGAGTTTTAAGGTCCCTCCCAACCCATCCCATTCCAGAATTCTGTGATTCTGTGATAACAGTAGCACTGGAGTCCATGGCTGGGAGCATTACCTGTTAAAACAAGCATTTATCTCCCTGCCAGAGCTGCAGTTCTCTGGGGGAGCAGCAGAATCATCCTGACTAAACCTCCGTGAACTCTTGATTATGTGGAAGTTGATGGGCACTGAGGGTGGTCCTTATTTCTAATAACTCAGTGAAAGGTTTGTGATCCTTTTCTAACAATCTCTTTCCTGTTTTTCAGAATGTAATGAACAAGCTGCACACCATCAGCGTGCCCTATTCTGTGATGAAAACCTGTCCTCTCTCGTGGGTGCAGAGGGTTCACGCCCACAAAGGTAACTCGGGGTGATCCACAGCTTCAGCTGGGAGTTCTCAGGGTCCAAGAGTGAGGGGCATTAAAATCTCAAATCCCTTAAACCCTTCTTGCTCTTCCATGCCAAATCTCAAGGGGCAGGAGTTTCACTAATGTACAAAGGTAGTTATTTTTATTTTGCAATGTTGATATGATTTTCTAGATCCTCAGGCGGGGCTGGAGCTCGTGTCTGTAAGACTCAGTGGGAGATTTTAAGCCCCCAGTCATGTGGAGACTTGTAAAACTCCTTGCATTGGTAACCTGCCAGAGGTTGGAACAGGAATGTGACAGCTTGGGAGGACAGGGGACTTGGCCATTTATTTCTGTGCACAAAGTCCTAATGCCACGTCAGTGGTGGGGATCTTGTGACTTGGAGCCAGTTTCTTTTACGAAACCAAGAAAAGGGTAGAGTGCAGCAGGAGCCCTTGGTGCCTGCCCCCCAAGGGCTTTCAGAGGGTGCTAATGATGTATGGCCTTTGGAGGAGGAGCTGTGATGATGACAGACCCTGGCTCAGGTGGTGGCAGTGCCACAGCAGATGCCATTGTGCGTTGGCTTTGTCAGTTATTTCAGGCTTCCTTGCTTAGGTGAGAATTCCCTCATTTGGGGATCTCAGACCATGCGAGTTCCACAAAAAACAGCTCTTGGAAAGCTTTGATTTGTCCTGAGGTGGTGTTTTTGTGTTGGCTGCAGCAAAAGTTGCTCTGGTGAAGTGTCGAGACTTGCACTGGGCCATGATGGCCCATCGGGACCAAAGAGACGTGAGCCTGAGCTCCCTGCGGATGCTGATCGTCACCGACGGCGCCAACCCCTGTGAGTGCCCCAGCCCTGCCCCAGCCCTCCCTGCAGCCCCTGGCATCGGCATCAGCTCCCACTGAGCTCTCCCCTGGGCCAGAGCTCTGGCTCCTGGTGCTTGGCACAGCACAAGGGTGTTTCAAGGCTTTTGTCTTGCCATCCTTTGGGCTGTGAGAGATCCTGCAAAGCAGGGAAAGGGAGAGTTAGGTGCAGGGCAGTGTTTATAAAATCAGAGAATTGTTCAGGCTGGAAAAGACCTTTAAGATCATTGAATCCAGCCCTTAACCTAGCACCATGTTCACCACTAAACCCTGTCCTCAAATGTAATGTCCACATGTCCTTTAAATCCCTCCAGGGACTGTGATTCCACCACTGCTCTGGGCAGAATCCAATGTCTGAACATCCAGTCTGGGCTTGTTCCAGTGCCTGACCATGCTTTGAGTGAGGAGATTTTCCCTAATGTCCAGCCTAAACCTCCCCAGCACAACCTGAGGCTGCTTCCTCCTGGAGTTTCCCAAATCTTCCTCCTGAGCCTTCCTGTAGATGGGCATGAAATTAATATCTGTGAGGTCCTAGTGGCATCTTTTCTTTCTTTCTAGGGTCTGTTTCCTCCTGTGATGCCTTCCTGAGCTTGTTCCAGAGCCATGGGCTCAAACCAGAGGCGATTTGTCCCTGTGCCACCTCCCCCGAAGCGATGACCGTCGCGATCCGGAGGTAACAGATTGACTCATCCAGCCTGGGCTTTCTTCACACTTGGGTTGGTCAGAGTTGAGTTAAGCCTGTAATAAACTCCTCTGACATTTACTCTGTGTGCTCAGGTACTCAAGCTACTGAGCTTTATACCTCCCTCCTGAGACCCAAGTGATTTCTGAGGTGTGTGACAGCTCAGCAGTGCCTGGGCTCTGCTTTTCCTCCTCCTGATTGCCACAGCCTGGGAGGTGTTCTGAGTCTATTTGAGATCATTTGGACATTCTCGTACTCTCTTTCTGACCTTGCTGCCTTCTGTAAGAAGCAGCCCTGCAGTCGTGGCCTGGGAGCTGGGGTTTGCCATGGGGTGAGATAATGAGCTGGCAGTGCCCAGGAACACAATTCCTTAGGGCTTGAAAATTTGGGTGGGGATCCTTAGTGCCATCACAGTTTGAAATGATTATGCAAAGCAGAGACACTGAGACTCTTTCTGTTGCTGGGCCGTCTCCATCTGAGTCTAACATCAAGCCTGGGTGCCCAATTGAATGTATTTATTCATTTTATGTCCTCTCCAGGCCTGGAGTCCCCGGGGCCCCTTTGCCAGGCAGAGCCATCCTGTCCATGAACGGGCTGAGTTTCGGTGTGATTCGGGTCAACACTGAAGATAAAAACTCTGCTCTCACTGTCCAGGACGTTGGGCACGTGATGCCAGGAGGTAAAAACAGGCAGGAGGCTGATGTGAGATGGTTTTGGGGATGTTTCAGAGCAGAATGGGTCAATATTCTCTCCCATATCAGCCTCGGTGTGGGATAGGTGGGGCAGTGCCAGGCTCGGTCATTTCTGTCACGATTAAACGTGTCAGTTCTCACACAGGGCAAAATCTGGGAGCTGTTTCTAACAAAGCCTGATTTGTCCTAGGCATGATGTGTATAGTGAAACCAGATGGGCCACCCCAGCTCTGTAAAACCGATGAGATTGGTGAAATCTGTGTGAGCTCCAGAGCAGGAGGAATGATGTACTATGGGCTGGCAGGGGTGACAAAGAACACTTTCGAGGTATGTCTAGCAGAATGCATCTTTCCTGCCCCATTTTCTGTGTAAAACTGGTGGTGTTGTAACTGAAGTGTTAATGATGGTTTTTATAAACATGTGCTGGAAAACTCCTTGCAGTTAGAGACACTCAGAATCCCCTCCAAAAACCCTGGCTGTACCAAGGCTTCCCTGCCCTTCTCCTCTTCCCTTCACTCACTTTATGTGCAGTTATTGGGGTGGTTTTTCTCCACGATTTTGGGGTGGTTTGGGAAGGTTTTTCTCTCCAATGTCCTCCCTTGTGTTGCAGGTGATCCCTGTGAACTCCTCTGGCTCTCCAGTGGGGGAAGTGCCCTTCGTGCGCTCCGGCTTGCTAGGCTTTGTTGGACCTGTACGTGAGGCGCTCAGAGCCTGCACTGCTCTGGCCAGGGAAAAGCTGCTGGGGAGGGAGGATGTGTGAGGAGAGCTCGCTGGGAATTCCTCACAGTTGCCTTCTTGTCTTGCAGGGCAGTTTGGTGTTTGTGGTTGGGAAAATGGACGGGTTGCTGACGGTGAGCGGGAGAAGGCACAACGCCGATGACATCGTGGCCACCGGGCTGGCCGTGGAGTCAATAAAAACAGTTTACAGAGGCAGGTCAGCACAAGAAACCCCATCACCTGCTGCATGTAATAAAGCAAAGCACAAGCTTTAGTGTTTCCTTGGATTTCTCTGTGGTAGCTCAGTTCAAATGAACATATTTTTGATTTAGGTAGTAATTGCCTTGATCCTGCCCAACACAGATGTTTTTCCCAGTGCCCAGCCTGGTTTTTCATCAAGTCTGTGCTTTAGGGAGAGCAGTCAAGTAACAAGATAAGTCACATGGAGAAATTAATTCTCTGTCTCTGCAGAGTTGCAGTCGTTAGCTGCTGTCTGGTGCAGCAAGGAAGAGTTTCATTAATGTCCAAAGATATTTGATTTTTATTTATCAGTTGTGGATATAATTTTCTAGATCTTCAGGCAAGGCTGGAGCTTCTGTCTCTGAGATTTAGTGAGAGATTTTAAACCATCCTGTAGGTGCCTTTAAATCTCCTTTCATTTGGGCTTTGCCAGAAGTTGGAACAAGAATGTGACAGCAGGTTGGGAGAACGGGGGACTGTGCCATATGGAAATTCCATCAGAAAGTGGAATTAACTCCTTAAACACTCTCCAGTCTTTCCTTTTGAGTCAACGTTAATTGTCTGATGCTTTTTCTCTTCTTTGCCCCATGGTTATTTTAACAAGTGTGAATTCTGTGAACAAACTCTGTCTTTCATCTCTCCTTGGCTTGCTGTTGCTGAGGAGTGGAGCTGGAGTGTGGCTCTGCCCTTTTCCTTAGGATTGCCGTGTTCTCCGTGTCGGTGTTCTACGACGAGAGGATCGTGGTGGTGGCAGAGCAGAGGCCAGACGCGTCTGAGGAGGACAGTTTCCAGTGGATGAGTCGGGTGCTGCAGGTACAGCCAGGGGAAATCCTGCTGCTTTTGGGGAGTGGGCAGAGCAGAGGCCCCTGATGGCCCCAGGGATGGAGGTGCCACAAGCTTTGCATCCCTCTTGGCACAAAGTGTTGGTGCAGGGTCACAAGCTGTGTCCAAGCTGTTCTGTTGTGTCCTGAGGGAACTGGAGTGACAGGACAAGGGGAATGGCTTCAGAGTGAAAGAGGGGGAATTGAAGTTAAATTTTGGGAAGAAATTCCTCAACCAGTCTGGGATTCCATGAATCCCAGAGAATAGACGGGCTCTTGCCTCTCAGAGCTGCAAAGCAGATCCGTGCTCAAGCGTTGGAGTTCTGCTTTTATTCAGGATCATGTGGAGCTCAGAGTTTGGCTTTAAAGCCACCCTTTTCCTTGGAGGTGCATTTTCAGCAGGGAAAGGCCAGAACAGCTGAATGAGTGTGGTCCTAGAAAAATGAGTAGCAAGTCCTTCCTTTGAGAGCTGCCTGCACGGCGTTTGTGTTGTTCCAGGAATGGCATTCAGGGAGTGAAGTGTGCAAGCTGGGGTGGAAAATCAGGGAAGTACCTGGTGCTCTGAATAATGGATCGGATGCCTGAATGCTGAGGCGGGCAGGAGGGAACAGAGTGTGATGGGTGAGAGGAGACAGATGGATACAATCCCGAGATCAGAATCGTGTGATTCATCAGGCAGCCGTGGGTATTTTGGGATTTTGGTCACGAAAGATTTAAAAATGGATTTGGTGTCTATGAAACGGGCTGTAAAGGCAGGGATGTACCCAGCACTTCAGGCTCACTGCAGGACTCGCTGGTGGCACGCAGGTCAAATGGGATGCCAGTGATGGACTCACAAGCCCAGGGATTTGTCTTGCAGTGTGTGAGTGCATCAGCAGCCTGTGTCCAGCAGTGCCAGGAATGCCAGTGACCATCTCTCCTTTCTCTAGGCAATTGACAGCATTCACCAAGTGGGTGTTTACTGCCTTGCTCTCGTGCCAGCCAACACATTGCCAAAAACTCCGCTGGGAGGGATCCACATCTCCCAAACCAAACAGCACTTTCTGGAGGGCTCTCTGCACCCCTGCAACATCCTCATGTGCCCACACACTTGTGTGACCAACTTGCCAAAGCCCAGGCAGAAACAGCCAGGTGAGCTGAAGCCCTTTTGTGTGGTGGTGTTGAAGTGGGGCTCAGTGCTCAGCCCCAGGAACCCGGGTGATGTCCCACTCCCTGTCCTGCTGGGGACCAGGGCCTGGCTTGTGCCCCGTGGCTGGGGCGTGTTCCAGGCCTCTCTTCGCATGTGTTAGCCAGGAATTTTAATTCCCACCTTTGAACTCACTGAATTCTCCCTCCTGATGAGCAGAAACCAGCAATGCCTGCTGAACTCCATCAGTGAGGCTCATTCCCAGGAGCGGTGGGATCTGCAGGGACTCCCTGTGCTCTGCTCCTTCCCAAAGTGCTCCTGTCTCTCCACAGGTGTGGGCCCTGCCTCTGTGATGGTGGGGAACCTGGTTGCTGGGAAGAGAATCGCTCAGGCCTCTGGGAGAGATCTGGGTCAAATAGAAGACAATGATTTAGTTAAAAAGGTAAAGCAGAGTTTGTGACTGAGAGTGGGAAAGGAATTTTCCTTTCCCACTGCAGAGCAGCAGTGGGGAGCACTGAAGGAGAAGCTGGTGTTGAGTTCCTGCCTGTCTCTTCCAGCACCAGTTCCTGACAGAAGTGTTGCAGTGGAGAGCTCAAGCGACTCCTGACCACCCACTCTTCCTTTTACTGAATGCCAAGGTACAGTCAGTGCTGAGTTGTTGGGTTTTAGGGTCCACATGTTATCCAATGCCAGTTGGAGAGTCTTTAAAATCTTTTGCCCTCTGCAGTGCCTCTGTTTAACCTCTGTATCAAATTTTGCCCATAGATTTGTGACTTAAAACTTGACCCTTTGACCCTCTAGGTCCCTTCAGCAAATGACTCTCATGGTTTGACACTTCATTTTAAAACTGAGCGTGTTTGTAGGTCCCACTGGTTCCTGTATCAGTTAATGGTGTATCCCTTGGTGCCACCATCCCTATCAATGGTGTTGAGTATATTCTGGCAAGGTTCTGGTGCAAGAAGACCTGAACTGACTCCCTGGAAGGTAGAATTTTCTAGAGCAGACCTAACTCCATCTCTGTCCTTTGATACTGTAGTGGATGAGTGGCTCACTGGGCGCCAGCAGCCTTTAGGTAGAGATAACTCATAGCTGTAGCCTCCTGCTAGCCAGCAAGCTTGGGTTTACCTCAGAGCAGCCAGTTTGTGTCGTGCCAGCCCCTGTTTAGAGCATTTTTGTCTCCTTTTAAGGGAACCACTGTGTGCACGGCCACCTGCCTTCAGCTGCACAAAAAGGCTGAGAGAATCGCATCAGTGCTGTGTGACAAAGGCCATCTCAATGCAGGAGACAACGTGGTGCTTCTTTATCCTCCTGGTGAGTGAGTCCCCCTGGGGAAACACAGCCTGGCCTTGCTTTGGAATCTCCCTGGGATCTCAGTGCTAGTGAAAGGTGTTCACTGGTGTGTCCTGGCTGACTTTTGAGGTGTTTGATGTTCCTTTCCTCTATGATGGAGATGCTTTGCTCTGTGGTTCCTCTGCCCTATCCCAAGCTGTCCCAGCATCCTCATCCTCGTGCTGCCCGTGCTGCTGGGCTGCTGCTGTTGCTCACCTGTGCTGTGGAAACCCAGGGGAGGAGCAGCACTGCCCTGCCGTGCCCTGGGGGACGCTCCCCAGTGTCCCCCAGTGTCCCCAGTGCAGCTGTGGTGTCCTTGCAGGCATTGAGCTCATCACAGCCTTCTACGGCTGCCTGTACTCGGGCTGTGTCCCTGTCACCGTGCGCCCGCCCCACGCCCAGAGCCTGGTGGCAACACTGCCCACAGTGAGGATGATCGTGGAGGTGAGTGACGGGTGGGCCCAGGGGTGGCACGTGTGGCACAGGGACTGTGCTGGAGTCACACTGACTGCTCCAGGGGTGGCACATGTGGCACAGGGACTGTGCTGGAGTCACACTGACCACTCCAGGGGTGACATGTGTGGCACAGGGACTGTGCTGGAGTGACACTGACCGCTCCAGGGGTGGCACGTGTGGCACAGGGACTGTGGCTGCAGTGATCACAGGCCCCAGAGGTGACACAGGAGCCACACTGACCGCTCCAGGGGTGGCACATGTGGCACAGGGACTGTGCTGGAGTGACACTGACCGCTGCAGGGGTGGCACGTGTGGCACAGAGACTGTGCTGGAGTGACACTGACCGCTGCAGGGGTGGCACATGTGGCACAGGGACTGTGCTGGAGTCACACTGACCGCTCCAGGGGTGGCACATGTGGCACAGGGACTGTGCTGGAGTCACACTGACCGCTCCAGGGGTGGCATGTGTGGCACAGGGACTGTGCTGGAGTCACACTGACCGCTCCAGGGGTGGCACATGTGGCACAGGGACTGTGCTGGAGTCACACTGACCGCTCCAGCCTCGTGCTCCAGGGGTGGTACGGTTGACCAAGCTCATGGTGCCTGTGTGAGAGGGATGGAGGCACACCTTGGAGCTGAGGGACAGTGTTGTCCTTCATCAAATGCCAGAGAGAACCCCCTCCTCACAGAGGAGTGCAGGTTCTTGCTGAGAGCACCAACGTGCTGTTGCCAGCCAGAATTTCACCTTGAGACTTCCTAATGCTGAGGAAGTCCAAATCCTGCAGTTAAGTGACTTCCCAAGCCCAGTAGCCAGGAGACAGCATGGGGAAGAAAGCTGGATCTTGCTGTGACACCTTCTCACCTGCTCTAGAGGTTCTGACAGGGTCTGTGCAGGCTGGGCTGCACTGGGGGTTTAGTGAAGGGGCAGCAGAGCAGAGTGTGCCAAAGGCAGAGAAAGGAATTCAGGTTTGCTGAAAGAAGCTGTCTGTAGATGATAAAATAGTCTCTGCAATCAGCTCTTGCAGGGACAGTGCTGCTGGGACATGCTCTTGCCTCTGTGTTTCAGTGAGTTTTCGTCTTTGCAGGTCAGCAAAGCCGCCTGCATCCTCACAACCCAGACCTTGATGAGGCTGCTCAAGTCCAGAGAGGCAGCTGGGGCTGTAGATGTGAAAACCTGGCCAACCATCATCGACACGGGTGAGTTCCCTGCCAAGAGGCTCCTTGAAGTCCTGGGGAGGGGTGGCTGGTGACTTCCAAAGGGACTGGCCCCCATTTCATTGTGTGGCTCTTGAACATTTGTTTGAATATGTACAAAGGCTGTCCAAGATGTGCCCTTGTTCACTGAGAAGTCTTCAGTATTGAGCTATGCATGGGAAATGATTGCAGTGATTGCTGGAGACAACCTTAATTGCTTAAGACAAGAGAGAGTTGGTCTTTTCTCCCTTTTCCTGAAAATAAATAATTTTCTATGTGGGAGCTTTGGCAAGAGTTTTGCCATACTCTACCTGTCTCTTCTGGAAAGAGAATTAATACAAAGCTTTTATCTTCCATCTCTGGTGTTTCAAAAGTTGAGTTCTCCTTTCAAATACCAGTCAAGTAACCAAAATTAACCCCTTTGTTTCTCTCTTGCACAGATGACTTGCCCAGGAAGAGGCTGGCTCAGATCTATAAGCCACCCACACCCGAAATGTTGGCATATCTAGATTTTAGTGTTTCCACCACAGGCATGCTCACAGGAGTAAAGGTATAGTAACGGGTTAGGAGGTGGGCATTCGTGTCTTGTATTGCCTGGCCCTCTGAACCACCTCCCCTTGACCTCCACCTCCAAGTTGTAGCTTAAACAAAGACTCTGATTTTCTTCTAACAAAGCTGTGGGCTTCAGTTCACCGAGTTCTGCTGAGGAGGGAGACAGGTCTGCGCAGTGGGATCAGGAATTCTGCTCCTGCCTCCCCCTGGAGAGCTGCCTTGGGAGAGCAGCAGAGCTCTGAGCCCCACCAAGAAAAAAGAGGATAAGAAACTAAAAAGGAAAGCCTCAGATTGTTATTAAGGCTCACGTGTGTTTGGAGTTGTAATCCCAGGATGGTCAGGGTTGGAAGGGACCTCTGGGGATCCCTCAGTCCAAGGCAGGGTCACACAGAGCAGGTGGCACAGGAGCATGTCCAGGTGGGTTTGGAATGTCTCCAGAGAGGAGAACTCCACAACCACCCGGGGCAGCGGTTCCAGTGCTCTGCCGCCTCCGTGGAAAGTTCTTCCTCATGTTGAGGTGCAACTCAAAGAACTCAGTTTCAAGTTTAGCTGTTGGTGTCGGAGCTCTGCAGTCTCTGCATCTGCTGTGGAAGCTCAGGAGCCCAACCCCAGCCTTGCCTGCCCACCAGCCCCCCAAGAACTGCCTTTGCTCTCACCTGGGGGATGCCTGGGTGGTGCCCTGGGCCCCTCTCAGGGTCTGCGATGTTGGGATGCCCTAAGATTGTCAAAGTCTTTGTTTCCCATCCCGTGCAGTTAAAGTAGTCTGAAATGTGTAAGACATGGAGGACAAGAAGAAGAAGAAGGATATGACACATGTAAATCTTTCTATCTTGACTACTTGAATTTTAGTCTAAAAACTCAAGAATTCTACTTTTCCACTTTGTGTTAACACAAAATATCACACCACTCAAGACTTTTGTGGCTTGTAATTCTTCATGCAAATGTGGCAGCTTTTTCTAAGGGGTAAACTCGAAGCTGTCGGTGTTTCTGAGTTTGTGTCAAGGTCTGTGAGCCCCTGCCAGGGTCTGGAGGCAGGCACAGCGATGTCCTGGGCTCGGCCAGCCCCAGCAGTGTCCCCTGTGTTGCAGATGTCCCACGCTGCTGTCAGTGGCCTGTGCAGGGCCATCAAGCTGCAGTGCGAGCTCTACTCCTCCCGGCAGATTGCCATTTGTCTGGACCCCTACTGCGGCCTGGGATTTGTGCTCTGGTGCCTTTGCAGGTAGGATTTTGTGTGGGGAGAGGGGCAGCTTAACTCTTGGCTGGTTGTAAATGGGAAATGGGTGTAATTACAGAAAAACGTCATTTACAGTGAGGGGGGAATTTGTCTTGGAGCTGACAACAGCATCTATGTACTTATCTATTAGTCTGGTACACTTGAAATAATTTATCTTATTACTTACACAAAATAAGAGCTCAATTACATTCAGTAACCACCTCAGTTTTAGTCATCTTTATTTTACAGCCTACTCCTGCATGAAGTCTGAATTGCCCCATATAAAACGTGGTCTGTGTTCCCTTTTGCTGCAGATTAGCGAGATGTTATCCCATCTTGATTACGTGTGTTTGTGCTGCCAAATCTTCCTGGCTTCAGAATGTTTCTTTTCCCTTCCTTCCTTGATTACGTGTTGCAATAAGGCAGTTTTTGTTCGCTGTGGGGTTGAGCCAGTTCTCTTCCTTCACTGTCAGTGTGTGGATAAATTGTTATTCTTGTACAGTAAGTTGCATTTTTAAAATGTTGCTGCTCCAGTTTGCCTCAGCTGCAGTTCCCCAACCTGTCTTTGGACTAGCATGAATGTAATGTGCAGATACAGTAAATATTAATTTAAAGATAACTACAAGCTTCACTAAAATGTTTTCTTCCTTAATGTTCTTCACAGTGTGTATTCTGGACATCAGTCAATTTTAATTCCTCCTATGGAGCTGGAATCCAATCTTTTTCTCTGGTTATCTACTGTCAGCCAGTATAAAATAAGGGACACTTTCTGTTCCTATTCAGTCATGGAACTGTGTACAAAGGGACTTGGAAACCAAGTTGAAATGTTAAAGGTAAGAAACATTTCCTGAGTGTTACGTTATGTAAATTAAGGAAACTCTGGTAGTAAAGCAAAGTGATATGATTGTTAAATACAAATTTCCCTGTTGCACAAATCTCCAGGCCTCTCCAGAGGTGCTCCAAAAGCAAATTTCCAAAAGCAAATCTCCAGAAGCAAATCTCTCTGGGGGAGGAGAGGACTGGGGAGGAGCAGGGAGCACCTGGCAGGGGATGTCAGGGCAGCCCTGAGCAGGAGGATCCCCGTGCTGCTCTGCAGCAGATTCCTTATGTAACAGTCTGCAGCGGAGCTCAGACCAGCACAGGACGGAAAGCACATGTCAGGAGAGCTGCTCAGTGGAGGTGTGTTCTCCTTGGAGATGAGAGAAGGGAAAGAATAGCTCCATGCCATGCCCGAGGTGGCTTTTCCCCTGGGATTTCCTGGAACAGTGGCTCTGTGAGATCAAAGCTGTGGCTGGCACTGAGCTCTGCAGGTGCCTGGGCTGTGGCACCAGGTGAGCAGCACGTGGGAGCTCCTGCCTGGTGCTGCTCAGAGCATTCACCACAGAAATAAATAGTCATGGATTCAGGTGCCAGGGCTGTTGAAAAGTCAGTGCAATCCCACTGGATGACTTTATTCTGCCTGGGCTTGGTTTGCATCTGGACAAGCAGTGACTCAGGGGTGTAATCTCAGCTGAGCAGCTGTGCTGAGAGCTGGGGCAGAGCAGGGAGCTCTGTCAGCTCAGTCTTGCTCTGGCTGCATTTCCAGCCTCTGGTCAGACACAATTTACAATTACAAACAGAACCAGAAAGAGGGAAAGTAACTCAGAACCCAAAGCCTGAGTTTGTCCTGCGTTTCCTGAGTCATTCCAAGGGCTAAGAAGCAAACAGAAGTTGTTGAAGGGGGCAGATGAAGCCCTGCAGCCTTTGCCCCATGTCTGTGTGCAGGCCCGAGGCATTAACCTGTCCTGTGTCCGGACCTGCGTGGTGGTGGCGGAGGAGCGGCCGCGCGTTTCCCTCACCCATTCCTTCTCCAAACTCTTCAAGGACATCGGGCTCTCCTCCCGAGCCGTCAGCACCACCTTTGGCTCACGGGTCAACGTGGCCATCTGCTTACAGGTGAGGCTTCTCCTCGTTGGCGCTGGCACCACGTTCCAGGTGCCAGGCTGGGTTGGGTTCCACACTCCCCATCTATCGTAAATGAGGTGAACCCAATGGGAGGAAATGACGATTTCTGACTCAGTTCAGAAGGCTGAATTATTTCTTTATTATAACTATGCTAAAATACATCCATATCCTGTATAAAAGGAGGATATTAAAACCACATACTACTTTCTCTGACTCTAACACAACTCGTGACCGTCTCTGAGAGCCCAGCCCCAGTGGGTTGGATTGGCCATCAGGCTCCAACAATCCTCACCAGAATCCAACCAAGCACTCACTCCAGGTAAACAATTCTCCAAACACATTTTACATAGGAAAAACAAGGAGCAGAAATAGAAATTGTTTTCTCTTTCATTTCTCTCTGTGCACCTCTATGAAAAATCCTGAGAGGGAGAGAAATGTGCTTGTCACACCCATCTGCACACATTTCTGAAGCCCGGTATCTGCCCTGTAGAGAACAGCTGGCACAAGATTGAAGCAGCTTCTCTCATTTTCAGCTGCCAAATCGTATCACAGATGCTCAAAACAAGTGGAACGTGAATCTTGAGCCGTTTATTCCCACATAAACAGTGCCTGGTTGCTCCAGGCTGGTGGTTGAGAGGCCTTGGGGTGTCTCCCCCCTCCCCAAGGCTCCTTCCCACACAGGTGTTCCAAAAAGTCACCTGCTTCCTGAAGGGTGCAGCTGCAGTATGAGTTTATTGAGTAATATGAGCATGCTGAATATGGGTAGGAATTTTGCTGCAAGAAACCCCTGGAAATGTTTCTGGGCTCGGGCAGAAGTTACCCTGACTGCTCTAAACACATCAATTATTATTGATGTATTTTTAAATATTGATGTGTTTTTAAGTATTGATGTATTTTAAATATTGATGTATTTTTAAATATTTTACATATTTTTAAATACATCAATTATTATTGATGGTTTTTAACTATTAACTCCTCAGGGAACATCGGGGCCAGATCCCACCACGGTGTATGTAGACCTGAAATCCTTGAGACATGACAGGTACTGTAAGTTCACTTCAACCAATTCATGAACTGTATAAAGCCCTGCAGTGGTGCTGAGTTTTCACATCACTCCAGACACTTCAGCTCTGGTTTTTTTTTTTCCCTGACAATGTTTCTTTTTGACCTTCAGAGTCCGTCTGGTGGAACGAGGAGCTCCGCAGAGCCTGCTGCTCTCTGAGTCTGGAAAGGTAACTCCACGTGTCCCCACTTCCCACTGCCTTTGTAGCTGGGAAGGACAGCCCTGTGCCATGGGAGGGGGTGGCACACTGTCCCTCTGGAAAGTCAGTTGGATTTTTAAGGAATTACCTGTTGATTTAGGAGTGTGTTTTGCTGGAACTGTTGTAGGACTTGGTCCATTTTACAGTAAATGAACCATATGAGAATTGTGGGCTATGGTATTCTTGAAATCAGGCTGTATTTGGGATTTACTGTAGCTCTTACTCTCTCACATCTTAACAGAAAGAGGTTTTCCTGTAGTTTTTAGCTGAATTCTTCAAAATCAAGGTCAGAATATCTTACCTGTGTGACCCTGGAGCCACGGAATACATCCATACCCTGATCTTGCCTTGCTGTACCTGTCCTGGCCTGTTTTATCCCAGTTTGTGATGTCCACGGGTGAAATCCTGCCCTGATTGACCAGCCTGTGTGTTTTATTCTGCTGGAGATAATCCAACATTTCCTTCTTGTGCTCTTTAGATTCTGCCTGGAGTCAAAGTGGTCATTGTCAACCCAGAGACAAAAGGGCCTCTGGGAGATTCTCACCTTGGGGAGGTAAGTGCAGGTTTTGCTCCTTGGGGACCTTTTCCAGCTGCTCCTTGGGCTTTTCTCTGCTGGGGGACAGTTTGGAGCTATGATACAGGCCTTTGTGAGATGAATTATCGCTGGAGCATTCACAATTTGGGTATTATTTCACTGTCAAGTTTAAAGAAAATCCACTTGAGAAGAAGCTTGTTCTACCCTAAATCTTGCAAACTGGCTCCCAAAGAGTATAATTTACATTTGGCTTTTCCTACTTTGATTACACACCAGAATATTCATTTGTGTTGATGGATTATTATCCAGTTTTGAACTTGACATGTTAAAAATCCACAATTTATTTACCAGTGAATCCTCAGTTACAGTTACTGCAAGACTACATCTCAAAGTGTATTTCTAAGATTCTGCAGAGTATTTGGAAGTTCGAGATGAATTCTTCTGATCTGAAAAATCACAGATAAAACCAGAACCTTGTTGTTGCAATTCCTTTACCCCCTCTATTGTAAATGCAGGTGAACACAATGGGAGGAAATGACGATTTCTGACTCAATTCCAAAGGCTGAATTATTTCTTTATTATAACTATGCTAAAATACATTAATATACTATATAAAAGGAGGATACTAAAACTACACACTACTTTCTCTGACTCTAACACAACTCGTGACCCTCTCTGAGAGTCCAGCCCCAGGTGGTTTGGATTGGGTTGGGTTGGGTTGGGTTGGGTTGGGTTGGGTTGGATTGGATTGGATTGGCCATCAGGCTCAAACAATCCTCACCAGAATCCAACCAAGCACTCACCCCAGGTAAACAATTCTCCAAACACATTCCACATGGGAAAAACAAGGAGCAGAAATAGAAATTGTTTTCTCTTTCATTTCTCTCTGTGCTCCTCTATGGAAAATCCTGAGAGGGAGCGAAATGTGCTGCCACACGCCTCCACTGGGCAGATTTCTCCAGGTGGGCAGCGTGGGGGTCTGAGCCTTTTCCCCCTCCGTGCACAGATTTGGGTGAACAGCCCCCACACGGCCAGTGGCTACTACACCATCTACGACAACGAGACCCTGCAGGCCGACCACTTCAACACCCGCCTGAGCTTCGGCGACGCGGCGCAGACGCTCTGGGCCCGCACCGGCTACCTGGGCTTCGTGCGGCGCACCGAGCTGACGGCGGCCAGCGGAGGTGGGGCTGGCACCGGGGCGGGGACACGGGGCATTCCCGTGGGAGGGCACGGCTCACAGGGACATGGACAGCCTGGGCATTCCCATGGGAAGCTTGTGTGGTTTAGCCAGGGCTTGCAGCTGGGCACAGCTCACGAGGACAGGGGCAGCCTGGGCATTCCCATGGTTTAACCAGGGCTTGCACCTCAGCGCAGCTCACAGGGGCAGGGGCACAGGCAGCCTGGGCATTCCCGTGGGATTCCCATGTGGTTTAATCCAGGGTTCCACCTAGGCACAGCTCTCAGGGACACGGGCAGCCTGGGCATTCCCGTGGGAATCTTGTGTGGTTGAACCAGGAGTTACACCTGGGCACAGCTCACAGGGCATTCCCATGGGATTCCCATGTGGTTTAACCAGGGCTTGCAGCTGGGCACTGCTCACATGGACAGCTTGGGCATTCCCATGGGACTCTCGTGTGATTGAACCAAGGGCTGCACCTGGGTTGATCCAGGCTGGGGGTGAGCAGAGGGAGCAGCCCTGGGGAGAAGGGTTTTAGGAGCTGGACATGCCCCAGGAACCCCCTGAACAGGGGAGGAGGGGCTGCCCCTCTGCCCTGCTCAGGTGAGACCTCACCTGCAGAGCTGCCTTCAGGCTGGAGAGGAGAAGCTTTTTTAATCAAAATTCCATTTATTTCCCCTCCTCTGCTCTCTCCCCAGAGCGCCACGATGCCCTGTACGTTGTGGGAGCCCTGGATGAGACCCTGGAGCTGCGGGGGCTGCGGTACCACCCCATCGACATCGAGACCTCGGTGTCCCGGACCCACAGGAGCATTGCTGAATGGTAAAACAGTCCTGGGCAGTGGGGCCGTCCTAAACCAGCTGAAATGTAGCAGTTTAGGCAAACATGTAGGGTTTTATCTGAAAAAAAAGTAGGGAAATTCAGGGGTTTTGTGTTGCCATCAGCAGTTCATACACCTGATTTCACTTCTGCAGATGAGAATAGATTCTATATTTTCTGATAAGCCTTAGTTCAACACAGAAATGGTGATTTCCTTCTCTGGGGTGTAAAGAGCCATTTCTGAGTTGGTGACAGCAGCACTGGGTTCCTGTCTCATACAGGTATTGCTGAGAAATGTCTGATTTTTGTCACATCAGGACCAAGTCATGTTGCAGTTAGGTTGGAAATACAACCCAAAAAGGAGGTGGTATCCATGTAAGGATAGAGCACTGGAAACTTTGGATCTTTGTGGCAGTAACTTGGTTTTTGTGTCGTTTTTCCCCTGTCATTTCAGTGCTGTGTTCACCTGGACCAACCTGCTGGTGGTGGTGGTGGAGCTGTGTGGCTGCGAGCAGGAGGCTCTGGATTTGGTTCCTCTGGTCACCAACGTGGTCCTGGAGGAGCATTACCTGATTGTGGGGGTGGTGGTGGTGGTGGACCCTGGAGTCATCCCCATCAATTCCCGAGGCGAGAAGCAGCGGATGCACCTCCGGGACAGTTTCCTGGCGGATCAGCTGGACCCCATCTACGTGGCCTACAACATGTGAGGGGAGCAGAGTGATCAGGGTGCTTGTGCAAGAGAAGCTGGTGAAAATTACTAATACTTGAGCTAAAGTTTGAGGTTGCTGCCACATTCCCTCCCTCCTGTCCTGGGGGTTTCGGTCCTGCTGGGGTGAAGGAAATGGGGGAAGCAACAGCAAACGTTTGTAACAGTTTACTGAACCATGAGCTTTAGAGAACTGCAAAGGGGGAAAGTGTGTGAGCTACCCAATTCCCAAGGCCTTTACAGTAGTGTTACTTTTTCACCCGTTGTACATATTTGTATTTTTATCTAATCCCGGGTTAGGATTCTATAAGGGGTGGGTTTATTTAGTTAAGATAATAAACTATTAAGAAAAAGGGTCATCAGAGCTCTGCAGTTCCCTACTCCATGATCTCATTTGTATCTGGAGCTGTTCATCCCACGGGATCACACAACTTATTGACAATTGTGCCATGACCAAATCAATAACTTACAGAATCAGAGTTACTTATTCATATAGAGATTTCTGGAATTTAAAAAGAATTTTTGCCTATATTTTAAATATGTAAATATTATTATACATAATTCACTTAGATAGCAAATTAACTTGGCTAGTGAGGACAGCTGAAGGTTGATGTTTTTAAGGACAGGTGACTTTTGTGGTCCTCAGCATCCTGGCATTGGCTTAGACTCAATGTGAGATGCTCCCATCTTCCCCAGGTTTCTGATTTCATTTGTGTCTTTATTCTGGCCAGAGCCCTTTGGTTTTGAGGCACATCTTTCTCCAGGAGGCTGAATTCAGCATGGAATTGGGGAGAAATGGCAGGGCAAGGAAGGAGCTGAGGGACAGCCTCATCCTGTGGCTCCAGGTGTGGAAAGGAAATCCCAGTGAATTCCCTGCTTTTGCCATTCCTCTGGGATTCCTTCAGCTCCCTGAACTGCTGTGAAGAGGTTTTAGTGGAAACTGGGAGCAACCAAAAAATGCTCTCCTCAAAGCATTCCCTGAAAGAATTCCAGGGTTAAGTCAAGACACAATTTTTCTTTTACTGGAGGATCCAGTAATTCTGGCAAACACATTTTTAAATAACATTGTGAAAACTCCTATGCCAGCCTGTGTCAGCTCCAGCGTTAGGGAATGGGAAGAAAGAGAACCTGAAAGCAGCAGGTCCAAGCTCTTCCTGCTACGAAGCAGGGCTGGGAGTGAGCTGATGGTTGAGCTTTGACTCAAAATTATCTTTTTTTTTTTTTTAATTCTTCATCTTTTAACAGCAATTACACTTCTCTGGGTGCTACTGTATGATTTTGGAAGCCTTGGGAGCTGCTACCAGATCCTGCAACAGGGTTTTTTGTTTTGTTTTTTTTTTGAGTCAGATGTGGAATACAGTGTAAATAAACTTTTCAAATGTTCCAGATTACCTCACGTGAAGTTTTTAGGCAGTTTTTAAAAGGTTGATGGTGTGGACTTGGAATATCCTGTGGCAGTTACTGGAACAGAGTCCAGTGGATCCACGAGCAAACCCCAGCTGTGTCCTTGAACAGCTCCTGCTGCATCCTCGTGGCTCCTCACAAAGCAGGAGCTTTAAAACTCAGAAGTTTCAAATGGTATTTTTGAAAAATATTTGGTGGGGGAATAGGAACTGGAAGTTTTGTGGCAGGTCTGGACTTAAGGTTCTTTGCAAACACTTTGGGTTTCAGGGGCACGTTTGGGAACCTTGTCTGTGTTTTCCACAGTATCAGCCAACACTGCAGAACATGCATAAAACCTTCAGTATATTTAGTTTTAACAAATTGAACACAAAGTGGGGACCGTGGCAGGTCAAAGACTAAACCAGTTGGTCCTGCAGCTAATTTTGGGTGTAAAGTGCATTTTCAGCCAGAAAATTCCTGGTTTTCTGTGTTTTGTCACTGTTTTTGTGTTTCCTGCACAGCCCAGGCCTGGCCAAGCAGCTTCACTCCAGTGTGACCTTTCCAGGGAAAACTGGTGGTCTTGAACCTTTTCCTTTACTCAAGCCTTTAGATAAATTGTCTCAACAAACATTTTTTTGTCCACTGAAGTAGATTTTAAGTCCAATTCCAGGATTGTCTTTTATTTTTATTCATGATTTTTCACAAATAAAACAACATGTGAATGAATTCCATCAAATGTGGCAGGTGAAATTCCTGAAATGGCGTTTTTGATTGTGACTGGATTGATCTTTTGGTTTTTTTCCCCCTTATTTTTTGGTTTGGATAGGTACTGATAGCTTCCTATGGTTTGAGTTTTTTATCTTGCAGGTTCCCTGTGTGCTCCAAATCTTCCAGCACATTCTGTTTCTGTGTGCTGGAGAAGTGCAGGACACAGCCCATGGGATGAGAGAAAGTTCCAGGGACGCTGCTCAGTTTGGCTTCCCTGAATTCCCTGAGTGCTTTGAGAATTTTCTATAAATCCAGGAAGGACAGAGCTGGGGCTCTGGAATCCCCAAAATTCCAGCTCTGTTCAGGATTTGAGCCTTCCCCAGGTCATTCCTCTCTAGCTGGGGATGATCTTTCCATATTTTTGGGGAACAAAGCAAAATCCTTCACTCCAGACATTGGCAGGTGAGCAGGGCTGGGTGTTTTGGTGTTTTTCCCAAAAAACAGCCTCTCCCTCCAGTGTGACTGCAGCTGCTGGGGTTGCACAGGGCACATTATTCCCTTTTTTTTGCCCTTGGGTTCCAGCTTAACTGCAGTGAAAGTGAAAAACTGGGAATTCTTCCCACTGGACTGAAGTGTATTGTGTGTGTCTCACTGTTGCTGAATCTTCTCTGAGCAAATGCTGTGGGAACGGGGCAGGTTTGTCCTTTTTTGTTAGAATTTGCACTTCATTTCTGGTTTAAATCAAGTCAGCTGTGTCCTACTAACTGTCCTAAAATAATGTTATAAAAACCAGATCAATTTTAGCCCTAGATGCTTTTTTTTTTTTTTTTTTGCTTTTATTTCTGTCAACCTCTTTCCCATTGTCCAATCCAGACTCTGGCATTCTGTAATTATGTATAAAGGTTTTATTTATTTAAAGTTAGATTAGCTACATTTTTAAATTTAACACCTGGCTGGACAGTGTCCCATTAACGCATTGATTGTGTTTCCTTTGTCTTGTGTTAATAAATATTGATGCCTGGTTGCTTGTTGAGTCCTTCCAGCGCTGTTTCCATGAAGGAATTTTATTTTTAAGGAAGAAAACGTGGGTTAAAATTGATCCTGGGCTTAGGGAGAACTTGTAAGTATCTTATATTTTTATATTTTGTCAGTTGTGTGGAGAGGTGTTGGAGCTCTGGGGGTGTGAAGGAGCTGGGCTGGGCAGTGTCCTGCACCTGTGACTTTGGGAATCTGAATTTTTGGGAACAAAGCAGGGAGTGGAGCTAAGGAAGGGGCTGGAGAATCCTCAGGGAGCTGGGAAAGGGGCTCAGCTGGAGAAAAGGGGGATCAGGGGGAATTTCTGGTTTTGCACGACGCCCTGACAGGAAGGGACAGCTGGGGGGGGGGTTGGGATTTATCCCAGGGAAATCAGGAGGGATTTCCCCATGGAAATTGGAATTAGAAATTGGAATTAGAGCTGCCCAGGGAGGGTTGGAGTGCCCATCCCTGCAGGTGCCGCTCGGTGCTCTGGGAACAAGGTTGGATTCCGTGGTCTCAGAGGGATTTTTCAAGTTCAGGAATTCCCAGATTCTGTAAAAAATCCCGTTCCTGTCCCTAGAGGTGCTTGGCTGCAGTTGGTGCTTTTCAGGGAACACTGAATTTCCTGAGCTCCCCAGTGATGGCTGAGGAACTGTCCCATGAAGGGAGCCCCCGGCTGGATCCCAAAACCTCACTCTTGTGAAAAATTCCAATTATTTGGTTTTTAAACTTTTACAAGTTTAATAACAATAAAATGGTTATAATAATAATAATACAATTAGAGTAATAAAGTTTAGAGTTAAGAAAATTACAAGATAATAAAAAGCAAAGAATTACCGACGTCCGGATGCTCTCGGACACTAAGTCACCAAAAGCATGTCTTGTGAACAAAGGAATCACCTTAAAACAATACACTGTTGCATATTTATATATCCTTCGTGGTTATGCATACATTTTATTTAAAACAAGAACTGTCTGTTGTTTTTCAACTTTCCTTTAATCCCCATGGCTCTTCGAGTCTGAGCAAGGCCTGAAGAAATTAGCTTCTTCTGATAAGAAGCCATAAATTCCTCTGCTTTGGAAGATTTAGGTGTTCCTCAGAGCGAGTACCTCATTCCTACAAAGAAAACTCTCCCTACATACACAGTCTCTATTTTAACATTATGTTGTAACCTAAAACTATATTTAACACACTACTTAAGAGAATTAATACAGCATAACTTTCTAACATGACACATATAATATTAACTGTAATATTTGCGAAAAGCCAGTCATAACAGATGCATTTTTCACACTGTGATCCTAAAATCCTCTGTGGAATAAATAACCCCGAGAGGGGTCGAAGCCCTTTAGTGCCACTTCCTTAAAAACCCCGCACTGAGGGGGTGAGGAACGGCCACAGAGACGCTCGGCCCTGCCGCTAAAACCCGGCTGCACCGCCTTTTGCCCACGCTTGGGCGCGGGGTGCTGGGAATTTCGGGAATATCGGGAATTTCGGGAATATCGGGAATTTCGGGAGTTTCGGGGTTTTCCCGGCGATCCCCAGCCCAGAGCGCGGCGCAGCGCGGCCTCCCGCCGGCGGGGGCGCTGTTGCCGCGCCGTGCCCGCCGGCGGCGCTCCGCCGCTGCTCTCCGTGGCGCGGCCGGGCGGGGCCGGCTCCAGGCGGCCGCTCTAGCCCGGCGCCCGCGCGCTCCGCGCCGCTGGGGCTCTATGGCGGGGGCCCCTGGGCGCGCACTCTATGGTCGCGGCCCGCCCCCGCCGCCGGCGCCGCTTCCCTGAGGCGGGACCGGGCCGGGAGCGGGGCCGGGACCCGGCGGCGGCTCCGGCGCTCCGCACGCGCGGCCCCGCGGGGCTCTGAGGTAAGCTCGGGCTCAGGAGGCCGCCCCGTCCTCCCCCCTGCTCCCGCTCCCTCGGCCCGCCCGCCGCTGCCGCTTCTTCCCCCCCCACCCTCCGCCCCCGCGGGCCGTGAGGGGAGGACGGGCACAGGCCGCGGCCTCGGCCGCTGCGGAAACCGCGGGGAGTTCCCCCCGCAGCCGGGCCTGAGGCGCTGCCCTGCGGCCTGGGGCTGCTGCCGGGCCGGGCCGGGGCGGATAAAGCTTCTGGGCGGTGCAAGGGGAGCCCCGGGTCCCGCGTGCCCCCGTGTCCCGCTCCCCTCGGAAATGGGGGAAAGGTTCTTTGGGGGGTGACGAGGGGAGCCCCGGGTCCCGCTCCCCTCGGGAATGGGGGAAAGGGAAAGGTGCTCTGGGGCTGACGAGGGTCCCGCTCCCCTCGGGAACGGGGGAAAGGTGCTCTGGGCTGCCGAGAGGCTCCGGCCAGCGGGACCGCGTCCCCGAGCCCTGCCCGCTGACCAACTCGGCTTTATCGATAACTAAACCGCCGTCAATGGGCGTCGTTACCTGCCCTCTGTGAATTTTCCCCCAGATCCGTTTCTGAGCCTTGGCTTCCAGCGCTCAGTGAGGATCGGGTGGATCCAGGGCGGTGTAAATGATAGAAATGATGATATAAATGATCTCTGGGGTGTTTTTCTCTCCCGGCCATCAGATCCCTGATGCGGATAGAATATTGACGTTTTTAGGCTGCAGCGTTTATTTCTGAAGCTCCTGTCAGGGGATGTTCCTGTACAGGCTGGGAGTGGGAGAAATCCTGTGAGGAAAGTGCTCCTGGAGTTTTAAGGAATAATTTTGTGTGTTTGTGGAATGGAATCTGGAGCACTGACTGGGCACCTTGACTGGAGACTGCTCACCTGCTCTCTGGTCGGATGTGCTGCCCTTTTACTGATTTCTGAGGGGAAAAAATGGAGTTCTGTCAGTTTTCTGGGTGAGCAAATTTTCTCCCAAGTGTCTTAATGGCAAATTTAGGTAAATAATATTTTCACTGCTGAAAGCAGCTGATTTTGAGGACCCCAAACTCCCCCAGATTACTTAAGCATCATTTAAGAAAACGTTTTGAATTTTCTCTGTACAATTTGTAAATGTCAGAATTTGACTTCTGTCACTATTTGAGAATAAAATTCTGTGTCAAATATTCTTGATTTCTGATGTTATAAAAATATAACCCATTGGCTCTTACAATATTTCAGTGATGAAACATCATTCAGACCCTTCCTCTACTCAGTTTGCAAAACAGAACTTGGTTTCTTCCTCTGTAGCATTTTAGGCAATTTACAGAATTAGGGAATCAGTGGGAGTTGTGGGAATGGATTTTTCTTTTTTAATTGATGCTCCTTGAGCACGTCAGGTGTTTCTGGTGGCTTTTCCTGGTGGTTCATGCACATGGAGGGTGTCTGTGAACTCTGAGAAATGAAATGTGTCCCAGTGAACTGTGACATTCCTGTTTATGTTTCAGAGGAAGGTGGATTTGAGGCTCAGGTTTGAAGTAGGATGAGTTTTCTTGGCTGGAGGAAGATGAGTCCAGAATTTTAGGAGTTCTTAAAGCAAATTTCATGAGCTGCTGTTGCAAAATCCTTTCAGTTAAATGACTTTTGGAGGTGGAGCTGCACGGAGACTTTGGGTTTACTGTGAAAATCGTCACCCTTACCTGTCTGGTTACCAAAAAGTGGTGTTTGTACAGATTGGGACGATAAAACCTTGGTGTTGCTCCTCTCGTCAGTGCTCTGTGACAGCAAAATTCTGCCTTCACCCCAAAGAGAGCACCTGCTTTCAGCTAAAAAAATAAAATTCAGCTGTCAGAGCAGTTTTACACAGGGGGTGACTCGGGTATTATCCTTTTTGGTGCTTCTTCTTAGAGCTTCAGACCTGCAGGTTGAGGTTTTCCCCCCATTCCATGGGGAAATTCCCAGTTTTCCAGCTAAATAAAGTTAAAAGCATGGGAGTCTTGTGTGACACTCGTGTCCCCAGAAGCTGTGAGGTGCAGGATGAATTTCCATCTTGTTGCAATCCTTGCTAAATCTTTTTATTGCCTGATGTTGGATGAATAATTGAATATTCCAGAGCAAGCAGAGATGAACTATACTCAAAACTCACATTTCTAATGGGAAATACTTTATCTTTTATTCCTGTAAGCAGAACTTCACACCAGTGAGAGAAAGGTCAGCAAAACCCTCTGTGCTTTCCCCCTGGGGTGTTTCTTTGGGGTGATTTATTGGTTTCACTATTTCTTGCAGGCTGTTTTGAGTCTTTCATGGGACAGTAATGTAGAAAAACTAATAGCAGAGAGAGCAGGGAGGGCAGGCTGTGGTTTTGCACTACAGAAATGAACAGAAGTTTCTGCAGCACTGGAAATTTATTGTCATTTTTGCTGCTGCCTGGATTTCGGTTTGAGGGGCCCTGGTTACATGGGACACTTTGCAGGGTGCAAAATGTAGATCTTTCCTTTATAAAAGCTAAAACTCTGTTTGAGGACAGACAAAGTTGTGTCCACTGCAGGTTTGTCATTAATTCTGCTGATAATCTTGAAGTGTTTGATGTTTGCAGCCACGAGGATGTTGGGAAGGCTGGGGAAGGTTTGGGCTGGGCTGGGAAGGACACACGGAACCCTGGATTTGTTTTGGCTGGAAGAGACCTTAAGGAACATCTCATTCCACCTCCTGCCATGGACAGGGCCACCTTGCACCATCCCAGCTTGCCCCAAGCCCCATCCAACCTGGCCTTGGGCACTGCCAGGGATCCAGGGGCTTCTCTGGGCACCTGTGCCAGGGCCTGCCCACCCTGGCAGGGAGGAATTCCTTCCCAAAATCCCATCCAGCCCTGCCCTCTGGCAGGGGGAAGCCACTCCCCGTGTCCTGGCACCCCAGGCCTTTGTAAATCCACCCTCTCCATCCTCCCTGCAGCTCCTTCAGGTACTGGAGAGGCACAGTAAGGTCACCCTGAAGCTTCTCCTTTCCAGGCTGAGCAATCCCAATTCTCCCAGCAGAGCTGCTCCATCAGTCACAGTCTCTTGTACCAGCCAGCGGTTTTCTCCCTGCAAAGCCCTGCTTTGGTGACATTTTGGGGGTCTGCAGCAGGACCTTCAGAGCAGTGAGGGTGCAGGAGCAGGACTCTGCTCTTGGTGGACTCTTCCCCCCAGGAGCCTTCACTGGGCTGCGTGCTGTGGTTGGGCTCAGCAGGGAAAAATCAATGACTCACATTTCCACAGAAAGAAATGTAATTTCCAGTCTCATAGCAACTGTCCTTTCAACACTTTCAAACCTTCTGTGACAAAATGTTTAACACTCACCCATCAGCTTTTAATGCTCCAGGCTGGTCCGCCCACTCCCCCCAGCTGAAACCTGCGTTTGTGCATCCCTGAATCCCCCAGAATCCGAGGGGGGATGCTGGCAAGACGTTGAACAGTTAAATATAAAATCTTAGACATGAGAGAAGTGTTGCTGACTGCATTACATCAAGACAGAGTGACTCTTAAAATTCAAAACTGTGTTCTCTTCACTTAAATGATTTAAGTCCCTGGTTTGTTTTTATACACCTTCAGATAGTTTAAAATAGGTTTGGCTGGTGGCTTGGCTAAAATATTTTTGGAAATTATCTTACTTAGAGAAAGATATTCTTTAAGTATGAAGAATCTTGATTTTCTTCCTGAATCTTCCTTCAAATGGAAAGCAAGCAGGGTTAGATAGGCTATTAGGAATTGGATATTAATGGGATTATAACAGGATGGTGAGGCCCTGGCACAGGGTGCCCAGAGAAGCTGGAGCTGCCCCAAACCTGGAAATGCCCAAGGCTGGGTTGGACAAGGCTTGGAGCAACCTGGGGTGGTGAAAGGTGTCCCTGCCCATGGCAGGGGGTGGCACTGGATGGTCTTTAAGGTCCAAACCTCAAACCCGTCTGTGATTCTGTGTCCTTCACAGCACAGACCAAACCTGTTCTATTCCCATGCTGCTGTTCCCAGCCTCGGGAGGTGCCCCCAGGTGTGTCCTTCACCTGCCCAAACCCCCAGGGATGAGCAGGGCAAGGTCCCACCGTGTCCCCCCACACTGAGGAGGCACAGAAGGGCTCAGGGCATCGATGGGAAGTGACAGAAATCCAGGCTGTGCCTTAATAACAGCAAAAAGGGCAAAGAGCTCATTCAGCACACCCCAGTGAGCCCAGAACCATCAGGCACCGAGGCTGTACAGCACTGCTGGAACTGGGCTCCTGTCTGCTGTCCAAATTACTGACTGGATTTAACTGGTTTTCTCCTAGCTGATGATGGAAGAGGTGCACAAGGGCAGCGGCAGCAGCTCTGTTCCGTCCCAGCCCTCAGCTGTACAAGGTACAACCCTCCAGGCAGCTCAGCTCTCTCATATTGCTCAACAGGTAAAGCCTGGGCTGGATCGCAGCAAACCTTTCAGGGAGTTCAGAGCCACTTTTATGGGCCACGAACTGTAGGTCCATTCTTGGAAGCACACAGAGAAGAAAAAAAACAGAAAGATGCTAAGAAAAATGTGTTTGGTTGATGGTGGGTGACATAAAATTAATTTCAAAGTGGTTAAAGCTAATTTTTTGTGTTTGTACAATGCAAAAGTGCAGCCCAGATTTGGGGTTAGTCGACCACAGGAGCTGCTCAGGAATAAAATGAGGGCCTGGTTTCATTTTTTTCCTTAGAAAAAGCATTTCCAGCTCCTTTTGTAGTAGCAGCAATCCTGGGTACTCAGCACCATGGAAACCCTTGGATTTTAGCCCAACATGAATATATTTAATCTAATAAACCAGATGAACTTGCAAATTTGAGATTTTTCCTCTAAGGTAACATCCCTGTCAGAGCTTTAACCTGAATCCCTTAGAACTGGTGAAAGAGTGAATCCTTCCAGGAGGGTTTTCCTGGGAAAAAAACAATGTTTAGCAGCTCATCCACTGTTTATCCTGTGGAGGCAATTGGGATTTTGATGCAAAATTTAGATTTGGGAAAGGAGATAGTATCAGCTGCTGTCCTGGAGTTTGTTTCCAGGCTGATTTCCTGATCTGTTTTTATATAAAGTTCTGATTGTCCCTTTATATTGTGAGTTATGATACAAAAGTAGCATTAAATGGAAATTCAGCTGTGTGTATTTTAATGATCCCTTCATCTTCTCGTGTATTTCAGGTTAATAAAAATACTGAAGGAATTTCATTACAAAAGTGCTTATTTCCTTACAATCTACATGTATAACTTGAATTATTTTTGTTTCGGGAATATATGGAAATATGAACAATATAAACTGAATTAAAGTGTAAAGACTCGTGCAAGTTCAACATCAAAACTACAAACTCTCTAAGAAGCTGAAGCATTTTCATGTTTTTAATATGTTGCATAATATCACATATTTGATTATGTGACATAATGCCACATTTGATTTTTTCTCCAAAAAAAGGAAGTAACGAACTGTTTCAGCCTTTTTCATATGCAAATAATATCTATAAAAATGTGCATCTTTAGAGGTACTTCTGTGATTTAATTAGAATTAAAATAAGCTGCTAATGGTTTTCCTACACGTGTTGCACTTCCTGAGTCCTGTGGCACAAAGGTTTTTACTGATGGTTTCTGGTCTGTTGTAGATGTCTCTCAGAGGTTCTGCTCCCCTCACAGTGGTTCAGCTTCCTGGAGAGCAAGTCCAGGTCCAGGGAGTCATCCAGACAGCTCAGTCCTCCTCTGTCATCCACTCCCCTCAGGTGCAAACCGTGCAGGTAACTCCAGAATGGCTTTGAACACCCCACATCTGCAGTTCTGTAGGTGAGAAGATGTGAAAAGATGCGTGGAGGCTTCTGTGAGGCAGCTGCCTCTGTGCCCTGCTGTGAGAGACAGTGACCAACCCCACGGGATCCCTCATTCGGGCTTGAAATTCTTCCTTGGTGCTCCTGTGTCTGTAAAGTCTCTTTCCTTTTCCCTCCCTCTGAGGGAATAAACAAATAAAAAAGTCCCTGACTGAATTCATTCCTCTTCTGTAATTTATGAACACTGTGGCCTTGATGGAGGCAAAAACAAAGTACAACATGAGCAGGTTTTTTTTCCCTGCTGATCATGGGCTGCTCTGTCTCTTCAGTTCAGTGAGAGGCTTTTCCCAGGGCCCTGCACTCTGTTACTGGCACACAGATAAGAACAAATAAATGTTTTGTTCACTAATAAGGTGCATCAGTGACAAAATAACACTTTGAACTGGACAGGCACACAGTGGAATAATGAAAATTGTGATAGTACTTAGCATATTTACTCCCTGATATGCTGCTGCCTTAAATATTATTTTCATCAGACTTTAACACTCTCACCAACAAACCCCACAGCTCCTCCTCTACATACAAGATTCCAGGTGCTTTCTGTGTTTGTCCTGTGCATCAGTGGTGTTGCTGTTCCCTTTCTCACCAGGTATCTTCCTTGTCTGAGAGTGAGGATTCTCAGGACTCCTCAGACAGCATCGGCTCCTCGCAGAAGGCTCGGGGCATCTTGGCTCGTCGTCCATCCTACCGGTACGGCTGGGATAAAAACACATGGTGTTTTTATTTGAAACCGAAACAACAGCCCCTTCCTGTGGTTTTCAATATTCTGCTGCCCACCAGGTTGTTTCCTTTCCCTTGAAACATGCAGTGAATCTGTTCATGCGCTGAACTTCCTGAGCCATCGTTACTGTGAGGAAACTTTGACTCCACGAACTGGAGATTGGCCTCGGCAGGATTTTGTAAAGGGCAGAATGTTCACCAGCTGTAGTTTTACTCACTTGTATCATTTTACTGAAGTGAGGAGTGCAGTCAAATGTCAGACTCCTTTTTTTTTTTTCACAGAAAAATTTTGAAAGATCTTTCTTCTGAAGACACACGGGATAGAAAAGGAGATGAGGAAAGCCCTGGGGTCTCCACTGTCACCTCCATGTCCGTTCCCACACCCATCTACCAGACAAGCACTGGACAGTACAGTACGTTACCCAAAGTATCCTCACAGTTTCTCTTCTGCTTGCCTCAAAATACAGATTTGAGTAGGATGAAGGACAAAAGTTGGTTATTATCTAGTAGTCACTAAAGTTAGTACATAGAAGTAATTGGTATCTACAGACTTCAGATAAACTCAGTACTCTGTAATTTTAATTTTTGTGCATTAGGACATTTAAGAGTGTTGGTATGGAGCACACAGCAGTGTTCTTTGCTGGATTTAACCCAATACATCAGTGAAGACACAAGAGATATATAATTTTTTTTTAATACATATGTATATTATAGGCCACACTAAAAGGCTCCTGATGTATCAGAGAGGTAGAAAAAAATAGGATTTGTTCCTTTGATGTTCCCACTTGGTGTTTGTGGTGCTTCACGCGTCCTGTGAGGGTGTGAGGCCCTGGCACAGGAGCCCAGAGCAGCTGTGGCTGCCCTGGATCCCTGGCAGTGCCCAGGGCCGGGCTGGACAGGGCTGGGAGCAGCCTGGGCTGGTGGGAGGTGCCCCTGTACGGTCCCTCTAGGACACTGTGATTTCCCTGCATTTGCTACTGTGCAGCTACAAATCCCTTTGTGCATGTGCTTTCCCTCGCAGTTGCCATCGCGGCCAACGGGCTGCAGCTGGCAGGGCCGGGGGCAGACGGGGTGCAGGGGCTGCAGACTCTGACCATGGCCAACGCCGGCGCCTCCCAGCCCGGGACCACCATCCTGCAGTACGCCCAGACCTCGGACGGGCAGCAGATCCTGGTGCCCAGCAACCAGGTGGTGGTGCAGAGTGAGTACCCGCTGTGGGACGTGGTTACACCCCCGGCACCGTGAGTGGCACCTGCTGACCCCCTTTGTGTCCCCTAGCTGCCTCTGGGGACATGCAGACCTACCAGATCCGCACCACGCCCACCACCTCCTCCCTGCCCCAGACCGTTGTGATGACCTCCCCTGTCACGCTGACATCCCAGAGCAGCAAGACAGACGACCCACAGCTGAAACGAGAGATCAGGCTGATGAAGAACAGGTATGTGCCTGCACCTGAGCTGCTGGCTTGCTGAGTTGGGGTTGGAAAACACTTCCAGGGTCATAAAGACCAACCTGTGACAGATCTCCACCAGAGCACTGAGTGACACATCCAAGGATGGGCACTCCAAAGCTCTCTGGGCAGCCCCTGCCAATGCCTGACCATCCTTTCCATGCAGAAATTCCAACCTGAACCTTCTCTGGCACAGCTTGAGGTCGTTTCCTCTTGTCCTGTCCCTGTTCCCTGGGAACAGAGCCTGACCCCCCCCACCCCTGGCTGCCCCTCGTGTCAGGAGTGGAGAGGGAGAAGATTCCCCTGAGCCTCCTTTTCTCCAGGGTGAGCCCCTTTCCCAGTTCCCTCAGGACTTCTCCAGCCCCTTCCCAGCTCTGGATATCCTCCAGCCATCCGTATTTCCCTTGCACTGGAGGGGTCTCAGCAGTGTCCAGCACAGAGGGGCAATCCCTGCCCTGGTGCTGTGCCACACCACGCCTGGCACAGCCCAGGTGTCCTTGGCCTCCTTCCCCACCTCAGCACACCTGGGCTTGTGGGAGATTGTGACCCAAACATGGGAAATCTGAGCCAGACGTGCTCCCTTGAGTCTCACAGTGTGGCTAAAGCAAAATTGGGATTCCCCTGCAGAGTGCTGCCATGTGTGTTACCAGATCCTGCTGAGTGTCCTGCTCTCCTCGGGCAGTTCTGGCTGGGTTTTGTTCCTCGCTGCAGTTCCAGCTCTCTCTATTGATCAGTGTTGTGATGTTCAGAAAATAGATCTCACACCTAAAATCAAGAATTCTGCTTCTCTCTTGCAGAGAAGCTGCCCGGGAGTGCCGTAGGAAGAAGAAGGAGTATGTGAAATGTTTGGAAAATCGAGTGGCTGTCCTGGAAAATCAGAACAAAACTCTAATTGAAGAGCTAAAAACTTTGAAAGATCTTTACTGTCATAAAAGTGTGTAAGAAGAGAAGGTAAAAACCTTCGGGAACTGGTGAAATATCAGAGGAGATTTTTTTTTTTATACTGAATTTTTTTAACTAGATGAAAGGTCAAAAATGAAACTTTTCTACCTAGATTTCACAGCTCAAAGACTCTATAGATTTTCTTTACAACATGTTGGTGACAAAGTACAAAGAGGAAACAAGAAAACCTCACCAAAATTCCTGCTGGCACAACTGGAAACTGCTAAATTCAAGACTGCAGCTGCAGCAGAAGGACAGTCACGTGTGGCAAGGCAGGTGATGAGAGTTTCTTTGAAAATTCCTATGAATGCCTCTAAAAAGGGAGGCAGAATTTGGTTACAAAAAAAAACCAAAACCATAAATGAAACAGAATCCTTGCCATAGCTGACATTATTAGTAACATTTATAACCAGTGTATGTTTTGTTTTCTTACTCTTTTTCAAGCCTTTTTCCTTCAGTTATTTGTCTGTAAATATTTTTATTTTAACCTGTAAGGTGAAATTTACAGGTGCAGATGAGAAAAAAGCTGATACTTTGCTCGAGGTATAAATTATGTTTTTACTCTTTTCTCAGATGACAATTTAAAAAGTTGGGATGATTTTTTTTTTCCATGTTTGCTGTGTTTATCACATTGGGAAAGGATCAGAAGGCAGCAAGAGGCCTGGTCCTGGAAATGTCAGAGGCACAGAAAATTGTGTTGATTTTCTTAGAGAATTCAACATATCAGTGATTTTAAAGCACAGTGTGAGGGACAAGGACTGGTGACAAAAGTTCTGAAGAATTTCTGAGATTAAACTTCTGAAAGTTTTTCGTTTTGCAAGAGTTTGTTCTTAGTTCTGGGCATGAAAAACATCGATCTTTGAAAATTAAATTGAGCGTATCTACAATTAAACACTCAGTGCTTGTCCTGGCTGGGGATTCTCCTGGGCTTTGGAACATGAAACCAAATAGAAAAAAAAATGATGTAGTAAAAAATGGAAGATCTATACCAAAGGGTTATGAGGTTCTGATCTCTGATTTATTGCTGGAAGTAGTGCAAAATTACAATTTCCAGCCACATTTTGTAAGGTAGGAGCTATTTTGCAAAGTAATGGTATCTTTGTAAGCAAATACTATATTGCAAACAGGGAGATGGTTGGTATATTTTGTAGCTAAATTGTGATCTTTACAAAACCTGAAATTGAGTTTCTATACGTATTTTGACAGTTTATATCTTTCATTTTAGTAACCAAATGAAATATTTTGTGAACCAGATTTTCAAGGATATATTTTTATGGATAGTACAAAGTCAAATGAGATCCTCTTTGGTGTAGGAGATACTTGAATTAATTTTGTATGTCTTTAGGCAACTTGCAGAAAAAAATGGATCCTAAAGAGTATTGAGGGGGGGGAAGAGGGAAAAAAAAAAGAAAAATAAAAGAAATAAGGTTTTTTTACTCCCCAGAGTTGACAATATCTGCACATTAGATTTCATTGTATCGGAGAGTCCAGTTTGTACAATTTGAATTTGTTTCAGGTGAAAATCAAACGTTTGACATGATCAGGGCTCCTTTACCTGGGCAGTCTCCATTCTTGGAGATGCCCAGAGCTCTCTGGCTGTGGTCCTGGTGGGCAGGACATGGTGAGGACATGGTCCTGGTGGCCAGGCCATGGTCCTGGTGGCCAGGCCATGGTTGTGGTGGTCAGGCCGTGGTCGTGGTGGCCAGGCCGTGGTCCTGGTGGCCAGGCCGTGGTCCTGGTGGCCAGGCCATGGTCCTGGTGGCCAGGCCATGATCTTGGTGGCCAGGCCATGGTCCTGGTGGCCAGGCCATGATCTTGGTGGCCAGGCCATGGTTGTGGTGGTCAGGCTGTGGTCCTGGGCAGGTGCTGTAGGTGACTGCAGTGCTTCTGGCATGAGTAACAAACCATTTCCATAGGTGGGATTGAATCCTGCTTCCAGTTCTGTCAGCAGGAATTACACCACGGACTGTGCTGTTCCACGGTGTTGGAGCTCCCTGTGTGTCGTGCTAGCTCAGATCTGGAATTCCAAGCTGTGCTCCCTCCCTGGGTGTGTCATGCTTATCCCATAGTCAGTCAGTATTTTTGATTTTACTCCTTTGGGAATTCTGCAGCAAGCAGAGCTCTTTGCCATGAGGGATCGGCATTCTACAATCTCCTGGTTAGTGGGCTAGGAAGGGATATTTTTCTTTTTCACCCTGGAGTTCCAAAGTATCTGATTGTTGTGGGCACGAGTCCCAGCGCGTTTCCTTTAGGCCAGGCTGGAGTGTGACTCCTGGTTGCCATCATGTCAGGAAAAAAGCTTTGTGACACATCAGAAATGAGGTTGGGAAAAGTCCTAAGCTGAGGGAGCTGCTCCTGGAGAGGTGGCGGTGTTTTCTTGGTGGAATTTCAGGAAAATTGAACAGCCTGGAACTTGCACCTCAGAGAATTGGACCTTTCCTCAGCTGTGTGGGAGAGGGTTTGTTTGAGCTACAGTTCTGAACTGCTCTGGGAACTCTGTGGTAGCTGATCCTCACTGTGTTCTCTTTTTTCATTTTGTAAGATGGAACAAAAATAAACAAAAACTATCACGTGTTAACTGTAAAAAACTGGTGGTCAGTTCTTCTCATATCCAGCAAGCGGAGCACCTGTCCTGCCAGACACACCAGGAGTCAATTTTTATACTCTGAAAATAGTGTGTTGGAAAGAACAGCTGATTTTTCATCTTGGGAATATGAAACAGTAACACAAGTTCGCTTTTTAAGCACTGATCATGAAGTTCTTAGTTTGGATTTACTTTCAAAATTTAAAGAGTAAAATCTCATTCCTGAGGGTAAGAGATGCAGCATCTGATGCTGTTCTGCTGGTTGGTTCCAAACAGTTCGTGCTTTCCATGAATTGTAAATATTTGTTGAAACAATTAATGGTTGCAAATTTTGATCTTGGTAAATAAAGTCGCTAAAATATTCTCATTCTGCTGGTCCCTATTTATTTTTAATGAAGTCAGGAGCTGCAGTGGTGGTGCCCAGG